>OZ017739.1:141112255-141712255 GCA_963969285.1 Odontomyia ornata
GTCTGATGCATTGGTGTAAAATGCATAATAGTGATCCTGCGGCGCCGAAGCAGAAGGAGATCAGAGATCGATAAAGCGCTTTAAATGCTATTAAATTCTCGACTGTAATTTACTGCAATCGAATTACTTATAGCGCTAACTGAATTGTTGTGCACTGTAAAGTGGATCATGATTTTTAGTCAGGCTGATTTGAATTGAGATAGCGGGGGTTATGCAAGAGGATTCCTGATGGTTACTGGAGATGACCCCGATTGAAAAAAATGAATTAAATTACATTTTGGTGTATCTTCAGATTTGAAACATCGTGAGCTATTATTTTTCTTCTCAAATGAGAACATTCCCTGTATGTATGATTTCCAATTTTAACTCCTATCAATTATCTTATAGTACAACAGAGAAAAAATCATCAGCGCCTCTATATCACTACTTATGGTAAGTATCTTAGGAATGTTCATCAATTTGTAAAAATTAAGTTTCATTAGTTATCGAATTTGGTCATTTGCGTTTTACATCCTGAACTAGCCTCTCATCAAATGTAACTATCATTTCATCTTTTGCTTTGAATGATGCTTCTGTTGATAATTAATCACTTCATATGCATGCTGCTATCATCTTCTATAAGAGCGACCATTTATCTTAAGCACGTTATCATTAATTATAATTTTTGCAATTTAAATAATACGTGGAAAGATGATAATGTAAATTTAAGTGCTGTTGATTATGATTTCGCGGAGTTTCTGATGGCAATTTGAATATGGCTCCTCCATAGCCGTGGGCCGTTTAAGGAAATGTTGTTAGATATGAAGATCTCTGCGTGTTCTCATGGTAATTATGTGATTCTTCTTAAAATGAGTGCGTTTTGAAAACGTTCTCTTGAAAGTTATGAATTGCCGGAAATGTGCGAAATATTTAACATTTAGAAACTTTGCTGTAATTGGCAGATGTGTTTTTGATCATGAAGACATGGTTCAGGTTAGATTTTTTAATGCTTTTGAGTGTATTAAAACAGTAAAATACTCCTGTAGAATCTCAAGAAACGCAATTATGATCACGAGCTTTATGAATTTATGTTACTATTGTGATTGCGGAGAAGCAAAAGACGTCCGTATGCCTTAGAGGTTCGTGCTCGAGAAAGCGTTTATTGCCACATATGTTTTAATTGACCATGTATTACAGCGGTTGCTTATATTTGTTATTACAGTGGTTACATCAGTTTCCCGCTTATAAATATTAATTTACATTTTATGTTTTGGTTTCACATAGTTGTCAGAGATAATAATTCAGTACAATATTAAATTGGGTGATATTTAGTGTAAATTTGTATATAAGTATTATTGTGAATAACATAACAATAGATGTACGTCAGTCTCTCTGGAGCTTTTCTAATACGTGTTGATCTTCTTACTTCAGGTTGCATTGGCAATGGATCAGGACTATTGTTAGTAACTTCGACGTGTGTTTCATTTGAAGATATTTGACTTCCGATTTTATTACGCACTGCGTTTAAAATAAGACAAGATTCAAGATTTAATGATTTATAAATAACTGTTTTATCAGAAAAGATATCTTCAGTTTCTTCATTACTAAGAGAATCTTCGAAAACTAAGTCCTGAACACGTGCAACATTTCGCATTTGATTTAAATGCCGCTTCCAGGTGCGTCCATCATCTAATTTAATGACGTAATGAAGATCTCCCACTTGTTCCACCACATATGCATATCTCAATTTCTCCTTGGATCATAAATATTAAATTTACGAACTTTTGCCAACATTATATCCAATCGATAACATTATTGTCACACGTCAAGGCAGCATACGCAACAACACCATCAACCCCTACTAGTAATAGTGTAACAGAACCCATATAAATACGAGTGCGCTTCACACAGTCGAGAGAGTCTTGTTTTGCGATCAATCTAATAAAGCCCTTATACTAGTACAAAGTATTCCTGTTTTAATCTGACAAATGCAGAAGTGGGATACGGACTCCCAATCCCAAAGAGTAAGATGCCAACAATTAGCGAGTTCTCAGTAAACTAGTTGCGCCACCAGCTGAAAAAGGAAGCTTCACTTTTGGGCCAACAAACTGGCGTTGCAACCGAGGCTGGAGGAAGCACTCCAAACGGATGTCATCGACATCGAAAACGACGACGGTGAGAACACCGAAGATGCCGAGACTGACCAACGTGCGAGGGAGCTTGGCGACTTGCAGCAAATGGTCGAAACGCTCGCAGCAGCAGTAGTTGAGTTGACATCACGTAGCAACAACGAAAAGGAAGCATCGAGAGAAAGACAGCCAGGCGTCTCAAACGACCACACGAACAGCAGCCTAGAGTCATATCCGTGCATGACGGCTCGTTGCAGCGAGTCGCGACAGACGACGGCTTGTGATAGTGAGACGCACACAGCAACTTGCACGCATCCTACATCGGCTAGACATTACGAGCGCACGCATGTTAGCGGTACTGAGCCACCAACGACAACGTGTTTGCAAGCGACAACGGCACACGAATAGTAGTGGTAGTGAACCACACACGGCAACTCACTCGCATCCTGCAACGCCTCGACATTGCGAGTACACGCATGGTAGTATTGGTGAGGCACACACGGCGACCGGCGACAACGGTGGGGTATTGCCAGCAAACAGGCACGACAAGGACGGGAGGTGGCGAACTGGATACGGCAATGTGCTCCCATGCAACAACGGCTCGACATTGAGAGCACACGACAGCGCCCCGACGAAACGAGTACAGGACGACGACGAATTTTATGCAGATCCACGACATCATCGCTATATTGCCAGACTTCGATCCATCTTCGCAATGCGGCCTAACGGCGAAGCAATTTATCTCCAGGGTGAAGCAACTCTGGGAGACATATTCTTGGAGCGAGCAACTACGAATGTGCTCTACCTGGGCGAACATGAAAGGAAACGCAAAAGTCTGGGCCGACGGCATCGATGTGACGTATACACGTTTCACAGATTCAGCGAAACGACTTATCCAGGGTTTTCCGACTGACGACAGCAGTGCATCTGTATACCTGCTGATGAGTAAATCCATTCGACGAAACGGCGAGTCTGTGGAAGACTACTTCCACCGAATATACAGGTATGCAACGGGGCGACGCGGTAATATATCAGACGCTGACATCATTACATACTTCAGGAACGGCGTAAGGCATCCAGCCCTGCAGAACGGAATCGCAGGAATGCCGATCACAACAACGACGAACCTACTATTTATGGTACGACAATTTCTCAACCACTTTCGGCCAACACAAGGGGCCATCGCAACAAGTGGCAGCAGCACGATACTAACGACGGCAACAATCGATGACGAACGAGTGGCTAGCGTATCAATACCTTCATGACGACGACGGGACTCAATCACATATTACAATTGCTCCGGAAAGGGGCACGTATCGCTCAACCGCCAAAAGCCAGCGAAGAAGCCTCGGTGCCAAAAGTGCCTTAAGACCAATCATCGCACGGAAGAGTGCAATTCGAACCGAGCGCAGCAATTAAAAGACAGTGGTTTAAATGTAGTGACGTGTCCTGATGTAGTGCGCGGCTTCAAATACGATGCGATAATAGACTCTGCTAGCGAAAAGTCTCTGATTCGGAAATCAGTGGCGAGTAGACTAGACGTAGACACTGTGCCAGTGACGAAAACGTTCAAGGGATCCGCAGGCGGTGTTGAACGGTGCGAATTTAAAGCAACCCTTGACATAATCGTGTGTGATGTAAAGATACCGTGCGAACTGTACATAATCAGTGATCACAAACTCGATACGCCTATATTATTGGGCATGGACGTCCTAGGTAGAAGGAACTTAAAAATTGTAATAGAGAACGGTACGTGCGAAATTAAGAGGAACAATATAAATTTAAAGTACGGAAATTTGAACGAAGCTGATGTAAATAAAGTGCGCGCAGTAATAGAACAAAATGAACCTCGATTTGGCGTCGATCTCTCTCAATTGTGCAAGAGTGTAACAGCCGAAAGGAACATTGAAGTTAAAAGTGACGAGTCGTTGATATTACAACCACATCCAATTCCTTTCGCCAAACGGGCAATAGTTGACGCGAAAATTGAAGAACTTCTCAGCGCCAACATCATTTGAGAATGGGAATCGGAATAAGCAGCAACTATAGTGATGGTGAAGAAAGCAAATGGGAGCGACCAATTGTGCGTTGACTATCGTGCTTTAAACGCAGTTACCGTGAATGAACGATATCCGATCCCGACTGTGGAAGAGCAGCTATCGCGGTTGTCCGGACGAAAGCTCTTTACAAATCTAGGTTTAATGGCGGGTACTACGAATTTAACTGCATGCCCTTTGTACGAGTTAATGCGCCCGCCGTATTTCAGAGAGTCATCACGTCCATATTAAAGCGAATGGAGAACAGCATAAGCGCATATGTAAACGAAATCATCATTGCGTCCAACACGGTCGAGGAATCAATAACGACGCTAACCGAATTTCTGGACCTGCTGGAGGAAGCCGGGATGACACTCCACGTTTCTTGCATCGCAACATCCTGGGACACACAGTCTCAAAAGCAGGAATTTCACCCGGCGACATCAAAACGGATGCGATACGCAACTTTCCAGTGCCAACGAATGTACCAGAAATTCGACGTTTCCTGGGATTGGCAAGCTACTTCCGCCGATTCATCCGAGACTTTGCAATGAAAGCATCACCGCTAACAACGTTATTACGGACGAAGGTAAACGCTAGGTTCGAATGGACCAACGTACAGGACGACGTCTTCAACGAGCTAAAGGAGGCCTTAACGAGCCAACCAGTTCTCGAAATATACGATCCAGATGCAGCGCACGAAGTCCATACCGATGCCAGTAGCACGGGCATAGGTGGAGCGCTGATGCAGCAATCAAATGGTTGCTGGAATTCGGTAGCGTATTATAGCCGGCAATGCAACACGTCGGAGCAGAATTATACGAGCCATGAGCTGGAGGTGTTAGCTATTGTGGAAACAGTCGAAAGGTTCAAGCTGTTCAAGCCGTTTCACATCAACACCGACTGCGCAGCCTTTGTTGTCACGAAGACCCGAAAGCCACTCATTCCACGAATCGCTAGATGGATCCTGCAACTACTGCTATAACAAACAAGTTGTAGGAAAGCCAGAGAGGGAACTCAATTCAACGGACGTTAACCCGATACCATTTCGTGCATTGCACATAGATCAACTAGGACCATTTCAACGCAGTCGAAACGGAAATATGCACGTAATAGCGATATGTGATACCTTTATAAACACCCCATCGTGAGAGCAGTAAGCAACACGAAAACAAAACCAGTCGTAAAAATATTATACGACCTGTCTGGCTTCTTCGGAATTCCGGAATAAATAACAACCGACAGAGGAACGTCATATACAGCGAAGCTATTCCAACGGCACTGCGAGGATAAGGAGATACAACACAGGAGCAGGCCATCAAAATGTAAAATTCCTCTACAACTCATGAGGCGTATTCGTAATGGTGGGGCGATTATCAAAACATCGACAAATGAAAATGCTACTTCGCTTTTTAATATAACAATGGATGCAATGAAAGAGGAGTATGATGTTGCTGAGACCAGATTGCGACAGCCTAGACTTGTCATCAATGGACTAGAAAAACAATACGCAAATAATGAATTAAGAAATGAGATCCAGTCATTAAATCCCAATATAGAGGAGCGTGATTCTATGGAACTTGTACATGCTAGGCGGACAAGAAATGGAAAGTGGTTGCACATCATCCAGGTAAACGGGAGCATGTATAAGAGGCTTGCGAATAGATATATTTATATAGATTATGGATCGTATTTTGTGAAGGAGGACTTCAACGTAACGAGGTGTTATAAGTGTCAAAAATACAACCACAAAACATCAAAATGTGAAGGGGAGCAAATATGTGTAAAATGTGGAGGAAAGCATGACCTAAAGGACTGCAAAAGCACGATTGAGAAGTGCTCGAACTGTATTGGTAACAATAATAATGCTGATCATTCTCATAGAGCTGACTCTGTAGAGTGTCCGGAGTTTCAATGCAGAATATTGATCGCCAGCAGGAGCACCGACTAAAACTTTGATGATTGCTAATCTTTCTAATCAATTAAGTGGAACAAATTTAACACTCATGTATGCTAATATAAGAAGCTTAAGACATAAGCTAAGTGATATTCAGATTTACCTGCAGCAAAATCCTGACACCGATTTGATTATTCTCAATGAAATCTGGATTTACCCAGAAGAAGCACGGTTTTACAATATTGATGGATATAATGCGGTATTTTCCTGCAGACCTGGAAGAGGTGGAGGTACAGCAATGTACGTAAAAAATACAATCAATTTCATTACCAAGAGAGTGACGCCTGGTAAGTATAACGTTTTAATAATTGAAGTACGCCATGCAGGTAAAAAAATAAAATTATGGACGTACTACAATCCCAATCGTATGAATGCGCAAGATTTTTGCACAGTAATAGATACATTATTCTCAACTGAAAAAAAATTAATCACAGTAGCGGACACAAACATTGATGTACTAACGGAATCACCAGAAACACGGATTTATAAGGAGACGCTAGAAACGAATGGAACGGTTATCATAAACAACAACCAAATTACTCGCCCAGTGTCAAATACCTGTCTGGATCATATAGTAACCAATGATTTAAAAGTCGCTGAAAGCATGACATACATATTTGAGGACTGGCCGGAACTGGATCATCGTGTGTTGAAAATTGCTATTTAAGACCAAACCCTGAACAAACAGAAGCCGACCTACAAAACGTTCAGATTTCTAGACAAGGAGCTCTTTAAATCAAACATACGAGAGTTACTGGAAAAGCGGAAACCAAATAGTATTATTGAACTCAAAAATATCATCATATCTGCTAAGCAAAGTTCTACAATCGAGAAAAAAATCAGGTGTCGACAACGGACTTGGATAACGAAACAAGTAATTGATGCAAGTATTAAAAAAAAGGAAGGCATACATGGACTACAGGAAGAATAGTGGAAACCAGGCTTTCAAGTTTGTGTGTATGCAAGCGAAAAAAGAATTGAAACGACTGGTGAAAGAGGCTAAATTCTTATATTTCACAAGAAGAATGGAAACAGCGGCTGACAACTCCCGTGAAATATGGAAAATAATAAATGAGGTAAAGGATAACTCTTCAACCCAGGGTATATCACAAAACCTTCAACTGAATCCTGATGGGCCCTCTAATACATCGTGTCCACGTGACGCGGCGAACTCATTGAATAACTTTTTTTCAACAATTGGTGGAAGAATCACTAAAGAAATCGTTGCCAATTCAGCAGGCAATTTAAATAATACAAATATCGCAATAAATTCCATCCTTCACATTCATCAAACAAATAAAAGGGAAGTCTTAAATGTAATCAATGAATTGAAAAAGAATACGGCGCCAGGCATTGATAGCATCACGATGAATGAGATTAGTATAATAAAGGAGGACATAGCCCAGATTATGGCAACTTTTATAAACGTGCATATTAGGAATGGAACTTTTCCGGAAGAAGAAAAACTTGCAAAAATAGTTCCTATATTTAAGGGTGGTGATCATCTTGACCCGAATAACTATCGCCCGATTGCGCTGCTGACGGGATTTAATAAGATATTTGAAAAAATACTAAACAATCGATTTACATCATTCTTAGTTGAAAACTCTATCATAAGCCAACATCAGTTTGGTTTTCAAAAGAAGAAGAGTACTTTGGATGCCCTACATTCTGTCACACGTTTCATCAATCTAGGACTTGACAGGGATGATTATGTCATCCAATTTTTGTGGATTTGAAAAAAGCATTTGATACAGTTGATCATGACATGACCTCTTGCTTCGTGAACTTGAATCGTACGGTATTCAGGGTAGTCCTAAGCAGTTGTTTAAGAGTTACTTGGAGGGAAGATCGCAGAGAGCTTTAATCAACAATGTCCTGAGCGATCATGCACCTACGGAAACAGGAGTTCCCCAAGGTTCAATAATGGGCCCAACTTTGTTTCTGCTATACACAAATAATCTAAATACATGTGGGCTGACGGGATATCACACATTATATGCTGATGACACAGTTCTACTTTATTCAGGACGAGACAAAACTGCCATTGAGAACACTATCAACGACGATTTAGGAAAATTCCATCAGTGGTTAATTGGAAACAAACTAGTATTGAACACTTCAAAGACAAAATATATTGTTTTTAAGCAAAAGAACAAAGGAGACATAGATGTCGACCTACATATTAATGGCGAAAAATTGCAAAGAGTGCTAGAAATGAATTATCTTGGTCTTATCATAGACCATCGTATGACCTGGTTACCACACATAAATAGCTTAAGGAGGCAATTAGCCCCAATAATAGGATTGTTAAGAAGATATGAGGATTTTCCAATGCACATCAAGAAACTTGTTCTAAATGCGTTTGTCCTGGCGAAATTTCATAATGGAGTACTTATTTGGAGTCAATCAGCAAAGCAACATTTAAACAGTATATCCAGGCTGCTGACCAAAGCGTATAAAAACATTCTGAAGCTGCCAATGCTTACTCAAACTAGTTTGGTTTACCAATTGGCTAAATCATTAACCTTTAGTCAAATTATTATTATGGAGAAAGCGAAGTTTATCTACAGAAATTCAAAAACTAATGGATCGGAATGAGCGCTATTAATTAAGGTAGCACAGATCAACCCATATAATGCGAGGAATGCAGATCAATTCGTAATACCTTTTGCCAGAACAGATCGTCTAAAGAACGATGCAACGAATGATGCTCTGCGTATATATAACAATCTACCAGAGATTGTTAAGGAAGCAAACTCACTTATGGTATTTGAGAAAAGACTAAGGGAGCATTTAATGACCACTGATTGAAGCGTGGACCTGTAATCCTGCTTTTATGAGCCCAGTATCTTAGGGCGTTCTTTTTTGACCCTATCGGCGAGATACTGAAGTGACAGTTACTCAGAGTTTTTTTTTGAATGCGTCGTATGATATTGAATTTTTTTTATCTCTGAGAGCTGATCATGATTTTTTTTTTTTTTTGGACTAGATGTTCATGAAAAGGACTAGTTCACATTATATTGTGTGCCCCCTTATACCGATGTGTTAAACATTGTCTGGGTGGCACAAAGGACCAAGCGACGTAATGTGAATGCAGATCGCACGACCGTTGTGCGACGAAGAAAGAGTGATGGAGAGAGTGGTAGGGAATGGAGATATTTAAAAAAAGACACGTTCAAGTAGCTGTGAGGACACCATGGGCAAATGGTCAGGTTGAATGGGCTAACCAAACTATCTTGCAGTTCATACGAGCCCACAAAAGTGCGCCACGAGATTGGGATGCAAACATCCTCAAAATGCGGTTCACAATGAACAACCAACGAAACGCAACCACGAAGTTCACACCTAACGAACTTGCATACGATTTCAAGATGAGAGACTACACTACTACACTGGAGTGTTTTCAACGGAAAATATGAAGCCATGGTGCGAATTAGGACCAGATATCGATCCATTCTCTAGCGATACCGACGACGATGGCAGCGACGAAGAACTCGAGGCGCTTTTTCACAGGGCGGCCGAGCTGTCACACATACAGGCACCACGCGCACCAACGCTACCAATCCATACTAGTAATAGCGTACCAGAACTCATATAAATACAAGTGCGCTTCATGCACTCGAGAGAGTCTTCTTTTGCGATCAATCTAATAAAGTCCTTACACCAGTACAAAGTATTCCTGTTTTAATCTGACATGAATCAGATCTGCGAATTGTCTAGTTTGTTTAATAGAAGTGGAGACTTGAAATTCTTTAACAGTTGCAAATTCAGCCGAGTCTCTTTCTCTATCGGTCAGAGAGGTTTTATAACTTTATCCATCAGTCGATAGAAGCGTTGAGGGGCATAACACAACTCAAATGACATTCCCTTGAATTGATACAACGTTTGCCCAGGAACAGTGAATACTATCTTCTCGCGAGATTTTTCTTCCAAAGAAATTAGTCAAATGGCGCCTTTTAAATCATTCGCGGAAATGAATTTAGTGTCATGCAATTAGCTTAGCAATCCATCGATGTAAGGAAGAAGACAAGTATCTGCGAAAATCCAAGCGCATTCTATCCTTGCCTGGTTTCCTTTTCAGCACAACAGGGGAATTCCATGTGCTGTTGCTCTTCCTTATCACATCCATGGACAACATTCTATCCAGTTCTTCATTCATCAGTTTGAGGATGACCGCAGAAACCAGATAATGCCTTTGTTTGATAGGTGCAGCATCCTCAACATCAACCGCATGTGTTTCCAATAACGTCCGTCCCAAGCTCAACTCAAGACAAGATGGGAAAGATTTCCTTACCTGGTCTAACCGATTTGCTTTTTCGGATTAAAGAAGCTTCGAGTCAGGTTTAGGCGCATCAGAAACTGTGTCTAAAGAGTTTGGAATTCCTGGCAGACCTCCTGCCAGACCTCTCTACAGAAATCCACCCCAGATATAATTTCTGATACAAAGAAGGCACGATATACAACTTCAAACGTTTAGTAAGATCTCTAAAGGTAAATTTGTGAAAAAATATCCAATGGAAGCATGGTTAGATCCGTCAGTTGAATATAAGATACTATCGTCTAATTGGAGAACAATACCTAATTTAGATAACATTTTATCACAGCCTTTTACGAAGCAACTAAGTAAAGATCTTTTAACGAGAATTTATGAAGAAGAGTTGATTTTCATTCCTGAAACAAAGCGATGCTACCTTTTAATTAAAGCAATTCCCTAATATCTACAGTCCTTTTATTCCTGACAGTTTTCAGAAGTAGAATGCTACGGAAATTTCGCTTTATTGGGTATTGTGTGCTTTTAATAACAGTTAGCCGTCCCATAATTGCTCACTGCGTATTTTGGATTGATTAGCCGACATTTTGAATCGTGAATATTAACGCAATTGCAGTGTCAAATTTTTATTCGTGTGAGGCCGCCTGTAATGATTTTCAACTTTTTAAGTTCGAACGCGGAACCGACCTCTCATCGGTTCTAGACGTTAAGTCTGAGTAGTTCCAACGGATGGTACCAACCGGTCAACCAATCCGTGCACCGTAACCCATTCACGCGGTGGCTGCTTGTCGGCCAGCTAGTTCGGAGAGGATTTCGGTCGCGGGTCTCCGAATGGGTTACGCTCATTTACAATATTTTCAGCCACCTGAACACGCCCGTTTATAAACGCGTTACAAAACAAAACCATACGGAGAAGAGACCTATTCTACGTTACTCCGTATTTCTTCATTAACCAGTCAAGAATACAAAAGCTAATTTTTTATTTCGCGTTCCCGAATTTCCGACGCGGTACCGAAAAGTATGCTACTCTAAATCAACCCGACGAAAACTACTCTAAATAAACGACAAAACAACGAAGGTACCGCGTACCGCGCGCGACGCGAAACCGACCTCAGCGGATTTGTCGAAACCCTACCCTCGCGACGGCATACTTACCCTGCACTCACTTTCCCGCTGAAACAAGAAGAACCACTGAAAAGGAAAGTCTTTAGTTATTTAGCAATTCATTTTATGTTTATTTTTTTTACGCAAATTTTCTAATTAGAATCACCACATAAAATAAATCTTATTCTTAAATAAAAACAAGTTGGGTAAACAGACCTACGGTCATGTCAGAAGGGTTTTGTATTCAATTTACAAAATGCAGTCACCAGATCGAATAAAATCAAGAAACGATTTTATTGGAGAAATATGAAATTCGAAGATCATACTATTATTAACAAAGTTGAACGAATTTCGTGTTCTGAGATTTTTGTTGTTGTTATACTCATAAATATCTCCCTTGATAATTATTTCAGATATCCATTCGCTGGGGGAGGAAACACATTTTTCGTGTATTTCCCCCCTGTGCCCCCACTGAAGCAAAAACTGACAGTTTAACAACTGTTTTGAAAAGCTCCCATGAAAACTTTCATTTCATACTCATACCGGCTACGTTTGATGAATTTTTATTTTCAGGAGCCACTCTCCTGTACTGTTATCATCGATTAATGGCCAATTTTTTCGAATCCTAGAATGGTTACAAAGCCCTTTTGCTAGGAGCTCTCTCCCGCCTCCTTGACTTGCTTCGCTTATGAGTATTAATTGTAGGTACTCATCTTCAGTCATTCATTAAATTGAATCAAGTGTTCAAAGCATGCACCTTAAACGTTGAAGTTGGGAATAAAAAACTCAAAATTATTCAATCTTCGCATTTAAAACAGCCACCATTTTGTTTTACGATTACTGATACTACTAGCTGAACCGATTCGCAAAGATATTCATGACACCTATCATTCCTGAAATTTTCATGCAAATCCTAGCAAAACTGTAGTGTCTGAGTCGGTAAAAAGCGCATGTTGTTCCATAGCCATATGTTGC
Source organism: Odontomyia ornata (assembly GCA_963969285.1). Taxonomy (NCBI): domain Eukaryota; kingdom Metazoa; phylum Arthropoda; class Insecta; order Diptera; family Stratiomyidae; genus Odontomyia; species Odontomyia ornata. The sequence continues at coordinate 141,124,709 of OZ017739.1, forward strand.
CATAGTAATAAATGCAGCGCATATTGTTCCATAGTAATACAGGAAAATTCAAAACGCTATAACTTCGCTACATATGATTCAATCTTTATGAAACTTTCAGGATAGGTCAACCTTATAAATAGTCATCTATGTACTGAATTTCATAGAATTTAAGGGTACCGTTAAGATTTTATTCGAGAAAACATAAAATCGATAAATCATACTATTACTAACAAAGTTGAGTGAATTGCCACTTCTAACGTATTTGTTGTTGTTGTACTCACCAAGGCCTACATTCCTGATTTTTTTCAGATTTTTCGGATCACAGGTGTCCAATCGCGAGGGGGGGGGACACAAATTTTTCGTGTATTTCCCCTCCCTGTGCACCCCTCGAAGCAAACTTTGCCAAACAAAGACCTGTTTTGAAAAGTTCTCATCAAGACCTTTCATTTGATACCCATATCGACCACCTTCAATGAAATTTTTTTTTCGGGGGGTCACTCCCCTATATGGGGAGACCCCCCTTAAATACCTTATAAAATTTTTTTTGTATTCGAACTTTGAAGAGAACACCACTTTACACCTACATACAAAATTTGATGTTTCTAGCTTAAGTAGTTTCCGAGAAAAACTGCTGTGACACACGGACGGACGGACGGACGGACAGACAGACGGACAGACGGACAGACAGGACGCGATTTTAGAAGGGTTTTGTTAAAATTATTTTACAAAACCCTAAAAATGATTTGATTACTTAAGGTTGGCGATTCGCGATTAAAAAAAAAATTTATAGTCAAATATCTTGATACTGTATTAAATCTAAATATTATTTCCTAATATTTTATCAGTATTTACAAATTTTTGTCGATGTATTTTAATATTTTCGAAATTAATTATATGAGAAAAGTTTCAAATGCAATTGCTTTTGTTAAACTCAATTCTATTCCCTGCGGAAAATATCTTACTTAACGATGCATTTATGTATGTATATTGTTGTTACATAGTAGCTAAAAAAAAATATCGAGATATTTGGGATTTATCAAATTTACAGCACTATGGCCAAGTGGAATTGACTTTACTCTGAATTCAAGTAATTTTGTTTTCAAATTATTCAGAATTTAATAATTGCTAATAGTTAATATTGCATCAACTTAAAAATTAATTATTCAATTGAAGTAGTAGTAGTACTTATTTTTATCTTCAATGGAATCCTTTTTACAGAAGTGTTTTTACTTGTATAATATAAATTTCCTTTCCAGTTATCAAAAGTATTTATGCACATTTCTAGTAAACCATTTTTTTTTTCGCTCACTTTATTTTGGGCATATTTTAGACAGGGATCTAATTTTAGTGTAACGTAATACAATAAGCTGTAGACACCATAACGGCAGAAGAAATAGGTAAGAATTTCGGGATCGTCTTGGGGTTCATAATGTTTTTTAAAGTTGATAAGTATGAATGATTTTTCCCCTTATTGACCAGACGTTTTACTAACTTTTTTCAAAGTTTTGTTTTGAAATATTAATTTTTGATGAGATTTTAATATCAATTGGAGAGATGAGCGAATATCAAGTTACTAAAATAGCCAACTGAAACCAATCCCAAAAAAATCGAATTGTTTGGTATTACGAAATATTAAAATTAAGAATACTTCACGATGGAAAGTCCGTTAAGGAAAAAATTAAGACGTGGGACGCATGACTTACAGTTGTGCGAAAAATATTTCACCTTGACAGACAACCGCAAAAGCAATTCTTTGATTGCGCGGACAAATTTATTCATTTAAAACTACTTTGTGACCTAGTGGCAATCGTTTACAATTTAATCTAAGGTAAAAGATGCCTCGTATATGATTCAGGCAATTTAGGTATTGCAACTCATTAAAGTCTAAATTTTTTCAATTTGGAGCACAAATTTTTGCTTATTCCTTGAGAATATTAACTTCAACCTATGAATATCTGTGATTTTTTTCTTCCCACGCATAAGTTCCTTTTTCTTTTGCTTTAATTGTCGTTCTATGCGTTCATTACGTCTTTTCTTTAGGGGCTTCTTTTTTATTGGGAACTGGTCGATTAGTTGATGAATTGTTTGTGTTTTTCTCTTGATCGAATTCCGTTTCTTCCTCTTCAGCTTCAGCTTCAGAAGAACCTGCTTGGAGTTTTTTGAATGACACGTTCAATTGGAGGAGTTTTCGAAAACATATCAGTTGTCACACGTTTGAGATGTTGTTCTTCTTTTATAAGTTTACTTTCTTTTTCTAGTACTTGCTTCATTAGATCCTGATGATCTTTTATGCTTGGATTATAGCTCATGCCAGGATGCGGTATCTCGATGGTCCTTGTCTGTTTTGACGTTAGTTTTGTAGTTTGTGGTCTCACCACTGTTCGCTTTCCTGTATTAAAAGCATGATACAACACCAAGTCCTTTTCTACCCATTCATTTGACAGCTTCGGAATTTTAGCCTGTTCGACATTGTCTGCTTTCCATAAGCAGTTGTAAAAAGTCAGCGTTTGTTCATTTCTCAGGCTTTTTCGATTAAGCTTTGTTTTGCTTTTTTCTACACCAGCTGGCAGTTTGCTGATAATTTTCTCTCTTCCATTTATTGGTCTTTTTGGTATTGGATCTAAAACGTTTGATGTGTTTTCTAGAGGAGCTAAGGATTTCAGTAGTTTGCTAACTTTCTGTCTACGATTTATTTTGCGTGAGACCAATAGAAGCTCAACTTTTCCCTCTCGATAGATTTTAAACAATTCTTCATCTTGCTTCAATTTTGCATTCCTTATCGGTTTTAAAATTAAAAGTGCTCCGCAATACAAAATTTGAACGCGATGGGCGCAGCGGTAACCATTCGATAAAAGAGTACTTACAGTTGATGCGATAAATGCTGATGAAGCTGTTGGTGATGAACTTCCATTTATTGGTCTTTTTGGTATTTTTGGGATTCTATCCGCGATGATCATAAATAATTCATCAAATAAGTACAAGAGGTTGTGTCAGCATTCAAATTTATGGAGCGATTAACTGCAAGCAAACATGGTAATGCATTCGTCGATGTAAGCCGAACGAAAAATTACCTCTTAATTAGATTTAATCCAATTAGTACCGCGCCAACATGCTGCTACCGCCACCTTTTTTTCACTCGCCGCCAAACCTCCTTGCACTCCCATGTGGCTGTCAAATTCTACCGGTTTTCTCATCGGACAAAACAGATGTGTGTGGAATGGAACGCCACATGGCGGCAATGTGCATCTCCATTTGTCGCCAGTGGCATAGTTTTTCGATGGCCACGGTGGAGGGGGCATTCCCAAATGGATATGTCTCGAAATGCGTCGGGGTTTTGATTAATATTCTGTTTCAAATATTTAAATCCACAGATCTAAATATTTGGAGATAAAAAAAAATATTTTCTGCGCAACGATATCCGCACGAAAGATGAAGTCCGCTTGCGTTTCGAGGTCATACCCATCTGGCCGAGTGCAAGGGTTCGGGATCGGAATCACTTCGATTCCCGGGCGTAGGCGTCACATTACACGCCATATTTCTTAGTTGAAAATGCCGGACACCATAGCCGTATTGATTCACTCAGAACCAACGAACTCAAACATGAGCTACGTTCGCGTGCCGACAAGAGGCAACAAATCCGAATGAATTTTAAGTCCGACGAAAGCCGTCAATGGAGACGACGTTGAAATTTTAGCCGAGAACTCTCGTGCATCTGAGGAAGCGATAAAGTTGCAAGAAAGCGTGCAAAATCTCACTTTAGTTCAAGCATTAAATATTCAGGTACAGAGTATTGCTGGCGGATGTGCAAACTCTGTTTCAAGCATAATCTATGTCGTGTCGCCAAACTTGAATATAGCATCAACCTCTAGTTTGGTTTGCCGATGGACGATAAGCAAAACGTGTCGAATTAGGCTGTTGTGATGGAATCAAAGCCGAGTCTACATCTATCGCAGACAGATGAAGATCAGTCGCCGTATCCGACATGACAAGCAGTCCCAGTACGCCAAAGCATGTTCCACAATTTGCGCGACGTTATTGAAATAACGCCAGACTTCGATCCAACGTTAAGCACATCACTAGCATCCATATATTAATGGGATGAAAATATTGTTCTGTGTGCAGGCCAAACGAAAGTTCGAGGTCCAGCAAAATTGCGGCTAGATACAAGAAACGGTATTTTCAAAAGCATCGATGAATTTGCAAGCTCTTTAGAAGAGGAATTCAAGTCTACCGAAAATGAAGCCGAGGTACATCTTCGTATGATGGCAAACGTTAGACGTTCGAATGAACCATAAACGGATTATTATTATCGAATGTGTGCGGAAGGTTGACGTGCGGGGGGACGTGCGGAAATTAGCGACGCAGCCATTATAAGATATATGCGTGAAGGTTTAAACGAAATTCAAATGCAAACCGCTAAGGAGTTTTTGTGTTGACTTAAAACTTATTTAACAAACCAAAGTAAGCTGAACATATTGGTCACGCGAAAATCACGTAGAGAAATAAAAAATGTAAGCCCAATGAACGTGAACGTGAAATATTTAATATGTCTGTATCGGGAGTGACGACTGTTGCTGATACAAACGACTTGTCAAAACGTGTTTGTTATAATTGTTATAAACCGTGAACTGTTCTTTGCCCCAACGAAGACCGCGATGTGTTACATGCCGAAAGACGGAACACAGTGCGGATACATGCATAAGTCGAGATAAACCGGAATATGTGAATAACGCGAATATTTGTCAGTTACATTCAAACTATTCCGTACAAAACCAAATAGTGAAAAACGAAAAATTTTTGACGCGTTTATTGATTCGGGTAGTAATCGATCTCTGGTGCGAGAATCATGTGCATACAACTGAATAAACTGTCTGCCGATTGAGCTGAACGGATTTGCAGGTGGATGCTTAGAATGTACTAGCAAAATGATAGCGACATTAAAAATAGACGATACAATCGTACGCGTGGACCTATATGTTGTATCCGATCACCTCATACCAAATAGTTTGCTTTTGGGATTGGATGTGTTGAATAGAGTTTCACATCGAATAATTATTGAAAATGGCGAGTGCCATTCAAAGTAAAAGTCCTGAAATAATCGACATGGAAAGAAATTTAACTGCAGCCGAAACAACCGAACTGCGGGTACTACTTGATGATTTCCGTAATTTTTTTGCAGAGACTACGGCGGCAATGGGTCGATGCAGGACAAAATCAATGAGTATTGAGTTGACGTCCGACGCGCCTATCCATGCTCGACCATATCGTATACCGTTGTTATACTGTTGGCCACAAACGTAATTCGTCCAAGTAATTCATTATAATCTCCGCCTATTGTTTTGGTTCCCAAGCAAGATGGGAAGGATTGTCTTTGTACTGATTTTCGTGCGATAAACGCTATCACCAAGAAAAAGCCGTACCTAATGCCAACTGTTGAGGAACAGCTCTCACAACTCGCGCGAAAGCAGTTCTTTACGACACTAGATTTATTCTCTGGATACTACCAAATTTCTATGGATGAAAAATCACGTCAGTACACCGGATTTGTGACTCATATTGGTCATTTTGAGTACAACGTAATGCCTTTTGGCCTCATTAAGGTGCCGATGATTTTCCAGGAGGCCATGATCGACTTAATTCGTCGTATGAAAGCTATATGGATGAAGTCATTATCCCCAGTGTGACGGCAACTGAGGGCCTCAAAACTCTGAAGGAAGTTCTGGAAATTTTACGGGAAATGGGTCTTACACTTAGACCGTCAAAGTGTGTTTTTTTTTTGCATCCGAGTTAACTTTCTTGGGTCATCGCATACATAGAGACGGAATGAAGCCTGGAAGTAAGAAAATTGAATATATCCAATGTAACCGATGTCTGAAGCTTTCTTGGATTAGTGGGGTTCTTCCGCAAATTTTTTGATTCTCAAAAATGTCCAAGCCGCTAACGAGTTTGTTAAAAACGACGGAACAGAAATCCTTTGTATGGGACAAGACCACAGACATGAGCTTCAACGATTTAAAAACTTGTCTTTGTAGCGAACCCGTTCTAGCTCTTTATGATCCACGGGCTGAACACGAAGTACACACCGACGCCAGTTCTATTGGCCTCGCCGGAGTCTTGATGCAATCTACAGAGGAGAAACCATTCCGGTCAGTAATATATTTCAGTAGACATCGCACCGATGCTGAAACGAAGTACAGTAGCCACAAATTAGAGATACTGGGAATCGTTAAAACGTTAGATTGATTCCGATTTTATTTAATTGGAAAGCACTTCCGAGTGGAGTCCGATCGTAATGCAATATCGACGATGAAGTTGACCACTTCACTTAACAATCGAGTTGCTCGATGGTGGCTAACACTCCAAGAATTCGATTATATGAACCATGTCGATACATTCAGGCGTCGATCACTCGAACAACCGCAAGAACTGACAACAATAGCAGATAAAGTGTTACTGATACAAAAACCTGATCCGAGCCCTGGTTGATATAATTACAGCGACAGGACCCGAAACTAAAGGAAATTATGGATATAATTGATGGAGTATGTAAATCAACTCAATTTGCCCAATTAAAGTGCGATTACACTCTTTAGAAAGGAAGATTGATGCGAAAATTAAATGGCGATCTTAAATTTGTAGTGCCATCAGCCATCCGTTCGAGACTAGTAAAAAGTTGTCATGACGATGCCGGTCATTTTGGCATTGATAAAACGGCCCATAAGATACAAGAACTGTTCTGGTTTACTCGAATGCGCAACTACGTGAAGTCGTACATTGTTTCATGTCCGGGATGTTGTCTCAATAAAGTACAAGCAGGAAAAACCGAAGGTCACTTGTTTTATGAACAGGTTGAACCTATACTTTTTAGGGTATCGCATATTGATCACTTAGGACCATTTCCTGAGAGTAACAAAGGCAATCTATACATAATCGCAGTAACGGACCCTATCAGCAAATTCACAATGGTTCGAGCCACTAGAGCAGCCGTCAATCGACCAGAAGTTAGTGTTGAGGGATATCACGTCAGACTTTGGATTACCAATCCGTATTATAAACGATCGAGGGTCGGCATTTACATCGAAAGAATTCGAGGATTACTGTGCAACGTATGATATTCATCACGTGACGGTGCCTGTGCAAACTCCACGTGCTAACGGCCAAGTTGAGCGCGTCAACCAATCAATATTTTCATATCTACGATGTTCGATGACGGATTGCAAAAAATGGGACGAGCTTCTACTGAGTTTGCAATGGGTACTAAATTCTAAAATCAACTCGACGATCGGATTCACACCTAATCAGATAGTTTTTGATTTCTATTCGGGGGATGCCGCAGCGAGCCGTATCATCCAAGCCCTACAGGGCAATACGGGTGCCAATAATCAACTATCGATAAGCGAAATTCGGCAGGAGGCTACACAGCGTATTATAACCGAAAAGGAACGATGGAAACTAGGATTCGACGAGAAACATAAGACTCTTGTTTTATACGAAGAAGGCGATTCAGTGGTTATACAGAACATACTAATAGCAACCGGGGAGTCCCATAAATTGGAGTCAAAGTATCGAGGGCCATATGAAGTCACCAAAGTTTTGAAAAACGATTGCTATGTAATGATGTAAAACGTTGACATTTTGAATTCAAAATTATATTCCTTTAACCTAATGCTACAACTGTCATTTGTCACTCTGTTCACTTCTGTCAATCTGTCTGTCAATAACATTAACGTTGGCTAATTAAAATCATATTATTGTCTATAAAACAATAACATGGCGTAATTCGATTTGAGTGGACCAATGTTTTTTCAAGAAGATTGAGCAAAATAAAAAGTGTTTACTCGAAACTTGAAGGTGATAGTTGCTGAAATTTCGGTGACTGACAATCATGGAATTTCAAGGTATTGAGAAGTTAAAAGGTTCGGAAAACTGGAATATTTGGAAGTTTATGATGCGCAATTTATTACGAGCAACTGAAGGAGCATACGAAGTGAGTATTGGAGAGTTGGTTCAACCGGTGCTGGCGGCTAATGCTAATGCGGCTGCGACTGATGCTCACAATGCGGCAATGAAAATTTGGGATAAGGCAGATCGCGCCGCTTCTTTTATCATCGTCAAGAAAATTGATTCGAGTGTCATGACTTTGATCGTTGCTTGCGAGACTGCTCATCACATGTGGAATAAATTGCATGGTATTTATGAACAACAAAACAAGGCAAGCCATTCATTCAGTTCAGACTGAGTTTTTCAGTTTTGACATGAATTTAACGGATGATATGATCAGGCGTATTGCTAAATTTGAAGGTTTAATTCTACGCATGCAGCAGTTGAAAGTTAAGCCCGACGAGTCAGCTTTGATGGTCCAGTTGCTGGAAACGTTGCCTAACAGTTTTGAAAGTTTCAGGCAAGCTTGGTGGGCCAGGTCGGATGATCAGCAGACCCTCGATAACCTGGTCAACGTGTTGACATCTGCTGAGCACAGGTGGAAACTTCGACAAGAAAAGGAGAACAATCTGACGGCACTGATGGCAACCAAGTTGAAAATCCAGTCCAAAGATCCAAGTGGAAGTCAACAAGGTGCAAGTGGAAGTCAACAAGGTGCAGCTGGTAAGCAGGCCAAAGATGATGTCAAGTCCAACCAGAAGGGGAAGAAGTCGGCTTTCAACTGCTACGGTTATCACGGAACTGGTCATTTTAAAAGAGATTGTCCAAACAGGAAGAAGAAGACTGATGGGACGTCTGAAAGTAAGGGTTCAGTGCGGAAAGCAAGAACGAAGCTTGGATCATCGATTCTGGTGCGACGGACCACAGGACCTTCAAGAAAGAGTGGTATCATTCTTTGAGGCTTTCTCTATTCCAGCAGAGGTTCGTATCGGAAACAATTCTGTGATGAGTGCTTTTGGAAAAGGAAATATTGACTTTGAGGCGCTTGTGAATGGCCGTTGGACTTCTTGTCACATGGAAAACGTGCTGTATGTTCCGGAAGCTAGGAAAAAGTTACAGGGACTGTATAATAAGTAACCGGACTGCGACTGCCTCGCGCCGTCAAAGCGTCTTCTAACCAGTATCTGGTGCTGTAGTGGTGGTGGGGGTCTAGGTAAAGGGAACCGGGCTGCAGCAGTTGCCTCCAAGCGCTTGGAGAGATAGCATCGAGCGCGAGTGGAGTGCGTGTTCAGTTACGTCATCGGAGTGAAAATGGAGCGTACGATCGAGCAACGAGTCAGCATCAAATTTTGTGTCAAACTCAAGAAAACGGCCACGGAAACTCTTCAAATGATTCAAGAGGCTTACGGTGCGGATGCTCTGTCCAGAACTCAAGTGTTTCAGTGGCACAGAAATTTCTGGGAGGGCCGCTATGACGTCCATGACAAACAGCGCGTCGGTCCTCCATCAACAAGTCACACGGACACAAATTTGCAAAAAGTGCGTGATGTGTTGAACAGTGATTGTCGTCTGAGCATTCGGGCTATCGCAGATGAGGTTGGAATTGATAAGATGACCGTTCACAACATTACTAAGAACGATCTAGGCATGAGCTAGATCTGTGTGAAGCTGGTACCCAAACATCTGACTGATGAGCAAAAGGAGCGTCGTGTTGCTGTTGCTTCGGAAATCCTTGATCGACTGCAAACCGAACCAGAATTCTTACAGCCCGGATATGGCACCAGCGGACTTCTTTCTGTTCCCCAAGATCAAGAGACACTTTAAGGGGACTGTGGAAAACGTTTAACATGCTACGACGAGGGCCCTAGACAGCATCGAGGTTGCCGACTTCCAGGGAGCGTTTGGGGATTGGAAAATCCGGTATCAGCATGCTATCGACTCCAATGGGGACTACTTTGAAGATTTCTAAAGAAAAATTAAACATATTTTGCCAATAAAAAATTTCCTGAGGTCAGTTCGGTTACGAATTATTCAGACCCTGTATTCTCGGTTACGCGTGCACTGGACAAAGGTATGATTTTCAGCTCATCCAAGGATAGCTGTGAATTCCTGCTTGATGGTGTTGTCAAGGCTCAAGGCGTGCGATCTGGTCAGCTGTTCAAGATGATGCTCAAGGTCAAGGAACCGGACACTTGATGTGTGAGTGAGGCTAATCTGGCGGTCAAAGACTCTACAAGTCTGGCATGAGCGTTTAGGTCATCAGAAAGAGGACATATTGTGAAGATACTCAAGAATCACGGAATTGAAGTACAACAGGACGACGAATCCTGTGGATCGTGTGTAGAAGGTAAACAACATCGAGAACCGTTCAAGTCACGTCAACAGCGTTCATCTGTCAGGAGAAGTGATCCATGCTGATGTCGGTGTTTCACTTGGACAGGAGTCTATTGCTGGTGCCAGGTACTTTGTCTGCTTCACGTGTGACTATTTAAGATTTCGTATGGTTTACTTCTTGAAGGAAAAATCTGAGGTGTTTGACAAGACTAAAGAAATGTTGCAGCTGGTGAAGACTCAACGAGGTCGACCGGTAAAGGTGTTCCAGTGCGACGGAGGAAAGGAATTTGACAACAAGAAGATGTGAGAACTCATGGATTCCGAACTTACGAAGATAGTGATTACGGATCCTTATACGCCTCAGCAGAACGGTTGTGCTGAACGATCAAACCGGACAATTGGTGAGCCAGCACTAACCATGCTTGTTAGCAAGGATCTCCTGAAGTTTCTGTGGGCTGAAGCTGTCAACGCTGCGGTTTACATTCTCAACTGAACTAGTCCAAGCTCTGTAGAGGGCAAAACTCCGTACGAGTTGTTCGTCGAGAGGAGTGTTCATTTGAACAGGTTTAATTTTTTGGAACCACATGCTGGGTGATGGTGCCTAAAGAACGTTGGAAGAAGTGGGATGCTAAAGGCGACATCGATGGTTTTCGTGTGTGGAAGAAGGATACAAAGCAGGTGATCCGACGTCGTGAGGTAGTTTTTAGTCCAGAGCATTCTTCTAAAGTTCTTGCTTTGTTTCCTGTTGAAGAAATTGAAGATCCTGTCGAGCCCCGCGATTTTCCCAGAGTCCTGAACTCACCTGAAGCTCCGCACGTGCCCGAGGTACCGGATCCTGTGTTGCCAGTCGTTCCTGATGAACCGCAAATTGAAGAAACTCCTAAAGCTGCAAAAGATACCACTCAACGACGTCTTCGAGGTAGCAGTAAACTTCAGAAACCTGTAAAATTGAGTGAAATGTTGCTTGCAGAGTTAGAAGAACCTCGAGACTACAAAGAAGCCATGAAGTCGAGTAATCGTGAACACTGGAGGGCTGCGATGAAAGAAGAAATGTCTTCACTGAAGGAAAATTCAACCTGGGTTTTAACGGTGTTACCTCCAGGAAGGAAGACAGACAATTGCGAATCGCTGGGTCTATCGTATCAAACGAAATGCAGAAGGGAAGGCTTGTCGCTACAAAGCTAGGCTTGTTGCGAAGTGTTATAGTCAACAAGAAGGTATTGATTATCATGAAACTTTCAGTCCCGTAGCTCGGTTTGATACTATCAGGGCGATTCTAAATGTTGCTGCCAAGGAAGGTCTGGAGTTGGCCGAATTTGATGTGAAGACGGCATTTCTAAACGGTGTTTTGAATGAAGAAATATACATGGATCAACCTGAAAGTTTTGAAGATAGTTCTGGTCGTGTGTGCAGGCTGATTAGAAGTCTCTACGGACTGAAGCAATCTTCAAGGTGCTGGAACAACCGGTTCAAGGAGGTTCTTATCATGTTTGGTCTCGTCCAGAGTGAAGCTGTTCCATATCTTTCCTTTTGTATGTCTGGTGAAGATAAACTGATCATTGTCCTTTATGTTGATTATGGCCTGGTTGCTGCAACACAGAAGATTGTTATTTAAGAGTTCCTGAAGAAGCTGATGATGGAGTTCAAGATCACACGTTAACCGCTTGGTTATTTCCTGAATATGCTCATCGAACGTGAAGAAGATGGTTCAATCTGTTTGAGTCAGAAGGTGTACGCGGAAAATCTTCTCCAGAAGTTCAACATGACTGAAGCCAATGCTGTTTCAACCCACTGACAAGTACGTGCAGTGGGAAGAGAAAACTGGTTTGAGAACATCTGCTCTTTACCGTGAAGTTGTAGGATGTTTTATGTACTTAGCTGTTGCTACTCGTCCTGACATCGCGTTTGCAGTCAATTATGCGTCGCAGTTCTTGGAAGATCCGGAAGATGTCCACTGGTTGCTGGTAAAGAGAATCCTGAGAACGTCAAAGGGTCTACGTCAGTTGGTATCAGGTACGAGGCTAGTTCCAAAGGAAGTGTCTTGAATGCCTTCAGTGATGCAGACTATGCTGGTCAATCGGATACTCGTTGGTCTGTTAGTGGAATCGTTTTCATTCACAGTGGAGGACCGAGAAGCTGCCAGGGAATCTGTGTGGTTGTCTCAACTGTTCGCAGAAGTCTCTCCCTTAGACAACATTCCAGAAGAAGAAGAAGAATCACGAGTTCCACAAGAGGACCAAACACATTCATTCGAAAGGAATTGCAGGATGAAAGGTTGAATATTCAACATGTTTCAAGTGATCAACAACTCGCTGATATCTTGACGAAGCCGCTGCCACGTCTGAGATTTGCTCATCTACGTTCTGCCCTTGGAATGATCTGATCTGATTTTGAATTTAGTTTGTTATTGAAAAATTCGAATATCGTTTTCTAGAGGAAGGATTGATGTAAAATGTTGATATTTTGAATTCAAAATTATATTCCTTTAACCTAATGCTACAACTGTCATTTGTCACTCTGTTCAATTCTGTCAATCTGTCTGTAATTAAAATCATATTATTGTCTATAAAAAAATAACACTATGTTATCAAAAGCCTCGAGGATGATCAGAAACGAAAATTCAGTTCCGTGTTCATGAGTGATAAAATGAAACCATGGTGCCAACTCAGCCCGGATTTGGATTCAAACGACTTTAATGATGATGACGAGTACTACGAAGAAACCGGGACGATTTCTGGCCAGGAGGGCCGAGCTATCAACTCCAACTTGGCAACACCGTAGCGAGGTACTCAGTTAGTGAAGTCGAGTCGAACCAAGCAAGCGGTTCGTAGGAACAACGTATCCTATATGATTGTAAAAGATTTTTTTAACGGAAATTCGTGAAGGAGAGTTAATATTCATTACTGAAACAAAGCGGTGCTATCTTTTAATTAAAGGAATTCCCTAACATCGCTAACGTCCTTTTATTCCTGACAGATTGTTACTTAAATTAATTTAGATATTTTTCAGTGGAGGCCAGCCCAAGGTTTCAACTAACCACTCTATTCGTTTCCGTTCCATTTAATACAGTAAGAAGAAAGGGCTCCTGTAAGTCCACAACAATAACAAGATAATCTTCGACTGGTAGAAGGACAATCTTAAAATTTATGTTATGAAGGAGATAGAAATATAATGAAGTGAAATGTGGAAACGTGAAATATCAAGGATGAATATTCTTTATGAAGAAAATATTAAACACAAGAAAGCTTTTGGATCCAAAAGTAAATCTGCTATTGCAGTCCAAAAATACTATCAGACGTTATGCGCAATTTGGCACCAGTTCTTATGAGAAGAGTCGGATTGATCGATTGAATGATAGTAAAATAAGGAGCTTTATATTATATCAGTGACGGTTTCATAAAGCGTAAATGATAACTCTTCGATATTCGCGGACTGATTAATCTTGCGGCTATTGCTTCTGCAAACGATTTATTCCTGCACCATGTGCCTAAGGTTATTAACATTGTTAAAGATGCACTATTTGATCATGACCTAACTAAATGGCAAAATAGAAACTAATAAATCTTACGGAGCTTCATTTTGTATATTAAATACAAGTAACTTAAAAAAGTTCTCCACTTGTGGTTTGAAATCCCAGAAGAACTTTTTAGTGCATTTTAGCCTAGTTTTTTAGTTAGACTCTCTTTTAGTCGATCCGCAAAAATTTCTTTACCCTATCATACACAGTGGAATTTCTCATGTAAGCTGTATATCTTTCAAAGTAATTTTTAATTTTAGATTTTCCTACCTCGTCAATACCAGGCTACGTGAATGGCTCAAATAATTCAGCCTGCTAAAATACTTCAGCCAGATTGAAAGCGAATACATTCTCATAGGTCTGCATTTCTAGGAACAAAGCAAATCTTTCCCGAACGCAATCAATCATACTTTTCTTGATTTTATTTACATCTTCCATTCAAAGCTCATGAGCTCTCGAGAAACAATGATAATTCGTTAAGATTGTATGCAAACAATCAAATCTTCACCGTATTATTCGTCTATTCTTTTCTTTTGTAAAAGTGCACACAAGTGAAGTATTGTCTGATCTGATTTTCCTTATTTACAATTACGGCAAACGGAGGAGACGGTTCGAAGTACAACGTCTTCAACGTTGTTACAACTGGCCTGCATTTATGGTATTTACTTTCTCAGCAAAATGTCTCCGTTGTTGCTGGAGTCACTGGTGATGCTGGTGCAAAAGTGAAGCATGTTAGATCAATATGATCTGATTATCTCCGGGTGTACGACATGCTCGGCGAAGCAACTTTCAGACACCCTGCACTCGGCAGCGGATCAACCGTAACCGGCATCGTTTGCTACTTCACTTACTTGGCCATTAGGAGAAGTAAGACGAGTGTCATGCCAGCATGCTTTCCAGATTTTCCCACCTGAGGAGGTTTTTCTTCTATTTTCACCGTGAACTTTCTAGTCTTGTAGGCGCATCTTGATAGCAAACCATTTTCATTTCCATCGGTGACTAACTCTGCGCGTACTTCTTCTTATCCAGTTTTCCCCGATTCCCTACTCCCCTGCCCCTCATCCTTATCTTGCGGCTAAAGAAAAGTGCAAATAGCCAGGTATCGACGGGCTGCTGATTAATTTGCATACGCGCCGTGGAAAGCGAAACTCTTTATCTGCGGCATATCATGGTCGTATGTAAAATGGAAACGAGGCATAAGTGAGGCATTGAAATTTTTACTTTTTATTGCACACCTTTTATGGGTGGCATGCAATTATTGTTTCTTCATGCACACAAAAGCTACACTTGTGCATATTCGCATGAAATGTTGCAAAATAAAGCCGCTCCGCAAGAAGATACCCGACCTGAGATAAAAATTAAAGAGATTTAGATTCGTGTGCAATTTTTCTATTCCCAAGCAATAATTTAGTTTCGAAAGGAAAGTGCATGAATCTGACGCCATGAAGATGAAGTTTATGGTTAAAAGATACTTTGATTTGTTGGCGAAATACAATGAAGTGTTGTCGGTTATTGTTTTAGCGCGAAAAGTTAGTGTAGGATTTGATCTGACTGCAGATACAAGTATCTATTGCAGCAAAAATTTAATCATGTGTTGGTATAATGATGATTCGATGCACAGCTCGATCTCATTCACATGTTTCAATTATGTGTAAGAGAAACTCACTTTTCGATTGAAGACGCAATTATGAATTAATGTGTGAAATGTGATCATTGAAGGCAACAAGGTGTCTAATCAAAATGCTTTCACTTTGTTTTCATGTCCTCTTGCGGAATGTAAAGATGAATAGATTTTTAAAACTTGCACCCGTATATTTTATTTTAGTTCGCTTTTTACTTTAAGAAACAATTAATAAGATAGGGAGCTTTTGTAGATACGACGCACGTTGAAATCAAAGACAATCATTTAAGTTTTCAAGGCTTTAGTAAAAATTTTACAAAATCTTACTAATATCGCAGCCTATCGTTTGTCCATCTGTGTGTCAAAGCGAGTTTTCTCGGAAACTGCAAAAGCTGAAACTTGAAATTTTGTAACAGGTCAAAAGTGATGAACTCTTCAAAGTTCTAATGTAAAAAAAATGTTACAGGTTTTAAGTGGATCTGACTTTATCGTGTGAGGTGGCCCTTAAAAATATTGTTTTTTTAAAGGCAGCCAATATTGATATCAAAGGAAGAATTTCGATAAGAACTTTCAAAATCAAATCTTGAAAATACGGTAACAAATGTGAAGTGTGCGGAGGAGCTAAATTATGTAAAACATTTTTTGTCATCTGAAAAAATCATAGACACAGATCTGTATAAGGGCAAGCCCAGCAAACCCATCAGAAGTTAAAATCGCTCAAGTTTGCTCATTATAGTACGATTTATAATTTTTCATTTACCCCATGAAATCGAGAGAGGACCCTTAATTTCGCTGCATGTACATAGAAAATTTCCCAACAATCGAGCAAAGGCAACAAATGTACAGTCGATTGAACATTTCATAATTACAAAACAACAATATATGATAAAAGGAAGATACGCAATTCTATATGACATAGACAATACTATAGTTGGATTTGCAAGAAAACTTGTATGACGATTCGTAATATTAGTGTGTTATCATAATCAGATATCTTATCTTATCTGATTTCAAAAGCAGAGGTTATCCGTTTCACCAGTATAGATTGGATATTCTAAAAAGTATTGAGCGTATTTTGTCCTTTTTCGATTGAATATTTCTTTTATTTAAAATGGATTTTATTTGAGTACATATTGCCATTATTATCTATGTCCTTTTGTAATTTTTTCGGCAGGGCCATTATTCCATCTGTGTAGAACTTCTGTGGTTTATCGGCGAAAAACTTGGCCATGTAATTTTCGCAGTCCCTTTTTGGTGTGACTTTCTGTTCATAGAGGAAATTTTTCAGAGGCCGAAACAAATGGTAGTATGATGGTGCAAGGTCTGGACTATACGGTGGATGCATCAAAACTTCCCAGCCAAGCTCCGTCAATTTTTGCTGGGTCATCAAAGATTTGTGTGGTCTGGCATTGTCATGATGGAAGACAACGCCCTTTCTATTGATCAATTCTGGCCGGTTTTTTTGAATCGCTTGTTGCAACCTGGTTGATTGCTGACAGTACAGAGCCGAATTGAGTGTTGGGCCAGGTTCTAGCACCTCATGAGAAACAATTCCCTTCCAATCCCACCATACACACAACATAACCTGACTTGTTGTCAATCCTGCCTTTGAAGTCATTTGTGATGATGCACCTTTTTTTGACATCTTTTTCGAACGACATTCTCGTATCTAACCCATTTTTCATCGCCCGTAATGATTTGCTTCACAAATGGCTCGATTTCGTTGCGTTTTATTAGCATTTCGCAAACGGAAATTCGGTCGATCATATTTTTTTGTGTTAATTCATGCAGCACCCAAACGTCGAGCTTCTTTGTGTATCCAGCCTTAGGCAAATAGTTCAAAACGGTTTGGTGATGGATATTCAGTGCCTTAGCAATGTCATAGCTACTTATACGTCGGTCTTCTTCAATTTTTTTGTAAGATTTCATCGACTTTTTTAGTGATCCGTCGACCTGGGTGAGCAGCATCTTTGGCATCAACGAAAAGTTTCCGGTTTTGGCGGCCTTTCGACATAACTGATCGACAATTATGTAGATTTCTCTTATCGGAGTTGCATACGAGACACAACGTATTGGACTTAAAATCATACGCACAGAGTTGTAATCCTTTGAGCAACTCGGCAGCTTATAACTGAAATACGATACATTGCAGTCAAGAAACCGAATTTCAATACACATTCGTATGGAAGCTACCCGTTAGTTTGCGACTCTTTAGGATTTTGGTTAAGGACAGTCATACTTTTTAATGATGAAAAAATTGGTGTCCTGAATTTTTTCTTATATACAGTAAATCTCCTTCAATCATTTCTATCGGAAATAACCAATAAATTAATTCAAACTGTGTAATAACCTCCGATATCTCGAAGCGATACACGACAGGGATCTGACATCCCTAGTCAGCTGACAAGTGTTAGATGACAGATCTCTGCCACTGAACCACCACTTGACGTCGTTCGTGTGGCGAATATCGGGTGATTAACTTATATGCGACGTCAACTCGTGAATGTGACCATACGCTCTGCAACGACGGCTGTCAAAATCCACACAGTCATTTTTTCGCGACCTCGAAAACCGTACGCTGCGATTTACGGAAAAGGCTTATATAAATCGCATGGAATCGCGTTACTGCGTTGTGTTTAAATTTACTTCTGTCCGGCGGAATAACGCGGAAAGTCTTGTGTTCATTTCATCGGCTGCGATATATGAAATGGAGTTGTTGCGCTGGTGAGCAGTGAAGCTTCAGGGCTTGGGCAAGCTACTGTGGAAAGGTTTGTAAAAGTAGGCGCACCAACATCTCGAAGTGAAGAAGTTTCGTACAACATTGAAGGAAAATTGACGAAAAATCGACACGGAAAGGTACGTGACGAGAAATACTTTTCGATACTCAGTCTGTATACATCGTGCCCCTGTTTACAGCTATCGATGTTTCGGGAGGACAGGAGTGTCAGGAGAGAGGAACAACGTCAACGCATCGAGGGACGTCTCACCGCGAGCGATTACTTCGCTTCAACTTCCAAGTTGCTGAGGCGTATGGCGCAAGAAGTCGACTATATTCGTGGACGCCAAGGAAAATACAACACTCACAGAGCTGCAGAAAAATTGAAGGTTGGTGCATATTTGCTAGATAACATTATTGCCGGTGTATACAATTAGCAAACCATATTCACAGTGTATGGTTTCTTCCTGAATTTGACTTAGCAGTCAATGGCAAAACAAATTGGTAATTTCCTTTTTGGTATACGTGGGTTAACACCAAGTTCTACCATGGCTAGTAGAATATATGGATGCCTTGAATATATTAAGGAAAAAGTCGGAAACAATATTGTGCTGGTTTTGGTAAGCGGAGGTGCTGACTATACCACGGCATTGGCACCGAGTAGAAGAAAATATATGCAAATAGATAACTATCATGAAAGTAGGACAAAATATGAAAAGATGTTCAACCGGGATAATTCTCGCTAGGTTCAATGCAAGAAAAAGCATGGAATAAGAAAATAGGCGACCATCTCTGTAGTTTTTTTGGGTTTAAGATGATGTAGAAATTTTCAATACATCAACAGCTACATCTTCACTAGTATAATGATGATGGTGTAGTAGAGCGTAGTTGATCATAGTTGATTGACTTTTATATTAATTTCAAGCACAACAAGGTGCAACTAGTTAAACAGAAACTTTGTTATTAGGTAGTTCACTTGACCTTAACGTAATTATGATGTTTCTTTTCCCTGTGTCTCCTTGCTTTCAAGGCAATCGAAGTTTTTGTCACGGGATATTCATATACATACATTGCACTCTTTATTTGTATTCATCTACGATAAATTTTCTGGGAAAGGATAATCAAACTTGGAATGAATGGCCAATTCACATCAATTTTTACTATAAATCTTTATAAACGAACTATCAATGACATCTTTGTAAAGTCTCAACAAGATTTCTGGTCAAAAATAAAATTGTAAATTCTCAAATTAGCCAAAAAGGCATAATAGAATATTTCATAGCAAACATTAGCTCTATTCTCTTTATTTTGCATCGCTTACGATGTTTAAATCTCTTTTAGTAGCACTGGCTAATACATATTTTTGTTTGTTATACATATCCGAAACGTATTTCATTTGGCTTTCGATTGCAACCCCTATAAATGCTACGAAACGCATTAAATAGAGAATTCAAATAAATTCAATACACCAAAAACTAGCAATGAAATTTAAATATTGTAAACTTTTCATATTATTGTTGAATAACACAATTGTGCAGAAGAAAAAGAGACAAGAATAGAAAGAGAATTTGATGACTGTCTCTGGTCTAATTCCTGAGAAAACTTGCTGTCACGCATTGACTGACGGACAGACACCGATATTAATAGGGTATCGTAAATTTTTTTTTACAAGACGCTAACAAGGGTTCACTTGAGTAGCTGAGGCCGTCGGGATTGTGGGGTAACTTTTCTAGCAATTATTTTTCTCCTTCCCTCCCACGATAACAGGGATCTCCCTAACCTGACGACAACTCACGGCGCAGCAAAACGAGGCGTAGCACCAAGTAATGTGTCAAACGGTCACAGCCTAGGTTCTCAGATTGACAGGTTACGTGTTATCGATAAGTCCAGACGTCTTGCATGACTCCACACTCTGGCCGTAAATAACTTTCATCTCCCAACAGCAACAACGAAAATTCATATATTTATTTTATGTTTATTACATAGAAAGCAAGTTTGGTAGACAGACCTACGCTCTTGTCAAAAGGGGTTTTTACTCAATCTACGATTCCCAGTTACACACAACAAATAAAGTCAAGAAACACGTTAAAGAGATGTACATGTTCAAAAGAAAATCAATTGTTGCTTCGTTTCCAACGGCCGCCATTTTGTAGCAATGTAACAAAAATCACTAACGTCATGAAGTCCCGCAATAAATGATTCAACGGAAAGTCCATAGAGTAAGGAAATCGTATATTATTGTTCTTTTAATTAGAGAAATTTCATATGGCTATAACTTCCTTGAATATGATTCGATTTCCTTCAAACTTACAAAGTACTAGGAACTTTAGTAAAACTCCTTAAATATTGAATTTCGTTGAAAGTAAGGGTATCCATACGATTATATTGGGGAAAATGTGAAATTCGGAAATCATAGTTTTATTAACAAAGTGGAGTGAATCTCGACTTCTAATGTATTCATTGTTATTGTACTCATAAAGAGAAAACTTTGATTTTTTTCAGACTTTTCGGATCACAGGTGTCCGATCGCGACGGAAGAACACAAATTTTTCGTATATTTCCCTTCTCCCTGCATTCCGCGAAGCTGATAACACAGTTTTAAGATTTGTTTTGACATCTCATCAAGACCTTTCAATGGACACACCACATGACTACCTTGGGTCCAAAAAATTTTTCCGGCTCCCCTCCCGATATGGGGATCTTCCCCTTCAAAACCGTTGAAAAATTCATTGATACCTAAACTTTCAAGAGATCATCAGTTCTGACCCACTTGTCTATTTCGGAGAAAAACTGCTATGATATACAGATGGACGGACACACAGACGGACAGACAAAGCCAATTTTAATAGGGCTTTGTATTTTACTACGAAACCCTGAAAGTAGTGTTAACCCACTTCCGTTTTTATTTTAGTGATTTTGTGCAGAAATATGGCTTTTACAAAACATGAGTGGCTTTAAATTTGAAATAATAAATTAATCGAAGATAAGATTCTAATACAACATTTCCATTAACTTACAGGAGAATACTCTTCAAACATGAGAAATTGTGATCGACCATACCTGTAAAGAAAAAGAAAAACAAATTGTGATTAGGTAAAAATAAGCTTTTAGTAGCTATATATTTATCTACTAAAATATGATATAATGAACTAAAGTATAAGTGTTTGGTATAAAATATTAATGTGTCGAAAATCGGTGATTTTTGATCCAGCCAGAGTGAAGCTCATGTTAAAACGAAATGCATTAGAAAGGCTCGCTGTAATATTTTAAGTTAAATCAACAAAATAAAAATTTAAATAAAATGGCGACCGCTCAAAAGTCAAATTGTAAAGCTAATACGGGCTAGGTTTATTAACTGTTCTCGATAAAATATCGCACCGAATTAGCTGTTTCATCTAGGTTGTCAGATAAAAAAAATCGGAGTAGACTTAGAAGTGTAAAAATGGCGGCTGGTTCAAACACTAAATATGAGTAACATTTACGAGTATGCTGCTGTATTACACGAAATTTTTGGTACATTTTTCCTTCCCCTGGACCCCCATTTCAAAAATTTTTTAAGTAAGACCTTAACTTTTGAGAGACTATCACTTCTGACCTTTTCACAAAGTTTGAGCATTCTAGCTTTTATAGTTTCTGAGGAAATCAGCACTGACGCACGGACAGACAGGTCGCGAAACTAGTAGGTCTTTGTTAAAAAATTTTTTTACAAAGACCTAAATCCCTGCAAATAATGGAAACTTATTATGAATGTAATTTAACGAAGCAATCTCTTTCTAAACACAAATTTACGTCGCATATGATACATTGTCTTATCGCGTTCTGGTGACATTGTCGACATCTTTGCTGTTTTGCTAATTTTTAAGGAAAAAGACCACTTTCACTAGTTATCAAACTACGTGGTGCATTGGGAGGTTTATTTTGATTAAATTATTTTTCGGAACTTCGGAGGTAGTGCCTGGTAATGTTCCGAATGAAGAGAAGCAGGTCGACATTTTCGCTAGTATTGACCATTGAATATAATTGACTAATGCAACATTCAACATGTGTGTCCAAAGAGGCCACCACCTATTTTTGCCTTGAATGGATACACGATAATTATTCACTGGTTGATCCAGAAGGTCAGCTCCTTCCATTCGCTTAGAGATAGGTAGTGTCTCAGTACCTTGATCGAATGTATCGGCACTCGGGAAGGTATGGTCAGTACTACGCTTTGGTAGTGTGTCCGTCCACCCAGCTGCGATATGGTCTGATTTTAAATCATTACGTATCATAACTAAAGCTCATGACGCAGTCGAGGAAAAATACTTCGAATGCCCAAAATATCACACTTGACGAATACAGTATCGAAAATGTTGGCGAGTTCGTGTATTTAGGCGCCAAAATAACGAAAACGAGTAATGAAAGAGACGAAATACGCCGAAGAATACAGCTCGCAAATAAAATATTTTATTCAGTATTGACGCTCTTGAAGACCAGCTGCATACACAGGTGAACAAAGCTCCAAGTATACAAATTTGTGATAAGACCTGTGTATGCTATGGATGTGAAACATGGACCCTAACCCAAGCATCCACAAATATATTGAACGCGTTTGTGCGACGGGTCCTGAGGCGAAAAATCGGAGCGAAGCTAGACAGGGGCCAATGGTGAATTCGATACAACCATGAGCTGTATGAAATTTTTGCCTAACCGGAAGTCTCAACGATTATAAGACTGCGGAAGCTGTAATAAGCTGGCCACATGAATCATATGGACGAACAACGGATACCTTAAAAAAGGTATTCGTTGGGAGAACTGAAGGCGGGAGACCAGTGGGGAAACCTAGGAAACACTGGTCTGACTCGGTCGACGAAGACAGTTCATTGCTGCTCGGGTTTCGAAATTGGAGGACGCGGTCAATGGACCCAGACAGTTGGAGGTGCTATTTGCAGGAAGCGAAGGCCCGAGAGGGGCTGTAGTGCTAAGAAGAAGAAGAACTGAACGGGCTTATAGTCCTTACGAAGAATCACTCGCAAGAAATCTCATTGTCGCCAGTGAAACTCGCACCAGGGACCTTCAGCTTGCGGGGTGAGTGCTCTAGCCACAAAGACACGCGGACTACATTTATCCTTTCCTTTTTCACTTCATATTAGAAAGTGGAGTTGTATTGTCATTATTAGTTGCTATCGTCACAAGACTTTTATCCTGCCATCTAACAAATAGCAATTTTTTTTAATCATATGTGTACTCAAAATATCCACGCTCGTTTTTCAGGGTTTTGTACTAAAATACAAAACCCTATTGCAATCACAACCTGTGTCCGTCTGTCCGTCACTGCACTTTTTCTTCGAAACAATAGAAGCTACAGCCATGAAACTTTGTGAAAAGTTCAGAAGTGAGGGTTTCTTGAAAGCTCAAGGGTGGAATTTTTTCAAAGGTTTTTAAGGGGGGCCTCCCCATATCGGGAGGTGACCCTTAAAAAAAAGTTTTTTTCACGATTGGTGGTGGAATAGGCTGTCATTGGAAAGGTCTCAACGAAATCTTGCCATAGCAAGTCTCAAAATTGCCTTATCGGTGCCGTGGGGGCAGGGGGAGGGGAAATGTACGAACTTTTCGCGTACCGCCCCTCACGATTGGACACCTTTCATCCGAAAAATCATAGATGTAGGCTTTTATGAGTATAACAACAACAAATACATGAGAAGTAGAAATTCACAATTCGCAATTTATCAATTTTACATTTTCTTGAATAAAATCTTAAAGGTAACTTTAAATTCGATACACCTGCCCTGAAAGTTTCACAAAGATCGAATGGTATTTAACGAAGTTATAGCAGCTTGGATTTTCTTGTATTACTATGGAACAACATGCGCTGCATTACTGTGGAAACATGTGGCTATGGAACAATATGCGCTTTTTCCTGACTCAGACACTACAGGTTCGCTAGGATTTGCGTGAACGTTTCGGGAATTATAGGTAGCATGAATATCTTTGAGAATTGGTTCAGCTAGTGGCATCAGTAATCGTAAAACGAAAAAGTGGCTGTTTCAAATATGAGGGTTGAATAATTTTGACATATTTTTCCCCAACTTCAACGTTTAAGGTACATGCTTTTCACTTCATTCAGTTTAATGAATGACTCAAGATATGTAAGTACCTAGAATTAGTGCTCGTAGATGAAACAAGTCCAGAGGCAGGAGAGAGCTCCTACCAGAAGGACTTTGATACGATACAAGGGTTCGAAAAAAATTTTCTGATGGCATGAATCGATGTTTTGAATTATTCAACCAATACTTGTTTAAGAAATCGTTCAAATTCATCCAAAAGATGCAAAGTTTCGTTCATAAGCACATAACAGCCGCAATTTAGTTCGATGTAAAATAATTTTTCTGAATGCTCGGATAATTGAACATATGCAAGTAAACCACTATTCCATAAATTTTCATGAAAATCAGAAGAAAATAAGAGTTCCTTGATCGATTTGAAATACTATATATATATAAACTATCAACATTTGTTATTGTTCTTGTAATTTCGTACAATTGTAATGGTGATAACTCACTTGATTATGATTTGATTTCTATGAACTTTTGTAGGCATAAAGGTCTTGTGTTAGAATAGATGTGTTTTGCATGTCATAAAAGTTTTTCTTGAATTAAATCATTCTATTTATCCACATAGGTTAACTACAAAACCCTTTTGGCATGATCGTAGTTCTGTCAACCCAACGTTTAAATTCTGCCGCAAGTAGTAACGGACACTTCTTGGTACGATTATCCCTGACGGCTCCTGTTGCGGTGAATCCCATTGCCCGTATCTCGTCAATAATAAATGATTGGTGGGCTCACCAACTACTTTTAGAAGTTCCAGCACACTTTTTGAGCCAAGAGGTAAAACTTCGTTTTCTGGACGTTGTTTTGCACCACAATGTGTATCAAGTTAATACATACATGGCTCGTTGAGCTACAAAGCATCCAATTTTTGTCTCCAAATCACAGTGATTTTCCTCGGATAAACTGCTTCAAAGAATGACGTCTAAAGTATTTCACCATGGCTTCATCTATCGATAAGCTTGCATGGAAGATACCCCAACTGAAAAACTTTTTATTGAGTTTCTTCATGAACGGTGTAAGCTTCCACATTTTATCTGCTTGGTCGATTTCAACGTTGTTAGCAAGACGCAAGTATTTTTTTGCTTCATAGCACCTGTTCCAACTCATCTGTTGGCAACGATTGGAGCCCTAAAATCCTCATCACTAGACCAGTACCAACGCTCTCTGGGTAAATGATGATATCCACTTATGAGAAGTGTTGCAACGAATATTTTGATTTCATTTTCAGCCACAGTAAAAACATGATCATTCTTTTGGGAGGCATATCTGTCACTCTCTTGTACTATGAATTTTACAATATATTCGTCAAAAATTCACTCAAAAACTTTCTCAGGAGATAAATTTTGTGACTGTTGTGTCATGGTATGATGACGTTGAACAAATTAATTTCCTGGCTTCATCAAAACATCGATTTGCTTTTAGTCCAAGCAGGTTCCTCCTCGCTTCATTTTCTTATTTTCTTTGGGTTTATCGTCGATTCTTAGATACAACATTCGTAGAGATTTGGAATCAAATTGTGTGTCATTTTGAAAAACTCAACTCCACCTGGAACATCATGCGGTAACATATCTGCTTGAAGATTGTCTTCTTCGATTTCATCATAATCACTTTGATAATCTGGTTTTGGGGGGCGAACAATTACGATGTCGACATGTTGCTCGAATTCTGCTGTATCCTCTTTGGCCAAGCTCAAATTTCTGTATCTTCATCCAAAATATATTGTGATTATAAGTTCTATACTGTATTGTATAAAGTACCTGACCTGAATTATGAATACAGGTAGTTTTAAAAAAACAATTACTGCAATTGACAATAGCACCTTGCAACAATTTAATGTGAAAAAATTTTAATGGTACGTTTTTATTATCTTTTTACAGACATCCAAAGTGAACGCTTTCAGTGAATTTGTAAATAAGGAACAAATCGGGCATCTTTATGTGATACAATACTTTCATTTGAAAGGTCTAAGTCTAACCGATATCAAAGCCGAGTTGGATTCTACTCTGGGGAAGTCTGCTCCTTCTTTTTCAATGGTCAAATATTGGTTAGCTGAGTTTAAGCGAGATCGTACGAGCTGCCAAGATAAACACCGCTGTGGTCGACCAAGTGAGGTCACAACGTCAGAAAATGTGAAGAAAATCCACAAAATTGTATTGGATGACCGTCGACTAAAAGTGCGCGAGATAGCAGACATGGCAGCCATTTCAAAAAGTGCTGTGCATCGCATTTCGACCGAAAATTTGGACATGAGAAAGCTGTGCGCAAGATGGGCGCCACGTTTGCTCACAATGGAGCACAAACAGCAACATGAGGATGTGTCCATCGAGTGTTTGACAATGTTTCACTGCAATAAAGCCGAGTTTTTGCGTCGATTCATAACCATGGATCAAACGTGGATCCATCAGTTTACACCTGAGACCAAGGAGCAGTCAAAGCAGTGGACTGAAAAGGGAAAACACGCTCCAAAGAAAGCAAAGACAGTTCAGTCAGCTGGCAAGGTCATGGCATCCGTTTTCTAAGATGCGCGTGGAATAATATTTATTGATTATCTCGAAAAAGGAAAAACAACCAACGCCGTATATTATGCAGCGTTATTGCAGCGTTTAAGTGATGAAGTCAAGAAGTCATCTAACGAAAAAGAAAGTGTTTGTTTCATCACGACAACGCACCAGTCCACACGTGCGACAATCAATGAGTTGAAGTTCGAATTGCTTCCTCACGCATCCTATTCGCTAGATCTGGCTCCTTCGGATTATTTTCTTTTTCCGAATTTTAAAAAAATGGCTCGGCGGCAAAAGATTTGCCAACAATGCGGTTAGTAGCTATTTTGAGGAGCTTGACGGTTCCTACTATAAAGCGAATATCGAAGCTATTGAACATCGTCGGGAAAGGTGTATCGAACTTAAAGGAGAATATGTTGAAAAATAAAAAACATTTTCTCAATTTTTTTACTGTTTTTTTTTTTTTTTTTGTTGGGTCGGGTACTTTTGGGACCGCCCTCGTATCATAAATTCTTTATAATCCCATTGTACTCAAATGCGTACACATCAAAATAACCGTTTAAATTATGGTGTACACATCACAAAACACTAAGTTAAGGCAAATAATCAAAATAACTAACAATTTTGAGAACGTCTAGGGCAAGGTTTGGTTTCTAACTTTTGAATTTTTTGATAAAGTTGCAGGCGAAACTCGTTACACTAATTGCACCTTCCTAGCCTTTGTTCAGAAATGGTTCCAATCAAAATGATGGAGATATAAAGCTCAACACCTTCACCCTTTGTCTAGTTGACGGTTCCGTAAGATAACAAAATCATTTTTCCAACGATCGAGCCAGAACATGTAACTGTTCGTACTGTACTCAAATGAGTACATTGGGAAAAAATGTGTTAAGAGAGAAGCTTATGAGGTGAGTTGATACAGTTCTTTTGAAAGATGCAGATGGATTTCAAAATGGCGCGGTTCAAATATGCGATATCTATATTATGTTTAAAAACGAGATGTCAGTCAGTGGGTCAGTTTGTTCTCCTTTTGCCCAATTGAAAACTGGAAATCACACTAGAGGTCACAATTGTGCTTTGATTTGCATCAAATTTTCAGGAAAGTTGTATCAGGCTAAAATCTCGACAAGGTCAATTATGCAACTTAATCGGCTAAGGGAAAACAAAATGGCAGCCATACTTAATGTCCAGCCTTGCAAATTTTTAAGCTCAAATTTTGACGAAATTCTCAAAAAGGTTTATTGAACTGTTGTTATGAGGTTCACAATGACGGATTCAAAGTTCACTCATTTGAAACTAAGAGACAGCCATTTAAAGGACAAACGACGTGCAAAAAATGATTATTGTAGTTAATACGTTGCTGTAGGCCTGCTTTTGATGAATTTTTTGTATGATAGGAATTAGAAATATCTAGGCAACAAAGTGAACGTTTTAGAGGCTTGTTTTTTAATTTCAAAATGGCGGCTGGTCAAAGTTAGGAAGCTTGAAAGCCTATTAAATTACAATTTTTATTAGATCAATACCAAATTGAAAATTAAGCGAGATCCTTATAAGATCTAGCCACGATAAAGTTTTGGCCCTCTTATGAAAGTAGGTTTCGAAATGGCAATAGTTCAAAAACACTTCAAAAATATTTCGCAATTCTATTTATCAGAAAATAACTTTCATACAAGGTATTTACCTTTTCTCCTGGCGGTGCCAAGAGGGAGAGAGAGTTGAATCAAAAATGTTTGGTCAACATTTTTTTAAATTTTGACAAGATATAGGAAACCGATGAGAATACTGGAAAGATGGTCGGAAAACTCTGCAACGCTCTGAATCGAAAAGTTTAACCTAGCATTTTTTTCAAGTTTTGGGACATAGAAATGAGAAGGTGGATGATAGACAAACCGTATACTATTGGGATGTAAGAGATAGCCTGCATGGTTTTGAAAATCCTCAAGGATTAGGAAGAAATAATATTGAACTAGAGAAATTGGAGGGATAGTCAAGGGCAACGTTGCCACAGCCTCCTTACAGCCCGGATATGGCACCAGCGGACTTCTTTCTGTTCCCCAAGATCAAGAGACACCTTAAGGGGACGCGGTTCGGGACTCTGGAAAACGTTCAACGTGCTACGACGTGGGCTCTAGACAGCATCGAGGTTGCTGACTTCCAGGGAGCGTTCGGGGATTGGAAAATCCGGTATCAGCGTGTTATCGACTCCAATGGGGACTACTTTGAAGATTTCTAAAGAAAACTTGTACATATTTTGCCAATAAAAAATTTCCTGAGGTCAGTCCGGTTACTTATTCTCCAGACCCTGTATAAGCCCTAAGATATTGCAAATACAATTATTTTAAACTTGTTAAAATCCAAGGGAGTCCGCGTGGGCTAGTGGTTAGAGCACCCATCTCGTAAGCCGAAGGTCCCGGGTTTGACTGTCGTTGGCGGCAAGGAGATTTAGTTCGAGTGATTCTTCAGACGGACTGAAACCGCATTCAGTTATGATACGTGCTGGTCTAAAATCAGAACGTATCGCAAGCTGGGTGAGCGGACACATGGCTGAAGCGTGATACTGATCCTATCACCTTGCGGAGTACCGATGCATTCGATCATTATGAGATACTCTAACTATCTCTACGGGAAGGCTCGAAAGGGGCTGTAGTGCTACAAAATAATAATAGTAACAAAATCCAAGAGAAAGAGTGGATGATTGGTGACGCCCTCAAAGCTTAAATAAAAATATTTTTAACTTGGCGAGATCAAACTGATTTAGCAGATGGTGGGCCAATCCTATAAGGCTTAATATAACAATTTTTTTAACTTGGTAGGACCTATAATGATGCTGGGTGAAACCAATAAAGCTTAAGTGCAATCTTTTTTTAAACTAGTTAAGATCCAAGGGATTTGATGAATGCTGGAGATAGCTTACTAAGCATGTGACCATAAATGAAGTTTATTTTGAAATTGAAATATATCATCAGCTATTTGCAAACAATACATGCATTAAAAGGACAAAGAAGATGACCTAAAGCCATAATCCAAAAATTATTTTTTGTATTCACAGATGGTTTTACTAGTTCAGTATATTTATGGGCGCCGATCGCGTACATTTTTCAACCAATCAACGCCTTTTTGCTTTTGCTTTAGCACTGCAATCCATTTCGAGCCTTCGATTCGAGATAGAGTATCTCGTTGTCTTGATCGAATGTATCGGCACTCGAGAAGGTGATATGGTCAGTACCATGCTTTGGCCGTTGATCTGTTCACCCACCTGGGATACGTTTGGATTTTGAATCAGCACGTATCATAACTGAATGGGCTATGGTCCGTGCGAAGAATCAACTGAAGCAAATCTCAGTTGTAATATTGGGACAACGGTTCTTCCGGCAATCAATAAATAAATGATTTCAACTTTCTTCTCAGCCAGCAGAAATTGTTTCCAATACGCTCAAAGAAATTTAATACTTTCAAGATGCATCATTATGAAAACTAATTACGAGTATTCATCCTTAAATGAAAAATGCATGAAATTCAGACGGAATTTTTAAAGCAATTTAAATTTTAAAAATTCTTGCAGATTTCACATCAAAAGGTTTAAAAAATTATCGGCTATAAATCCTTTTCAGCTGCTTTAAATTTAATTCGCATTTCTTAAAAGCCCGAAAATTTTGGCCACTGAAAAAGAACTGGAATTGCATTATCAATCACTTCCACTGGTTCCTGACACGGTCAGACAAATTGACGAATCTTTAGTGAATTAATTTTCGATGTATCGTATCTTTCAGAGCAAGTAACGTTCTTCTGTCAATTAATGACAAGGAAATTAATTGCAGTCTCAAGGATTTTCCTGAGCAAACAAATTATTCAGATATTGAAATGCAACAATGTTCGTGAAGAAATATCTGCAGGACAGGAGGATTGATTGTTGTCAGCTTAGACGTAGGCTTTAATGTACAGTTAAGATACCAAACTCCTCCACAAAATCTTACTCTTTATCGTTTGTTCTGACAGAAAGGTCGCGAAATTACGAATTTCTTTATGCTATTTTTCTTACATCCTCCGCATATTTCACAGCTGTGTAACCTCTTTACATTGTCTACAACAAAATAATACAACCTATACGCAATCCTTTGAGTTTTTTTGTTTTCTTTTTTTGTTCTCATTCAAGACATCCATCTTATTTTCTACTTTCTTTATAGCGCTCCTCCTTCTTGTCTCGTCGACTGACTGTATTGGAAATTCAAATTGAATTTATCTTTTTGTAATCGATCTGTATGTACGCAGATGCCATTGTCAGTTGGTTCTTGCAACAACTCCATTCAGATCGATCGATTCGATCAAATTAAAATGTGCATATCAAGAGTATATTTAACATATGTTACAACACGACGAACGAATAAACAATTTTGCATATTAAAGTGCGGAAATTGCGGAATAAAACGCAGATAAAACCATTCAAACATGCAAATTTCTTCTACGATGTAGGAATCGAAGACGAATGACATAAAAACAGATAAGTTTAGTAGGAAGGAGTACGCTCTCACCAGATGGGGTTACATCAAACGCATCATTTGAGAATTAATATTTTGATTGCATTCAAAGATTTGCCACTTTGCTTTCCTAGTGCGGATATCATTGATTGAACACACCCTTGTAGGCATTTCTGATAAACACTAAAATTTTTGTGAAGAGATTTGAACAAAACTGTAGTGTCTAAATTATTAGAGAGCGCAGTTGATTGAATTTGAAATCTAATGTCGAAAAGAATTGACTCAGTGAAGTATTGAAAACCATGGAGACGTTATAACAATGTCATGTTGTATGATATGTACTCGTATGCGTAAAACTATGCAAAATCTCATATAAAAAGGATCAAGGAGCGCCGACTAACTAGACAAAAGATAGATCGCAAAGCAAGCGTCCAGTAAGAAAGTCTTTCTAGGAATTTCAAACTGAGGAACCTTAACGATTAGAGGTAAATATTCTTGGACTGAGGTTTCAAATAGCGAAAGACATCAAAAAACGGTAGAACATACACTGTACCTACACCGTCCTTTAAGAACAATAAGAACTTATGAAAACCATTTCATAACAACAAATTCAAGACGGTCACCACTGTTAATGAATCTATCAAGTTTTTTGACTTTAGTTGCTCTACGTCCGGAGAATAGGCTGGTGACAGGCAGACAGACAGACGAGGCCACGACTTCAAAAGAGTTCTTACTGGAATATAAAACATTAGCAAAATATTTGCTTGTTATTCATCATTGTCGCCGAGTGCTAACTAGAATGGTTTGAGTCGTCTTTCGTCGCGATTTGTGTTTAAGTCAGAACGGAAATAATTTTGTAAAAGATTGAATTTTATTGATTGATCAATTCATTACACATTGATGTATTTGACTACAAAAATGTATAAATTTATTTTATCTTTATGCATATTTGAATTCAAAATCAGATTCTTGATAAACAGTTGGATTTTAAAATTTTGCCGTTTAAATTGAGAACTTATTCAATATAAAAACAAACGCCATTAGTAAGACAAAAATTGCCAGAAGAACAGATCATTCAAATTTTGTTTAAAATTCTTCAAGGAAACGGGTGATTATCGATACATTAACCCCTTTGACGAAAAACGGAGTTTTAGCCAATTCATAAAATCAACCGTAAGAACAGAAATTAATGAATTAATTCAATAATTACGAGGTGTGTTCAAAAAGTAAACTGACTTTGTATTTTTAGGAAAAAATATTTATTTATTCGTCAACATTTATGTTGTCCCCTTCAAAGTAATCACCCTCAGATACAATACAATTGCGCCAACGCTTTCTCCAATCCTCGAAGCACTTCTCATAAGCACTTTTCAGTATAGCCTTGATTTCTTTCAGCGATGCGGCCTTTATCTCAATCGTTGGAAACCTCCGTCCTTTCATATGTCTCTTCAGCTTTGGGAAGAAGACAAATTCACATGGGGCCAAATCCGGTGAATATGGCAGTTAAGGCACAATTGAGGTGTTGTTTTTGGCCAAAAAATCTCTTACAAGCAAAGATGGGTGAGCAGGGGCATTGTCGTGATGCAAAAGCCATGAATTGTTTTTCCACAATTCCGGATGTTTTCTTCGTATTGCTTCTCGCAAGCGGCGCATAACTTCAAGATAATACTCTTTATTGACCGTACAACCATATGGTAAGAACTCCTTATGCACTTCGCCACGGTAATCGAAGAAAACAGTGAGCGAAACTTTGACATTTTATCGAACTTGGCGTGCTGTTTTTTGGTCTTGGCTCTCCTGGGCTCTTCCATTGGGACGATTGGGCTTTGGTTTCGATATCATAACCATATAACCTTGATTCGTCCCCAGCTATGACCCTTTTGAGAAAATCAGGATCATCATTGACGTCTGTCAACAGCTCATGAGCGATGCCCAAAACGCTCGAAAAAATTTCATGACACAGGCCAACCGATATGCCAACATCCTCAGCAACTTCTCTGATATTGATTCGACGGTTTCCCAAAACAAATTTCTTCACTGCTTGAACGTTTTCATCTGTTGTTGACGTACTTGGGCGTCCAGAGCGAGGCTCCTCATTGGCATCTTCCCGGCCATCTTGGAAAAGTTTGAACCTTCTTTAAACATTTTTTTTTACTCAGAACAGTTTCACGGTATGCCACTGTTACCATTTCAAGTGGTTTCGAGCACTTCATTTCGTTTTCTACACACAATTTCATGCAAATTCTTTGATCCATTTTTTTTCGACTGCAAAAAGTCGCTGAGCACGCAAGACACTTCTAACTGTTATGCCTCTCACAAACAAACTAAACATATTATATAGCTGAAACTGTAAATATATGTCCGTGACGAGTGTACCAACATAAAAAATCGATAATCGCCAAATGTACGTTGCCCGCGGAATTTGAAAAGTCACCTTACTTTTTGAACATACCTCATATAATTCTCATTTTAAGCGCTAACGCTATTTCTATTTACGAGTATACCTCAGATTAAGTTAGCGCAATATCACGAGGATACTAATTTCCTTAAACCATATTGTAGGAAAGTTAACAAGTCAAAGGTGATGGAGGATACATACGACACTATATCTAGAGAGCATAATTTGTGACGATTTTTTTTTTGACTATAGCAAGTGATTCCGATGCATTACTAGAAAGTTTTGGCTGAAATAACCATCGCTTGGGGTTGAACTATTTATGGATAAAAATCTTTCGAAAACAATGAATAACTGGAAAGATAGAATTTCCGTTTTAGGGTAGTGTAAAGAATTTTTAAAATATCATACTATAATCGCGACTTGTCTGTCCATTCGTCCGTGTGTCACAGCAAGTTTTCTCGCTATCCGTATGTTAGGTCAAAAGTGGTGCTCTCTTAAAATGTTCGAAACAAAAATTTTTCATAAGGATTTTAAAGGTTGTATCCCAATATAAGGGAGCGACCATTACGAAACAAAAAAATTTTCGTCATAGGTAGCTAATATGGGTATTGATATAAACATTTCAAGACAAGTCTTGGCCCGGCACATTTGCTTCAAGGGGTGCAGACGTGTAACATTATTAACCTGAATATTTAGTTTGAGTGTATGCAAAAGAAAGCTAATTACAAGTTTGTTCCCAATCACACTGCATTGGTTTACCTCCTATGATAGTGGGATCAACGGCAAATATAACTTTCTTCTGGAAAATAATGTTACGCCCCTGAGAAACACGACTGCATAAGATCAATTGCGTTCGCTAGTGTGGTTCTTGTTTTCTTGACCAAGAGTGATACGCAAGCTAGCTTGTGGATGAAAAATCTCTCGTGAATAAGGAGACAAGTGGGTGGATCTTATAGAGGAAAAAAGAAATTCAGCAAAAAGGTATGTGCCATAGTTACTATGATGGTGGACTTATTTCCTAATGAAAGCTTTCCCGATTGTCAATGCAGTATTTAACGGCAAGGATCAACAGCACAAAGAATCAAGACAACAAGTGGTCGCAGATGAACTAAGTTTGTCACCGTAGCCGCCTTCCATTAGAGAGGCGTAAAAGTGCTATTTAAAATTCAGCTATGTTTAAATATTTCCGCGCCTTCAAATATTGCCAGTGATAAGCAGTGTAGTAGCCCCGACACCAGCGAAACGGATACATAAAATACAAAGAAAATCGTGCGCTAAACGGATGCCATGTCAAATTGTAGTGCCTGTGACGGCGAGGAAATCAAGTGAGAGGTTGCATAGGAAAGCAAAGACAGTCCACTTTAACTTCGCTTTAGTTCGTTCAAGATTTATATTCTTCAGCAGCCAACACAAAACATAGAACTTATACGACACAAACAAGTAGTGAGAACCCGAAAGACAAAAAAAGGGAATTACACTACCCTTTTTTGCCTTTGGCGTTCTCACTACTTGCTTGTGTCGTTTAAGTTCTATGTTTTGTGTTGGCTGCTGAAAAATATAAATTTTGAAAAAAATAAAGCGAAGTTAACGTGGACTGTCGTTGCTTTCCTATGCAATACGATGATATGTCGAGTGATTCACTTGTGTGTGACGTGATTTTGTGTCAAAATTCGCACAGTGAACTTTTCGCGACTTCAAAATCTGATGTGGAGAGAATTGCGGTGGTGACGGGTTCCACGAAAATGGTGCACAACAGATTGATCGGAGGGACGCCAAAAATCGACGCCATCTGATTCAATGCTAAATACATTTAAGGAAATAATCGAACAAGTAAAACTTGAAATACACAAATCCCGTACAAGGAAACCTAAAGAAGCCGAAGAAATTCCATTTCAAGAATTATTGTACGAAAAGCTATTGAAACGAATTTGATACAAGTAAAAGAAGGAATATAATTTAAAAAAACTCTCAGCAAACGACCGTTTACAAAGGTTAAGAGATGCGTAAAAAAACAAAAAGACAAAAAGACTACTGATAAAATTTCCGCCGAATCTTCGGAAAAGCCTTCAAATCAAGCTTAAAAATAACTGTCTAAAAATGCTTTAGGCAATCCCCATATAGCAACCTAATCCTGCAGTTTTAAAAATGAACGGTGACTTTTGTTTGCGGAGCGGGAATACAAGATTTGCATCTTGCAGAACAATTTAAAGTTTGACTCAATTGATGTCGGAATTTAGAAGAGGAAGCTGCATTAATTCGCGCACGTTCTAGGCGCAAGTCTTACAAACTGCTCCCAATCCCGCGCTGTACATTAAATCGAATACGGTGACTATAGCGTTAAATCCAATGATACTTCTACGTCATCTCAGAAGCCACTTCCTCTTCATTCGTATTCTCTCCGATCTTCAGATCGCATTCAACGATCACTCTCATTGGCATTTGATTTCATACAAGAGGTTCTATACGATTTGAAATAATTTATTTGCATGTAAGTCCAGTATTAAATTCTATTAAAACTGGAAAAAAACCTAGAAGACAATTAATATTAGACTAGCCAATCAACAACATAAATCATCTCTCGAATATTAAAGACACTTAAGTTTAAAACGGAAAACCGATTAGCTAATATGAAACTGATTTTATTATGACAGCTTTTAGGAAGCGAACTAAAATTATTGTGTTGAGGATAACATCCTCTTCGTAGCACTACTACCTCGCTCGGGGTTTCAATGCCAGCAAACAGCGCCACCAACTGTCTCGGTCCATTGTCCGCGTCTTCAAATTCCGAAATCCGAGCAGCGATGAACTGTCTTCGCCGACCGAGTCAGACCAACGTTTCCTCGGTTTCCCCACTGGTCTCTGGCCTTCAGTTCTCCCAACGAATACCTTTTTGGGTATCCGTTGTTCGTCCATACGATTCATGTGGCAAGCCTATTGCAGCCTCCGCAGTCTTACTCGAAGTGGGAGGCAAGTCGAACGTATAACTAGATTTCTACTACATGCAAAGTCAATCAGATGCTGGCCGTTGTCATTTGTTTCATTGTGAAGGCTATATCCACCAGTCGGTCCCCGATGAGATTGCTCATTGCCAACCTTAGCGTTGAAATCACTCAGAATTATTTTTGTGCCATTTGTGGGCAATGAGTCGACTGGTCTTTCCAGGTCATTGAAGAACGTTTCCTTCGTTTTTTCGTAGTTTTCTTCAGCAGAAGCGTGAACATTTATCAGCCAGATTTTAGAGAATTTCGCTTTTATACGGATCGCACAGAACCGTTCATTGACTGCCTTGAAATCAATAACGTGCGATTTGAACTCCCTATGCACAATGAAGACCACTCCGACTTCCCGTTTTCCATTGGGCTTCCCACTATTGAATATTGTGTGCGATCTAATTTCTTGAATGTCGTTTCCAGTCCAATTCGTTTCCTGGGCTGTCAGTATTTTTAATCAATATTGACTGGCATGTTGTAAAAGGTTTGTAATAACGCCAGGGTAATTGAGTGATCTGATTTTCCAGGATCCAATGCCATAGTCTTTTTCTTTGTGTCGGAGGTTGTTGCCGTGAGTCCAATCCAGTTCGAGGCTCATCTGAAGATTTTGAAACATTTTAAGGTTTTCTAGGGATGGAGAGTTAGCCCGTCGCCCAACCTCCATTCCGTTTTTACATCGGGTGTTGACCAGGGATCTATCCATGTGGAACGTATCTTACGACGGGCTACTAAAACTGGAGATGCCAGATGGGTCGCGCTTGATCAGCTATGCGGATGATGTTGCGCCTCAGGTCGCTGGGCGCACCGTTGAACAAGCGCAACTTACGCTCGGTATGCTAATGCGCCGTGTGAGAGACTGGATGAATCTTCGCGGGTTTAGTTTAGCACTGGAGAAAACCGAAGTGGTCATCGTGACAAAAAAGAGAATCCCTAGAGTAAGGATGATCAGTACTGGAGACATACAAATCGAATCAAAACCAGCGATGAAGTACCTAGTGCTACTGATCGACTCGAAGATGAGTTTCTCTGAGAAAATCAGGGCAACGGCTGAGAAGGCTGCTTCGGGAGTATCGGCTCTGAGTCGACTTATGACCCAGCCTATCAAGAAGACGCCTCTTGATGAGTGCTGTAGCGTCAGTGCTACAAACAAGAGGAGCGCTGAGGATTGCATCTTCGTATCTGACAGCCTCTGATTTGGCGGTAAAAGTCATTGCAGGCGTGATACCTGTCGCCCTCCTTGCTAGAGAGCGCCGCTCTATTTATCTTCATCGAGACGAGGATACGAGGGAGATGGTTGTCTTTGAGGAGAGACAGCGTTCACTCAACGATTGGCAGCAGTCTTGGGTAAATTGCGCGAAAGAAAGGCGGACTGGGCGCCTCATCCTGCATGTGAGACCGTGGCTGAATCGTAGGCATGGTGAGACTGACTTCTATCTGACCCAGCTTTTGAGCGGGCATGGGTGTTTTCAGTCGTATCTGCACAAGATTAATAAGTCACGGTCCCCCGATTGTCAGTATTGCCCAGGAGAGGCACACAATGCCTGCCACACAGGGAGACGGAAGAGCTCACTCCGCGGTGATGCTCGAATCGGTTGATAAATGGAACCAGGTGGCACATTATTTTTGGGTAGTCCTGAAAGATACAACGGACTCACAGCAGCCGGGGGTGTTGGGGCTGGGGGATCACTTGTCTGGCACTTCCTCGTCCCCTCTCCCCTTCCGCAAGAAGAGGGATCCCCCAGCTTGAAGGCGCCTCACGGCGTATCAAAACGAGACCTGGCCCGAAGTAATGTGTCAAACGGTCCCAGGCTAGGTCCTCAGGTTGACAGGGGAGGTGTTTAGTGGGTAGTCCAGTCGCTTTCTTGCGAGCACGGGAGTCGCACACTCTGTGCGTAAATGGGCATTTACGTCCCGACCACAATAAAAACCCTCCATCCTGGCAGCGTAGTTATTACTTCGATTCCGTTATCAGGCGCAAAAGATTCGCCTTTCCCCTTTTACTTCTCCACAAAGGAGGTGTTATTAAGATTTATTAGCAGAGCTTTAGATGTATTTACAGTTATTAGCATTTGTCGGCATTTAATGTCCCATTATTGGGGAACCAGTAAACCCAATGACCGACCCCGAGAGCATTTACTACCATTTAACTGGAAGATTTGGGATGAGAAGCCATAGAAGCTATGGGTTGGGGAAACAAGGGGTTCCCTCCTTTTTTCTCAAACGGGCTTGGGATCGTCTACGGCGGGGTTTCATAAAAATACGTGACTTTAAATTTTCAGTCTTAACTTTACAATTTATAAAGAACCCTGGATGAATTTCTTCTTGAATGACTGTTTCGTTGATAAGTTGTACTTCTGGAACTGCAGCTCTGCAATCTTTTGATACGTGACCAGATTTTCCCGCATTTGTAACAAGTACCTCGGTTTTTTTTCGGTGTCGTACAATCTTTAGATATGTGCCCAAACGTATTGCAATTAAAGCACTTCGCTTTTGGCGTTGACGATGCTTTTGTAAATTTCGGCGAAATATCTCGTTCCAATGTAGTTTGCAAGTTCACATTATTTCGCTGTGGCTTCGTCGACGCTTCAATACTCGAATAATATTTCAATTGTTGCAGCAAGTCATGTACACCTTCAAACAAAATTGGTTTAACCGCATATTCCTGCAGGCCTTTAATGATTTAGTTTACAACCGCTTGGTCGCTCACGTTGCCTTTTGTTGCCAATGTTTTCATCACATAAACAAAATCATCGTATGTTTCATTCGGCTTGATTTTCCGATTTGACAACGTCACATGGATTTCCACTTCGTCTTATATCGTAGGAAATGCTGCAAGAAATACTTGTTTGATATGAGCCCAAGAGCTAAATGTCACTTCACAGCTCATTAGCCACAGGTTTCCAACTCCTTTTAACGTTAAATTGACATAATGGAGAATCGTGCGCTCTTTTCAGTTATAAACTTCTTTAACATTTTCTAATTACAACTTACTTCGCTTCCCGGATCGAACGATGGCAAAATTGTCTCGACTTCAGTCGGGTGCAACAACTGTTTTTTTATGACTTTTGCATTTGGTTCGTTCACCGCCTTTGTCCTATGCAATAAATCATTTTCCCGCACTAGCAGTTCAATCTTGCGCCAAGCTAGTAATTGTTCTTTTGCCAAAAATTCACGTTCACGAAAGTAAACCGTATCGTTTCGTTCCGATCTGACATTTTCGTCATCATTCCAATCCTCACCACTACCGTTGACACTAACACAATATTCCGAGCCTGTTCGATCGGTTTGTTTCGGTGCACTCTCTTTCGCACTTTCACTGTGTCCGCCATTTTGTATGTCCGATGAATCACGTGAGCGCTGCAATAGCGTGGCCTTTTTCCCCGTGGTGGACACCACAAGGGCGAGCAATCGCGCTTTTAGTTCCTTCACACCCTCTGCTTTGCGCGTATCTCGAAACAACAGATTCCCGTTCGGAACCTTGCCGCAATCGAAATCGTACACTACGCGATTTCCACGCACGAATTCTGAAAAATTGTAGAGCGACTTGATTTTAAAATAAACGCAAGGTTCCAACTTTAAAATTCTTTAATTAACATTGAAACAAAAACACATGCACGTCGGACGTGTTTTCTCTTCCATGTCTCGACCACGACTCCCATATCGGGACCTGCCTTCGGTAGTCTAGGACTACGTTCGTTTTTCGATTTTAGTGTTCCCTACACATATAATAGTTTCGAAAACTGGGTTAATTATGGTCAGTTTTCTTAAGTGGTTGAAAAATTGAAATATTAGAGTTAATGTTTTTGTTGAGTAACCTTAATAAAAAGGATATGGACTTTTAAAAAAGATAACTATTTTTAATTTCTCAAAATGACCTCTTGCTTTCCCTTACTTCTTCTTCGCGATGGGTTCTTAATGTGATGTGGCTCAGCACGGACAGAGGATTTACCGGAAGGGTCCACGACAAAACTGAGTACTAGCCGGCCTCAGAATGCCAGCCCGGGTCAAAGATACCTCTGTCAAAAATTAATGGCTACAACTGCGTTGACTTCCGTTGTTGCAACATTATTTAAAGC
The DNA here is from genome assembly GCA_963969285.1 of Odontomyia ornata. Taxonomy (NCBI): domain Eukaryota; kingdom Metazoa; phylum Arthropoda; class Insecta; order Diptera; family Stratiomyidae; genus Odontomyia; species Odontomyia ornata. The sequence goes on from OZ017739.1 coordinate 141,165,292, forward strand.
CACTATTTTGACCTTTTCTATGGTAATGAGTATTATCGTGCAATTCCCTTCCAAGTTCAAATAAACTTCAAAACTCTCAGCAACAAAACGTCAGATTACACGATCTATTTTTAGTTTATTACTCATATAGTAAGACTTGCTAGATGTGCAAAATCAGAAACAAATAATTCTTTGTGTTGGATTTATAGACCAAAAATATTGAAGAACTGTATGCGCAAAATTTTCTGGCGGTGGGTGTATACGTGTATGTATGATTCTTCATCATAAACTTGTTAAATTTTGGTGAGATCTACGAGATAGAAAAAGCTTAAATAAGAATATCTTTAAACTTGGCGTGGACGAAGTGATCGGGTGGATCATGGGCAAATCCTATGCTTTTGATTGAAAATCTTAAACAAGCATATTTCCAAGCTTTGGAAGGTACCGGTGATCGGATGAATTGCGGGCAAATTCTACAAGGCTTAGTATCACAAATATTGGTAAGTCTAAAACGTATTGAGCCTTATTTTGTCATTTTTCGATTGAATATTTCTTTATTTAAAATGGATTTTATTTATGTACATATTGTCCATTATCTATCCTTTTGCAATTTTTCGGTAGAGCCATTATTCCATCTGTTTAGAAGTTCTGTGGTTTATCGGCGAAAAACTTGGCCAAATGATTTTCGCACTCCTTTTTTGAAGTGAATTTCTTTTCATTAAGGAAGTTTTGCAGAGACCGAAACAAATGGTAGTCTGATGGTGCAAGGTCTGGACTATGCGGTGGATTCATCAAAATTTCCCAGCCAAACTCTGTCACTTTTTGCCGGGTCATTAAAGATGTGTGTTGTGTAGTAATCGAGCAGTTAAGGGTTAAAGGAAATTCAGGCATAAAATGTCCCAGATCAACTAAACGATCGAACTGGTACGATTTCAGATTGAACTGGAACAATTTCAGATTGAACTGGAACGATTTACGATCGAACTGGTACGATTTCAGATTGAACTGGAACAATTTCAGATTGAACTGGAACAATTTACGATCGAACTGGTACGATTTAAGATTGATCTGGGACGATTGAATATTTTTGACAGCAGTTGCCATTGGACGGAGGAGTGATAGGAAAGATTTTTCTTCAAGTGCACTAAACAGGTAACACACGTTTGGGAAGTTGTGCCCGATATTTGATTAGCAGTTTTATTTCTTGCCTGTGTTTAATTTGTTTAGCGCATGTCCATCGAGAATTTGCAAAACTTTGACCCCTTTGCTGATGCAATGAATTATGCTAAGGATACGGTACAGGACGGACTTGCGCACATGGGAGTTCAGCCCGCGATATACTAAGAGGTAGATCGGCCGGTCCGCTGCTTGGCGAAAGTGTTTCCAAGACGATTCCAATTGATGTTGGGTTTTCCACAGGTAAGCGGCAAAATTCAAAAATCTCAATACGACTTACTGAACGAACGCGCAATTCGCACATATAGGACAGTTCGAAGGTTCCCATCGCGAACGGAAGTGCACGCATATAGTGTGGGAGCTAGCCAACACCCGCGCCCACAGCCCCAACGGTAGTTTGGCTGGTGGTGAAGTTACTCGCTGCTTTACGGTCTTCCACATTTCAGTTCTTCCCTGGCGGTCGACAGTTTTGAACCCTCACCGCGAGAGAGGTGATCTGACCTACGTGGCTACACGCAATCCGCATATTCCGCGCTTCCGTGGTTCCATTGAAAGGCCAAAGGACTTGAACATCAACTCCGACCCACCCGACCATTTCGACCGGTTTCTTGTTTTCAATTTGGTTTGATTTGTTTTGGCAGTGAACGATTCGCGGAATTCCTCGCCGAAACGCGACTTGGAGCTTCCTGTCTTGCAAGGCCAAAATTCTAATTAGTTGAAAGCGTTTTCGAGTAGTTGACCCGAAAGTAGTGCGACGCAACGGCAACTGCAGAAAATAGTTCGACATAGGGAAACAAGAAAACCACACACAACTCCTCCTCATCATACGTACATCCTGCACTTAACTAGGAGCGAGCGAAAGGACACAATCGTGGCGAGCTCCCTATCCCTATCACATCCGCCAGCAGGAAACAGTTTACTGGAGTGCATCCCGGGCACCATTCAGTCTCCTACACATCGATGCAAGCAAAGTGTCCTGCCTGTTGCAGCAGCCGAGATAAAAAAAATCAATAGCGTTCAACGCAGTTCTTCGATGCTCCATTCAAAGGCAATCAATTGAACGCCAGTGCCTTATTCCGCGACACCATTTTGAGGTGAGCCTCAGTCAAAACACTTGACAACAATCCATTCAAGGATTCTCTGCACGCCCCACTTGGAATACAGAATCAGCGAATTAAATGAAACTGCCGCACACGACTCTCAAGCAATTGGAATTGAGAACGGGAACAGGAATCAATATCTAGGACTCGGTTTCTTCGTTGGTAAACAACAACATTGAATTCTCCCTGTTTTTCGCTGGCTGCCACTTGAGGCGAGCATAGACGTGGCGAAGGATTCGCATGAATTTGGGTTAGACGACGTTGAAGGAGCAGAAAAGTGAAAGAGCTCTCGCGCGAGTGTTTTGGCAACGCATCCTTCGCTTGCGTTGCCTTGAAATTGATTTAGACAAGTGCCTGGCGGTGACCTAGTGAACAAACGCCCGAATCTATATACGAGTGTTGAGCATTACAAAGTGTAACGGTTCGATCTGAGACGAAAACTCGAAATCTTGTTGAAATCAAACACAAGAAAAGTTGCCAAAGTTCTTATTGAATTAACGCCAAGTTCTCTAGTTCAACGAGACGAAGGCGCGTATGATCGAACGAAACTTTTGGACATACTGTAAAGAGAATTTATTCGTCATTATCTTCATCCATCCCAAAGATAAATTCCCTGAAGCAACTAGTAAATGCATTTCGAAACGTCAAAGAAGGCGGAGTTTTGTTGTCTTTTCATCGCAGGTTGACGTAATTTAGCGGAATTTTAATATATGCTGAACGCGAATTTTGGTTTAGCCTTTTAGCTGAATTCGGAATCGGATGTGGAGTGGGACCCAAAGAAACAGTTGAATGTCTAATCGGGATTCGTGTAAAAGCAAACTAACATACAGCTGAGCGAAAGACAATGCTTTTGACTAAAACCCCTCGAAAAGGTTAGATAGAAGGCAGTTTGTTTCATTTATAGATTTGTTCCGTGTCGTTTCGTGGTAAATTTTAAATTGTAGTTTGGGCTGGATTCTAGTGGGCAGAACGGTGAAGTCTCGCATTCCGAACTCTCTTCTTAGGGCGTCGCAAGTATGAAGTGCTCGGGAACGTCGCGTTGCTCAAATTATTGTTATTGTCGAAAGCAAGCACTTATTAACAGTACGTAAATTTCAACAATTGAAGGAAGAACGATACGTAGAGGCAGACGTAGTGACATTAAAATATTCTAATACACGGTGCCCCTAAATCCATTGGTAAAACTAGGAGCCAATCGCATTGTTTCTATCGATTTGCCGCTATACATAGAAGCTCCATTGTATGCCCAAAATATCGGTGTCTTCAAAGGAGTAGGAAAGTCACTATTTCGTCAAATATTCCCATGGATGGAAATAAGCAAGGGCAGCAACGATCAAAAAACAGCTGTTTGTCATTAATCTCCGATAATTTTGGTTGGAATTTTTGTTGCAATTTCAGTATTCGTCAATGCATGTTAACATTAGAAGTACATTTAACGACAAGAAAGTTGCATTACAGGACCACCCACATCGTCAGCGGGCGCCCGACGAGGATGTATGGGTGAGTACCCTTTTTGTTTCATTTTTATATATGCCTATTATTTCAAACATTTTTATAAAGATATTTTACATTTGGTTTGTTTACCTAAAGATAAATTATATTTTAACCAATTTATTTAATATAAATAAAACAGGAGAAATGATGAATTGGTAGAAAGAAAATTACGGTCTTTCCTTTCCCAACATTCTGACCGAGTATAGGACCCGGTACGGTGGCAGGCTGCCCCCTAAAAACATGAGCCAGCCGCCGGGTACTTAATTAATCCTTTTTGTTTCAGGTGACATCGCGGGTTGAGTGGCCCAAGCAGAGTGCCTCTTTATGGCATAGCGTTATGCAATCGGGTTGTATAATTCTTTGGCATAAATTGGTCACCGGGGTACTCCCCTTCTGATGGGAAAGTTTATACAAGGCAATTTGTATGAGTTTTCCACTCAGAAGAGGAGTACCTGGCCACTGCAACAAAATATGGATTTATTCCGGTTGGTTGGGTGCGAAGGGGCTCCATCACCACCCGGTGGCCCCTCTTTCATTTGTGGGCCATGAGCTTCGTCGGGTAATGACGAGGTTACCCCAAGTTCGCCTTTCTTCTCAGGTTCCTCTTGTTCTGGAAACAAGTACTATCTCCCTCGGTGTAGTCATCTACACTTTTTGCGACTTCGGTCGCCTCTTGAGCAACATCAAATTCGTGAGTGCGAAATTTTTTTGTAGTGGGTCCTCGTGCTGGAGAAATGAACCCGCCCCACGACACCGCAATGCTAGCCTGCCAGCGCATTCACGCGTCTCCAGACGAGGGCATTCTCGGCAGATATTGTCATCTTGTTCTGCCGAGGCAGCTGAACATCGCTGCAGTCCTTAACGGACTTATTGAAACTTATCATTCACTACAGTTGTCCGGCATTTTCATGATGGAAAACAAAACCCTTTCTATTGATCAATTCTGGCCGGTTTTGTTGAATTGCTTGTTGCAATCTGGTCAATTGCTGACAGTACAGAGCCGAGTTGAGTGTTTGACTAGGTTTAAGCACCTCATGATGAACGATTCTCTTCCAATCCCACCATACACACAGCATAACCTTATTTGGTGTCAATCCTGGCTTTGAAGTCGTTTGTGATGATTCGCCTTTTTTTGACCATGATCTTTTTCGAACGACATTCCTGTATCTAACCCATTTTTCATCACCCGTAATGATTTCCTTAAAAAATGGCTCGATTTCGTTGCGTTTTATTAGCATTTCACAAATGGAAATTCGGTCGATCAAATTTTTTTGTGTTAATTCATGCGGCACCCAAACGTCGAGCTTCTTTGTGTATTCCGCCTTACGCAAATGATGAGCGAGGTGCATCTTTGACATCAAAATTTCCAGAACGAAAGCGGACGAATCATCTATTGGCTGTGGCTTTTGATAAGGTATCTTGACGGTAGACACCGCAAATTTTTTCACGAGCCTGCGATGCATTTTCACTTTGATCGTAGTGATATTGTAAAATACTATGTAACAAATTTTTTCAGAAATTTCACTCATTTTTAAGTTAATGCAACTTTTGACACGAATGACGAAATACAAAACTGTCCATATGAAAATTGTAGACTGGAATGTCACCTTTCAAACGCATGTTATTTTGACTCCATCTGATTAGTATTTCCCGATATATAACAACGAACACCATCTAGTGCCAAAAAAGGCTCAGTACTTTTAAAACTATCCTTTATTTTGAAATTAAGAGATATAAGAAATAGCCTGAACGGTTGCCAAAGCCTTCAAACGTTAAGGAAAATTTTCTTTAACTTGTTGAGATCAGAGGATGATGGGTAAACCCTAAAGGGTTATGATCGGAATTGTTTGGGAGGTTCTTGAGATATACACGTATAACGAAGTCTTCGAATTATCAAGAAGAATATTTTCAAATTTGAAGACATTATACTGGTCGCGTGCATGGTGAGCAAGTTCGATAAGGCTCGCGATGACAACTATTTTGAACGTGATGGGATCTAAAATATCGGGTGGATGCTGGTTAAAAAACATAAACTCGGTAAGATCGAAGCAATCTGGTGGATGGAAAGCAACGTTTTTAAGGTAAACGATCATAAAAATTATAGCAGTTTATTGTGAATGTTAAATTAGTTCACTGTATATAATCTATGCTTAAAAGGAGAAAGATGTATATAGATGCAATCCTATATACTGTGTCGTTTATTGCACTGACGGGTGATTTCCTAGTCTATAACAAGCAACAAAGATTTTGGAAGTTAGAAAGTTGGAAGTATATGCTTAAAATAAAAGGTTATTATGTTAAGTAAAAAATTCTTATGTAGCCTAAATCTTTCATTGGATATTTTATTGTGAAGTTAGAGGAATTTGACCGTCATACTCATTAAAACTGCTTTACTAACATGTCGGGCAGATGCAAGAACTTTAATTTGACCAAGCGGAATTTTCTGCTCGACTCTTAATCCTTGGCTAAGTGCACTAAGTTGTAAGGAACCAGTTTTATTAGTTTCTTTAAGCACGGCAATTACAATGGAATTAAAAAAAAAATAATTTGTTTAAAGCTTAGGCAATTAGCTAAAAGTCGACTGCATTCCATTTCAAGTTTATCGCTGTTAGTACTATCCATCATCGAATTGGTGTGGTATCGTTGCTAACAAACTGCCATGATAATTTGAAATTGCAACAAGTGCTTGCTACATAAAGCTAACAAACGCTTAACCAGCCAGCAATAGGTAAATGCGACAAACTACGACTCCAAAGACCAATGCAGTCTCTTGACTATATTTCTGCTATGCTTATGTATATATTGTTAGTTGCATATAATCATTTACGGCCTTGGTTCAAACTTCTTTTATTAAGTCTTAACTGTTTCAAGGTGTTTCTCTACACAAAGGTATGCGGAGTGCGTGCACCTGGTTTGGCTATGAATCGTCGCCTCCGTAGCACCGCAACAACGTTCGTTGCTCTCATATGTTAACTTACCCGCCGCCGCGTACTGCCAACTCTTTGCCAGCATAGCGCATATTGCATCAAACAATCTTGAATAGATGCGAGAGCTCATTATAATTCTTCGTTTAAATTTTTCTTCTTTATTTTTCACCATGCCATCTCATACAATTCTGTCATAAAACCCAGCGCAGTACTGGTGCTTTGAAAGAGGTGAACAGCAGCTGTAACCGCCCGAAGAATAACCCTCCCAAACGCCACCAACACCGTTTGGTTGGATTTGGTATTCTTGAAGATTTTCATTTTCCCTGAAGACTATCTTATGATAGAAGACGCGAATACGCTAAGAATTTTAATGTTTCGAAATGATAAAGATAATGTCAAAAGAACAATAACTATTATTGAAGCCTTTTAACTAGAAGTTGACCTCGGTTTAATTATAGCGCAGATAATATCTTTCGTGGCGAGGCAGGTGTGGGAAGGTTAATGGATTTTCCATGTACTCTAAGGGAAATATTAATTCATAAGAAACATTTACAATTCTTACAGCGCAGCGGAGGTCAATGGGTGAAACGTGTGATTGGAAGGAATGAACTTCACGAAACAGTCGAAAAATTCACGAAAATGAACTCATTAAACCGTTACGACGATTAAACGTATGAAATCATTATTTAAATGAGTATTTAGGAACAATCGTGAGTAGATTAGGTGCACGCAAATTTTCTAGAGAAAAGTTGAAAGACATTCTCGACACAAAATTTAATCTAAAGACATCAATAACCTACAATACGAGTACACATTTCAATTGCAAAAGAAAAAGATTAATCTCGTGTTCACTTCGCAAGAACGGGGCAATAATTCATCTAATCTGCAAAACTTCAACGTAACTTGCAAGGAATTATTCAGATTGTTCTGTTTCTTGGTCTTGTCTTTAGTTCGAAGATTATAGCGAAATTCCAATATACCCGTCTGCAGGCTAATCGCTTGCAATTTTCTAGATGACTCCAGTGGAAGATAATTGAAGCGGAGGAGATAACCTTCAGTTACTTAACACTTAATCGATCATGTCATTCATATGTAAAACACCTTTGAGATGTGTTAGATGTGTAACACATAATATTGATCACCTAAGATGATAGATAGCAATGGTCTGTTCGATGGATGATTTAAGGTATTTACGCAAGACAGAGCGTCGACTCAAAAAATGCCCTGAGGACTTTCTTATGGGATGAGTGTTTCCGCGTAGATCTATTCGACACGCTCCGATAGTGGAAAATGACTTGAACAGTTTTTATTGTTATTTTTTTATGAATAAAATTTAATTTAGTATCTCGAATAAAATAACTTCTCAAGTCATTTCCACTGTCGGTGTTTCGGGACAGAAATGGGTCCTGCAGACCGAAATAGTATAGGTAGGATTGTCCCTCAAAAATTCAACCACACCAGCTGTTATTGAGTAGTTTTGGGGATCATTCGATATACTGAATGGATGTAGAATATATTGTCGCGTGTTATTGGTTCGCGGCCTATAATTTTAACGTTCCGGGAAAGTGAAAACGCAATGTCTTTTAATTTAAGTTAAAAGAGTTTATTTAATTCAAGAAAATGCACAATAATCAGTTTAACACTTTCACTAATTTTAATTTTCACTATTAAAATAAAATCTAACACTTGTCCATAAATTTCTTATCGCAATTGTCTTCTAAATCACTTCACTATTACGAAACACACTTCCTACACACTTTCGCAGTTCTTATCGCGGTCGAATGATTGATTCCCCCCATTCATTCAGCTCGCCTTTATATAGGGTCTCTTCCTATTCACCCATTTCTCGCACATTGGCGAACGTTCTACCGAGAGGTACCTGGTAGATTCGAGCAAATTCATCAATGGAGTGACGTCACTTGCAGATGTTGATCATGCTTGTTGGGTTCTCGTAGTTTCAAGTGAATTCGTGTTCTTCATTGTTGTGAAAACAATTGCGACAGTAGCTCGTAGAAGTATTTGTACATGTAATTATTTGTACATGTAACAATATCGAATTAGGGAAGACTACGTAATTAGAAGGCAATAATAGCACTCGATTTGTTATGGTTGATCCATACGACAGAAGTGTTCTTTGTTAATTATCAAAGTGTATTTACAAAAATTATATAGTTTGAACCAAGGATAGATCCTTGAGCAATGCCCAAGGTAACTTCCATCTTTCGTCCGCCCTGGGTCGTATCAAAAAGCAGACTTCTGTCGTTCAGGTAGTCCCTCAAAATTCGTACATGATATTATGGAACTTGAAAAGGGATTTTCAACGTATCCAGAACATTCACACATCTAGTGGTGGAGTTGAAGACGTTTCGAACATCAATTATCACTAACTAACATAACTATTCATCACTTGGTGCGACTGTGTGTCTCTGCCTTTCGGACCGCACTTACCACCTCTGCAACCGCATCAATCGTAGTGCGCCCCACTCTAAAGCCCTACAGCCGAGGAGATAGGTCTCCAGTGGCAGGAATCGCTCAGTGAGTCTTCTTTTTATCAGATTCTCAAGCATTTTGCTAGTCATCTTTAGCATGCATAACGGGGTATATGAAGACGGAAACCCGGGAATTTTCTTCCCCTTGCTTATCAGTACGTACCTCTCTAGCTTCGAACGTTCAGGGAGGATCCCTTCCTGCAGGCAAGCGTTGAATGTTTTGAACAATGATGAAAGGCAAGCTGCAACACCTCAGATTGGACGCCATCTCGTGCTTTCATTGCCAGGATGGCCTCTTCCACTTCCAGTCGCGGGAACAGTGGATGTTTTGCCGTGGACAGCATAAATACGGACGAAATTGGGCGGGGAAAAATGCCTGAGTGATCTTGTTCATATTTTCTTCTTGACATAACATATGCAGGACGTGCGTAAGGCACAAATCCTCTGTATAACTAGCTTGTAGCCAAGGCCCTACGGAACCCTGTTCACATTGTCCACTAGATCTTGCCAGCAGCGAACCTTTCTTCGCCGACTTATATGATGCTTCCAGTTGCATGCCTCGTCCCGGGTCCGTGTCCGTTGAGCGTCAAGTCGAAGCTTGTGAGACTCTCCTTGCTTTTCAGCTATTATAATCGATCACCAGTACACCGGAGGTTTGCCGTGCCAGGATCTCCAAAGGATCATAGGAGCGCTGCAAGCGTACGTAAAGTTAATCATAGCTGAATTCACCATATCTTGAACTGGTAATCTTTTCCCACCCAGCGAATCTCCCAGCAGGGTCACCATTGCCGTGAGCTCCTAGATAAATCTCTCGGTGTCAACTCTCAATATTCCACCCAATTCTCGAAGGTCGAGAACATAGGCATTGGGAGATAACATAACGGATATCAAGTAGAATGTACTGATGGTCACTAGCTGAGTAGTCCTCTACTAGTCTCCAATTGTGTCTCCGTACTAGGGACTGTGTAGTAATCGAGCGGTCACACAAGCAAACTGCTCGAAAACCTTGCCAACCCTTATTCGAAATTTTAATTGCAGATTTAGATAAAAAAGAAAGATTTCATTAATTCCATTCATAATTGTGATTTATAAAATAGTTTTTTCTTATTATTATTATGAAATGTAAATTTATATCAATTTTGCTTTATATTAAATTTAAACGTTTCCCTTTAATTATATTCTTCATGAGATTTAACTTTTATTACCATTTAAAATCTTCTTCATTTTTCTTTGCTTCAGTTAATTTATTTTCCGAGAAATTTAAATCTGTAAATTAAAATTTCGGACAAGGGAACACTGATTTAGTGCATCCCAACGGTGTATTACATTACCTAGTTCAATCGACCTCGCCTGAACGAGCAGCTGATCTAATTTACCGTTAGCGACACGGTAGAAAGAAAAATGAGATTTCTGGACGGATCGTGGAAGTCGACTTAAGACCGCGACCCGGGAAAGGCCGAGAAGAACGGCCGCCGTCGATGGAGTGTAGGAATTCAGTTGATTCGTTGTTCGTTCGTTTTGGGCGGTTAAGAAAACTTAAAATTGTCGCAATGGATATTTTCCATTTGCAAACTTGAATAGAAGGGAGTGTATGAATCCAGTTGATCTGTTATTCGTTCGTTCATTTTGGGCGGTTAAGAAAACTTAAAACTGTCGCAATAGGCATTTCCATTTGCAAACTTGAATAGAATGTTGTGAGTTAGCGCAAAGACGGAAACATTCCTGAACGATTATGAGTTGTTGGGTGCAATTGGTCTAGTGGAAAGTTTTGGTGTGACCTTTGCGAGGCCGTGAGTGGCTGCCCGGATTCGCCACTGCCGTCAAGAGTGCTCGCGCTTGATCGAGAAGATAGGGAAAAACTCCACGGGTCACGGTTCGAATTTGGGAGATCGCCTTGAGATCGCGAAACGAGAAACAGGCCGGGGAGTTTGCCTACCAGCTAGCTAGGGAGAAAAAGCAAAGTTCTGACAATTTGATTGTGCTTGCCGGCATGTCGTTTCGTGTCTTTCGGTTCCGAATACGAAGCAAAACATATTCACAATATATTAAGATCGCGAAGTGTAATTTCGAATCGTGAGATATGTGGGCAAAACGGATCGAGTCCATGGGAAATCGTAAGAACCACGGGGAAATCGGCGAATTTCTGTACGAGAAAACCTTTCGTAATTCGATAAGTTCTGTCGCCATTTGGTTCGGTGCCGTGTGAATTTATTAACATCGCACCTTGGTGCATACTTGTTGTTAAGTTTTACGAATTATGTGAATGTTGAAGTTCCATAAAAGCAACGGATTGAGTGAATCGTACGGTTTCAAGATACTCCTAACGAAAACGTTTCTCGAGCGCCTTCAGTACGAGTGTGTGTAAAGGGTGACTGTCGTAAAGTCATTATTTATTGGAATTGGATGAATTGTTTTGTGAACACGGGCAGTGAATTGACCAAAACGAATCGAAGTTAATTTCTAAGTAAATTTGACGTCTATTATGACATCTTCCGTTGCTATTATAGTTGTTTTCTTGCCCATTCCGCTTACGGTAGTCTCCAATGTACCAAGAGGACATTGAAATACGGTTGGCATTTCAAGAACGTGCACTTGTCACTTTTCGTGAAGAAGTGTATAGCAGTGTTACTTTTCCCTTTAATGAACAGAATGCTGTACTATGGTTGCTGCGATTAAGACAGAATACCGAAATTGAAGTGTCCGAGTATACAGCACTGCGGGGCAAATTCATGAGAAACGTTGGACGGAACCATATAAAGTCTTCAAACTCGGTGAGCCTTGACGTAAAAGGAGACACGGTGGAATGCATCGTAGTCACAGTTGTGCTTTCAATGAGAACTGGCTAGTGATCGCTTTTAATTCTATTTTGCTGTAGGATACCATTAGGGGAAGTCCTTAGCCGAGGGCGTTCATATTCAAAGTCGTCAATTTGGAAGCCGAAATGCGTATATTAATATCCACGTGATTAGATTGGCACGCTTGACCAAGGAAATAACTTGATACCAAAGTCTCGTGGATTTATCAGTTAATTTTTTTAGGAGAAATTTTATATCAACATATGTTTAAAAAAAAGCGCAATTATGTATTACTATATAACTTCGGTAAATATTTGAATAAATGAATTGTTAAACTTTAAAACTCGGTCTTTCCGTTAAGTTCCACCTGACCGGGTATAGGACCCGCATCGATGGCAGTCTCCTCCTCTACTATGGGCTGGCCATCGGGTCCGCTCTTTCTTTTCTTTTGTTAGCAGGGGCTCTTGCCGGGTAGAATGGCCTTCCGCTCGCGTGCCCTTTAATGACGTAGGGTTATGTGATTTCATTGCACAATGCTATGACATAAATCGGTTGCGTTTGTATTCTTCATTTGAGGGAAAAAGTCATTAAAATTATGTTTGTATGAGTTTTTCACTCAAATGGGAAGTACGTGGCCACGTCTACGCTTGGATCTTGATCCGGTTGCGATGGTGCGAGGGGGCACCGCCTCCATCTGGATGCCCCTCTCTTATTTGTGGGCCATAAGTCTCGTCGGTAACGAAGAAGTCATCTTAAGTCCGTCTGTTTTCCCCAGGCCCAGTTTGCCTTCTGAGTCAGCGATATTCTTGGCACTTAGTAGGTTACCTCCTTCTCGACTTCGCTCGATATTCCTTTGACCCCGAAATTCGTGGATGCGATTTTTTTTGTAGTGGGTCCTTGTGCTGGGGAAAAAACCCGCCCCACGAAACCGCAACGCTAGCCTGCCAGCGCACACACGCGTCCCCAGACAAGGCCAATCTCTGCGGATCTCAACATCCTCTTCCGCTGAGGCAGCAGACCATCGCAAGACGAATGTCCTGTTGACTTGGCGTATCTTCGGTATTCAGCACGGCTAGCCTCTCTTGGGCACTCTCTCTAGGACTCGTTTCTCCGCGGATCAGTTTGAGGAATGTCCATTCGATTGTTCAAGCATTATATTCCCACCAACGAGTATGTGGCCATCCGCGTTCGAGTTAGTGCCCTCCGAAGCATTAAGCTTGGCTTGGAAAGACGATGCACGTCCGTTCGGCAAAAGTTTCTTCATTTTTTGGTTCTTTTCCCAATGCGACTAGTATGTGACCCGACCAGGTTATCGCACTGCTTTAATGGCTTTGGTGTCGTCCCCGTCCCCTGATCCCCCGCAAAACATCTGCGCGGAATCGGCCATCCTTGTGTTCCACGAGCAGTGCTTGCCACTAGGGCCTTCTTCGTGTTTTTGTCTTTTTGCTTCGTATCAGATATTTCTTTTGGTTGGGCCTTTACGTGCGCTTTATTTTCTGGAAGTTTTGGAGGAATTTTTTTGGTGGCATTCTTGGCGGTCTTTTTCAATACTTTCTGGAACTCCTGGTTTAACGTTTCGTGCCTATTAAGTGCTTTCTCTTTCCTTTTTTATTCCGGTCTCTTTTGATTTACTTATTTAACCATTTAACAGATAAAAAGTCCATTTACAAAATGGCAAAATACAAATTAACAGGTAATGTGTTAAAACAAATGATAACAGTTTGAAAAAAAACTACGAATGCAGTAATTATGGATTGTAATTTATGACTACATCTTTTAATCTAGCTATAAAACAGCAATAAGAAGATTAAAAAGAACCAAGCTCAAGTGAATCGTGGTTTCTTATCATGCGCAAGATAGGAGAGTGAAAATAGAGATCAGTGCGAGCAAATGGCACCGCAAAAATATTTCTATTCAAAGAGGGGTATACCCCCTGTTAGGTACCCAATTCCGTACGTAAATTTAAAGCAAAGTGATGGCGGCAGAGTTGTTACAAAAAACACTGGTGTAAAAAAACTCTACGAGGCTTCAGGGTAGAAAAATAGAGGAAGGATAGGATTGTAATGGTAAATTAAACTTGTAGAATAAAGACCGAGTGAACCTTTGCTGAGCAGACTCCAAGGATGAATGAAGTAGGAATAGCGAGAAGACCAGACGATAGCACAATATTCAAGAAGTGGACAAACAAGAAAAGCAAACAAGCGGACAGCAGCAGAAATGTTGCTAAATTTATTTACATGTAGCTCGAATCCTGAAACTCTCGATACCCTCGATACCACATTCAAAATATGCGCATCGAATTTGAGTAACGGACCAAACGTGACACCTTAGTCTTTAAACGTACTCACTGCCAGGAGGGGAGCATCACTCAAAGTATAATTAAAAACAACGGGAGATGATTTAAGTGTGATCATTTTGTGAGATTTAGCAATCTTGAGACAAAGGAAATTTGATTTAAACCAGTTGCTTAAGGCAGTAGGTCTCGTTGGAGGTAGAAGTAGTCCTGTAGGGATTTGATCTCACGGGAAACTTTAGAATCGTCTGCAAAAAGAAGACCAGGTCATTGATAAACAATCAAAACAGAGGGGGCAAGGAGCTAGTACCAAGAAAACACACACGGTATGGACGTAAGGACAGATAGGAAGATATCCACAAGAGAAGGATTTCAGCGATTCCGTAAAACTTCAATGTAAAGCATAAAAGGGAATGGTTCACAGTGTCGAAAGGTTTAGTACAGTTGGTGAAGATGACCTACGAGTACTTGATGTTGATTATCTAAAGCATTCGCAATGTAATCAGCGAATTCAATTAAATTAGTGGTTGTTGATCGACCCTTGAAGAATCCATGTTGTTGAGGTGTTCCAGTCGGTTGTGAACCAGGCGCTCCAGCAAATATGGAAAGCAACACAGTAGGCATAGAGGACGATAATGAGTCACGGATGAAGGGTCACCACTTTTGAAAATCGGGACAATGTTTACTTCTTTCCAACAAGTGGGAAAGTTTCCTGAACAAAGACTAAAGAGGAACACTTAAAGAAGATGCAAGAGACTTAAAAAATATGTTGGACAGTCCATCTGGACCAGGACTTATATTAGGATTCAGGTAATTGATTAATTCAACTTCCGTAGAAAGAGAATAAAGGAAGGGAGGATGATTTGTAGATTTGTTTTTGAAGCGACTAGTGCACGCAGACGTAGAGAAGTTAGTGGAAAAGAACCAAGCAAACAAGTCCGAAATTGCTTGAGGAGTTGAAGCCAAAAAATGATACCAATGAATAGTATGATACCAATGAATAGTATGAAACTTCGGATAAAGATACAGCTTCTAGTTGTCAAGGCTCCTATTCAAATATTTCTTTCATGCCTGTCCTATGATACTTCTGTCGATGAAGCTATAAACTACATTGAAGAGAAGCTGAGAGCAGAACAAGTAATCATAAATTGCCTTAAACTTACGAAGGAAAATTTACCAAATTGGCTCGTTGCTTCTGTTAAAGTAACCATACCTGAGTCCTATGCAGTCATATGCAATCCAGAGTTTTGGCCGCCTGGTGCTCTTGTCAAAACGTTTACACTCCCCATTAGGAAGAATTTTCAAGATACAAAATAACTGCTCCCGAAAACTTAGTTAACAAAACTCCTCTTTTGTATAACTTTTCAATTTACTATCAAAATGTACGAGGTGTAAGAATTAAGCTTGATCAACAATTATCACATACAATCCGTAATATGCTTGACCGAGGCATGGTTGAGTAACAACATTTGAAATTCAGAATTATTTTCAGAACACAGAATTTATCGTTGTGACCGCGAACTATAAAAAGTAATGATGGTGGAGTATTAGTTGCAGTAAGCATTACACTTACCAGTTCTCATTGTGCCGATTTCACTTGTTCATGTTCTTTGGAATGTGTTTTTGTTGAAATTTCCCTTTCTTATAATACTTCCTTATTAGCAACTACTGTGTATATACCCTGTAAACCCCCCCCCTAGTCACTTACAAAACTTTTTTTGAAGATTTCTCTTCTTACATTTTGACACATCACTCAAATTCTTATATACTACTTTGTGGCGATTTTAATTTAAAGAGCATAGAATGGATTACTAAAGTTAATTTGACCATTCCATCAATCGATCGTTTTCCCATGTCAGCATCTTTGAGTAGACGATGTCGAAATGGGAGCAGAAGCAGCTCATAAAGACTCCGTTGATACCGATGGGTGAACGTCTGTAATATTTTTATCTCTAGAAGATAAAGGCGAACTTATAGAATTAACTGCCAATCTTTTGGGAATGGCTTCCTTGCTTCTATCCAGAGGAACCGTTTCATTCTGCTGAGTTACGATTTTGCTCGACATAGCCACAATTGGTGTGGCAGGATTTACTGAGGTAGGTTGATTTACGGCCCTATTAGAATAATCAACCAACGAATGATCCATTCGACTCCGAATATCCAGCAGTAGATTGTGTTGCTCTTTAAGCATACGAATAGTATCCGCGATAGTCACACCGAAAAGTGATGCTTTTAGAATGTTTGGCATGGATATCATAAAAAAATAGCTGGAATCGACAAGCATTTTAAATAGTACGATTGGGTACAATAACCATCACATACGATTAGTTTTGCTCTTGTGGATTACATATAATTCACTTAATGTAATATACTGTAGAACTTTCCTTTGTCAAAGGTTAAGAAATACAAATGTCGTAAATGTATGAAAGCACTAATGTATATTTTGATGCAAAACGGGTTCGGGTTTTGGTTACACTTGTAAATGGGGGTGTGGTACGACTGTCATTCGCCACACTTGGTATGGTGTGTGTACATGCGCGATTGGAACGAGCGCCGAAAGTTAGATGAAATTGACTTTGTACGTTGTGTGGACATGCGCGTTTGAACGAACTTATGTGTATACTTGCGCGGTTGGAACAAACGTCGAAGGTGAGAAGGAATGAGTTCGAACGCAGAAAAAGGTTGGGGAAGATTCATCGTCATTTTTGGCCCAAAGCATCGTACATCCATCTTTGATTTAAGCATCATCGTGTAATTTATTAGTAAGATTAATATAGAAGTTAAATCAAAAGTTTCGTGTGACGTTATCGATTATAATTCTTATATTGGGGACCCCATTAAGCCAATATGATGAACGAGAAGATCCAAGACGCAGCGGCTTAAATAGCCAAGCGACCGTCGACACGAGTTTGCAACGAGAAGTAGCAGAAGTTCAATCGGTGATGTTCAAATTGGCCCAATTCTGGCAAAACAAAACCGAATTGTGGTTTGCTCGAGTGGAGGCATGGTATCGCGCAAATAAAATCACAAATGATGTGGTCCGTTTCGACACATCAGCTTCCGAGTTTGACGTGTCGATCATTACCTAGGTAGCGGACGTAATAGAGTCACCACCTGCTATAAGGAAAAACGAAGCGCTCAAGTCACGACTGTTATTCCATGCCATGCCTGAAGACAATGATTTGAATGATTTGTAGTCGACAAAATAGCTGAGGTCCACACTGAAAATAACGCACGACCTATCATAATTTCCCATGTCGATGACATTGGCATAAAAATGGCGGAAATGCGAACAGAGATCAACAAGATCCAGTCTAAATTCAGAGGTAATAGTCTATCATGCAAACAATGTCGGCGCTCATTCCGAGCGGATCATTGGTTCAAAAGGGGAGAGCTGATAATGCTTTAAAAAACCGCTTAGAAATACTCGACCCCACCTCACAACTTATATTTTTAATCGACACTGGCACAGATGGGTCTGTGCTCCCAGTAGCTGCGGTTTGGGCGAAGTGTGATCGGAGTACCGTCAGATTGATCGCAGCAAACGGCTCACTGATCGACACATACGGAAAGAAGACACTAAACATGTGATTTGGACTGCGACGCCGTTTTCAATGGCAGTTTCTTATTGCGAAAGTTTCGTACCCGATTATGCAGCAGATTTCCTCCAACATTACGGTTTGCTGGTGCATATCAGAAACTGACAACTGTCTGGCCCCTACGCTAAAATTGCAGTTGAAAGTCGGAATAACACGCTCACTCATGAATGGGTGTCCAGCATTAGGAGAAGCTCTCTGTATCATGAGCTTCTCAAAGAGTTCCCGACTGTAACAAAAACCTCGACCAATACGAACGCGATGGATCATTCGGTCCGCCACCACATCACTACCGCCGGTCCACTTACAGCCGAGCAACCTTGGCGACTGGACCAGGAGAAATATAAAGCCGCGAAAGGGGAATTCGAATTTCTATTGAATAAAGGATTGTGTCGCCCATTAAACAGCCCTTGGACAAGCCCCTTGCACCTCGTCAGCAAGAAGGATGGCTCCTGGCGCCCATGCGGAGACTACCGACGATTAAACGCCGTCACTACCCCAGACATCTACCCAATGCGCCATATATCCAGGATATAACGTTTGATTTAGACGGCGAATGCACTTTTACTAAAGTCGATCTGCTCAAAGCTCTCCACTAGATCCCAATAAGGAAAGAGGATATACCGCAGCAACAACTCCGTTCGGTTCTTATGAATTTACGCGTTTCATAGATCTGGTGCTCCAGGGCCTTGAGTTTTGTATCTGCTACGTAGACAACATCCTGATAGCTTCCGAATCTGAGGATCAACACAATAAGCATCTGCGGCTGGTTTTCGAGCGCCTCGCCAAGTACGGAGTGATAATCAATATGGCCAAGAGTACTTTTGAATTTATGGAGGTCGAGTATTTAGGACACACTATCAATGCGAGTGGCATAGCGCCACCATCGTCACGTGTCCTGCTGATCCGGAACTATAAAAAACCAACAACGATTAAAGAGCTTCGTCGATTCTTAGGCATAATTAATTTCTACCGACGTTTCATTCAAGCTGCAGCCGATATTCAAGCGCCATTGAACAGCTATTTTACCTTGGCCAAGAAGACGACAAGACACCAATTGTCTGGACCCCGGCAACACAGAGAGCTTTCCTGTCGTACAAAGACAGCTTAGCGAATGCTGCACTATTAGTACACTTTCAGGTAAACCAGCCACTCAGGCTTGCTACAGATACATTAGTCATAACGGTTGGCAAAGTGGGTAAACAGAGGCAAACAAGCAAATAGCTACCGCTTGCGTTCTACTAACAGAATCTTTCAAAAGCAGAAACCAAATAGAGCGTATACAACTGCGAGCTGCCTGCCATTTACAACAGCATCCGCCATTTTCGCCATTATTCGAAAGGCGAAAAGTTTCACATTCTGAGAGACCATAAGCCACTGAGTCACGCTTTCGCACAACCGTCCAGCAAGGCATGACCACGCCAACTCCGACACCTAAGCTACGTGCCTCAATTCTCCACCGACATACAATACATCTCAAGAGAGTACAATAAGCCTGCAGATGCCTTTTACGGATTGAAGCAATTTCAATGCCGGCATCAATAGATATTAGCGAATTGGACTGGAAACGACATTCAAGACATGAGATCGCACACAATATTCAAAAGTGGGAAGCCTACTGGAAAAGGAGAATTTGGAGTGGCCTTCATTGTGGATAGGGAGTTCAAATCGCACGTTATTGATTTTAAGGCAGTCAATGAACGGTTGTGTGCGATCCGTATAAAAGCGAAATTCTTTAAAATCCTGATTAATGTTCACGCCCCGTCCGAAGAAAAGGACGAAGAAACGAAGGAATCGTTTTAAAATCACTTGGAAGGACTGGTCAACTCATTGCCCACAAACGACATAAAAATTATTCTGGGTGATTTCCACGCTAAGATTGGCAATGAGCTATCTCATCGGGGAACGACTGGAGGGTAAAGCCTTCACGATGAAACAAATGACAACGGTCAGCGCCTGATTGACTTTGCATGTAGCAGAAATCTAGTTATACGTTCGACTTGCTTCTCACATCGACGCATTCATAAAATGACCTGGGTATCCCGGATGGCAACACACAAAACCAGATCGATCACGTTCTGATCCAACAACATTGGGCCTCGAGCATACTTGACGTCCGATCAGATCATTACTTAATCCAATCAACCTATCGATGTTGTATGTCAAAGGCACATTCAGCGAAGACCAGCCCGATACAAAAATTTGACATCGGAAGGCTCTAAACGGCGTCTGCGGCCAAAAATTTCACGGAGACCCTCGACAACCAGCTGGCTCCCATCTTATCAGATGCATCGTTAAAGACGAGCAACGAGCTCTGGATGCAAGTGACAGCGGCTATCAGGACCGTGGCAGAACAGACGATTGGATATCAAGCCCGGCGCAAGATGAATGATTGGTTCGATGATGAGTGCCAAAATGCGTTAGACAAAAAGAATCAGGCGTACAAAGAATACGTAGGTAGGAAAACCAGGACGTAGAGAGAACACTATGAAAATCTCAGAAGAGTAGCAAATTAGATCATTAGGATTAAGAAAAGAAAATACTATGACGACCAATTGAGAAGTATAGATGTAAGTTTAGCGAGCAATAACACAAGACAAGCAAAGCTTGAACATGGTTATCAGCCCAAAACCACGCTCTGTCGTGATGACAGCGGCAATATAATCGCTGATGAAATCAAGCTTATGGAAAGATGGGCATCATATTTCAAGAACCTCCTTAATCCTCCGCACAGCTCCAGAACATTGGAGCCTATAGATGTCTGCGGAGAGCTTCCATTGGCTCCACCAACTCTGGATGAAGTTTGTTCCATCATCAAAGCCCAAAAGAATAATAAAGTGCCGGGTATCGATGAGATTCCAGTGGAGCTCATCAAATATGGTGGCAGTAGTGTTCATCAAGCTATTCACAAAGTCATCCAACACATTTGGCAACAAGAACATATGCCGAAAGAGTGGAGCCAATCACTTATATTCCCTATCCACAAAAAAAAAGACAAGCTACAGTGCGAAAATTATAGAGGCATATCACTACTTTGTACGGCGTACAAAATATTTTCTAAAATCTTACAAAATAAAATCGGATCATACGCCAACAGTACTATTGGAGAGTATCAAGATGGTTTTAGGGCAGGTGGATCAACAACAGACCAATTGTTCACAGTCAAGCAGGTACTTGAAAAATGCTGGGAGTTCAACATAGACATACACCGAATTTTCGTTGACTTCAAGCAAGACAGTATTGATCGTAACGTACTGTACCAAATAATGCTTGGTTTTGGCATCCCAGCTAAAATAGTTCGTCTTACCAAAATGACAATGACGTCGACAACCTCCCAAGTCTGCATCAATAACCAACTCACCGATGCCTTTGACACAAATATCGGACTAAAGCAGGGAGATGGGCTGGCCCCATTGCTATTCAATTTGGCTCTGGAGTACGTCATACGGAAGCTACCTGTCGATACGCGAGGTACATTACTATACAAGTCGAGCCAAGTAGTGGCCTATGCGGACGACGTCAACATTTTGCCACGGTTATTAACAACTGCCAAAGAACTCTTCCTGAAACTTGACAGCGAAGCAAAACTAGTAGGGCTACAAATCAACGCAAATAAAACAAAGTGCATGACACAGTCGAGGAAAAATATCTCAAATACACAAAATATCACACTTGGCGAATACACTATCGAGAATGTTAGCGAATTTGTGTATTTAGGTGCCAAAATAACGAAAACGGGCAATGAAGGAGATGAAATACGCCGAAGAATACAGCTCACAAATAAAATATTTTATTCAGTATTGACTATCTTGAAGACCAGCTGCATACACAGGAGAACAAAGCTCCAAGTATACAAATCTGTGATAAGACCTGTGTATGCTATGGGTGTGAAACACAGTCCCTAACCCAAGAATCCGCAAATATATTGAACGCCTTTGAGCGACGGGTCCTGAGGCGAATAATCAGAGCGAAGCTAGACGGGGACCAATGGCGAATTCGATACAACCATGAGCTGTATGAAATTTTTGACGAGCCGGAGGTCTAAACGATTGTAAGAATGCGGAAGCTGCAATGGGCTGGACACATGAATCGTATGGACGAACAACGGATACCCAAGAAGGTATTCGTTGGGAGAACTGAAGGCCGGCGGCCAGTGGGGAAACCGAGGAAACGCTGGTCTGACTCGGTCGACGAAGCCAGTTTATCGCTGCTCGGATTTCGGAATTGGAAGACGCGGTCAACGGACCGAGACAGTTGGAGGCGCTGTTTGCAGGAAGCAAAGGCCCGAACGGGGCTGTTTAACTGAGAAGAAGAAGAAAATCAATCGATAGTAACGACTTCGTGCACGAGCGACAAAAAGATGCCGAGCTACAGGAACTCCTTCTCGACAACTCCACGTCACTCCAACTAAAACCAGTTACCATTAGGGACAATGTCGAAGCCATAACTGACATGTCACTCCCTAATCCACGCCCGTTTGTACCAGAACCATTACGCAGAGTGTTATTTGACATTTTTCACCAGCCTTCACATCCAAGTGACCGTGCAACATTCAAATTCATCGCAAACACGTTGGTTTTAGACGTCAGAGTTTGGGCTCGAAATTGCGTGCCATGTCAGCGATCGAAAATCGGACGACATCAAAAAAATCCGGTTCAAAACTTTTTGATGCCAGACGAGCGCTTTCAACAAGTGCACCTAGACATTGTCGGCCCCCTAATACGACCCCAAGGATTGAAATATTGCCTTACCTTAATCGACCTCATTTCCAAGTAGCCGGAGGCAATACCATTGGCCAACCAAACGGCAGAAACTGTCGCCAAGACATACTACCATAATTGCGTTGCACGGTTTGGCGTCCCAATCACGATGATAACGGATCAGGGTGCGCAATCCAAATCGTCGCTTTTCAAAGCATTAGCTCGCTTCGTCGGATGCGATTGAACCAGGTATCACCCTACCTACCGACGTCGAAGCGATCATGTGCCCCGAACAAAATCAATCCTGGCCTGAAGTACTTCCTACTGTTTTTTACTCGGTTTAGGCGGAGCCATCAAAGAGGACCTGTCAGTGTCTTGCGCCGAAATGCTGTATGGAACAACCCTTACGTTTCCGGGAGGATTAATAGTCCCCGATCATTCAGCCATTCAAGTTCATGAGCAAATTACGTGAAATAATGAACCAGGTTCGTCCCACTGCAGCGACACACCATAACTCGCGGGTGCCATATATCAACAAGGGCATCGGTAATTGCTCGCATGTATTCCTCAGGAACGACGCAGTAAAGCGACATTTAACGCAGCCATATCCAGGACCTCATAAAGTCCTTAAGATAATATTCAGCCCGCGTTCATAAAATGTACTCCCAATCAAGCGACACATCATATCCAAGAGGTTCCGATGCATACATCGTGTCAAAGTCCAAGAGAGAGTCGAACCAATATCAGAATCGACAACAACAGAAATTCGAAGTCAGTGGTCGGCAAAACTGCAACGGAAACGGCAACATAGGCGCATCTTCAACCGCAAGAGCCTGCTATACCAGTTCGCTACAAGGTCCTTCCACCCGTCAACGCTCCTCCAACGCGACTTAAAACATACCCACCCTGCAGGAGGCTGCAACCGACCTCAGCAGCAGATCTCACATAAATACCTCCCGCTTCTAGCGCCCGGCTAGACTACACGGATGGGATTCATCAACCAGCAAACGCACGATGCAGCGCTTACACGTATCGCCATCGTGTCATCTCGTGACAATTGTCTATTGACAAAGTCACTTGGTAGGGAGTAATGTAGCACGACTGTCATCCGTCACACTTGGTACGGTGTGTGTATATGCGCGGTTGGGACGAGTGCGAAGGTTAGATAAAATTGACTTCTTACGGTGTCTGTATGTTACATGCGCGATTAGAACGAACATATGGGTGTACATGCGTGGTTGGGACGAACGTCGTAGGTGAGATGAAATTAAGAGGGAAGGGGTTGAAATGCAGAAAAAGGTTGAGGAAGATTCATGAACATTCTTGGCCCAACAACTGGTAAAAAAGCACCGTACATCCATCCTTGATTTAAGCATCATCATGTTTTTTATTAGTTAGATTAATTCAGAAGTTAAATCACAAGTTTCGTGTGACGTTATTGATTATAATTCTTACAATGGGATAGAGCGTTAATTTCATGGCTAAACTGGAGACTGATAAATGTTTGCACTAAAAGAAGCTTAGCTTTAACAACACTAGCAAATAAAAGCCACAAAAAGGAAATCACTAAACACAATCAATCCAATTAGCTTGTCAGATAATAGATAGCGTTGTAGGTGATCAATAACAATGGAAAAGAACTTAGCAATCTAAGTAATTGTTTTAAAAGAAATTCACTCTCGCATTTACTGAGACGAACCACCTTCAGCACAACCGTAAACCACATCACTCAATGTTTCAAACCGACGGTTTTAAGGGAGATTTTATGCGGAAAATCTCATTAAAAAGTAAAAATAAGATGCAGCAAAAGAATACTACAATACTCTTGCCTCGTTGACGTTTATTTGATTGGACTGTGGCCATTCTTTTGCTGGTGTTTGTTGGTGGAGCTATGTACGCTTCCTTGGAAGACTTAGCCCTAAGCACTTCTTTAGCCTTCTGCTCTTTTTCAGTCTTCTGCTCTTCTTTGGCCTTCTACAAGCTCCAGTAATACGGTCTAGGAGCACCTTTAGCTCCAGGAGGACCGTTCCTTAGACCTTTGCTAAGGGCTTTTGGCGAGCTAAGGATTTTTCTCGCTTTTCGGATTAGCCTTCCTTTCTGATGGTTATCTTTCCAGAGCATGGAGGCCATGCGAAGGTTGGCACCAGCCCTTATGGGGATAGTTACTCAGAGCCAAACTAGCGCTAGTCGGTAACCCGTCTCAACCGAACGTACACCACCAGTACAACGCCGTGAACTTCGCACGTACTCCGAAGCCTGCCAATATTTTACCGGGGTTGAGACTTATAATACTTAGATTGGGGCCATTCAGCCGCGAGTATCACCTCAACAGTACCGTGCTATGAAACTAGGTCCAAAGTATCATATCCGCCAGCCCAAAACATCAGTTTGAATTGGATGTCCTATTTGTAGCCCAGATATCATTACTAGGTTGTAGTTCGCAGAGGAACCTCATGGAAACCTCCACTTCCTTGGGCATGTGGGCACCTCATTTCCCAGAGAATACTAGCTTTCAAGAATACTTTTGTTAACCACCACTCCTCCAGCGGGAGCACTTGCCCTGTGTGAAGGATAATTTTTTCCCGTTAGAAATTTGAACTTAATGCCTAACTTTAAGCAAATCGCTTGAGTTGAAGCACATTATTTAGCTGAGGGAAGATAGTCTTATGGCACAATGGCAGTCTGTTAGTAAATATGCTCATGAATGAATTCGGATTGATAAATATTTTTCGGGCGAGTTACAGCGTGTGCAAGAGGTTCGACAGTCATTCATCCAAACTCACGAGAAAATCCTTACATTGATGAATGGGCAGGACGAGTTATCATCTGATTATTTTTCACAAAATTGTTATTTAGCGTTCGAGGAACTCAATTTAAATTTCGAAACGGAGTTAGAAGAGTTGCAAATGGAACATGGAATACAGGGTACACCAGGAGGCAAAGAGGTACAAAATCAGTCCCTTGTAGCAGCGAACGATACAGATACTCGACTTCCACGGATCAACCTTCCGAAGTTCAGTGGAAATTACAATGAGTGGACGTCGTTCAAGGATTTGTTTACATCTCTGATTCACCGGAAAGGGAATTTGTCTATGGTGGAAAAGTTACACTATTTGAAGTGCAGTCTGTCAGGTGAGGCTGAACAATTACTTAAACATTATTCCATCACTGAAGCAAATTATGAGTCAGCGTGGAAACTGCTTGTGGAACGTTACGACGATAAACATGTGTTGTTAAGCGCACAATTAAAAAAATTGTTAGCGATTGGTAACGCCAATGAATCCGCATCGTCAATAAAACTGTTATTGGATAAAACTCTCGATTGCACTCAAGCAATAGAAAACCTGAAGGTTTAAGACAAATGGGAGGCAATGTTGGTACACCTAACAACGCAGCGACTGCCATCTGACATACGCCAAATTTGGGAGCAGCAACAAGCATCAGAGTCTGGAACAGCGTCTTTCCAGAAGCTAAAAGATTTTTTACAATCTCGCTTTAGAGCTCTAGAAGCTGCTGGGGTGGACAAGCAAAGAACCAGCAGAGCTTCACATAGTGTGTTGATGACGAAGGGAGAAAAAAGAATTACGTGCGTGTTGTGCAAGGGTCCTCATCATTTGAGACGATGTACTGGGTTCCTACAATCTGAACACTCAGAAAGATTTGATATTGTGAAGAAAAATGGTTTATGTCTCAATTGTTTGAGCAAAGGACATCTGGTCGGAACGTGTCCTAGTACGTCGAGATGCTTCCAGTGCAAAAGGGCACATCACACACTCCTTCACAAACCCACCGAATTAAATAATGGAACGGCTAATCAATCAATACCTTTGTCTGAACATAAGGCACAATCATCGAACTCGGCGTCACACAATAACCAGTATGCATCAACAGGATTCAATCAGCACTCTGCGGCAGCATTCTCACACTCTGGACAAACGTCCGCATATTTCGATCATGGATCATTGAGCAAATCGCCAACAGCGGTTAAAGCCAGCTCTGCTACCAGTAATACTAAACAATCGGTATTGCTAGCGACAGCTTTAGCAAAGGTTGAAGCGTTGAGCGGTCGTGTGACTCTACGTGCTTTGCTGGATCAAGGGTCACAAACATCAATCATCACTGAAAGTGCAGCTCAAAGATTGGGACTTAAAAGAAAGTCCACAAATATTACTATAGCCGGAATTGGAAAAACGAAGGGTATCTCAACTAATGGAAACTTGAAAATTAGACTATATACTAGAACAAATGAATGTTTGACAATCGATGCACTCATACTGAACAAGTTAACTAACTTTGTTCCATCACAGACAATTTCTACACCACTGCGGGAGTACATTGGAAATTTAGATTTGGCTGATCCCCACTTTGATCAGCCAAACAAAATTGATATTCTATTGGGAGCAGATGTTTATGCTCAAATTATACTCGGAGGTGTTATCACCCCTCAGCCGGGGGAGTATGTTGCTCGCCAGTCAGCTCCTGCTTCGCTGATTGTTTTTGCCGGTGATTCAAACATCTGAAAAGGAAAGAAAAAGAAACACAAAGGATCGATGTTTAGGTCAACTAAATGAAGTTACTTATCTGATATCAACTCGACGCACGAATCCCGGTCACTTTCCATGGACACTATTTGGATTGATTTGTTTATTCGATCGAAATTCACTCCCGCACTTGTTTATATCAAAACAATAACAAAATATGACATTTAAAGAGAAATGTCAAAGTAAATGTCATTAAGAGATTACAATTTAGAATAGTAGATTTAAAGTAGTAGAATATCGTAACATTCATTACAATTCAGAATAGTAGATTTAAAATAGTAGAATATCGTAACATTCACAATAACAATTATAGTAAATAGTTAGATAGAGACAACTCAATTTGTTGAAGGAAAAGTACCGAAATCCTTTGTTCAAATTGATTTCTTTGTTTGAAAATTTCGGTACTTTTCTGCAATTGAAAGACTAGTCAGTAGTATTGTGGAGGTTGGATACAACAGAACGAAATTAAATCGTTACGAATTTTAAATCGTTGTTTTAAAGTGAAATTATTACCGGACTTGTGATTGTTAGCGTTCTTTTTTTGAAATAAAGTTTTATGGTAAAGTGTAAAAAGTGTGATTTCATTAGTACATTAAAAATAGAGTATTTTCAGTGGAGCTATGTACGCTTCCTTGGAAGACTTAGCCCTAAGCACTTCTTTAGCCTTCTGCTCTTTTTCAGTCTTCTGCTCTTCTTTGGCCTTCTACAAGCTCCAGTAATACGGTCTAGGAGCACCTTTAGCTCCAGGAGGACCGTTCCTTAGACCTTTGCTAAGGGCTTTTGGCGAGCTAAGGATTTTTCTCGCTTTTCGGATTAGCCTTCCTTTCTGATGGTTATCTTTCCAGAGCATGGAGGCCATGCGAAGGTTGGCACCAGCCCTTATGGGGATAGTTACTCAGAGCCAAACTAGCGCTAGTCGGTAATCCGTCTCAACCGAACGTACACCACCAGTACAACGCCGTGAACTTCGCACGTACTCCGAAGCCTGCCAATATTTTACCGGGGTTGAGACTTATAATACTTAGATTGGGGCCATTCAGCCGCGAGTATCACCTCAACAGTACCGTGCTACGAAACTAGGTCCAAAGTATCATATCCGCCAGCCCAAAACATCAGTTTGAATTGGATGTCCTATTTGTAGCCCAGATATCATTACTAGGTTGTAGTTCGCAGAGGAACCTCATGGAAACCTCCACTTCCTTGGGCATGTGGGCACCTCATTTCCCAGAGAATACTAGCTTTCAAGAATACTTTTGTTAACCACCACTCCTCCAGCGGGAGCACTTGCCCTGTGTGAAGGATAATTTTTTCCCGTTAGAAATTTGAACTTAATGCCTAACTTTAAGCAAATCGCTTGAGTTGAAGCACATTATTTAGCTGAGGGAAGATAGTCTTATGGCACAATGGCAGTCTGTTAGTAAATATGCTCATGAATGAATTCGGATTGATAAATATTTTTCGGGCGAGGTCCTAGTCTTAAATTAGACAGAACATGTTCACAATGCGTTATGTGTAAATTATGATGAAATGAATAATTGTCATTTACAAATCTTTCAGATGAAATTTTCCTAACATAAAAGAGACGAAACCTAAATTATTCTTTTGCATTCACCAGCAGCCAAATTAAGAAAATTCGATTTTCTTCCTCTCTTACCTAAATTACAATTTTCCTGCGTTCGTTGTAGAACCTGCAATTAACGAATTCATTTTCTGTATGGGGCATCTATTCTTAAATTAAAAAGAAAAACATAAAGTGTTGATAAGTCATTGAAAGACGGAAAATTCATCACTCCTATATGATACAAAATGAATGCCTTTCTCTTCAATACTCGATACGCTTAATTATTTGAAATGCTTTCCAACGTTTCCCAGAAACGAAGTTTCCCACAGCATTCGAGGTCTTCACCTGTCCTACAACACTCCAATTGTTAGGACACCAAAATTACAACTCATTTCCTCTCCTTCGCTTTCGTCCCGCGATTTGGCAAAAAAATAATTTCGATGTCATTGCACGCTTAAAAATTACTCAAATGGGTCACATTGGGACCTGAAAACGCAAAAAACAAAACACCATCAAACACGGCAAATTAATCAAATTATAAAATGGTCACTTTATCTCGAAAACGATTTTTCATTCAAAATGAAATAAACGTAACTAATTCCACACAAAGTGAATTGGCGAAATGTAAATAGCAATCAACGAAGAATGAAATTTAATGTAAATACAGAAAATGACGAGGCAATAATGATGTTCATTTCAATTCGTTATAATTTATTTCATTGAATTCCTCAGGTTTCGGGTGGAGATAATCTTTTTATCTTTATTGAAAATCTGTTTGTATACGAGATGGGTCGAGTCTTCACTTTCTAAAGATATTCATTTTTTGCCGAAATGATTAAAATCAACTGTAAAGCCGCACAATCAAATGTAAACCAAAAGGTACTTCTTATTAATGATACGAGTATTTACTTGTGGTTTTCGTTTTGGCCGGTTTTGTCTTCGTGGACTGGTCTTTGAGCGAAGATATTAATCTGCTGGGGGATCAACTTACACAATTTTTTCTCCACGATTT
The DNA here is from genome assembly GCA_963969285.1 of Odontomyia ornata. NCBI lineage: Eukaryota > Metazoa > Arthropoda > Insecta > Diptera > Stratiomyidae > Odontomyia > Odontomyia ornata. The sequence continues at coordinate 141,194,955 of OZ017739.1, forward strand.
TTCAGCCATTCTTCAATCGCCAAAAAACCAAATTCTCAATGGTATTAAATCGCTTGCAATTAATCACATAGAAAAATGGATAAATGGAAAAAATAACTTCATTTGAAATGGTAGAAAATCAGTGGCTGAATCGTGACAAATAAATTTGGGCCGCGAGTGATGGTTGGCAATAAAAATTCGTCTCACTTGAATAGATATCTACGGAGAATGAAAATAACAAAGAAACTGTAATTGCAATATTGTAAATTACATTTGCGGAGATATTAACGAATTAAAAATGAGATTTAGTAATAATACATGGCGGAGCTGAATTTTGAATGAATCAAATGAATTTTCAATGTGTTTCTGGGTCACGCTGTCGTTGAATGAAATGTGCAGTAAATTTGACATGGAGATTTTAATTGATGGTCCATTTTTCGATTGATTGAATTCTATTTTCTAGCAAACGCCCAAAAATTTGAATAATGGTTTGCGCAACATGCATGATGTAGAATCTTTCATGCGTGGAAATATGGAATAGCAGCCGAATAAAGATCGGCTTTTGTAATTTTTTTCTGTACGTTTGAAAGTTTGTATTTAGAGCAAAAATTCTATGCAGGGATTTATGATGCCAATCAGTCAACTGGCGTTACTGAACCAACTGCGCACTGATCACGTTGACCAGCAATTCCATTGACATTCTTACCAGGGTTCTAAGTGAATTTTCAGCATGGCACCTAGGAAAATGAAGGAAACAAAGCAAGTGAAGAAATAGCAATTGGTGTACTGGAGCGTGATATGTTAAAAGGATTGTTGCAAAATGTTTTTAGGAAGAGGAATAAAAACACCTCGTGCCTTAGAATGGAAAATATAAAAAATTTAATTTATTCGACAAAAATAACTGGGGTAATCGTTAATCTGTTGTTGCTCGGACGATGGACGCCGAGCGAATCCCTTCATTTACAATATTGAGGCGCACACGTAAGATCAACGCATGCGCAGTCGCAAAAACTTGAAAAGCCAAAAATCATAAGAAACTACAGATGAAATTTGCCGTGGCACTCACAGTATGATCTACATTGTTATGTTAAGCGTGGCACGACCAAACAAGTCTGAGTTCTGATTGCAACTGGTATATTCTCTTCAAGTATAATACGAGTACATAGGCATTTACGTATACTTTGTAACCGTAAAATGGGAAAATACGGCAACTACTTTCCCGGTAGTTGTATTGGACAACGCAGAAGTTTTGCTTTTTGGTTTACCGTGGAGTGAAGCGTTCGGCATGCAATTTCTGTCAGCGGTGTACTCGCTGAAAGAATCCAAGCATCAAAAGAAATACAACAACGATAACCTTGATCAAGAATTATCCAAAATAATTCAGGAAAATAAAATTATCAAATTAAAATTCATTTAAAACCTAACGCGAATCCTACACATGTACCGGCGCGTCCAATAAAATTCGGTTTACAAAAAAATGTAGAAGCTGAACTCGACAGACTTAAAGAAAAAGGGGTGATTTCACACGTGGATCCTGACAGTACACCGCTAGAGTGGGCAACACTCACAGTAAATGCCATAAAGAAAGATGGTACAATTAGAATTTGCGGTGACTTTCGAACAATATTTAATCCCGCTCTAGTAACAGAACGGCATCCAGTCCCACTTTTTGATCAGCTGACGCACAAATTATCTCGTGGTGAAACGTATACAACAATTGACTTATAGGATGCATATCTGCAATCTGATATACACCCCGACTCAAGGAAGTTCGTAGTTATTCCGACTCACAGAGGTTATTACTAGTACAACCGCCTTCCTTTGGCATCGCAAATGTTCCGGCTAGTTTTCAAAGATATTTGGATAACTTATTAGAAGGGATATCCAACTTTGCGGTATATAGTATTTTGACGATATCGCCATCACGGTCAAGGACAATCACACGCATTTGGTAAACACAAAAAAGGTTTTACAACGACTACGCGCAGCAGGCTTTTGAGTAAAACTGAGCAAGTGCGCGTTTATGCAACCCTCAATCGAATATTTGATACATGGAATCAGTAAATTGCAATTGCAAATGCTTCAACACCAACCAACGTAAAGGAGCTCAGATCTTTTTTAGGTTTAATAAATTTTTATGAACGATTTATATCTAACCTGCACGGTACGTGTGCAAATCTTCACTCATTAACAGGAACACGACAACAATGGAGGTGGGGTCCTGCGGAATTACAGACATTCGAGCACATAAAGCAAAAGGAGGTTAAAGCTACTATTATCGTGCCGCACGACTTTAACTACCATCTATACGTAGAATGTAACGCATCTGAAAAAGGAGTAGGAGCTGTCTATTTCATAAAACTAGTGTGCAAAGCGAGGAGCCTATTGCCTTTGCTTCTCGCAAACTTACTAACAGCGAGTAAAATATTCTGTGGTCGATCGCGAAGCCTTAGCAATATTTTTCCAGCAAGAAGATTTCACCAGTTTTTACGAGGTACTACGTTCACGCTAATGACAGACCATAAGCCGTTACAACATTTATTTGGTGAAAATCGGAATCTGCCGACATTGGTCAATAGCCGACTTACTCGGTGGGCGCTCTACATCGGATCGTATAACTACAACATTGAATATAGAAGAAAAGCTAACAACGTTATTGCAAATTGCCTATCACGACTTCCGAATAGCGAACTCAGTTTTCTTCTACTTTAAATGCTACTCCCAGCAATAGCCCTTCCTTCCCAATCATACACACGCCACCTTTATCCCCTTCTACTGGCTATCCAGAAGGTGTTATGAAGCTTGTTTTAGAAGTTGATGACTCTTTTAGTTCAGGTCTCGATGGTATTCCTAATCACTTTGTGAAATCATTAGCTATTTGTATTTGTGTCCCCCTTTCCTTTCTTTTCAACTCTAGCTTATCTTTTGGCTCTTTTCCTTCGAGTTGGAAAAGATACTATGTTACTCTTATTTTTAAAAAAGGTAGCACCTCAGACATTGCCAATTATCGGCCTATTTCCTTATAAACCTGCTTCTCCAAACTACTGGTGAAAATCGTGTACTTGCACCTTTTTTCACTTACTCATGATGTGTTCGTTCCTGAACAACATGGTTTTATCAAAGGACGATCAACCTTAACGAATTTGTTAGAATTCATGACTGTTACCTCAAAAGCCATAGAGGACCGTTTACAAGTCGAAACCTTGTATTTGGGTTTCTCTAAAGCCTTCGACTCAGTAAATCACAATATTTTGTTTAGCAAACTGAAATTTCTTAACGTTCCTGATTATTTCCTCCACTGTTTATTCTCTTACTTATCCAATCGTGCCAGTCAGATATCTTTTCAAGGTTGTCTTTCTACCCCCTTCCATCCGTCTTCTGGTGTTCCTCAAAGATCCATTCTGGGCCCACTATTGTTCACTCCGTTTATAAATGACTTACCATCCGCTGTTATCAACTCCTCCTGCCTTCTTTATGCAGATGACGTCAAAGTTCTCAAAGTAGTGTCGTCAATCAATGACTGTGCTTTGCTTCAAGATGATTTGAATGCCATTTTGTCTTGGAGTTCTTATAACCAACTTACACTAAATGTTTCTAAGTGCATCCATCTTTCATTTTCTAATAACCCTTGCCCTATTAGCTTTCAATTTACATTAAATAATTCGTACCTATGAACGGTGACACACTTCTGGGACTTGAGTGCCACTTTCGACTCTAAATTAAAGTTCGATGTTCATATTTCTGAAATTACTTCTAAAGCTTCTCGCATTTCTGGCTTGATCTTAAGAAATTCCTGTATTTTTTCCGATCCTTTGTCGCGTGTTAAATTATATTCTAGTTTGGTTCGTCCCAGCCTTGAGTACTGTTCGCCATATTGGTCGCCTCATTTGAAGTGTTTGAAGTTCACGCTAGAAGCTGTACAAAAAAGATTTACCAGGATCGTCTTCTTGAAATTCCAGATTCCCTAGATTTTTTATGAATCACGCTTAGCCATCCTCAATATTCCTTTGCTAGAAATGCGTCGAATCTACCTTAATGAATGTTTCCGTTACAGGCTTTGCCGTGGTTTGCTCGATACTCGCCTTGTCAACCAAGTTCTAGTGAGGTGCGTTATGCGTTCTACAAGATCGTCGAATATCTTTGATGTTCCATTTGCACGTAGTTTGGTGTATTTTCACTCACCCATGCTCAGATTATCTAGTAACCATGATGAACTTCCGCTTTGGCCCTTCCCCTTCTCGTATTTAGTTTATAAAGATTTTTCAACTGTCTTCTTCTCAACTCTTAGTAATTTTTCTTATTTATTTTCTCCTAGTTTTTGCATTTTTACTACTTTTATCTTGCTTTTTGCATGCTGTGCTATTATTTAATTCATTTTGCTGTACCATTATTTTATCTATTTGGTAATTGGATTTTCTTCTGTTAAATAGAAACAAATAAATAAATGATAACGGGCAGGCAGAGAAGAGCAGCGGATTAACAAGATATCCCAAGAATTACTAAATAGTAAGTACGACGATATACAACTAAAGGGTTTTCCAATAAGAGGTGATCTTTTGAATGGCCCGCTATTTCGGTAGATGTCTCTTTTGAAGCTTTAATTTTTGACATTTGACAATTAAAAACTACGCCATTAATAAAAATAGAACGATACATGCTTCAAATCTGGCAGAGACGGTTCGTAAAACTCGAACATTTTTGGGTCGTCGTGAAGCACCTTGTCGGACCGCAATACAGAAATTGGTGGAAAAACTCGAGCTGTTGGGACAACTTAGTGATGTGAAGAATAAAATCCGTGCATGTCACTCAAGAACAGCCGAAAATATTGCTGCTGAACCGAAAGTGTTGAAGAAAACCCAGGTTTGTCTATTCCTCGTCGCTCTTTGGAATTAAGCATTCCACAAACGTCATTACACCGTATTTTGCATCAAGATTTGGGTCTTAAGGCTTATAAAGTTCAGTTAACACAAGAACTCAAGCCGGTGGATCATCAACAACGTCGTGTCTTTGCTGATTGGGTCCTTGAAATGCATGAAAATGATCCGGAATTCCATCGAAAAATCATCTTGAGTGGTGAGGCCCATTTCCACCTCGGTGGCGTTATCAACAAGCAAAATTGTCGCATCTGGGGCTCGGAAAACCCAATAGTTATTGTTGAAAGGCCTTTCTATCCTCAACGTGTGACTTTTTGTGCGGTTTATGGTCCGGCGAAGTCATTGGACTTACTTTTTCGAAAATGAGGCTGGAGCAACAATTACAATGAATGGATTGCGCTATCGAGAGATGATTAATGATTTTTTATGGCCGCAATTGGATGGTATTAATCTGGACAACGTATACTTTCAACAAGACGGCGCTACTAGCCACACAAGCAACGAAACCATTGATCTTTTACGGGAAAAGTTTCCGGACCGTGTTATCTCCCGAAGAGGTGATCACAATTGGCCACCGAGATCTTGTGATTTAACACCTTGCGACTTCTTCCTTTGGGGCCACGTGAAAGAGAAGGTCTACGCCAACAGCCGAGCGTCGATTCGAGATCTCAAAGATGGAATTCGTGAGGCTATCGAGGATATAGGGCAGCCACTTTGCGATTTGGTTATAGAAAATTTCTTAAAAGGATATGGTCCTGTAAGTGTGTACGTGGTGGTCATTTGCCTGATGTTATTTCCACTATTAACGGCATGCCTTTTTCTTTATAATGTAATAAACATCCGATCATTTGTATTAAACAATGACATTTTTCTTTTAATATCCAAATAACACCTCTTATTGGAAAGCCCTGTATCACAAAAGATGTTACAGAAAATAACAAAGAACGACCCTGTGCTACGAAAAGTATTATCGCTAGTACGATCATGTTGGAGTAGCAAAGAAGTAACGAACGAGCTTAAACCGTACTACGACAAAAAAGGGGTAATCGCTACAACCGACAACATTCATACCTAACAAACTTCGCCAAGACGTCTACACATCGGATATCCGGGAATAGTTGCTATACGCGCAATAGCCCGTTTTTATGTCTGGTGGCCACTTGTGAATGCCGACATCGACACATTTGTAAAAAAAAATGCAGACCATATCAGGAACAAAGGACGCAATGCCCTGAACTTCCAGTGTTTTCGTGGACTATGCCGGAACGACCATGGCAACGAATCCATGTGGACTTTGCTGAACCATACAAGGATCAGCAGCGGCTTGTTGTAGTTGATGCCCTTTCAAAAACAAACAAGAGCCGAACATATATGTGATACGCTAGATGATATTTTTACCATGTTACCAGGACCAATGGGCTCGCTGAGCGTTTTGTTCAGACTTTTAAAACAAGAACGAGAGCCAGTAAAAATGAAAACAAGACAACACAGCAGCGTCTTCGTGAGCTTCTGTCCACATATAGGAATACTCCACATGCTGCAACAGGTAAAACTCCAGCTGAGATGATATTTGGGAGACGACTGAAGAGTATTTTCGACAACTTAAACCCGACAAGAGACAAGAACTACAATTCAAGAGCCTTAGATAAGAGATTGAGTCAGGTAAGAATATACGCGGATTCCAACTTGGGCAACAAGTCTATTACAAGACAAAACTTAAAAAAAATGGCAGCTAGCAAAAGTTACGGAGAGAACACATCGGTACTCCTATCGTAAACTGACTCCCGATGGTGTGGAGAGAAGACGACACTAAGACCACATGCGCGAACGTAATGAAGACGAAGACGTAGATAAGAACGGCATTCTTCCAGACTTGCAGATCTCATCAAATATACCAATAATCGCTGAAAAGACACAGCCTATTACGACCAGTACTCGGAGATCTCAAGTCGGATCTCAGGAGACTGTGATGGAAAATATGGAACTACCCTCAGAACCGAGACGAAGCAACCGTATTCGCAGAGAGCCATACCCCCTTAAATCGTGCTGTACGTATTTGGAATAGACGCAAACATTTTTCTTTAATGGCGTCATATGTCTGCTTTTCAGCAGACTTTAAGCTCGTGAAAAGTTTCTGGCTTAAGACACGACACAAATAACTCATGTTTCCCAGCAACGTAGGTACTATTTGTTGAATTGTCGAGGCTCCACATTCGGCATTGTGCCTAAAAATAGTCTATATACGTGGCCGCTTGTATGGGGGTAACGAATTTTTCGCACTTAAATCCCTTCTTGATGCTCTGCAATTCGTACGCTGGATTGATTTCCAGAGTGCTGTCGCCTCGTCGTCTCGAGATGTTTTCAATCGCTGTATTAATGATTGGAAGGCTCCCATAAACGTATTAAATTGATCTTCAAACACGACCAAAGAAATCCGAGTTCTGATTGCAACTGGTTTATTCTCTTCAGATATAATACGAGTACATATACATTTACATGACATACATTTTTCAACATTCTCCTACCCTTTTAATTTGCTTTCATTGAAGATTTTAGTAATTTATCAATCACTGAACTGGTCTAAACAATACATTTGAGAAGATTTTGAGTTTTACTGTCCTAATTTCTCCGTCGTTGTCGGGAATTAGTTCTTGGATTCTGGCTAAAGGCCACTTGGAACGTAATTTTCGGGAAAGCGATGTTTTTCCGATTTGTCTATATCTGGTACGCCGCCAACGTGAATTTCTTTCAAAAACATTTCTGAACTTATGACACAAATGTTGTTTTTATCTTTCGTTGAGTAGGCGATGGGACGAGCACTTATGACCGATTCGCATTCGCAGAATGTGGTGTTCAATTTCTCGTAACTGAGACGTGTAATGCCAAGGGTTCGCTCCAGAATATCTTTTACAAGGCGTACCATTCTCTCTCACCACCCACCCCACCATGGGGCGAATGAAGGGTTAAAAACTCCAAATTTTCTGCCAATTGACGTATTGCAGTAAATGGTTAGCTTTAACAAAATTGGTACCGTTATCGCTGTAAATGTAGCTCGGTCTTCTTCTACGATGTATAAATCTGGGCAAAGCTTCGAGAAATTAGTCAGCTGACAATGTCGTAACTAGCTCAGGATGAATGCACGATATACGGTGCAGGTAAATAAACAGATGTAGCACTTTTGACCTTCTCGTAAAAAGAGAGGCCCTGCGTAGTCTACTGCCGTGATTTTAAAAACTTTTGCATCTCTGACTCTCCTTGCAGGCAAACGCGTTGGCGGTGCTTTTAATGTTTTTCCTGCAAAACGGCGACAGATAGAACACTTTTGTATAACATTTTTAACAGCACGCCGACTTGAAGTAATCTGAAAATTTTCTCTCAAAATTTTGAACATCGTATTGATGTCCGCGTGATTATTTTTGCGATGTGCTTGTGTAATAAGCAGCTTGACCAATTCATTATTATGTCTTAAAAGTATCGGAAATCTGTAGCCAAAACTATCATCGCGATTTAAAACCAGTGATTTTGTTCTGATTAATCCTCTTTATAGACTTCGAGGGTCTTTAATCGTGAATCGTTTATTCCTTCAAAGGCCTCGTCTTGGCTGATTTTCAACATTCGCGATTCGGCATCAATAAATTCTCTCGTGCAGATTTCACCCTTTTGGCGGCATTCTGGATTTACTTTGCAATTACGAGCAAATCGAAAAATTCAAGCCATCATCCGGACGGTTTATAGATAACTTGACATTCTGAGCAAATACCACGGTGGATCAAATTCTCTGATAATCACATTAGCACAACTGAGTACCCTAGCCTCTTGAATCAAACTTTCGGGCGTAGTTTTCTCCGCGTTTTTCTTCAACCCTGTGTTAACTTCATCTTGGTTAATCTCAAGATGATAAGCCGGCCACTGTTCAGGAGACGCTTGTTGTCAGTCTGGTCTCTCCCACCATCTGGAATTTATGAGCTGTCTGGTTGTACACCCTCGTGACGGCAGATCGGAGGAATTTTGATTGCCTAGTACGTGTCACCAAGTTTTGACATCAGTGGTCGCTCGTATTTCTGTTATTCTATTCCACACAAAAACTGCCGGTTGACCATTACGATGAATCCAGGATAAAACAGTTGACGAATCCGTCCAAAAAATTACCTCTACCTTCCTTAATTTTAACGAATCGATTGTGCTTTGCATCAAGCATGCTCCAAGCATTGCTGCCAAGAGTTCCATGCGCGAAATCGAAATATCTCGTGGCTTAACTCGTGATTTCGCTTGTACCCGAAAACAAATCGACGGTGTTGAAATGTAATAATTTTTCTTGGTTCTGTTTTGCTCCACCAAAAAAAATCCAAAAATTATCTATCCGAAGGCGCAACGTTTATTTGTAAAAATGCTTTTGGAATATCAGCAACTATACCAGTTTCATGATTCCTGAATCTAAACAAAATATTAGGGATCATTTCTGTTACGTTTGGACCAGTTTCAAGGCATTTGTTGAGTGAAACTCCGTCTTTTGTTTTCGCGGAAGCATCGAATACTGGTCGGACCGGTGTGGTGCTACTAATTTTAAGAACATGACGTTATGGCAAATAATAACCATAATCTGATAACTGATCACTGGACAATTCTTCAATAATGCCGCCTTGTTCCCAAAATGTAAATAAATCGTCGTACTTCTCAAACAAGTGTTAATTTTTCAATTTATTGGTCAGATTAATTAATCGCTTTGCGACTATAAAACAATTATTTGCGAATGGCGGGGTGCTTCTCCTTCCAGGAAAGCCCTACTTCATACCGCTTTTTCGAGTGACCAGAGTGAAAATTTGCCTTTGCCTGAGGGCGATAATTTTCCTTTGAAACTCTCTCAGCTGGAGCTGTGATTCCCAGCGCATCAAGTCTCCGTAAATCCGTAATATCTGCTTCTCTAGCAAACATCGAATTAACTGTAAGAGCCGCATCTTAGCGTTCCGAAAAATTTGTTGAACTTTTTCCCATTATAGTCCAGCCAAGGGGGTTTTCAACCGCGGTTTCACCAGCGGGAATTTATACAATTTTACCTGTGTACAGTCGCCCGACCACATCCGTGCCTATAAACACAGCTGTAGGTTCGGTGGCGCTGCCAATGTCAGATAAGTAGATTCCTTTACTTTTAAGCTCGGTCAAACGTGTGCTGTTGTCATATGCCGCAATTGAAAGTACCATCAAGTTTACTTAGCGTGATGCGTGACACTCGGTGTTGTCGGGGTTCTGACATCCCCCCACCAAACAATAAATGCACCATCTTCTTTTCACCGGTAGTTTCGAAACCTAATTTTTGGACAAAACTGGCCATCACGTACGATTTATGCGAACCGGTGTCAATGACCGCGCGAACAACTCGTTCTCTTTTCGGCCCTTTTAACTTGACGCGTAGCGTCTGCAAATAAACTTGGGGGTCTTTTATCATTGTCTGGATTCCGCCCACGGTCTGATCGCTATCATTTTTGATCACTTCCCGACACATCAACAAAGCATGTTTTCTAACCACACCAGGCACACTTCATTCTAGAACGACACTTATTGCAGCTGTGGTTCAATTTAAAACACGCTAAATATGCATTTTTGTCTTTCGCAATATCTTGTCTTGCACTCAAACTCAACTTTTTTGCTTTTTCACACGAATCGCTGTCGTGACTCTCCCTGCAAAAAATACACATACTCGGAATTTTGTTTGTTTCGTTCAATGTCAACAAAGCAACTGCGGTTGGTATTGAAGTTTCTGTCACACTTCTGTTTTTGTTTTTACTTTCTTTGTTGTTGTGACTTGGTTTTTGTTCGTCGAATCCGTTTATCGCTCATGAAATTTTCTCTTCGGTTTGCACTTCTGATTCCAAGAATGTCATCAAAGCTTTCAATCGATCTTGGGCATTATCAACTCTAGTATTTTGGTGTTGCCAAGCCCGCAAAATCTCTCCGTATAGAAAAGATTCAACGAGAGGGAACAACATCGCGGCGCACATTTAATAATTATTCAAGAGCTCTCAAATGCATTTTCAATTTATTGCAAATCTGTGTTAAATTACCTTTCGACTTGCTGAGCATGTGTTTCAATAATGCCCGAACGTTTCTACAAGACGATCGTCCCGTCCGAATCTATTTTTCAAACTTTCAACTGCTTTCGTGTAGTTTGCCGCTGTCGGCGGGTAAACTGAGCCGTTACAACATCGGCCGATGGATTTCCGTTTTTCTTCATTTCAGCGTCCAGTTTGTCTTAAACTCTTGTAAACGCTTGTCTGTGCACTTTCCGAACTTTCTTGGTATCGTTCATTATTTTTCGCGAATTGAAACCGCTCCACACTAACTGAAAATTTTCTTTGCAACAACACTAAACTTATCCTGTCACGGTCACCAGATATTGCAAAATTTAAAAAATTCAATTTATTCGAAAAAATAACTAGGGTAATCGTTAATCTGTGGTTTCTCGAAAGATGGACGGACTCTTCCGTTACTTCCTTGGTGAGCAGCACCACAACGAATTTCGACAGGGACTATGAGCAAATGTGCTTGACCAGGTTCTCTGATTCAAATCCTTCTGACGCACCTACAGGCCATGGTCTTTTTCTAAGACCTGCGAGACACTTTGTTGGGACTGGAGTAAAATTCCAAAAAATCAGCAGAGGCTGAGGTAATCTCCAATTATATGCCTAAAAGGCTTCCCCATGTTTTTTTTTTTTTGCTTTCATCGCGATTATTCCGAATAATTGCATTAACATTTGCTATTTCCCTCAGCAATGGGAATGCGCAAAAATATTTGCAATACCCAAGAAGTCGCGCAGTACTGACGTAGTCGATACTCGTCCGATTTCGCTGCTTTCGAATATTGGCAAGCTGCATCAAACAATTCTCTACGGGGGCAAGAATTATGCCGGAAAAGCAATTTGGCTTCAAAAAAGCTCACTCTACGGCGGATGCTATGGCCGTGTTCCAAGCCGATATGACGAGAAGTTGGCGTACGAATAAGCTTGTTGTAGCTTGCCTGATCGGTGTGGAGAAAGCCTTGACTCTGTATGGATCAATGGGCTTCTCTACAAAATGATAAATTTTGGCTTTCCGGCCCATACTGTAAAAATTATAGGCAGCTTCATGAGGGGACGAACTGCCTTTGCGGTCAAACGCTTTTTGTATTGACTCGGGGGTCCCACAGGGGTCTACATTGGGCCCATTTCTTTTTAACATATTCATGACTGACGTCCCGGGCGTAAGAGACGAATATAAGCCAGGAACCCAGGTGAACCTCTTTGCTGACGACTTGTTAGTGTGGTCATCTGAGCACAATTTGCGCTTTGCTAGGATGAGGCTCCAAAAATATTTGGAATCTCTCAGTGCATATTACCGGATATGGGGAATCATGGTAAGTGCAAAGAAAAGTGAATTAATTGTGTTTAAGGACACCCACAAAAACCTTGGTCGTCGTGCTCTTTTTCCTCTACTACTTTGGTACAAACCCCAGGTTGAGCTATTCTTAAATAATCTTGACAACAGTGCCAATGTGGGCCCTGATGTCATTCCGAATTTGCCAGCAATATCTTTATCTTCTTCACTTTGTGTTCCCTTTCAATTGTTTTAATTTGAGTTTATCCTGTCGAGTTTTCCCCTCGCAATGGAAAATTGCGCACATTTTTCCTATCTTCAAATCTGATGATCGTAATATTGTCTCAAACCATCGGCCTATTTCCCTTTTTCCTTGTTTTGGTAAATTTCTTGAAAAGATAGTTTTTGATGTGCTGTTTCCACTTGTCGTCCCATCTTTAGCAGATCAAGAGCATGGTTTTGTCAGAGGCAGATCTACCCTTACAAATTTATTTATTTATTTATTTACCAAACAAGGTATTACATCAAAATTATTAAGTTCTCATAAAGAAATACAAGTTAAAAGTTACAAAACAGAAGTTAAAAAAATTGGTTACACGTACAAAAATATAAGTTAAAAATATAGGACTACAAAGAGAGGAACATTGATAGATTGGTTTTAAACTGTAGTCGGGATATGGTTGGGGAAAAGCAATGGCTCAGGCTATTTAATATTTTGCAACATCTATTAATCGGTTCATTTTTACCGTAGATGGTAAGATGTCGACTTTCCACTAGCAAACGTGAATATCTTGTAAATCTTTTTGGTTCGTTCAAGGATATCCTGTCAATCAGATATTGAACTTTTTTTTTTTTTGTGGTAGGGAGGGGTCATATTGAGATCGTAAAGCAAATAGCAGGAGGAACTGTTTTTGAACAGACTCAAATCTTTCTGTATGAACATCAGAAACAGGATACTAGACGACACATGCATATTCGAGAATAGGGTGGACTAATGATATGTATAATGTCTTTGTTACCCACACATTCTGAAATTCTTTAGCACGCCGTTTGATGAAACCTAACATTTTATTAGCATTGAAGAGAGCCTCATAATAGTACAAATTAAAACGGAGTTTCTTATCCAAGAAGACACCGAGGTCTACTTTGCTGCCTGTTCGGGAAAGATTAGTATTACCGAGGTGATAATCAGCTAATAAAATTGAAGTTCTGCGAAAGAAATTAAACTCCTGATATTTTTCGAGGTTCAGGTATAGATGGTTTGTGTTGGACCATTCAAGCAGAGCATTTATCTTGTTCTGTAAAAAATCGAATCACTGTGGGATGTTATCCCATAGTATAATTTGAGATCATCCGCATAAAATAAATGGGGTATATCGGATAACACATCAGAAAGGTCTGATATAAATATGTTGAAAAGAAGAGGTTCGAGATGACTGCCTTGAGGTACACCGGAGTAGACTTAAATTTCTTTGGACATATACCTTTGAAATTTAACGGTGTGCGTCCGGTTTTTTTAATTAAGAGTTTAGCCAGCAAAGTAATGGGCCAGTGATTCCGAAAGTGCGCAATTTTTCTGACAGAATCATATGATTGACGCGATCAAAGACTTTACTAAAATCAGTATAAATTGCGTCAACCTGGTGCCCTTTTTCCATTGCGCAAAGTATATATGAGACCATAACTGTTAGATTGGTGGTTGTGGATCGGTTTTTCTTGAAGCCATGTCGCTGGTCATTGAGACGCTTCTCTATTACGGGCGATATTTTGGAGCATACTATTTTCTCGAATAATTTTGGGAAGGCGGATAAAATGGCAATTCCTCTATAATTTTGAACACTCCCTTTCCTTTTGCTTCTATGAATTGGAGTCAGGTGAGAAGATTTCCAGTGTATTGTAAATTTTCCGCTAACGAGTGACTTTAAAAATGATATGAAGAGGTAAAACTAATACTTCACTGCACTGGTATAAAAAATAAGGCGGAAGTAAATCTGGGCCAGCTCCATGGTTCAGATCAAGTATTTCAATTGCATTAATGATATCATCTTCAGAAACTAAGAGTTCCTGAAGCGCTGTTTCAAAAACGGCGTTAGTGTTATCTACATGAGAGGTGAGGTGTTTGGTAAGGAATAAACTGATTGAAAATGATCTGCGAAGAAATTACAGACTTCATCCGGGATAGAGGACCTGCGGTCTTCATTGGTCATTTGTTTAGGATAACCATGAGCTTTGCGCTTAATATTTACAAAATCAAAGAACTTCTTTGGGTTTTGGATTAAGTTTTCGCTGATAAAATTAAGATGGATTAAGTTTTCGATAAAATTAACATACATTGCATAGGCCTCGCGTGACTTCAATCTAAATTCATTTCCCAATTAATTATACTCGTTTTTAATTTAATCACTGACATTGGGTTCTTTTTGTATAATTTTGTGGAGCTTATTCCTTTTGTTTCTTAAATTTCGAAGACTACAGTCCAACCATGGCTCCTCTTTTGATTTTAGGTGTATGACTTCCAACGGTGTCAAATATGGTCTGGTAGAAAGAGTTCTATCATCTACATCTAGCGTCGAAAGCTTACAAGTCCAGTCTACATTAGAAATATAACTCTTAATGCTATAGTAGTCAGCATTACGGAAATCAAATACAATCGAATTACTGTACGGAAGGCTTTTTGTGTCATCAGAGATGGACTAATCAACTAAAAGTGCGGAATGGTGGTGTATTTTTGAAAAGATATTCCACATCATTAGTTGGATTAACCACCACCTCGGCATAAGCATTCGTGAAAATTAGATCTAACCAATTGCCAGAGGAATTGGCTTTCAGAGCTACTTGCTGTAAATCATTGCCGTACAATGTAGAAACTAGGTTGAAATCAATATCGTCTCGAAGATTCAATAAAATGAGACGATTGTCAAGTTCGTCAACTACAAACTTTAAATTGGGCCTGTTAAAATCTCCAAAGATAATAATTTTATCGTCTCCTTTTGAGTGTTCAGCTAGTGAAGAGACAATTCCACAAGTCTCGATATAGATTGTCTCAATGGACTCTGGGGGAATATAGAATACACCAACGTACAAATAAAATTTATTTATTTTGATTTTCGCTATTACATGTTGGAAAGTTTTGAAAGTTGCGGTATTGACGATATCACTCGAGTAAGCGTTGTGTATGACAATTAGGACACCACCTCCTCGGGTTAGGCCAGTGCTTAGATAGTCTCGATCGTCTCTATAAATAGACTAACAACTTTCGAAAATTTCTTCGATACGATGGGAGTCATTCAACCAGGGCATGATTAAGCGTCAAGAAAAAGTTTGTTGAGTTTGCCTCTCATGCCATTACAGTTAGGGTAGAACATTTTGTGCTAGAGCTTTTATTATGAGCAAAAAAATTTATGTTGCGCACGTGACCTTTGGAGCGAGGATATATAATTTGAGCTTACATGAGAAGCGTAAGTTTCAAGATCTTTTCTGGGTTGTTCTAATGTAACACCAAGTTGCTCATGGTATCTAAAATATAGTTTTTGTAGAGTATCAACGTCTACCGGAAGACCTTCTCTCTGGATCATTACTTTTATATTGGTCTTCGTTTTACCGTCGATACATATTGTGTCTGGTGCTTTATGCATGTTAGCTAGGTAGAGTCGAACCAACTTATATAATCTGTTCTCACCCCGTCCTGATAGTATATACCTGCTCTGAAGATATTTACTAGAGCTTGTTGTCGCTTTTACAATCGGAGGTACGAGTGGGTTAAAAAAGGATTGTTTTTCGTTCAAACGGCTATTGAGTGTGCTAGGTAATTAAATTACACAATTAGGGGACGAAGTCTGAAACCCACTTCTTACTAAGTTCGGATATTTGGAACGAGGGTTTATCGGGTTAAGTTCAGAAATTGAGGTTTTATTCGTTTCTGAAGAACTGATATTTTTTTAGGTTGATTATTATCAGAAATAGTACTGTCTCCCATCAGCCTGTTATCTTAAGGATCTGGGAGGTTAACAATGATGTCAGTAATAAATGGTTCGGTGTTATGAGTAGTGTTAATATTCAGATTTTTGTTGTTAGTGGAAATTACTGTTACATTTTGGTTGTTGTTGTATTTGCTTGGTTGATTATTGTTGACAGCAGGTTTCCTTTATTTCCACTTCCTGAAGACCATTCCACTCCAATAAACGCTACCGTTTTTGGATGTGTGATTAGAGAAAAGCCACGTATATTTGTGCGGTATGTATACTTTGAACGATTTCGTTTTCTTACTTCTCTGTAAAATTGCCTCCACTCTGCAGCCTTCCAGTAATAGATTTACTTCCAATAATTTTCGAACTCGAGCAGTATTAGTATTCGTTGGTGTTTTCTTAATGAAAAATATTTCAAAATCTTTGTACTGATGATTCTTTACATTAGCCTTCTCAAACCGCTCAAGTCTTTTTTTCCAATCGTCCTCTGACCAAAAGGTGCCCAATTTATAGATGTGGCTGACGATTTCAGATGTTTGATTTGAAGCAGGTACCGACGCAACTTCTTTCGGACCACATGATTTCAGATGGCTGGCATTATTTTGAACTGGAAAAACGTTTTCAATGTTACGCTGCTCCATTATTTTTTCTTCTAGAATATTACACTTTTTATCGTTGTTTTCCAATTTTTTGAGAATTTCCGATAGCTGCAACAAGTTGTCCCGCTCAGCTAGTTTTTGTGTAATATTGTTAAGCATATCATTGAATACTTCTTCACGGAAAGGTTCTGTACATGATGGTTGGATGCTGGAGATTTGCTCTTTCACGGAGATTAGTCGATTGTCAAACATCTCAAGGGCTTTGAATATTTTCCTATCGCTCTTTCATAGGTTTATAGCTAGCTCATCGAAACTGCTAGCCATCTCCACAAAACTATCCTCATTTGCTTGAGATTTAGATCGTAGTCGAGAAATTGTCTGATTTTTCTCTTCAATTAGGTTTTCGATGTAGCCGGTAATGTTATCATACATCGCTTTCAATTTCTGCTCAACACCTTGACAATCTGAGCATATAAAATGTTCATCCAGGATGAGGAGGCTTGTGGAGTTGTCTCTTCAAGCATGAAACCAATCACTTTACTTTCTTTTACCCATCATATTGCAGCTGCCCTCGGTCAGCACCAACAAGTGGACGTTATTTTTAAGGATTTTTCTGAAGCCTTCGATTCAGTGAATAACTTTCTCCTATTTGAGAAATTCTTAGGGTTCAATGTCCCTATTTGTCTCTATTCCTGGCTTCTCTCCTATGTCCCGAATGGTCAATATGTAGTCACTTTTAACTCTTGCTTCTCTCCTTCTATTCACCCGAGCTCGGGAGTTCCGCAAAGTTCAATACTTCGCCACATACTATTTTTATTTTTTGTCAATGATCTACCTTCTGTTATCACATCCCCCTGCATCCATTATACTGATGACTTAAAGATTTTTCGAGTTACTGATTCCTTTTTAGATGTGATTATCCTTGAAACCGATCTTCAGCGTCTTCGTGACTGGTTTGAATCAAATCATCTCTCCTTAAATGTTTCCAGATGCCATCAGGTGACATTCTCCTGTAAAAAATTTCCTATTCACTCAACGTATAGGCTTGTTGGTATCCTTTTGAGCAATGTAACCTCTTTTAAGGATCTTGGTGTGCTTTCCGATTGTAAATTGAAGTTTGGTCTCCCAATTGCTCTAATTATTAAGAAAGCCTCCCGCTTAACTGGGTTTATTTTATATCCTGTATATGTCTTTACTTCTCACTAGTACGTAGTTATTTGGAGTACTGCTCCCAAATTTGGAGTCCGTACCACAAGAAGCACATCGATGCTCTTGAGTCAGTTCAACGCAGATTCACACGGTCTCTATTCTTCAAATTCAACCTTCCTTACTCCCCTTATCATAACCGACTACATACTTTGAAGCTTACTACGAGTCCAGACGATATTTCCTTGACGAATGTCTTTTATTCAAGCTTTATCATAGTCTTTTACCTCAAAATGTATGCAGGCAAATAAATACAGTCGACGCTGCTCGCCCTAATAGATCCTCGCTTCAATTTCAGGGTCCG
The DNA here is from genome assembly GCA_963969285.1 of Odontomyia ornata. Taxonomy (NCBI): domain Eukaryota; kingdom Metazoa; phylum Arthropoda; class Insecta; order Diptera; family Stratiomyidae; genus Odontomyia; species Odontomyia ornata. The sequence goes on from OZ017739.1 coordinate 141,213,229, forward strand.
TATGCACGTACTAACACCTTCTTCCACGCTCCCTCATTACGCTTACCTCCTATGCACAACCAGCGAAATTTTGGTCCTCTACCATAGTCTCTTGGCGTTTAAAAACTTTTATCAGAGATCAAATTTATAAACACTCCTATAAGTCTTAATTCTTGATATCATTGAATTGTGATCTTTTTTCTCTGATTTCTTCCATATTTTGAATTTGTATATTTGTATTTATCTATTTGAGGCTCCAGGATTGAATTGAATGGGCAGATGGTGCACTGCTCTAGGCAAACGAAATACTTGGGGGTAGTTTTCGACAGGAAGGCTACCTTTAGTGCTCACGTTGATAATATTTTTAAAAAAGTGACATGCGTACTATCTTCTTATACCTCTTTTCAGGAAACGTTCTACAGCGAGTCAAGGTTTTGGTCTATAAAACCTTGATTCTACCGATCATCAAATATGCGAAGATGATATCGAAAGGAGCTCCGAAAACAAAATGGGGCAAGAAAGGATTAGTGGAGCAAAAAATGCTTCGAGCTTGCACAGGTCTAAACAGACCCGAGGACGGACGGTCTTATCCCAACGAGCCGTTGTACCAGGAGGCAGCAATGGATCCCATCAAATCGTATGTGGAAAAGCTGGTTGAATCGAGAATCAGGAGAGCCAAGGAAAACAAGGCAAAAGTAGTCAGGAGAGCGACGGACAACCGCTCAAGTGGTGCAGCGAATGACTAGTTTTAAGGTAGTCTTATGGAAATTTTAAGACACTCAATTTTTAAAACTTCAGTTGTTAGAGCAAATGAATTTTACACCAAATTTCTTTTTAAATCTATAAATGTTTGATAATGTTGTGGGTGTCAACATTTTAAGGTTTTGTTTTAAAACTTAATATTGTAATCTAATTAAAGTAATTATTATTGTCCTCCGGGAAAAGCCTTCAGGCACAATCCGCATGAATATGGTCAGGTTAAGTTATTTATGAATTGTATATATGTAATAGGTGTACCGATCGTGCGGTTTTTTTCGAAAATTGAAGCTTTATTGTGAAAAATTGCTTTTAGACGATCGGAAATGGTTTGTTGAGCAACGCCAAGTGATTTTGCAAGTTTGGGATGGATCTTGGTCGAGCAATGTCTCCAATTCGTGTTTTTTTTGGCTGTCCGGGCCGTTCATCGTCCTCCAAGTCAAAATTGCCACTTTAAAACCCTGCAAACCACTTCTGGCACGTACGCTCAGCAAGAGCATGGACACCATACACTTCCACCAAAATACGATGACTTCGGCAGCCTTTTTCTTCAATGAAGAAGTACTCCCCGCAAAAACACTTTATTCGGCACAAAATTCGGCCTTTTCAGAGTGTTTTTTACGCTTCAGCTAAATGACACATACTGATTCTGAAACTATATGACAGTAGCTTTCCAACACATATTTGGAAAGGTGCATCACTGGAATAGAAATCAAGTTACGCCATCTGTTAGAAAATCGCAAGAATTAACCGGTACCCCTGTTAAAACATTAGAAATCACCAAATAAAGATCTTGAATGTATCACTTACTTCAACATAAGCGTTTGGTATTATCCAATATAATTTGTAGCATCATACTTACAGATATTTAGTAAAGAACACATAATCCATACCTGAAACAAAAGATAATTTCAAAATATTAGTCAACTTCAATAAAATAGAAAAAAAAAATAAAATTAAAACTGTGCCTTTAAAGCTAAACTTAAACTGAACATTGCACACTTATTTCTATACATTTTACTTAACTCTACCTGAAAAGTCAATGCACTAATGGTGTTCAATAACCCTTTGGACGCATATAACATGCGCTTAGTTCATACTCGTATGTGAGCTTAAATTTTTCTTTTGTGCTACACTAAACCCCAGAACCCAAACAACCATTCATGCCTTCACTTATTCAAATATAATGATATATTTTTATTTTGAGGAAAATTCAAATTTCGTGACCCCTTAATGGTATTCAAGACGCGAACGAAGCTTAGAAGAGAGTCGATTTAAAAAAGTTCAAGTACCTTTACAAACAACAATTCTCAATATATATCTTTATATCTTATATATTTTTTTTTTTTTGTTTTTCCTAGACTTTTTATTTCAATAGTCTCATCTTTTCTAGTGCACTACTACACTGCTTAGCAAAAGGTCCAACAGCAAGACCAATATGCCGAATAACCGACCCCGTCATATGTGAACATTGAACAGTACACTCGAGCGTAGCGTAATGTATATATAATGAGTATACACGTATTCTCAACCGAGTCAAAATCTTGACAACAAAACTCCATTGGAAATGCTATAAGTAACCACGAAAAAATGTTTCAGTTGAAACATGTGAACCTTAAATTGAAGAAATATTAGAAATAATGTGGGAAAAATTGGGCATATAGGAATGAGAATGAAACACTTCACAATGAAGGTGATTTGGAGCTAGTGTTGTGCAAATACAATGTCTAGTGTTTGAATGGATTCAACTTTTTTGCTGATTAACTTGCAATCCGTCGAAATGAAGTGTAACTACGCTCGGAATTCTTTGGGAGCTGTTGGTCAAAGAAATTGATACTTGTGCTGCTTGAGAAGATTAAACGTAAGGTCAACACACATCGCGGATGGCTATTGAAATTTCTATTTGACTTCTAGGGGTGCTTTAAGACTTGGTAGCGATGAAATATCTCTGAAAATATGTTAATTTAAGCGTCCTGTCTTAATTCGCAAGGATAAGAGAAGATTCAAAGACAAGAAATGCAAATTTCAATTTATTTATGATTTGCCAAAAGCAAACAAACTCAATCCTATTTACCGGAGCTAAAAATAAAACGCATACGAGTATGAGATTTCTTTTATTTGTGTGATAAACTTTCTCATTCTTCTTACATAAACTTTTCAAGTTTAGATTGATTAATCAATTCAGAAAAATATAAAAGCGCTTGTATCGTTATTGCGCAATATCTTCATCTGCGTTTTTTTAGACTATTAATTGATACGAGTTTATTTGAATAAATTCAGTCAAGGAAGTGGATTGAAAATTTGAAAGAGGTTTAGCCGATTTAAATGCAAAGTATGAACATTTATTCAAGATTTTTATTTGTTTTACGATTAGATGGGAGGTTAAGATACTTTGTTTAAGTTTTGAAATGATGAATTTTAGACAAAATTAGCTTTTATTCATTTCTTAAAGATTCGATTAGAGATGGAAATGTCTTCTTGGTTCTTTAATTGAAGTATTTTGTTCGGGAATGAGTAAAATAACATATTTATATTTATTCCGAATTAATTAAAGCGCTCTTTCAGAAGACATTTTAATCAGAAAAATGTGAATTCTAATATTTAACTCCTCAAAATTTTATGAAGTCACTATATCCCACATTGTTCTGTTGGAATGCCTATTCAAATAAAGGGTATTGTTGGTATAATAAGATACGGTGCCGAGGTAAGGCATAGACGGTGGTACAAAAATACCTTCTCAATTTTTTCATAGGCGCCTGCATTTTTTCCCAGCATGAAAGGAGCTCATCTTTTCTTAAAAATACGCGAAGCAACTCTAAGCAACCGGGAATACCAATCTGAAGAACATCAAACCATTTACATAAGGATGGATGCCGTGTACGCATGTGTCCAACATTCGTTTTTTGAGACACAGAGGAACAATTGTTGAAACCATAGCGAAGAGAACTTGCGAGCAAACTAATTCTATTGCTCAACAACTATATTATTGCTCCGAACATAATTTATTGAAAAAGTATTAGAGTACTAAGCTGGGATGAGTCTAATATTAAAATCCATGTCCTTAGATGCGGCCACTACGCTAACGAAATGTCAATATGGATGTCATTTTTAGGTCTCCTTAAAATAAATTTTTTACAAAGACCTACTAGTTTCGCAACCTGTCTGTCCGTCCGTCCGTCTGTCCGTGCGTCAGAGCTAGTTTCCTCAGAAACTATAGAAGTGATGGTCTCTCAAAAGTTAATGTCTTACCAAAAATTTAAAAATTTTTCAAGGTGGGTCCCCCCTAATAACGAATTAGCCCTTAAACATTTTTTTTAATCAAAGATAGTCGCGTGGGGTATCAAATGAAAGGTCTTTTAGAATCTGAGACAAAAAAATCATTTTTGGGGTTAGGGAGATCCAGGGGAAGTCAAAATATACCAAAAGTTTGTGCCACACCCCTCTCGCGATTGGTCACCTTTAAGCCGAAAAATCTGGAAATTATCACGACTGTGGGCCTTTATGAGTACAAGGGCAACAAATACCTCAGAAATCGAAATTCACTCAACTTTGTTAATAATAGTATGATTTGTAGATTTTACATTTTCACCTATAAAATCGAAACGGTAGCTTTAAACTTCTTGAAATTTTGCAATTATATAGATTGATGTAAGATTATAACGTTCACAAAATTTAATTGAAATCGTATCATAATCAAGCGAGTTATAGCCCTGTCAATTGTATGGAATTACACCAACAATAACACGTGTTTATGGTTGATGCATATTTCAAATTGACCTAGGCACTTTTATTTTCTTTCAATTTTCATGAAAATTTAAGGAATAGTTTTTAACTTGAATATGCTCATTTGGCCGAGAGTTCAGAAAAATTATTTAAGTTAGATTAAAATGGCGGCTGCACTGTGCTTATGAAAGAAACTGTTCATCTTTTGCATAAATTTGAACGCTTTCATATCCAAGTATTGGATGAATAATTCAAGTTATCGATTCACGATATTAGAAATCTTGTTTCTAACTCTAGGATGTTTACAAAGATCTTCTAGTAGAAGCACCCTCCTGCTTACTCAACTTGTTCTATCATATTTTCCAACATGTAAGCCAGATATAGTCCAAGCACTAGTCATTAGCTAAAACCTTATAAGAGCTTTCTATTACTCCACCGTCAACCACTTTAGAATTTAAATAGGATCATATATTTCCGTAGGCTACAAATTATAGATTGCAGATTGCTATATCCGGGTGTACACCACTTCAAACTTTGAAGATTTATTGGAAAAGTCTATTGCGGTATGTCTAGAGTAGCGCCAGTATCTCGATTTTCTTTAGAAAGCTGCTGACTAGTAGTTCAGTTAATGAGGGTATTTAGCCCCGAATTCTTTCCTAAAGCATCGATTTACTTGAAATGTTCACAGTAGGTAGGAAATAGCTCAAGAAGCAAAGTTTACCCTATGTGAAAGCATGCTTTTATCTTGTGGGAGGTTCTCACCCTCTTCTCGGGGGTGGAAAATTTGTTGGTCAAAATAACATCGGGAGTTGATAAAGGGCCTAATTTTAAGCAAAAAATGTTCTATAAAGTTTTTTTGAAAACTCAATACTGTTTGAGTTATTTAAGATTGAAAACTTGCCATTTTAATTAAAAAATGACACTTTTTTGAACGGTTTTTACGACTAACTCAAAAACTATGTGTCTAATGAAAAAAAGTGCTAGAAACAAAGTTATAGCTTATAAAGGAAGTTTATAAAAAACAAAGAGTCCCTTTATTTAGAAATATCCTAGGCGCAATACAAAGCGAGATATGGTTGACGAAAGGTGGCTTTGTTTTTTGTGAATGCTCAAATCGATGCATTTAACTTAAATAACGGAAAACCGACCAATTCAAAGAGTATAATGCTAATAATATTTTTTGTAGTACTTGAAAAAAACCTCTAAAACGAGCACCGCCAAAAGTCAATTGCGTTTAAACTAAGAGAGATACAATACAAAAAAATTGTTAAAGAAAAAATAAGCAGTATTTAACCCCACGTTCACCAGAATTGAAATATATCGTTTTTCTTCCACAGTGCCTTTTATTTTAGGGTTATGTATAAGCTCAAAAAGTTTGACTGGTTTGAAATACAAACTGTTGCGAATTCTGGCGTACCGGCTTCCTCCCGTTCGCAACTTCAAATTGCCGCCGTAACATCTCCACCTTCCTTTGGGCACATATACCCTTTTCATCAGTAAATTTATTTATTTTTATTATCATTTAACAATTTCCCTATAATTTTTATTTCCCCATCATCTCAATCCTACCCTTTCCCTATTTTCAATTACCAAAAAAAAAATTAGTTACATAATAATTTTGATTTTCCCACTAACAACACTATATTCACTACTTCCCATTAAAAAAATTTCATTCGATATCTTTTCCTTAACAAAACCTAAATTCCTTCCTTCATACTAACTAATTTTATTCATTAGTTTCGACTAACAAATTTTATTTTTCATACTAACAAAAATTCATTCACATTTCCCTAATAGTTGAAGTTGCTAATACAATGAATGGAAATCAACAGAAGGTGGCTCCGTTGGTAGCGTCATGGGTTTTCGATCGTAGGTCCACTGGGACCCTGGGCAGAAGTTTTTGATTTCGGAGTTTTGGATATAAGTTTTTCTTGTTTTTCGGTTTTTCGCTGTGAGGGAAGCGGTGGTTAACGATAGTGGAGAGGGGAAACAAAGAGTTTTTATGAGGAGATGGAGAAAAGTGTGAAGACGAGGAAACATAGGGAATAAACGAAAGATAATGAAAATTGAATTTTAGACCAATGAAGTGGAGAAGGGAATAGTGTGAGACGATTTTAGACAAATAAAGTGAAAAAAGGAATAGTGTGATGTGAGGAACTAGTGATTCTGGCATTAATTGAACGATATAATATAGAGTCCATCAACAGTTGTGGTCGTGCTAAAGAAACCCATTGTTTGCTATCAGAAGTAATTCATTCCGTGACCAGACGAACCGTTTCTTTTTTTGGTGAATTATTTTTTCTATTTCAAAACCATAATCTACGAAAGCCTACCAAAAGGTGAAAGTGACAGTAATTGATTTAAAACAGCTATTTATTGGATTATACGACAATTTCAAGGAGCTGATACGCGGATCGGTGGTTGTTTTTTTTTATTGTTTCATTATTTTTGCAGAAGTAAAGTTAATTTGGTTTGCAAAAGTTTTATCAGTCCCCTCTTCCTGTTGCAGAGCGCTTGGCAGCTTCAAAAGAAAGGGTGAGTAATTATTTCTTTTTCTGATTTATCTGCGAGAAATTGAATTTTTTTCTCTTTTGGCGATTTTTATAATTTTTTTGTAACTAAATCACTTTGAACTAATTTCACCATACAGGGGGTTTAAATTAATTCACAAAATTTAATGTGTGCTCATTACTAATTACCATTCTTTTATTCCATCTTTGACTAAACTGATATTGTTAGAGCACAATTAAAATTTTTAAATAAAAAATGGCCATGAAACACTAATAATGTTACATTTTCATTTCTTAAAATGACCTCCCCCTTTCCCGTCCTTTCCTTTCGTGTTACTTACTATATGTAAGGTGGCTCAGCACGAGCAGAGGGTGGCCCGGAAGTCCCACGACATGACTTAGCGCTAGCCGGCCTCAGTATGCCACCCTGGGTTACTCACCCCTCTGCTAGAAATTAATGTCTGCAACTGCGGTGATTTCTGCGGTCGCAACAATACTTTTTGCAAAAAAATACGATCAAAGTATAGGCCGCATTTTTCGATCTTCTGAAAAATCGGCCTTTTTCTTCGTGTAACCCAAAAATGATGATACGTAAAAAATTATTCAGTACAAAAATGTAGTGTTTTTTTTTAAACAAAAATGTTGGCTTTTTTATTTTTGTAGCATAAAGACTGACGGAGATATCGACGATAGTGAGCACCTTTTTTCTTACGCCCTTTAATCTTTTACCTTTTAAAAACTAAAGGTTTTGAAATAATGTAATCAACATGATTTTGTAGCTCTTGAAGTTTCCCTTAAAATGGTTTTAGAATGGATACGGTAGGGAAGTAGGAAGTTAAAAAAACCAAACAATTTTTTTCCAATTTCATATCATCATATCATATATACGAATTTTAGAGCAGATGTGAATACGAAGTGATAAATAAATGACATGTGCAAATGTATTTCTTTTTTTATTTTATAGAGATAGGGAATGCTTTTAAGGGTTAAAAAATAGTAAAAAATAAATGCAGTTAAAATTAATTTAAGTTAGATATTAAATTAATTGAAAATATTAATAAATTATGTTTTTTACACATTTTCTTATAAAAGGAGGTGTTGTATAAGGGTTAAATTACATATTCAGCCATCTAATAATAATGCTTAAAAATATAGGAAGACCTTTATTTAACTTAGTTAAATGTTATTAAAGCCTAAAAAGTTCTTTAATTTACGTTATAACAAGTTTTATTCAATTTTGGCAATAAGGGGTAGTTTTCATTCCTAAAAAACTATAAGCATATATCGGCATAGGGTAGACTTTGAAGCGGGAGGTAAGTAGAGCCTATTCCCAAAATTTCATCAAAATTGATGCTTTAGGAAAGAATTCGGAGGCAATACCCTATTTTTGCACTCATTGACTGGACTATAGGCAGTATGCTCCCAGATCGCAGTGTGTTAGAAAATGTACTGGTGTTTTATCCGCAAAATTACAGAGCCTGCACTCGCCGTTTCCTTTCAGAAAAATCTTTTTGGGATATCTTCCAAGCCTGCAATGTCACGCAGCGTCAAAATCTCGTGGCTATGTTTATCATTTTTGCATCTTCTAGATATCGAAATTGAATTTCCTAAGCTCAATCCAGTTGTAAATTGCTCATACTAAATTCTCTACTGGATTCAAAATGAAAAGACGTCCGGACTACCCACTAAACACCTCCCCTATCAACACGAGAACCTAGACTGGAACCGTTTGACACATTACTTCGGACTAAGCCTCATTGTGCTCCGTACAACTTGGCTAGATGGGTGAATATTCTGGTTTTGCTGCGCCGTGGGCCAGTTTTAAATTAGGCGATCCGTCCTCTATCAAGGAGGAGATTGCTAGAAAAGTGATCACTCAGTCCCGACATCCCCGGCTGCTGTGAGTCCTTTTTATTTTTTAGTGGTGCCTGAACATAATGTACCACATTGTTCCATTTGTCAACGGATGAACGCCTCTCCCCGATTAGATTATCCGGGTAGAGCTCTCCTGTTTCCTTGTAGAAATCCCACCGCAGCCTGTTCTATCGTTTGCCTGCGTGTGATAAGCATCGCCTTCCTCCCCTAGGAAAAATATACAGTAGAGAAACTGCGACTTAAGATCTTGTGCAAGTAAGACCGAAGACAACCAAGCCCGCTAAAGAGCTGGGTCAGGTGGAAGACAGTCTTACCGTACGTTCAAAGTAGCCACCGTCTCAAGGAATGAGGCGCGCAGTCATCTTCCTTTCGTACTGTTCACCCTGTGTTCTCTTCGCGCGGGCAACTGTGTCGCTAGTGCCTTCGTTTTGAAGCAGGTACATAGTACTGTTGCGAATAGGGCGATAGGTATCACGCCTGCGATGACTAGCATAGCTGAATTAGACATTGTCGTATATAAAGATGCAATCTTCATGCTTCTCTTTTCTGTACCTGTGCCAAGCGTTTTCGGCACAGCTACTTGCTGAGAGCGTCGCCTCAGATTTCTGATGCATACAGTAGCACCGACTCTACGGATCTCAGCAAAAGTTGCATTCTTAATGGTTTAGTTCCCTCTACGTTGGCCATAAGTCGTATTAAAGCCGATAAGTCAGAAGCAGCTTTATCAGCCATTGCCTTGATTCGTTCAGAAAAACTCATCTTCCATTCGATCAGTAACCGCATGTATTTTATGGATAGTTTTGATTCAACCAGCACCTCCCGGATACTGATCATCTTAATTCTAGGGATTCTTCTTTGTTAAGATGACCACTCCGGCTTTCTCCAGTGCTATACTGAACCTGCGAGCAGCCATCCCAGTCTCCCATCCTAGTCCAAGTTGCGCCTTTCAGCGCTTTCAGCAACTAGCATCGCAACATCATCCGCATAGCGTATCAGGCACGACTCATCCAGCAGCTTTATTCTCAGTGGCCCGTCGTACGATATATTCCACAGGCCTAAGCCGACGATAGATCCTTGAGCAATACCCGATGTAACTTTTATTGTTCGTCGACCCTGTATCGTATCATAAAGCAGCCTTCGGTCGTTTAGGTAGTCTTTGAAAAACCGCATAAGATATTCTGGAACTTAGAAAGGGTTTTCAACGTATCCAGAATATTCACCCATCTAGCGAAGTTGAATGTGTTCTGAACATCAAGTCTCACCCGTTACTTGAAACGGCTAATTGTCTCCATCTTTTAGACCGCGCTCACCACCTCTACAATTGCATCAATGGTAGAGCGTCTTGCTCTGAAACCGTACTGCCGCGGAGATACGTCCCCAGTAGCACGAGTCGGGTCAGTAAGTCTTGCCTCGATGAATTTCTCTAACACTTTACCAGCAATGTCTGGCGTGCGTAACGGGCGATATGCACACGACGACTTGGGACTCCCTTCCCCCTTGTTGTAGTTCGCTACCTACCAACGCTTCCCGCAGGCAAGCATTGAATGTACTTAGCAGCAAGTCAGGACAATGGTGAAAGACGAGCTGCAAGGCATCAAATGGGACGCTGTCTGGACCCGGAGCCTTCTATGGTTTCAACGAAAAAACTGCCAATTCCAAAATTCCAACAGAGGAAGAGTGGGCTATACACTGCTATTTCGAGGTGAACAGCGTCAGCATGGTTGGGAAGGGCGGGGAAAAGTGACCGCACTATTTCATTCATTTTTTCTGTTCCATATATGCAGGGCTTGCATAGGGCGCCAAGCTTCCGCATAACCAGCTTGTAGCCAAGGCCCCACGAATCTTTCTTCACATCGTCCACTAGATCTGGCGAGTAACGAGCTTTACCACTTTTAAAAATTTTGCGAAGAAATTTCCTGGGCAACTTCTATGCCGATAACCAGTTACAAGCCTCATAGCAGTTCCGTGGCCGTTGAGCTTGACGTCGAAGTTTGTCACACTCCCTTTGCTTTTCAGCGATTTCAGTTGACCACTGGTGTATTGGAGGTTTGCCGTTCTGGAGTTTTCGTGGACTCTTAATTGAGTTCACCAGGTCAGAGTTCGTCGAGTTGCTCGCAGAAGCTCGACGAACCTGTCGTCTTTCGTCCTCCTAAAGTTCCACCTAATCGTGGAAGGTCGAAAGCATGGGCTTTGGGAAACATCCACACGAAACCATGCCTCCGTTCAAAGCTCTCCACTAGGAAATTAGTACTTTTCCGAGCCCAGATGACGGCAGTACCAGTTTCATCAAGGGGCAATGTTGACTAACTCTTATCGTGGTGTTGCTCATTCAACAGCAAAACATCGACTTTCGTGTAAACCGCAAGCAACTGAAGCAGGTTTTGGGCAATTGCATTGTGATGGAGATTTACCTGCAGGGTACTGTCGCGGAAGTTCTTATTTTAAGCTGGCTGGGGCTTCCTGGAAAACCGGTCAATGTCCTGATGCTGAGACGGGTTTCTAGTCCGGTTGTGTATCAGTCTCCTTGCAAAGGATACAGTGTACCTCCCTTTTTAGTGGCTGGGAGGTGAATGCCAATTACGCACTGAGTCTGGGGCTCCCATACTCGCGAGCGACTGGACTATCCTGTCAACCTGAGAGCCTAACCTGAAACCGTTTAGCACATTACTTCGGGCCAGGCCTCGTGTTGCTATACCACGAGGCGACTTCAAGCTGGATGCTCCCCTCCCCCCAGCGGGAAGTGAGAGAGCAAGAAGAATTACCCGACAAACAATACCCTAGCCCCGACTTTTGTGAATCCCTTTTATCTTTTAGTATACTGCCCGAACATAATTTGCCACATGGTTCCATTTTTCATCCGATACAAGCATCACTACGACTATACTATATGGGGCTTTCCCGTCGCCCTGTAGAAACCATTGGGTCGGGGATTACTTGTCTGGTAATTCGTCTTCCTCCCTCACCCCCCCGCAGGAGGGGGATCACTCAGCTTGAAGCCTCCTCAAGGCGTAGCAACACGAGACCTGGCCCTGGCACAAACTGGCAATAAGAGGATTTTGATAAGAGTTACAGAACATACTTGTCAAGTTCTGATGCCGCATCTCCAAGAGCTGTAAATAAGAACGTCAGTAACTCCAAGGTACCAGAAACAGAAGCTTAATGATATCTCTCAGTAGCATATACATACATGTCAACACTGGAAAATCGCATCAACGTGAGAAAGTATGCCATCAAAACCATGTAGAAGACAGTAAGAGATGCGGTAACAGAAGCAGTCGAAGAGATCTTGGGGCAACTGCCAAAGAATAGTAGGAACGACTGGTGCGACGAAGGATGCAAAGAAGTGATTAAAGTAAGGAACCAGGCGCTAAGGGAATACCTCTAGTGACCAACTCGGGCCAAAGGAAACCATTTTAAAAGTCTTCAACGTCAAGCTAAAAAATTAACCGACGATAGAAACGACTGACCATCAATACCAAGATCCAACAGATATAAGAAAGCAAGACCCTACATGAAGTCAGATTGGTGTATGCCTATGTTAAACAACTAAGAGACGGCTTCAATCCACAAACAAGTGTTTGGAAATATGTACAAGGAGGAATCACAAGCAAGCTAGTCGAAATTAAAAATAGATGGCTGCAAAATTTTCAGAAGTTAATCACAGCGTCTCCAACAACAACTGAAGCTGTGAACATTCCAGAAGCAGAGCAAGAGGTCCCGGTCTCACCACCGACCAGAGATGAAGTACAGGCAGCAGTATGAGACATCAGAAAAAATAATGCTTCTGGAATTGATGGAATAAAAACAGAACTGCTCCTGAGCGGAAGTCCCCATCTAAGCAACCTCCTGAATCGACTAATATGCAGAATATGGTCAGAGGACAGGCAAAAAAGTATAATTTGTCCTGTACATAAAAAAGGAGGACACATTAAGGTGTGAAAATCAAAGTGGCATCGCTCTATTGTGCACGTCTTATATCATAAAGTGCTCTCAAAAATCATAGAAAGCACATTAAAGCCGTACTATGCAACTGTTATAGGAGAGTATCAGGGGGACTTTCGAAGTCGACCTTCTACAGTAGACCAAATATTCTCAGTAAAGCAGGTGCTCGGTGCTGGGAATATAATATTGATATACACCAATTCTTTGTAGACATCAAACATGCATACGACATTGTCGACGGAAATGCGCTATACAAAATAATGCTCAGTTTTAGCGTCCCAATAAAACAAGTCTGCATAGTGTAGGTCATAATGCTAAGCACAGAGTCCCAAATCAAGGTAAACGATGAACTAACGGACAGCTTCATACGAGGGTCCCAAAAGTACCCGACCCGACAAAGAAACAGTAAAAAATTGCGAAAATGTTTTTTATTTTTCAACATATTCTCCTTTCAGCTCGATACACTTTCCCCAACGATGTTCAATAGCTTCGATACCCGCTTTATAGTAGGAACCGTCAAACTTCTCAAAATAGTTATTAGCCGCCGAGCCATTTTTTCAAATTCGGAAAAAGAAAAAGAAGCAATTCGAACTTCAACTCATTGATTTTAGCCATCACAATGACGCACGTGTGGACTGATGCGTTGTCGTGATGAAACAACACGTTCTTTTTCGTCAGATGGGGCCGTTTTTTCTTGATTTCAACACTCAAACGCTGCAATAAGGCTGTATAATATGCTCCGTTGATTGTTTTTCCTTTTTCGAGATAATCAATAAATATAATTCAACGCGCATCCCAGAAAACGGATGACATGACCTTGCCAGCTGACCGAACTATCTTTGCTTTCTTGGGAGCCGGTTTTCCCTTTGCAGTCCACTGCTTTGACTGCTCCTTGGTCTCAGGTGTAAAATGATGGAGCCCTGCTTCGACCATGGTTATGAATCGACACATAAAATCGGCTTTATTGCTGCGAACATTGTCAAACACTCGATGGGAACATCCTCACGTTGCTGTTTGTGCTCCATTGTGAGCAAACGCGGCACCAACTTTGCGCACGGCTTTCTCATGTCCAAATTTTCGGTCAAAATGCGATGCACAACACTTTTTGAAATGCCTGCCGAGTCTGAAATCTCACGCACTTTTAGTCAACGGTCATCCAATACCGTTTTGTGGATTTTCTTCACATTTTCTGAAGTAGTGACGTTACTTGTTCGACTACGGCGGTGCTCATCTTGACAGCTCGTACGACTTCGCTTAAACTCAGCTACACAATATTTGACAGTTGTAAACGAAGGAACAGACTTCACCAGATTAGAATCCAACTCGGCTTTGATATCGGTTGGACTTAGACCTTTTAAATGAAAGTATTGTATCACATGACGATGACCGATTTTTTCAATATTTACAAATTCACTGAGAGCGTTCACTTTGGATGTCTGTAAAAAAAACTAATATTGAAAGGTGGTATTGTCAATCGCAGTAATTGGTTTTTTAAAACTACCTGTATTCATAAGTCAGGTCGGGTACTTTTAGACTACCGTCGTACGTCACTAAGCAAAATTTTCATTTCTGGGGCACTGGAAGTTGGTGCGTGGTGCACGAACAGCTATCACATACACTCAAAGCCACTGTGGGGTGCAGCGGTCACGAGGGAGCAGTGATCGGGCCGCATTTTTTTTTTTGTTTTGAGGGCGTAATCGGCAATGCGGCCACTGTTCCTGGCGAGCGCTTCAGGGCCATGACAAGCGGCTTCTTACTGCCAAAATTGCATGAGCGAGGCTTGATGAACATGTGGTTTCAAAAAGACGGTGCAACCGCACACACAGCACGAGCCACAATGGATATTGCGAAGGAAGCGTTTCCTGGTCGCGTAATCTCCCGTTTTGGCGATTTGGCATGGCCAGGAAGATCGCCTGATTTAACCATCCCAGACTTCTTTCTTTGGGGCTACTTGAAGTCGCGGGATTATCCCAACAAGCCTCAGACAATACAGACGTTAAGGAGAATATTCGACAGGTATGCGAACAGTTACCACTGGAAATATTGCGGAAAGTCATGGGAAATGCCATAAAACGGGCACAAATGTGTATCAACATTGGCGGCAGCCACTGGATAGATATAATCTTTTCCACTTAACAGCAAAAATTTTGAAGGTCAAAATAAAGATTTCCGTCATTTAAAATCATTTTTTTTCAATTTAGTAGAAAGTTAATCATAAACAAAATTAGATGATTAATTTTGCGCCAACTTGTATATACGGATCATTGATAAGAAGATAAAATATCCTCCGAATGTGAGCTCCAGAAATCAACGGCTACAACTCCGATACCATTTTGCTAGTTTTGTCGAGGTTGATCGAGCTGGGACGGAGCCATTTCGAGGTTTTGGTGGCTGAATGAAAACAACTAAATTATTTGTGATTATTCGTAGAAATGAATGTAGGTTCTCACAAAGATAAAAAAACTGTTTCTTGATTTCCTTGTTTTATGTCAACATATTGAATAATAAATAATTTTACATTTTGCAAAAATATGTTCATTTCAACACCAAACAGAAAACTAAATTTGAAATTTAGAGACAAGCAAATTGATGTCCCCATTATACAATAACGATGTCGATTTTATGCAATTGAGCCCCATAATCTGCGTTTCCCGCATTTCGCAAAGCATGCAAACAAATATTGTACTTTCTGAAATTTTGAAATGAAATCGTGCAGGTCTTTTAAGGGATATTGCAAAATGCCAAAATGGCAATGATGATGATAATCATAATGAAGACAATTTCATGCTCTTGAGCCACACAATAAGTAAACATCTCTTTTATTCTTCTCTATTGCTGCAAAGCAGCTCGTAGCAATGGGAAACCGCAAATACTACAGTCGCGGAAAACGTGCACGTTTTCCAATGAAGAGCCATTTGGTGCAAGTATTCAAGATTTGAATTATTTGTTTCGTGATAGCAGCAATAATGCAACTGTTACAATTGCCGCCTCCACATCTCAATTTCCAAGCGCCAGCCACGCTTCTTCCCCTCGGCAACTACCGCCTCGCTAGAAATAATAATGTCTTCATTCTTTCTAAGACGTTATTAGAATTGAAGGTTTTCATGGAGATTTGTTTGGTGTGTGATGCCAGTAATTGGAATAATCTGTGCTAAGTGGAATGATACGTTCATTTATCAAAGTGTTCTCTCGCGTAGAAATAAGCAAAGAAAGCGTGACTGCAATATGCATAGCTGGTAGCGAAGTCAATGGGCCTTATTTGTAGGCGATTGCTTGAGAAACGTTTCTGGTTTGTCTGATTTCGAGATAAGATCCGTGATTTGGCGCAGATTGAAGGGCCTTTGAGGCTCGAGGCCTCATTAGAAGGTTTCGGATTGGGCCGTCTGCGTGACTTGTTCAAATTTGTTGAACAAGATCAAAGCGATATAAAGTAGAACCTCCAAATGAAAGTCCAAGTGACTAATTGGGAGCACCGAATTACTCTTCCTCATAATGGGGCTAAACCATTTAGGTCACCTTCCCATTCAATCATGCCACATGCTACTGTGGTTGATTACGCCCGAAAGGCCCGAAATTATCGTTTTAATAGGAATGAGTCTATGATATCCGGCTCTGGCAATAACCTTAAGCCACAATTACGGAAATCATTCAAGCAACTTCGCTTTCAATGGTTTTTAGACCGTATAACCGCCATCTGAAAAAGTCACCAACCATCCAGCTCACTACCACGCCAGTCCGGCTTGAGGTCCGCTTCGAGACAGTGTCTTTGCAGATTCGTTGTCTCACCTCAATTTACCTCGAATTACAAGAAATTCAATTGCTGCCAAGCCAGCTACAACAACAACAACTAGGAGAACGACAAAAACAATTGTCGACTACTGTCAATTAGGTCACAACCACTATCATCGCCATCAGGTCTCCTCTTAAAGTTTATTAAACTAAAAACCAAGCGAAACGCGTCATTTTACCTCAGTTGTTGGCTCAAAAGAAATCGAATCTGTGTGCATTAAGTCTAAGTATCTCCTCCATATCGTGTGCAATATTCAATATTGGATATTTCTTCTTCAGTGATCTCTTCCATTTAAGCATGTACGAGTTGTACGGTTGGACGAGGAGGCTTTGGCTTCAGCAGCGAAACGTCTTGAGACGGAGGAGAGACCCCATAAGGTGGATCCGGTTTCGGTTTCGTATTATTTCAAGTAAAAGTTATAAAGTCAATCTGCACTCAATGAATGAATGGCGGAATGGAAGCCAAAACCAAACATGGGCAACTCGACGAAAAAAATGAATCGAGCGTAAATGAGAAAAGATAAATTACGACGGAAAAGTTTCGACATCGCAAATGAACTTAATTATCGTGTCGAATTAGTTTGCAAATGCAATTTATACACTCGCCAGCATGGAAGGGTCAGTAAGTTTCTGGGAAGTGGACAGACTAGGTAAGTGAAGTCATGTCCGCGTTTATGTAATACCAAACAATTACGTAAAATTGCAAAGCAATTAGTGGCTGAATTGTTACTTTCATTTGATTCTGATAAGCTTGACCAATTTCATTGCCGAAAAAGGAGTGTTGAGTTCTCAATCATCGACTTTTCGTTGGGCTCACTAAGAAAGCATGGAGCGCTGTTGTTTTCAAAATTATCTATGAAAGCTTAGTATGAAATCCACCGGTTTCTCGTGATTTAAAGAGTAATCGATCTTTGCTCTGATTCATTGAAAGCAATCATTGTTAATATAAATGATTCATGAATTTTACTCTGCTATTATAGCGCGTTGGCTATTGCTTTTACTGCTTCCTTCAAATTAGTCTCTAAAAGTAAATTAGTGGAGAATTCGAAGTCATTTTCCCACTTACTCAAAAAGTCCTTAATATGCAACTTTAAAAGAGTGGTTTAATTCTTTTGAATGGAAAATTTGAAACTTAAAAATTTCTAATTATAAAAATTGTACCTTCGTGATTAAAATCAAAACATTAACAAAATATACAAACTGACTTCAAAATGCCCTACAAAGTGTGAAATAAATTTGATGAGTAAAATTATGGTGGTAGAA
Source organism: Odontomyia ornata (assembly GCA_963969285.1). Classification (NCBI taxonomy): domain Eukaryota; kingdom Metazoa; phylum Arthropoda; class Insecta; order Diptera; family Stratiomyidae; genus Odontomyia; species Odontomyia ornata. Next base: position 141,231,066 of record OZ017739.1, read on the forward strand.
AAACTAATAACCTTTGTGAAGTTAGTACAAACTCGGTTTCTATCGATGTTCAGTTCGAAAATCGCGAATTTAATTTTCTGGTTGTCATGTAAAGGATTTTCCAATAAGAGGTGTTATTTTGAATAGCCCGCTATTTCGGTAGATGTCACCTTTGAAGCTGTAATTTTTTGACATTTGACAAGTAGAAACTACGCCTTAATAAAAATGGAACAATACAACCTTCAACAACGCATTGAAATTATTAAAATTCACTATAAAAATGGTGAAAATTTCGCAGAGACGGTTCCTAAAACTCGAACATTTTCGGGACGTCGTGAAGGACCTTGTCGGACCGCAATACAGAAACTGGTGGAAAAATTCGAGCTGTTGGGACAACTTAGTGATGTGAAGAATAAAACCCGTGCACGTCACTCAAGAACAGCTGAGAATATTAATGCTGTAGCCGAAAGTGTTGAAGAAAACCCAGGTTTGTCCATTCCTCGTCGTTCCTTGGAATTAGACAATCCACAAACGTCATTACACCGTATTTTGCATCAAGATTTGGGTCTTAAGGTTTATAAAGTTCAGTTAACACAAGAACTGAAGCCGGTCGATCATCAACAACGTCGTGTCTTTGCTGATTGGGTCCTTGAAATGCATGAAAATGATCCGGAATTCCATAGAAAAATCATTTTGAGTGATGAGGCCCATTTCCACCTCGGTGACTTCGTCAACAAGCAAAATTGTCGCATCTTGGGCTCGGAAAACCCAAGAGTTATTGTTGAAAAGCATCTCTATCCCCAACGTGTGACTATTTGGTGCGGTTTGTGGTCTGGCGGAGTCATTGGACCTTACTTTTTCGAAAATGAGGCTGGAGCAACAGTTACGGTGAATGGATTGCGCTATCGACAGGCTTAATGATTTTTTAATGGCCGGAATAGGATGGTATTGATCTGGACAACGTTTACTTTCAACAAGAGGGCGCTAAGTGCCGCACAAGCTACGAAACCATTGATCTTTTACGGGAAAAGGTTCCGGACTGTGTTATCTCTCGAAGAGGTGCTCACAATTGCGACTTCTTCCTTTGGGGCCACGTGAAAGAGAAGGTCTGCGCTGACATCCCAGCGTCGATTCAAGACCTCAACGATAGGATTCGTGAGGCTATCGAGGACATAGGGCAGCCACTTTGCGATTTGGTTATGGAAAAATTCATGAAAAGGATATGGTCCTGTAAGCGTAGTCGTGGTAGTCATTTGCCTGATGCTATTTTCCACTATTAACGGCATACCTTCCTCTTTATAATGAAATAAACATTCGATCATTTATATTAAAAAATGGCATTTTTCTTTTAATATCAAAATAACACCTCTTATTGGAAAGCCCTGTCTAAAAACGTGAAAGATAAATCCGCTACGTAACGAAACATATTTTTAAATGACTTTTAGGCCTATATTATACATTTTTGAAGTGAAACTTCTTTACGGATGGTTAAACATTTTCAGATCTAACGAAAAAGCAGTACCGTTTATACCCCGGGTGGACAGCAAAACGATGTCATGCGACAGTCTGTTTTAAGTATAAATTTACTCATGCTTCCATGTAAATTTTCGACTTAATTATCGCATTCCGCCCGAATGCATATTCGAAATAGTAAGACAGTTTATTTGGAAGCCGAATGTGGTGGTTGCCTAGTATGCAAGTTATCACCATGCACATTATGCTCAGTACGCATATTGGCTTTATTGATTATTTAGGGTTCAACGGAATTACCACCATGCGCGTTATGTCCAATACGCAATTTATATCTGCTCACCTTTTGTGTTCATCGATTAATGACATGCTGACGATGCTACCTATATCGACAACTATTGAATACACGCTTTGCTCCGAATGCAATTAATAGAATGAAATTGTGGAAAGCAACCTAGATGACCCGAATTATGTTATTATAAATATAACCAAATTAATGTATATTGTTTAAAGTTTGAAGAAGTGTTTCTTTTTTGGAAAGAGTCGCAGCAGATTGTCATAATTGGCGCCCGAGCAAAATCAAACCGTTCCGTAAGTACACGGTGAACCTGGGATACGTTGTATGCGCAGTTATTTTTGAATATTCGTATTAGTGATTTTTGGCCGTTTTCATGAGAACGCGGTTTCCCTAATTGCGAATCACAGTTGAATTAAAAGTTTTCGAGGAGAATTCAAGAATTCAATTCAATACTAAGTTGCGGGATTGTGCAATCTTTTTTGGCCTCCTGGTGAAGACGATCATCATCCAAGTGACAAAATACCGTACCGCAGTAGGCGCTGTTCAATTATCAACGAGTAGCGTTAAAGAGGAAGAATACGGATTGTCCAGGCGGTTGAACTATGTTGCGGATACAAACAACAACCATTATTTTATTGTAAGTCAAAAGTTTTTTTTCCTTTTTGAAGATTGCACAACGATTATAATTGGCAAGTTTACTATTATATTATTAAAATTGCTATTTAAAATTATTTAATTAACTCATTATTCTATCTAAACTATCACATGAGGAATATTTAATTGAAGAAGTTATTAAATTTATTATATGAAATGAGTGAAATTCTTGTATAATTCTTCATCCGAGAATTGTGAAAAAAGTGTGAAGTTACTTCGGTGCGTTTAGGCTATTTGAGTGAAATTTGTGTTTTTATTGTCTGATGTGAAATCGCTGTCGATATACTTACATCGCTGCATCTAAAATTTCACGTGTCAAATTCCGTAACATTCGGTTCCATCGTTTCTGAAACTTTTTCTTTTGTATGTTGTTCGATTGCTTGATATTGGTTTTTCTCTTTTAAAAAGAAAACTTTTTCTGCTCAAATTGAGGGAATTCAGGAAGCCATTTGACAATTGACTGGGGCAGTCAATGCAGATTGAATTAAGTGAAAAAACGAATGCTAGACTTTTTGCCCTTAAGCAAACGGTCTCAGTGATATACCCATGTCTCAATTGAAGTGAGGGAAGTGAAAGAAGATTGTTAGCGATCGGGCAGAAATTATCGATTGACCCTTCCTCCAATTTTTCGTCTGCAATAGACTCCCGGATGCCTAAATCGGAGAAGGATCTTGATGATATCAAGAAGCTACCGAATTCTGTTAGGGACCTTCAACCATTTGATGGCAACTTTAATATTTATCATGGGTACATAATGTTGAAACGCGCGGAAAACCTATATTCAGAGCCATTCTCCGCCATATTCGTCGGAAAATGTATATTTGATGATGATTGGCCCTGCATCAAAAAATTTCTTTCGCTCCACTACGCCGATAAGCGGACTATTCGCACTCTAGAGCATCAGTTACATACGACGGCCAAACATAATAAAAGCATAGATGAATACTATGCAGCAGAGAATTCGTTGGTCACTGCTGCGATCGTTACCGAAGCGACCGATGCAAGGGTCTGAAATAATAAAGAATGAAGCCAAAGAGGAGATCAAGGCACGAAAAGAAACGAGTGACCAGGCAAATAAAACAACGTTGTGTGATTGCACCGCCAACGTCGAAAATGTGTCAGAAGTACTGCATTCGGAAACGGAAAGCGATAACCTCTCCCAAGGAGGGTCGCACAGTACAATTGCCGCCCAGCAATACGAAGAAGAAAGGCTATTCCGAAAAGCGGGAGATGTTCTGAAAAGGATATAATCTGCATGCGACTCCCCGAAAATCAGCAAGGCAGTAAGATTGGGCTTCTTGAACTGGAGGAGCTCCTAGACAGCATAGGGCATTATCGGAGGAGTTGGTTAAAGGCCGAAGACGAGCAGAAGGCTAAAGATGCGCTGGGGGCGAAATCTAAAAGCCGGATGCAGGTAGTTCCACCAGCTCAATAAAAGAATGGCGTCTAGCCCAATCGAAGGAGATCGGGGTTAAAAAAGGAAGGAAGAGGCACTTGATGGGCGTGGAGCACCAGATAGCGGGTTCCAGACAGTGCTTTCAAAAGGAAGGAAGAAAGCCGTAAAGAAACTCCTTCAATTGCTCGTAAAGCCACAAGATGGCCGATCCTACGCGGAGGTGGTGCGGAACATCAAGGGAAACGTAAGGCCCGAAGACACCAATACTACCATTACAGCACGACCAACGCGGTCGGGCCACATACTGGTCGAATTCGGAGCAGAGGCCGACAATAAGGAAGCATCTGCGACGCAGTAAAGAAAGTCCTCGGCCAAAGGCCAAATCTAGCCTCGCTCGAGCCAATGGCAGCGATCGAAATCAGAGATATTGACTGCGTCACGGATCTGGCCGAGGTAGAAGAGGCCATCAAAAGGGAGTTCCCTAGCGTGGGAAGGATCAAAGCGAGACTGACATCAGAAATCAATAAGGGACAACGCATGGCCATAGTTGACTTGACCAAAAGGACGCCGAACAATTCCTGAACAAGGGCAAAGTACAAATAAGGTGGGTTGTCTGTAAGATCCGGCGAAGAGCAATGCCTCTTTAATGTTTCAAATGCCTTGGCTATGGTCACACCACACAAGTATGCAAAGGACCCGATAGTAGTTTCATATGTTACAATTGTGGTGAAATGGGACATAAAAGAAAGGAGGGTACGAAAGAGGCACACTATATTCTTTGCAAAGATGCTGATCCAAGATCTAATTTTGGAAACGCCTTGGGGTCAGGAAATGCCGGGTTTTCCAGGAAGCCCTAACCAAGGCAAAATCAGAACCTCTATGACCCGCATCCTGCAGCTAAACCTACACCGCAGTTTAGCCGCCCAAAATCTATTTGAGCTGTTTTCAAGGGACATGAAAGCTGACATCGTACTGCTGAGCGAGCAACACCATGATAAAAGTTCTGCATTATGGTATCCTGACGGGTTCGGAACAGTGATTTCCAAGCGGAGAGTTGTGGACTGGGAGATGGTTTCGTGTGGGTTCGGTGCTCAGGGAGCACCTTCTTTAGTGTGCACCTAACGCCGAACGAACCGATATCATCTTTCCAAGCCAAGCTTAATGCTCTGGAGGGCGCTGTCTCGAACACAGAGGGCAATATGTTCGTTGGGGGAGACTTCAACGCTAAAGCAATCGAATGGGGCATGCCTCAAACGGATCCACGGGGAAAACGAATCCTAGAAATGGCGACCAGGACGGCGCCCGTCGTAATAAACAGCGGAAATACGCTGACTTTCCGCTGTATTGGCTGTGAAGGAATCATACCGGACGTGACATTCGCCTCAGAGCCCTTTGTCCGGAGAATACACAATTGGAAAGTGTTAGAGGACTAATCAGCCAGTGATCATCAGTGTATTCTGCTTGAGATCAGTGATGTCTCCCGACGCCCGTGCTCTCGGCTTTTTACAACTGGATGGAACATCGGAAGGATGGAGATCGAGAGGTTCGTCGAGGTGCTCACAGCAGGTGAGCCGCTACAGGGAGCTTCGGATGGGACGAAAGAATTGCCAGCTGAAGACGTGGTGAGCTCAATTATGACCATCATCACAACTGCTCGCTGCGCTTCGATGTCCCATCGGAAACCCCGGCACGGCAAACCCACAGTGTGCTGGTGGTCAACTGAAATCGCCGGAAAGCGAAAGGAGTGACACAAGCTTCGACGTGAGGCTCAAAGGGGGCGGAACCGTGACGAGGCATGCAACCTGGTGGCAGCATATAGTCGGCCAGGAAATGCCTTCGCAAATTGATTAACAATAGCAAGGCTCGCTCCTGGCAAGACCTAGTGGACAATGTGAACAAGGATCCGTGGGGCCTTGGCTACAAGCTAGTTATGCGGAAGCTTGGCGCCCTACGGAAGCATTGCATACATGACGCGGAAAAGATGAATGAGATAGTCCGGGGACTCTTCCCCGCCCATCCCGTCCGTGTTGACGCTGTCGACGGTGAAACAGCAGTCGAGTGTCCACTCTTCACACAGCCGGAACTGGAGGAGGCAGTCCTTTCATTGAAAGCGAGGAAGGCTCTAGATTCGGATGGTGTTCCGGCTCGTCTATCACCATTGTCCTGACTTGCTGCTCAGCACATTCAACGCTTGCCTACGGGGCGCGATGGAAGGTGCCGAGGCTCGTGCTGATCAGCAAGGGGAAGGGAAATCCCGAATCGCCGTCTGCATACCGCCCGTTATGCATGCTAGACATGGCTGGAAAAGTGCTAGAGAAACTCATCAAGAAAAGACTCACTGACGCGATTCGTGCTGCTGGGGACCTAACTCCTCGGTCCAAAAAGCAGAGGCACATAGTCGCACTAAGCGACGGATCGTCCTGTTGGTGACACTCGAGGTCAGGAACGCCTTCAACTTCGCTAGATGGGTGGATATTCTGGATACGCTGAAAAACTCTTTTAAGTTCCAGAATATCTAGTGCGGCTTTTGAGGGACTACATAAACGACGGAGGCCTACTTTAGGACACGACGCAGGGCCAACGAAAGATGGCGGTTACATCGGGTGTTGCCCAGGGATCTATCCTTGGTCCAGTCCTGTGGAACGTGTCTTACGACGGGCTACTGAGACCGGAGATGCCAGACGAGTCGCGCTAGTTCAGCTTTACGGATGGTTGCGGCTCTGGTCACTGGACGCACTGTTGAACAAGCGCAACTTAGGCTAGATATGCTAATGCGACGAGTGAGTGACTGGATGACTGTTCGCGGGCTCAGTTTAGCACTGGAGAAAACCGAAGTGGTCATCTTGACAAAAAAGAGAATCCCTAGAGTAAGGATGATCAGTATTGGAGACATACTAATTGAATCGAAGCCAGCGGTGAAGTACCTGGGGCTACTGATCGACTCCAAGATGAATTTCTCTGAGAAAATCAGGGCAACGGCTGAGAAGGCTGCTTCGGGAATATCGGCCCTGAGTCGACTTATGGCCAACGTAGGGGGACCCAACCCATCAAGAAGACGCCTCTTGATGAGTGCTGTAGGGTCAGTGCTACTGTACGCAGCAGAGGTATGGAGGGACGCTCTCATTAAGGAGTTTTACCGAAAACGAATGGCATACGTAATGAGAAGAAGAGCACTGAGGATTGCATCTTCGTACCCGACAGTCTCTGATTGTCATTGAAGGCGTGAAACCTGTCGGCCTCCTTGCTAGAGAGCGCCGCTCTATTTATCTGCGTCGAAACGAGGATGCTAAGGAGCTGGCGGTCCGCGAAGATAGCGCCCACTCAACGATTAGCAGCAGTCTTGGGTCAATTGCACGAAGGGAAGGTGGACTGCGCGCCTCATCCCGGATGTGAGACCGTGGCTAAATCGAAGGCATGGTGAGACACACTTCTACCTGACCCAGTTTTTGAGCGGGCATGGGTGTTTTCAGACTTATTTGCATAAGATTGGTAAGTCACGCTCCCCCGATTCTCGGTATTGCCCAGGAGAGGAAGAAAATGCCTGCCACACATGTTTTGCTTGCACAAAATGGGACGGGCTGCGGAGGGCCCTCTACAGGGACAGGGAGAGCTCACCTCGGATAATAAAGTCGCGGTGATGCTCGAATCTGTTGACAAATGGAACCAGGTGGCACATTATGTTCGGGCAGTCTGTAGTGAATAAGAGTTTCCTTAATGTCCGTAAAGGACCGCAGCGATGTTCTGCTGCCTCGGCAGAGGAAGGTGTTGATTCCTGCCGAGAATGCCCTCGTCCGGAGACGCGTGAATGCGCTGGCAGGCTAGCATTGCGGTGTCGTGGGGCGGGTTCGTTTCCCCGGCACGAGGACTCACTACAAAACATTTCGCATTCACGAATTGCTTGCAGAGATCAAGAGGACGACCGAAGTCGCAAATCTGTAGATAACCTCCACGAAGGAATTACGACTTGTTGCGAGAACAAGTACAACCTGACAAGAAAGACTAATTTGGGGGTGACCTCGTCTTTACCCAAATATATTCAGGGCCCACAAATGAAAGAGGGGCAACCGGGTGGTGGTGGAGCCCCTTCATGCCCACCCAACCGGAATAAATCCAATGTTAAATTGTTGAAGTGGCCAGGTATTCCTCTTCTGAGTGGAAAACTCATACAACTTGAATTATATGAACTTTCCCATCAGAAGGGGAGTACCCCGGTGACCAATTTATGTCATAGAATTATACAATTGAATTGCATAACTCTATGCCATAAAAAGGCACTTGGCTTGGGCCACTCAACCCATAAAGTCACCTGAAACAAAAGAAGGAATTAATCTGTACCCGGCGGCTGGCTCATATTTTAGGGTGGAAGCCTGCCACCGTACCGGGTCCTATACCCGATTGGAAAAGACCGGAAGGATAAAGACCAATTTTTGTTTAACAATTCATCATTTTGTTTTTATTCGAACAACGTTAATGCAACAAAATTGATATATTTCTATAGTATGATTGTTCTATGGCAATCAGCACAGCAATTTATGACACTATATGGAAAAGCATTTAACCATCGAAAGAGGGAAATTGATATTAAAAGAAGATTAAAATTAGAAGAAAATTCATTTTACTCCAATTTCCTGTATTATTATAATTATTGTGGTTAGCTCTTGTAGATGCTATTCTTTCACTTTTCATACAGTATGCTTCAAAAAATTTTTACATGGATTTATACGAAATTAATCCTTATTTCCTTTTTAAAAAAAAACGATTTTTTTTTTTTTTTATTTTCGAAATTATCTGTTTGGATTGGAGATTTGTTTTATACTATTTCATATTAACAACTTATATGGCTATATTTTCGTGCTTGACTTTATGTTATTTCTAAAGAATTTAAATAATACACAAATAGATTGGGAATGAACCAACATAATCTTTTTTTTTTTTAATGATTCATTTCATTTGACTGGCAACGATATGAAGAAGTCGATAAAGCTCTATTTGAAATAAGTGGATATGTTAAAGCGAAGACAATAAGGCAGAAGAAATATCTTACTAAATTTCAACCGAATTGTTGAACATTTACAGGAATAGTTGTCTATGAATTTAAGCACAAATATCACATCAAGTGATAGTGTAATATCATGAATGATAAACAAGGTAACAAATGACAGTACGCTTACGAAAAAGGAAATCATTAACTTTAAGATTCGTTCATATTAAAGGAAACAATTATTATAGCTCCGAAAATGGAACTTAGTGCCTATGATTTCGGAGGACTTCATCTTAACGCATACTGAATTCTGCGTTTACATAGATTGTTTAATCTTCTCAACAAAGTTTCCAATATTGCGTTACGTGGAAGATACATTGAATGCGATCGTTCAATAAATTAAATTTTTATATATATTTAATATAATTTTCTATATGGAATAAATATTAATTTTCATATATATTTGATATTTTGAAAAAATTTAATAAATATATAATTATAAAAATGTTAAGAGGGTACTTACAGTACCTTTCCCTCGACGACGAGCGCTCGTTGACGATTTGGAGGTAAGCAAGTCCTGGAATTTTTGGTAGTGAAGATTCGCGTTCGTATATCAAATATTAGTACACGAGTATTAAGACATAAAATAGATCCTAAGGGTGTATAAAATCATATAAAAATTCAGCTATCAAAGTGTAAATACATATAGACTTCCTTGAATATCACAACCGTATGGTCTTCGAACGTGGTAATGCTCGTTGCTACTTATTCTACTGCTTTTAATGTTTAATATTTCGTTTTCAGTGGCGTCTTGAGTCTCAATTTTATTCACAAGTTTATCGACTTCCTCAGCGTTTAAACTTTTGATTGTTTCATTCCACGAATTGTTAGTCTCTCTAGATAAGTTATCAGCTCCTTTATATGCAATCCGTTGGTCACTATATGGATTGAGTGATTTGACTAATTCTTCTGGATCTAACTTTTCAGTGGATTTATCACTCTTTGTTGAACTATGTTTGAATACACAATGCGCCTTTTTGCATCCAAACGGTGTGTTTTCCCAGAAACAGGGAGTATGGTCCCGCCGTTTCCCAATCAACATTTGCCGCTCCTTCCAATGAAAATCTTCACATCGGCCTTCCAACCACCTGTTGCACATCACTTGGTGACCTAATGCTGATGGCTCATGGCGATATTGGCAGCTGCTATCGTTTTTTTTACAGGCACTGTCGTAGAAAAAGTAGCAGTCTGTGAAGTTTTTTTCGCTGTGTATCAACAGGATGGTAGGAGTTATCTATCTGCCAACAACCATCCACCACGATTTTGTTGTGGTTTTAAAAGGTTTCCTTCGCTGATGTAACTATGTCCACTACACTACAATGGCCACCACGCGTATTTTTTTTTACTATTCACTCGCCTTCCTCTCACGAGGATCTTGTGCAACCACGAACTAACATGGCGGGGCCGAGCCATCGAGCAACGAAACAGCAAACGTTTCGTTTAATAATGCCATCTATGGGTGAACATGCGGTGGTGATAATGCACACTCGTTTCGGTTTCTTTTTTTAAAATTTTAAGTCGTCCCTTGTAGATTCGCTTAAATTATCAATTGAAAGCAATTTATGTTTATAATTATTAGGCGTAATTAAGAGGGAAATAAATCGAAAGAATAAGACAGGCACGCGTTAATTACCGACAAACAAAACAATTTTTAATTAATATTATGGTTGGAATGGGTAAAATTTGACAAATTTTGTGGGATTTAAATGATACAATGATTTTATCGTTCATATAATTTAAGGAGTTAACCGTTTCGTTCTAAGCATTTGCATACCGCGTTACACCGCAATTAGTTAAATTATATTCAAAAGATATTGAAATAAAATCACTACACATTAAAATATTAAACAGTTTTAGAATTTTGTTTCCCGGGTGTTAAGTACAAAAGAAATTTTTTTCACTTATTTTTCATGCGAGAAAAATAAAAAAAAAAAAAAAAAAAAAAAAAAGCGAGTGTTGCGATGGGGAAGGTGACAGAATCGACCGAATCGTTGTTAAATTGCGTTCGTGCTGTGTGCCTGTGTCAGCGCTGCTTTTAGAGCCATAGCTCCTAGATTACTACAAGTCCTAAAAGATAAAAGCGACTCACAGCAGCCGGGGTGTTGGGGCTGGGGAATCGCTTGTCTGGCACTTCCTCTTCCCCTCTCCTCTCTCGCTAGAAGAGCGACTTCCCAGCTTGAATGCGCTTCACGGCGTAATGAAACGAGAACTGGCCCGATGTTATGTGTCAAACGGTTCCAGGCTGGGTTCTCAGGTTGACAGGGGAGGTGTTTAGTGGGTAGTCCAGTCACCTTTTTGCGAACATGGGAGTCCCATACTCTGTGTGTCAATGGGCAATCACCTTCCTCCCTCAAAAAAAATTTAAAAAAAAACGGGATGGTGCCACTTACTACACAGCCAACCAAAAAATGGCCCTCTTGAGGGAGAAATTCAATGGCCGTTTTATCTCACGTTGTGGTGACCAACACGATCATGTGATTTGACAGCGTTGGAATTGTTTCTCTGGGGATATTTAAAAGAAAGAGTGTACGTCAATAAGCCAAGAACAATTCAAGCGCTAAAGGATGAGATAATTCAGCACATTAACGACATTGAATCTCAATTATGTCGCAGAGTCATTGAAAATATGGACCACCGGATAGAAGTATGTCGCCATAGCCGTGGCGAGCATTTGGGCGATAATTTGTTTCACTCATAATTGTCATAGATCCTTCTATTATAATAAAAAGTATTAACATAATTCTCTAAAAACTTTTTGTTTTATTTACAATTAACATCGTGCGTTTTGGTTGGATCACACTTTATGATAAGCTTTCAGAAACAAGGAAAAACTCAAACTGATCATTTGTTTTTAAGAAGAGACTTAAGGAACATCTAAGAAATTCAAATAAATGATGTCCTTAGGATCGACAATGCAGTATTTTAGGGCATTTAGACCCTATCGTCGAGATACTTAAAGACACCTAGTTTTTATAAACTCAGAGTTTGTTTTACTGTGTCAGATTATAATATTTTTTTTTTTATCTCTGAGAACTAGATGGACCAGTACGAAACACATGGTGACCTTCTAAAGTTGAAAACAGCTCCGAAGAAGACGAAGGTCGTTCTTTCTGTCAGCAAAGTTATGGCGACAGTTTTTTGGGGCAGGTTTTACCTTTTTGAAAGTAATCAACCATAAGGTAAAACCATTAACGGACTCTATTACGCTGCCTTGCTGGACCAATTGAAGACGGAACTCAAGTAGAAGCGACCACAATTGGCGAAGAAGAAGGTGCTGTTTCATCAAAACAACGCGCGAGTCCACACATGCGTAGTCGCAATGGCGAAATTGGAAGAATCGAAGTTCAAATTGCTTCACAACCCACTCTTCTCACCAGACCTTGCTCCGAGCGATTCTTTTGGCCCCCAACTTGAAAAAATTTCTGGGTAGAAAAAATATATGGATCAAAAGCCGAGGTTGAAGAGGAAGTCAACCTAAATTTTGCAGGTTTACCTAAAGAATTTTTTTCTGATGGCCTGAAGGGTTGGGAAAAACGATTGACCAAATGTATTGACTTGGGTAGAGACTATGTCGAGAAATGAATTTTTGTTTGGCTTGAATTATGTGTTTTGCTTTAAAAGGCCGGAAACTTTTCAAATGACCCTCGTAGCAAGGAAGGAGTAGTGCGCAGCATTTTGTGTGCCCCTTAGGGTGCGGCCACATTGCGATTTTTCTGCCGTAACCAGCGATTTTCAGCCGCAAATACGAACACACTGCGACAAGATTTGCAAAGGAACTTCACGCATGCGCAGAACTAATATGCTCATTTGAAGGTATGTCTTTGCCAGGAACACATGCGCTAACTCATTTGCACGCTATGCAAGAAAATTCCGTGCACGTCAGCGTCAAATGTCCAAATGATGTGCGCCTGCGCGAGTATCACAAAAACTACCTGCTAAACTGGTTTTAGGAAAAATCGCAAATTCCTGCGACTGCCGACCTGGACAAAATTGTCGAAAATCGCAGTGTGCGGGCTTCCATTTGACCATGTGTAACTTGCGACAGAAGTGCGGCTAAATAGTCGTAGTCTGATGCATCCCTTATACCGATGTTTTAACATTGTCTGGGAGGCACACGTATGAATCGACGACGTGTGAAGTGCAAATCGCACGAGCGTTGTGGGACGGTGAAATAGTGATGGGAAGAGTAGTAGGGAATAAAGGTATTAAAAAAATGTATTACACGCAATGTGAGAAACGAAGATCTACAACGTCGGTTTTTTGACGAATAAATTATGAATCTGCAGATCACGGGTCCTTCAATAAGACCACGAAGTTTCAAAGTCTTTGTGATCTTGAGACAAACTTGAAGGTTGATTGTCGGTTTGCGGGGTGGTAGCCACATTCTCAACGCAAGAAGTGGATCAACTGGAAGGAGCAGACGACGTTACACACGTCTGAGGGCCGGCCGTGCTGCTCCATTTGCGAGGCCGTGATGCGTGTAGTGGTTTTCGACGAATTCATATGGCCAATAGATTCATTTCTTTGCTTTACTAAGCGATGTCGACGGTTGATTTTGGCTGCTGCCATAATATGAGAAAATGATTTCGAAATGCCCCAGAAAGGTAGATTTTATGGGAACGATGCACAAATATGTATTTATCGAAAATTTCTTTTTTGAAAACTAGGCTCATAAAAGTGTTGAAAAGCTTATGTTCTGCGGCAAGATTTGGAGTACTTTATCAAGTTCCAATAATTATTTTTTTTTGTCAGTTATCATCAAAGAAGCCTGCAACAGCAATTGAAATTGTGAAATTTTTGTTAATAATGCAAATAGAAAACCCAAAAAAATTCAATGCTTTGGAATTTTGAATCCATTAAACTGCCGTGTAAGGCTAAAAATGTATCTTTGATGATGTCAAGATTTATGTTGGCAAATTCTGTTGTTCAAATGTAATAAGGAGGTTCAATTTTTATTATAGACGATGTTTAGAGTGAGCCGCAAATATTAATAATTCAAAGAATTAATTCATATCTTGATATTTCATGCCGATAAATTTCAAACCATCAAAAAAATATGCGATTCAACCGCAATATACTAATCATAAGTGTTAAATGTTAAAAGCAGTTAGCCATACACTTGCTCAACTATGTATGCTTCTAACCACCCCAACCATTTAAGGCTAACTACCCACTCAATTCGATGAAAAAGATAATGAACTGCCTGAGCGTCTACTTGCCGAGTTTTTATCATTCTACCAAATATTTTCTCAGACAAGTGGATTTTCAAATAATTTCCTGATCAGAGTCAACAGCGACCACTTTCGCTCTCCTTGAGATCATACTTCATGCCAAATAATGCATTGACTACAATAGAAATTAATTAAAATCGAGCCATATTCGAGTACGAATAAGCTGCTTGCACCAAATCTACGACTATACTCGTATGTCAGTCTATTAACCAATCAACCCACATTCCATATAAGCCTCGAGTACATGCTACCCGATTCGGACTCGAGTGCTGCGGATAACAATATCACAAGAAGAATAAGCTCAGTCAATAGTCGCGCAGTGGACCAATTTCCACGCTAAAAGAAAACTACGGCCATTGTACTCATACATTCTGCCATACTTTGTGCAATTCAAGATTTTTCTCCACTCGAAAATCTCTCGCCAAATAAACAAACAAACGAACAATCAAACAAACACTCCACAAAGATCAAACAATCTTTGAAACCTTCAATAAAGCGTCGTAGTCGTCGTTTAACGTGGTTGGGGCTTGGGCCGCTGCTAGAAGGAGTAAAAAGAGTTAAAACCAAGTCAAACTTGAAGAAAGACCTGAAAATGATAGTGTTGCGAAAATACTCGCAGTATGTTGGGGAATGTTTGTAAACTGTTTTGTGTCGTGATCCCACGAAATGTTGGCGGCCGGCATTTATGCGAAGAATTGAAGGTACAAAAAGTGGCGATGGCGGAGCTGCAGTTGGGGATAGATTGGATGTCGTAAGAAGGTGCAACAAACTGAGTATGGTTTGTTTTTCTCGCTGAATGCTTCCCATTTGCGAATATGTTGGAAGTAGATTCGCATGTACATATGTTTGAGTTTCTTAGTATGGTTGCTGGGACGATTGCTCAATGATGTGAAAGATATTTTGAGACAAGACAAAAGAAATGAAGCGGCCAATTGTTTGTTTGGAAGGTATAATGAATGGCGAAATGGTTTCAAGTGGAGAGTGGAACACTTTCTGGATCTATTAAAATCTAGAGATGTTGGAAAAAATGGCTGTATTTTCGCTTAATTAGCGGTGCATTTAAAACTACTAAGTCGGATTTATTTTTTAAGTACAGAGGAACTACTGGTTTCTGTTATTTTATTTTGGGTTGAGATGGCAGTTTCAGTCACTCTTGGACACCCTGTAACAATTCTGCGACTGAGTATCGCTTCCGTGCCCTCTGGTGGAGCTCCTGACTGGGGCCCTCGGACCCGGTTAGCCCAATGGAGAGGGGCCGTGCGCCACTCGCTTTGCCAATGGGCCCCACAGGAGTCGCCAAGCGAGAATCACGACTCGCCAAAAGGCTCGCACCGACACTGTTCGCGACACGACGCGCAATGCACTCACGCACCGCCTATCCTCCCTAACCACGACCACAACTAAGACGGGGAACCTAAGACAAGGGATGAGCCCTGACGAACCTCGGAGTCACACCACGTGGCGGCGAAGCGCCCTCGAGCCTTCCACACACGGGGCGTCGCTCGTACGGGAATGCCACCTCGCTTCCCGAGCCAACTTCACAATTTCTAATTCACTGCTTTACTCGGATGTTTTTCCTTTTTTTTGAATCACAACAATTTAATTTCACGATTTAACAATATACAAAGGATATTTTAAAAAAGAAATATGTATATGTAAAATTATACCAAGCTTACACTGTTCAACCGGATTGTTCGACTTGGGGGGCCCCCAATCTTGCTGCCGCCAACTTCTACTGTCGATCCACCTCGGTCGTAGAAGACGCTCTCCTCGCTGATCCGAAAACCTCCTTGATTCCTCTGATCAATCCTCGAATTCGTTATAACCTCCGAAAATTCCGCCAAAAATTCGTGCTCCCTCTTGGGAAAATGCAAAATGAAAAAGAGAGCTTCCAAAGCTCCATCCGGGGTCTTATATCCTCTCTGGTGGCCACGCTTTCATACAAGGGAGCTTTTCGATGTTCCACCAGTTCATCGCATTCACTGCATTACCCGCGTGTCGTGTCAGCTGGCATCTTGCGAACTTTAAATGTCATAATATGGTGATGGAACGATGAAACATTTGATGAGCTATGACGCGATGATGGTTGATGTTGTTGTTGTTGCTGCTGTTGCTTCGATGCAAATGACAGATTCGCTTTATATTGGTCAACATATGGTATACCTGCTCTCCCACTTCCGCCTACATTTCTACTGCCGCCCTGATATCTGCTGGACACTTTTTCCGATTGTCCTATATTGTGTTCGCGATCGTATCCAGATGTGCTATGAGTTGGCGGATGCTGTTGGCTTTGTTGATGTTGTTGCTACTGGTGTCGGCAGTGCCTTGATAAATTCGATGGTTTCGACGACGGCAGTGTTTCATGCGCGATAATTGTTGCTGATCGTCTTTGTGTCGATTCTTTGGCGGTAGCGACGGCGGAGTTGCTTTTGAAGTCTGTTCTTGTGGATGAGTGGAGGCATCTGACGATGTTTGCCTACTACTTCCACGCAATTGACTTCGTGATGGTCTTTGCAAGAACGGTAATTGTTCAAATTTGCAGCACATAGTGGTTGGGAAGTGTTCTTTGGTATATCTGGTAATTTTAGGTTGAACTGGGGAATGTCTGCAAGCGGTTGATTTAAAATTGAGATGCTTTTCGATGGTTTACCACTAGATGATTGATAATTTGATGTTTCAATGCTGTAAACAGTAGGCTGTCGAATAGGCTGCTGGTGATGTGATTGATGTTGTTCCAGGCGTATGATTTGTTGTTGTTGGGCAGGTTGAATGATTTGTTGTTGCAACACTTGAATCTGTTGGGTGTTCTGCTGACCTGTCTGCTGCGGCGCAGCCACTAACCGCTGCCCAGGGCTCAACAATATCCTTTGAATGACTTGCTGTTGATTTCCAGTTTGAACTAATTGCTGAATAACTTTTTGACCTTGTTGGTTGATAACAATTTGCTGTTGCGGCTGAAATGCTTGCGCATTTTGTACAATAATTTGTTGTTGGACGGGCTGTTGAGTTTGCTGTTACTGTTGTTGCACTGCTTGCTGTTGTACCAATTGCGGTTGTTGCCTTTGTATTACTTTTTGAACAACTTGCTGACCGTATTCACTGTAATCTGAACTTGGGTAGCCATCTCAATTGCTTCACATTCCTCTTTTCTTTTGTTTGACGAAGAAGAACGGGTGAAGAATTTGCGCAGGTTATCCATACTGTGGCGCAAACAGGATCCGAAAGATTGCATAGCAGCTAATTTGCTCTTGCTTGTATTTAAATTCGTAACATTACAATCACTACGAATGCTTAAATTACTTGGCGACCGAGACCATGTTATGTTCTTTCTTAGTTTACATTTCTTCCTCTAATTTTCGCAAATCATATAAAACCTCTAAAACTGTTGCAATGCTCCAAGCTTGTGTTCTACAAGAGTCCCTACAAAAATTGCCTTTATCATTTGTCAGCTCAGGAAGACCGCGCCAATGTGATGTTTGCAATTCTTTCAGATGGGCGGTCAGAACATTTTAAGTCTCAGCAATCGTCTCCGTCAACTTTCCATTATGTTTCGCAAATATCAATCGCGCTCTTAGATAAAATCCAATTGGCCAAACCCACTCGGGTCCTTGATGGTAATTGGCACCGTGTGCTACAGAAGGATCGCCACTGTCATTGCTATTATCGTAGTTTCCTCGATAAGCCCAATCCTCAGGATCAAGTGTTTTCATACCAAAAGGCCCAAGCAGATATTTCTTAGCTTGTTGTAAAGCTTCCCAAACATATTTAGGTTCGAACATTTCTGGAGCAGCAACCATTGCAATGGGGTAATTGCAGCGTAACTGGACGTCTATCCAGTGCAGAGACGATCAAAGAGAATCCTTATAAATTCCTTTTTTTATTAACTAATGGGCCTCCCTCATGACCTACATAGAATTTGTCTTCAAAGTTCAATTTGATTTTATCTGCCCATTCCTTATACGTCCACGATGTTTGCTGGCCATTCTTTCCCGCTCTTTCTACTCCTTTAAACGGAATGTCGCCATCTTCACTTAGCTTCTGCATAAACCGCAAACAGACATTTGTAATCCTACTAGTTCAATGGCTGTGCCATCACGCGGTGTACTAGGTTTGCCACGACTTCCTGCTTTATCTGATGAGCCCATCTTATCCATCCAAGTTCCTGATTTGAGCTTGAACGTAAACTCGTCCATACGCTTATTTTCCATCACGCTCCAATGTGGCTGAGCTAGTTTCATCAGTATTTGCCGGTCCGATTCGGTGGAATTAATTGCACGCTTTCGACATTTCAGCACAATGATTGAATGCATTGTCAGCGTAAGTGCTCGTTGGTCTGCTTAGAACCTACTTAATTCTAATTTCTAAGTGTGATACAAAATATAAAGCGTTACATACATCGTTAAGCCTCGACTTCAGTTGGCTCGGGAAGTTATCCTCGCGGAGAACTTATTATATTTTTTTTTTGTTTCTTTTTTTTTTCGTTTGTTTGTTTTCTTGTGTGTGTGGAAGGCTCCCGTGACAACCCAGACCACCATGGTCCATTGGACTCGATAATCCCATCCATCAGACCCTAATAGTTACTTTAAAGTAACGAAGTAGATCCGCTAGACTTTCATTCGTGCGCATATTCCAGCTCATTGCTGTGGCACCAAATATCTGTAGCCTGGCATATGCAAAAGCCGGATATTCACATAGAGGAAGAGGGGGCAAGACGGGGCAACGCGTTTTAACGGCCACACAAATGATCAATCCCAGCCGCTCTGGTTTGCAATGATGCGCCGTCATGTCGCTCATCATTCAGCGCAGTGACCGGCTTATAAGTGAACGCATTTTCGCTTTGGCGCCAAAAACTTAGTTGTGATTTCCGCGTTATACATCGATTTTATTTTGTACCTCAATATTAGTTTTCTAGAACTAACTGAAGGTTATTCTTGTTTATCAATGACTACATCTGCAGCTTAGAGCATGTTTGTGTCCATATTCTGAATTGGTCATTGAAGGCATGTTATTTTATTCAAATAAGCATTAGCGTACAAGATGGGGTATAGAGTATTTCTTCAACTCTACAAGAAAAGAAGCTGGCAAACATTGGATGCATCGATTTTTAAGCCTCCATAATTGTCGATACGAAAGCCAGAAAGCACTTCGGCTGCACGTACCGCTGTTAAACAGTTTTTTAAACAGTTTTTTAACTTCCTGTTAAACAGTTTTTTAACTTCCTCGGCAACGTTTATGATGAGCATAAGCTTTCGCCAGAAAGAATTTATAATTGTGATGAAACAGGTGTTTCAGTGGTACCTAAAATAAAATAATTGCTCGAAAAGGTAGAAAACAAGTGGGATCTATAACTTCTGCGGAGAGAGGTACGACGATAACTGTGGAACTATGTTTTAGTACGAGTGGTCAATACATGCCTCCAATGCTGGTGTTCCCACGAAAGAGAATGGACCCACAATTAATGCTTAATGCTGCTCCTGGAGCTTGGGGTGATTGCAGCGATTTTAGCTGGAAGACAGCTGAATTATTCCTTGGCTGGAAAGCTTGGTAGTTTGTTGAATTGAGTAGGGCAACGATTGATCGACCTGTGCTGTTGTTGCTAGATGGCCACAGCACCCACACACAAAACTTGGACCTCATTAATGAATCCCGGATGCTCGACTTGGACGAGAAATATAGAAATAGACCACAGGCCAACTACTCCACCAGAGCAACCAGTGTTTTCTGTTGTTAGCCCTCAGCAAGTGATGCCTCATCCTGCAGCTCGCAAAATTTCGTGCGCGCGAAGGAAACGAGGAAAATCAGCTATCATAACGTCTTCCCCATTTAAAAATGAATTGGAAAAAAAGAAACTGTCAGAAGCTAACAAGAAGAAAAAAAGGCACGCAAAAGAGCAAAAAAGGAATAAGAAAACCAAATTGTCTAAGAAAAACAACAGAAAGGAAACCAACAAAAAGTTCAATGCTCCACCAGAAAGTGACAATGATGAAAATAATATCCCTTGTTTTTACTGTCGGCAAATACTTAGATTCAAATCGAGGATGGGCCGCTTGTTCTCTATGCGGGAATTGGGCACACTGTAGCTGTGCTGGCATAGATGACGATGCAGTATTTGCTTGCGAGTTTTGCACACAAAAGTAGAATGTGTCCCCCATGTTGCCCCATAGGATACCCCGTCTTATCCATCGTAAAGGGTAAAATGGGGTGTTGGACATGCTTGACATAATTGGCCACTTTCTAATTTTTATGAGTGAAAAGTTCCTTATTTTCAAAGATGAATTATGTAGGAATAATCTAAAATTAATAAAAGATTTAAATTACATAAAAATATCCATTTTATTACTCTTCAAACGTTAAGGACCCATCCTGCTCCAGTTCCCGTCTTGGACCTAGAGCCATTCGTGTTGAAGGTCATGTCTGCTTCATTAAATGGCGACTACGAATGTGACCACTCGGTCCTGTCTAGGATTTTGACATGAAACCTTCTGTAGCAGCTCGGAACAGCACTCATCCTGCCGGTCGGCCGGGACATATTCCGTAAATAACTTAAAGGTGCTGTTATGACCTCATGAAGATCTTCCAGTGTAATCTGCTACTTCGTCTTAAGGCAGATTGCAAGGCCTCTCCTTTTATAAGCAATTCAAAGAAAGGCGACTTTAATGCGGCATTATTCAAGGCCCCACCTGGTGTTATGCTAAGCTATTCGGTAATTCCCAAACACACAGTTCTTTGCAGACTGGACAAGCCAGACAAGGCCCAAAAGCGGTTTGCTTTTTGCCACCCAACTACAGATGCGTAGCCAATTAATGGCCTGATAATTGCTGTATTCGAGGGCGGTCCGATAAGTACTTAGCCTATAAAAGAAAAACGAAAAGTTTGGAAAAATGACAATTTATTTCTCAACATAATCTCCTCTTAGCTCGATACACTTGGCCCAGTGATACTCCAACTTCTTTAACTCATCTGAAAAATAAGTTTTCTCGAGGTATGCAAAGTAGGCCTCCGTGGTGGCAATGACCTCCTCATTCGACTCTAATTGCTTCCCAGCGAGTGACTTTTTCAAGTCTGGAGACAAAAATAAGTCCCACGGCGCCGAATCTGGAGAATACGGTGGATTGCGTAGCAGTTCGTAGCCCAATTCGACCGATTTGGCTATGGCGACGGCGAAGGTCTGAGCCGGTGCGTTGTCCTGTTAGATGAGCACTTCGCCAAATGTGGCCTTTTATTCTGGCATTTGGCATCGAATCGACCCAATGATTTGGCATATTAGAGCCCTGTGATCGTTTTACCCGGCTCCAGGTAGTTGATGCAAATCACACCTTGTGCATTCAAGAAAACGGTAGCCATCACCTTTCCGGTCGAAAGGACAGTCTTCGCCTTCTTCAGAGTACGTCCGCCGGGTGAAGTCCACTGTTTCGACTGCTACTTGGTCTCTGGTGTGTACTTGTGGAGCAATGTTTCGTTGACGGTCACGAAATGACGCAGAAAATCCTTCGGATTGCGCTTAAACAGCGTCAAAAACTGCTTTGAAGTGGTATCACAGCTGCGTTTCTTGTCCAGAGTGAGCAAACGCGGCACCTTTCGCGCAGACAGCTTTCTCATGCCCAAAATTTCATGCAGGATATGGCCCACGCAGTCTTTGACATGCCTACTGTCTCAGCTGTATCGCGTACTTTCAATCGGCGGTCTGCCAATATGAGCTCATGGATTTTTGTCATGTTATCCTCCGTGGTAGCCGTTTCCGGGGCACCTGGGCGTGGCTCATCAAAAACCGACGAGCAACCGCGTTGAAACTCGTTACACCAATTTCTTACAGTCGCCATCGCAGAGCAGAGTCACCGTACACACCGTCCAATCATGCTTGGATTTCGCTGCGCGATTTCTCTTCCAAAAACAAGAATCGAATCACCGGTCAGTTTTTTCCTTTCTCAATTTCTATGAATTCCACGGACACTCGCGCTCCCACACGCGGTCAGACTGCTGAAATTTTGACAGCAGCCGTCTACGAGAATATATTACACGATAGTGAATCTCTCTTGCGATAGTGGCGCCATCGGGCGATGAGGCTAAGCACTTATCGGACCACCCTCGTACAACCATAAGGTCCAACGCAACGCTTGCCAAAAGCAATTCTGCAACCGTCTGCTAGTTTGCTTGGTCTTTACAAAAATATGTTCCTTCTAAAGACGTTTTCCATCTAAGGTGACCCCAAGATATTTGAATTCTGATCGCAGCTGGAAAGTTAGACTATCCATTCGTGGTAGAATCAGATCATCAGTTTCTTTATTCCTCGAAGAGAACCACAATCGTTTTGTACGGATTAACTAAGAGCACGCTGTCCTGACATCACTGCTGCAGCATGTCAAGAGCATTCTGCATATTTCTGCAGAGAGCCCTAGAATGCTTGCCTGTGGCAAGTAGGACTACGAGTATATTATCCGCATATGCTTGCGAATAAACACCAGTTCCACAAAAAAATGTTGAGAAATTTGCTCCATAGCAGGTTTAAAAGGATACCGTCTTGAGGGCATCTCTTCTCCGCCTTAACTACAAAACATTGTCCATCCTCTGTCGTTGCAAAGAGCGGTCTGTGCTATAGTATGTTCCTGATCCGGTCACAATTTCTGATTCAACACCACGAGCTTTTGCTGCTTCTCATAAGGAGCTGCACGGTGCACGATCGAAGGCTAATCGATATCGGTAAACACCCCAAACATGTATCTCTTCCCGTTGACCGCCTCCTCGATTTTCTCCAGTAAGGAATGTATCCCCGTTGATGTGTTTATGATGTGGTATGCAGAGAGCGTTGTTGTATATCTTATGCATACGCCTATAAGCTTTTCTAGTACCTTTAACGAAAACGAGCTAAGACTGATAGGGCAGAAGCTTTCATTTATTTATTTAATAAGGGAATCAAGAAAATGTACTTATGTCTAAACAACCTATAAGAGCAGACGTATGTTTAGCAATGAAAACTTATTTTAATGCGTCAGTTATCTTTTTTAAAGCTTGGTTTTGAGATAGAAATAAAATAATGTTCACTAAAAGAATTGTAAGCCTTGCCTACTTATTAATTGGCTCGTTGTCAGCGTAGGTGGTTTTATGTTGCCAAACACGTGTTTCTAGTCCGTTTAATAGTTTCCTTGAAAACGAATTGGCTTGATAGTGATGCGACATATACTATCTTTTTGGATAGTTCTTCGCAATGAGAGCGAGGAAAGATTCAAAATATTAAGTCTTTGCTGGGAAGACCGCAAGTTGGCGAAGTCTCCTGGATTATAAACTTCACGCAAGACAAAAAGAATAAATTGTTTCTGGATGGATTCCATGGCGACACTGTGAGTCCCAAAGCATGGATTCCAAACAATGCAACCATATTCAAGGAGGGGGCGTACAGGTTGTTGAATTCTTTGGTACGATGTTTTATTAAACCAAGCAGCTTGCATGCCCGCGCCAGCATTGTATCGTATTAAAATTCAGCTCTCTGAACGAAAGAACGCCAAGGGCTGAGATGTGGTCAATTTTTTGGAGTGGGAAATTTTTTAAGGTTGTAAATGTGCTCGAATACCGAGCTCTTTTTCGGGAAGCTGATACCATAATAATTCCCAAAATGCCACCATTTCCCCAATGAGTTTGTTTTGGTTTTCAGAAAAATAGCCTTCAAATCGAATCGACGGCGTGGTATGGTTTAATGTCGTCAGCATACAGAAGACAAGGTATGCCAGTTAAAATTTCGGACAAGTCCGATACAATGATGTTGAATAAAAGGGAACCAAGGCGGCTACCTTGTGGCACTCCGGAAAAGGCAATAATTTTTCTTGAGAAGATGCCCAGAAATTTCACAAACTGTGTCCGATTATTTAGGTTTGATGCAATCCAACTCAGTAAGGAACCAGAGATACCGAACTTCAGAAGTTTGGAAATCGAAATTCCACGATCGACTCGATCAAAAGCTTTGATGAAGTCCGTATTAACAGCGTCAATCTGGTTATCTTTTTCCATTTTCCATCTATTGGTAGAAGTTGATCGACCTTTGCGAAAATCACGTTGTTACTAATTTAATCGTGGCTCCAACGAAGTAAGCTTGCCACAAATAATTCTTTCGAGCAACTTTGGAATAGCTGAAAATATAGCTCTGTAGTTTGTGAAAGATCTCATATCGCCACTTTTGCAAATTGGAGTAAAATGAAAAGACTTTTAAAAAGATGGAAAGGACCCTCGTGATAAAGACGCCTTGAATAATATAAGCAGAGGGGAAGTGATCTGCTAAATAAATTCAACAAGAAATCTTGGAGGAAGAGAGTTAAGTCCAGGTCGTTTGTTAATATCTAGTTCTTTAATGGCGTTTACGATATCTTCGCTTGACAACTCATTTCATCAATGAATGGTGTTGTCTTTGAATGGCAATTTGATATGCGGGAAGAGGTGACGGCCAAGCGGAAAACCACCGTAATACATTGATGTTGGAAAACATGCAGCTTTCTGCGTGACTTTTATGAAATTGAAAAATTCTTTGGGAATACAAATAATATTTTCTCCGGTTAATTGATGTAATGATCATATGCTTCGCGACAGAGAATTCAGTAGGTAACTCATCATAATTACTGTTGAAGTTTACATCGAGTTGTTGTGGGGCATTTGCTAGAAGCTAGTTATGCGAAAGCTTGCTGCCCTACGGATGCATTGCATACATGATGCGGAAAAGATGGACAAGATAGTGCGGGCACTCTTCCTCGCCCATCCCGTCCGTGTTGAAACTGTCCATAGCGAAACAGTAGTCGAGTGTCCATTCTTTACAAAGCCGGAACTGGAAGAGAAAGTCCTTTTAATGATGGTCTAGATGGTGTCACGATTGTCCTGATTTGGTGCTCAGCACATTCAACGCTTGTGTGGGTTGCCGACGGGACGGGGTTTTCAAGATATGATGGAAAATGGCGATGCTCGTGCCGATTAGCCAGGGGAAGGGGAGTCCCGGATCGCCATCTGCATACCGCCTGTTATACATGCTAGATACTGCTGTGAAAGTGCTAGAGAAACTTATCAAGGGAAAACTCACTGACGCGATTCGTGCTGCTGGGGACCTACATCCTCGGCATCGCTCTACGGGAAAAATCAAAACGGAGATGCAGTTTGATAAAAGGGATTTCGTTCACACATTCTATATCGTGTAGGATTGCCTTGTGCTGCTCTAGTGGGAGCCGATTTCCTAAAAAGCCGACGTCTAAACCTAGTCATTGGAGATGGAGTTTGTAAAATCGAAGACAAAAAGAACTTGAACGAGTACTCGAACTATTATGCGAATTCAAAGATTGTTTCGCCGAGAATCTATCGGAGATTGAAAAGTGTAAACTAGGACAGCTGAAAATCAGGTCAATATCAGACAAAACCATTTACCAAAGACCTCATCGCATTGCTTTTGCGAAAAGACCTGAGGTGACAAAAATTAAAGACGAATTATTGGAAACAAACATTATTCAGCCAAGTTTCGCCGGTGGTACTTATATATAAAAAAAAAAGCAGATTCAAAAGATAGACTATGTGTGGACTACCGAGAACTAAATAACATTACGGTGAAACGTCCCTTCTTGATTATCTTTTTGGGCCACCGAGTGAACACCAGCAGGTTAGTACCTGGGGAGATTAAAGTAGCAGCGATAAAAGATTTTCCAACAACAAAATGTTAACGTCGTTCGACGATTTTTAGGGTTAACCGGATTTTTTTCGGAAGAATATTGACAAATTTGCCAGAATAGCACGACCAATCCCTCACCTACTGAAGAAAAACGCAACTTTCCTTTGGGATGCTGATCAAGAAGCCGCATTTAGCCGTCTGAAGGAGAGATGTTATCCAACGAGCCTATTCTGTGCTTGTACAATAAGACGAAACACCATGAGATCCATACAGATGCGAGTTCCAGAGGGCTGACCGGGGTGTTGTTCCAGGAAAAATCTTCGGATGAGATTGAATCGGTTTGCTACTATAGCCGTTATTATAGCGAGGCAGAGAAAAATTGCAATTCGTATGAGCTGGAAGTACTCGTTATCGTAGAATCGTTGGAAAGGTTCCGAATCTATGGGTTAGAGAAACCTTTCACGATTGTAACAGATTGCTCTGCAATTACCACGGTGCGACTAAAGAAGTCCCTACCTCCAAGGATAGCACGATGGTGACTGAAGACGTCCGAGTATGATTTTAAACTAATTCACCGCGACAGCCGCAGGATGCATTATGTGGATGCCTTAAGTCGTGCCCCTACCGAAAACACCGCTGAAGTTGTTGAGAGGATCTTAACAGTCGACATTACCGATGAAAACTGGCTGGTTACAATGCAACAACAGGACGAGGCACTACGAAATATCATAACAGTGTTCCGACCAGCTGGCGCAGTTACGGGAGGATTACGTACTGGAAACCAACCGACTATATCGGAAAGTGCGGGGAGAGCTTCGATGGGTCGTGCCAAAAGCTGTACGCTAGAGAGTTGTGAAGAAAGCTGATGATGACCGAGGAAACTTTGGGGTGGACAAAACGTTAGAACAGATACGGCCCTATTATTGGTTCAAGCGAATGCGAAATTACGTTAAGGGATATATCGCTGCCTGTATCGAATGCTGTTTTTTTAAAAGGTCTGCTGGGAAGTCAGTTGGGAAACTGTATGTTACCCCGGTTGTCCCTATCCCGTTTGGAACGATACACGTAGACCATTTGGGAACCTTTCCTAATAGTACCGCTGGAAACCAATACGTGCTAGGAAGAACTGACCCATTTTCGAATTTTTTTGTGGTAAAACCTGTACAGTCGGCGAGTACGCTCCCAGTAATTCATGCGCTAAATGATCCAACTATCTTTCTTGGGCTTCCGCGACGAATCATATCAGACGTTCCAAAAAGTTTGAAAGTTATTGTGCTGATAACGATATCAGCCATGTTTTAAATGCGGTTAGGACCCCCAGGGCAAATGGCAAAATTTAGAGAGCGCATCAATCTGTTCTTCTATATTTGCGAACTTCAACAGATAACGAACGCAAATGGGACCGAAATCATAAAAGGCTTCAGTTTGTTTTAAATTTCCAAGCAAACTCGACTACCGATCACACGCCGAATGCGATTGTATTCCGATACCAGCCTCGTGACATTCTTCAGAATAAGTTGCTCTAAGCGCTACACGAGTTAGATGGGACTAAATCCACGGAAATTTGCTATGACGAAATCGCGAATAGAATTAACATCGAAAAGCAAAAATGGAAAGAACGTTTCGAAAAACTACACGGGCAACCAAAACTTTTTGCGGTTAACGATCTAGTTGTGGTCGATAGCGTCCCTTCTGCTAAATTAGAGCTACGCTACAAGAGACCGTATGTAATTAATCGGGTATTAGATTGCGACTGATACCTCATTGGAGATTGCCAACGGTTGAAACCCTGGTGGTCCTTGGGACCAGAAGCGAGCAGCGACGATAAATCAACGGATGACGAATCAGAAGTTAGTTCCGATCCCGCCTTGGTTGAAGATGTGCCTCGGGACGAGTCACTCTAGGATGGCCGAGCTGTCAATACTGGAGAAACTGGACAACTGGCAACAACGAATGCCAGTCGTAAAATGCAGTCAGTCGAGCACGCCAGCGAAGCCGAGTAGATGTGTGTTGTGTACGGAGAGAAATTAATTAAATAAAAAAGCTAAATTGGATGAACTCGATTGGTTTTATTCATTACCCATTCTGCCATTCTGACACATGCTTAAGACTCAGCTTAGAGAAATGCTTAAATCTCGATTTTTTAAGCTTCGATCGAATAGGTAGGAGGCTTCTAAACAACAGTTTAGGGTTGCGTTGAATTCTTCAACACTTCTTTCGACTATTTGCCTACTTTTGAGTTTAGGTGGTACCGGTATTTCGGTGTCCACTTTCAACTCATATACCTTCCAATCTGCTATTCGAAAGTTCCTGACTGGTAAGTCCATCTTTGTTTGTGTGCTGATACAAAATTCAAGATATCTATGATCATAAAGTATCATTTCATTCGAACCTTTCAGCATTGAATTGCTTGTGATAGACAGTGTCCAAGTTCAATCGCAACCTCAGGGTCCGATGCGCGCAGTTTTGATTGCGATAGCTTCGTAATAATTTGAATATTCGGTGGGTAATCCTTTGAAAGATGAGAAAGTGAGCTAATAGAGGCCATCGCTATGCCAAATATAAGCTACAGAAACCCACCAGCAATAGATACTACATTTACCCGATTCATTCGCTTGCAGTTACCAAAAGGATCCCTTGTTTTGGTCTTCATCTTATTGCATTACAGATTGCAACACTTTTTAAGTCAACAGAGGTGTGTAAATTACGCGTAGCAAGCGTACTATATGTTCGAATAAGTCGATACCTGCTTTCTAAAAAAAGCCACCTGATTTCAGATACTTTTTTTCTTTAACATTTAAAACGAGCCATTTATCAAACAATGAACAACCTTGTCCTTTGCACTTTAACGCCACAAGAACCTCCAACTCAGCTTCGAACTAATTAGCATAAATGAATAGAAAGTATCATAAATACATCAACCCAACATTGACATGGCATCTGCAAATATCAGATCAAACCTTCTTCCCGTCCCCTTCTCCCGCTTCATTAACTCCATCAATAGGTGACAAACGAATAAAATCAAAACAGAACTGGTATTTCGAGTATGACAAGCTCAACAATACGATTATAAAATGTAATGACTCAATATTATTCAAATATTCGGAGCTTAGATTATCACACACTCGCGCTAGTACTTAAACTTTGCATAATATGTTCTTATGGGGACTAAATGTTAGCGCTGCCGCCGACATTCCGTTCCAATCGTAATCGAGCGTAACTAAGAAGTTGCTGGGTAGGCAGGTTGGTAGGTTGAATAGGTACAGGTAGAGGTAGGTAAGTACTCGTATGTGGAGCTTTTATAAATGGAAATATTGCAAAATCTCAAGTTGTTGGACTTGTTTGTCAGATTCAGATCCACATACGTAAGAGAACCAACGAAACATGTGTGTTTTGTCGGTATGCCGTTTCGCGATAACGCAATCGTACTCTACTTGTACTTGCTATGACATACAAATGAAGGGGGAAGCAATGAAAAACGAGAAGAATGGAATCATACGAGTAAAAATAATATAATCATAATACATGCCCTATTAATTTTTTAGTGTCGTCATAACTAATTTTTTCTCGCGTGCGTTCTTACCATATGCACTTGGCAGTTGTCGCGGTAAATGCCATGTCACGATAGTGCTAGCTTACCTGCAAAGATGCAAGAAAAAAAGTATGTTAAGTAGATGATATTGAGATTATTGAAGAATAAATTAAATTATTTACGACCAGGGGACTTTTTGCTCCCAAGTTGTTATTAAGGAATTTACTTGTCAAGAGGACGATTAGACAATTAATGCTCGTGATTGGTGATTGGAAGTGAAGCCTTGTGAACAAGTTTGATCTACGTTCTGATCTAAATTGTTAACGAAGTCGCAAGGGAGAAAAAATCCTTTCCAGGAACTGATTAAGTGAAGGTGATATCATCTCAATCGCCAACACTGCTAGTGTTTCTTCCAAACATTTTAATTTGCAGCAATTCAATTCGTAGTTGATTTATACAACATGACTCATTCTGTTCTTGTTTTAAATTTAATGAGCTAATCCATAAAAAATGGATCAGGTAAAATGATTTTTGTTTTTCTTTCAGAATTAACGATTGGCCTTGAGTCTGAACCAGGTGTCAATCAAAACATGGTTTCATGTCCTACACTACTGAAGAAAAAAATTCTATAACACGCGCTAGAAATTGAGAAGGATTAAGTATACACAAATTATTGATTAGCGATGAAATTTGTGGCTGCAAATCAGTGCAAAATTAGGGATCTATTCTCCTTAGCAAAATGACTGTATTGAGGCTGAATTAAATTAATGATCGAAATATTTCTTCTACGAGAAAATAAATCTGACAATTACAGCCTTCTTTGGGTGGAAAAATAATTATTCAAAAACTCCTTATAAACTTCAGAAGCAACCAGATGAGTGAAAATAGGTAGTACAGCATATAAACCTAAGGAGGAAATCATTTGCGGGAAAAAGTAAAAAAAAAATTGTAATAATGCAAGTTTTATATCCAGTAGATGGATTTATGCGATACCCGTGAAACAGCTGAAGAAATCGTCGTGCTAAACCTTCTTTTATATCCAAGAGAAGTATAATTTGCGACATTCAGCACTCCAATCTTTCTTTTAATCACACTCATACAATAAAAAATAACCTTGGACATTTGTCAAACTAGATCATATATATCTTGAGTGATGGGTTTACACCGTGAAATGTAACTGTTTTCAAGTATTCAAAGTTAATTCACATCAAACGCAAACTAACAAAAAATAAATTTACAAGTCATATTGCCAAGTCAATTTTTACGTGCTCATATATTCGTTGCAGCTGCGATGTCATGGAATCTACAAATTTATTGACTTTTGTATTTCCTTTTGATATCAGCATGAGAGAGAATATCTAATCAACACGAAAAATTCTAAGGTTCAAATCTAATTTGGAAACCATGTATGAGCTACTAACCAAAAAGCAGCAATAACATGCGCTAGCTGTATTTGGACTACATTTATGGAAAATTGCTTCGCGTATATATGTAGCGCCTCTGCTTCCACAGTCTCGGCGTAAAGAAAGAATTATACCAAGGGAGATTTTCACGTACCTTTGCAGCGAGCATCGAGTGAAAAGAGAGTTGCGATACATGCGTCGCAGCATGCGGTAGTTTATTGCACGAGCAGCAAGACGCGCTTTTCATTCTACATTCATCCTAGCCTAACTTGTATCTTGTGAAATGTAAATTGTAGTTTCTGTTCGCGAATAAATTTATTAGTGTTAATGAAGTACCATTTCATTTCCCTAAAGTGGTGACCCAGTATTTAAAACAAAAGAACACCACAAAAGCAAAATACTGTGAACTCATTCGGCAGTGTGAATTGTACTCAGTGCTTATGTCAGAAGGTAATTCGAAAAACACTCGCAACTGCAGTTAAGTAAATCATCAGCTCCAAAATGAGAGTGGAGAACCACTCCGAGCAGATCGTAGCCGAGGAATGAGATCATTTGGCTTCGGAGCCCGCCGGGCAGCAACAGGTGAATATCGTGAGTAGCTACAAATTGCCGTCATTTTGGCGGTCGAGTCCCGAACTATGGTTTTTCAGATTGAGTCACAATTTCACGTGTACAGAATAGCTTCGGACTCAATAAAGTATCACCTCGTTGTCAGAGCACTGGACTTTGAAACAGTTGCGGACATTTCTGACATTCTCCGTGCACCGCCGGTGGCAGGCAGTTATAATACGCTGAAGAAAGCCATAGTTTCGCGCCTCATCGATTCACCAGACGCGCAGCTCCATAAGCTCAGGGATAAAAGGCCGTCGCAACTATTGCGCCACATGCGGCCACTTGCCGGCACACGTGTTGGAGATGCCGTCTTACGAGTCAAGTGGTTAGATCTTTTACCACTTCTTCTTCTTATAAAAGGCTAGACACTCGAAGAGCTTGCTGCTGTAGCTGATGGGGCTCATGACATAGGACGCTCTATCATGGCGACTTCTCAATTTCGAATTTCAACGCCTTCGTCCGGCTATGCATCTCTGCAGCCTCCGCCCTATCTGCTAACGCAGGAGCTATCCGCAATGCAACAGGCCATCGCCCAACTCACGAACATCACTCGCGAGGTCTAATTAAATACGAGAGTTCCTGATAAGAGAAGCCGTTCAGTATCACGCAATGGCCGTGAACCTCAGGTACGCTCCTCTACACCAGGCCCCAAGGAAAGAAGGGGGTACTGTTGATACCACACGAGGCACGGTGGACGCGTGCAACATTGAATGCAGCCTTGTTCCTTCTCCACCCAGGCATAGCCGTCTCAGGGAAAACTGAAGAAGATGCCGATACTTTTGGCGGCCGTCACCGTCAATTCCTTGATCCGATTTCTCGTCGACTCAGGATCTGAACTCTCTATCATTCCCAAAAACATTATCAAGAAACCGCTTCAAAAATAGAGTTTAACTCTTACTGCAGCCAACAGAACGCCTATTGCAATCTTCGGAGTGAGACAGTTTAGCTTAAACCTTGGTTTACGTCGTCCTTTTCAGTGGAGCTTTATCATCACAAACGAGCAGACGGCAATTCTTGGAGCAGACGCTTTGAAACACCACGGACGGTATCAAGAAACCGCTCCAAAAATATCAAGAAACCGCTTCAAAAACAGAGTTTGACTCTTACTGCAGCCAACGGAACGCCTATTGCAACCTTCGGATTGAGACAGCTCAGCTTAAACCTTGGTTTACGCCGCCCTCTTCAGTGGGGCTTTATCATCGCAAACGTGCAGATGGCAATTCTTGGAGCAGACGCTTTGAAACATCACGAACTTCTCATAGATCTCCGAAATCACCGCTTACCTAGATGGTCGCACCAGCCTTTCAGCACTTTGCTTAATTGGTCCAGTTTCGTAAGTGTACTCTATTATAATTACTGCACCCAAAATCACGCCTCACGGATCTCAACAAAAGGCATACGCAAAGCTTATCGACAAATTCGCCAAAAGCTCTAATCGCTCTGGAGAGATGGCACACGTTCTGATCTATCCGTTCAGCACCACATCGTTACTAGTGGCCCGGCAGTATTCGCCCGACCACGCCGACTCTCAGGTGAACGACTTAGCGCACCTAAAAATGAATTCAGCGAATTGCTAGACCGGCCAGTCCTCTTCACATGGTGCGGAAGGACAATGGAGGCTGGCGAGCTACCGGTGAATATCGCCAGCTCAACGCAATCACCCGCCCCAACCGTTACCCACCTCTAGTAAGAGAGGACTTGCTGCAGGATGCTCAAGGCAACGTGTTTACGGTCATCGACCTTCACAAAGCCTTTCACCAGATCCCCCTGGCACCGGAAGACATAGAAAAGACAGCAGTCATGACGCCTTTTGGATTGTTCGAGTTTTTGGGCACGCCACTCGGTCTGAGGAGTGCGACTCAAACCATGCAGCGTACAATTGATCATGTCCTCAGAAATCTACCAATCGTGCGTAAATATCAGGATGATCTTCTCGTCAGTTCAGACAGCCACGAAGAGCATCAGGCGCACCTCGCTAAGCTTCTCTCGACTTTAAACGAAGCATGCCTCCAAATTAACTGGACTAAATGTCAGATCGTCCAGCCGCAGGTAACGTTTTGCGGCTATCATGTGCCGAAAGAAGGGTTTCGCTCACCGCTGCCAAAGACCCAGGCCATCATTGACTTCCCAAGACCCAAGAACACTACGCAGCTCAGACCTCTTGTGGGAATGCTGAACTTTTACCGGCGCTGCATTCCACAAGCTGCTATGTTGAAAGCTCCTCTCACCGACTTACTTAAAGGAATCACGAAAAAGAAAGCTAAGCTTGCCTGATCCGAGCAGACCAACGATTCTTTCATGCGCTGCAAACAGGCTATAGCTTCTGCAACAACCTCAGGTTTTCTCTTACCAACTCAGCAGCTCGCTTTAAGCACGGATGCATCCAACACCGTCATAGGCGCAGTTTTTGATTAGCAGCTAACTGATGGTACCTACGTCTCACTCGAGAAAGCTTTCAGATGCGGAGCAGAAATATTCGACCTACGATCGGAAGCTTCTAGCCATATTCGCTGCAATCAGGCACTTTCAGCGCGTTCTCGAAGGCATGCAGTTCACCACCTATACAGATCATCGACGGCTCACACATGCACTCAAGCAACGATATCGCCTAGGCAGATTCGAAATTAGATTTTATATCACAGTTTAATAACTAGCTGGAATACACACCTGGGGAAGAAAACACTGTAGCCGACGTACTCTCGCGCGTAGAAACTGTCTCCATTTCTGCAGCCTGCAACCTCAGCATCATTAGCGCTGAGCAAGAGAAAGATGAACAGCTACCGCACCTATTAGCTATCCCTCGTTTCAAGCTTTGACGCCTCGAGCTCAACGGATACTCAATGGTTTACACCGAACACGACAGCACTATCAAGCCCTACTTGCCAGTCTCACTACGCAACAATTTTTCGCATCCAAGTGGTCGTGCTACTGCTAAGCGCATCGCCCTCAATTATTTTTGGCCAAGCCTTCGTAGAGACATATTTCGGTGGGCCAAGTAGTGCATCCCCTGCCAAAAGTCAATAGTTCATCGCCACAACAGAGCGGAGCTAGGAAATTTCACAGCACCGGATCAAAGATTCGACCACATCCATTTGGACCTGATCAGAGTGCCACTTGCTAAAAATTGTCAACACTGTCTGACTATTATAGACCGCTTCACCCATTGATCGCAGGCAATACCAGTACGTGACATGACAGCCGTAACTGTCACCCGTGCTCTCGTTGACAATTGGTTATCCTGCTTTGGAACGCCGCTCGAAGTTACGACCGATCAGGGCACGCAGTTCGAGGCTGAGCTTCACCGCCTCCTAGGAGCTCATAAAACTCATGCGACCTCTTGCCACTCCAAGTCGAGCGGCATGGTAGAGCGTATGCACCGCGCGCTCAAGGCTTCTCTCAGATGTACATTGTTTGCAGCCTTCGACAGTGCTCCAAAAATCTCCTGGTCGAAAGTACTTCCGACCGTACTGCTTGTTTTTCGAACGACTTTCAAGGAGGAACTTCAGGCCTCGCCAGCAGAACTAGTCTTTGGGACATCACTTCGCACCCCAGGCGAATTCATTGATCCTCGTCCTGTTTCCGTTTGTACTCCAACAGATTTCGTTAACGACCTCCATCGCCTGTTCAACACCATTCGCCCAATCCAAGCTTCCAGACATGTAAACTATCGCCGTTTCGTTTTCAAGGACTTACCCACTTGCGAATACGTTTTTCGCCGAATAGACTCAATCAAAAATCCACTGGAACAACCGTACTCCGGCCCCCATCGAGTGATAAAGCGTATCGACGAGCGCACTTTCGTCGTAGACGTCAATGGCATAGTAAAAACAATATCGACCGATCAGCTGAAGCCCGCTTACATCGCTGCAGAAGATTTGAGGCAACTAGTAATCACAGTTTC
Organism: Odontomyia ornata; assembly: GCA_963969285.1. Classification (NCBI taxonomy): domain Eukaryota; kingdom Metazoa; phylum Arthropoda; class Insecta; order Diptera; family Stratiomyidae; genus Odontomyia; species Odontomyia ornata. Next base: position 141,266,212 of record OZ017739.1, read on the forward strand.
ACAAACGTCCACTCCAGTCGATTGACCAGCCTCCATACCAGAGCCTGAGACTTCACATCCTACGCCACAGCTTAGCAGCTCACCACCTCATTCACCAACATCCGTCGCTCCTTCGTTACTTGCTCAGCTTCCATCACCGGCAAATATACTGAAGGCCAAAAAGCGCGTTACATTTTCATTCCCTTCGCACCCCGCGAAGCTCATTGGGGAAGGGAGTAGCTGTAGCGCCTCCGCTTCCACAGTCTCGGCGTAAACAAAGAATTATACCAAGGGAGATTTTCGCGTGCCTTGGTTGAGATGCAAACAGACGCACATGCAGAGTGTGGGCACGTCGTTTCAGGCATCATAGACGCGTTTTCCTTTTGATCGCCATTCGTTCCTTGGCGACGCTTGGATTCTTTGCAGCGAGCATCGAGTGAAAAGAGAGTTGCGACACCTGCGTCGCAGTATGTGGTAGTTTATTGCAAAATCAGCAAGACGCGCTTTTCATTCATCCTAGCCTAACGTGTATCTTGTGAAATGTAAATTGTAGTTTCTGTTCGCAAATAAATTTATTAGTGTTAATGAAGTACCATTTCATTTCCCTAAATATATTTCAATAAAATAGGCGCATAGCGCCAAAGACCGCCAAGTTTACAGTTGTGGGTCGACAAGGATTTTCAGATTCACATTGTGCGCCACGGAATGAACGTATGCCAAGAATCTTGGTGGTAGCTTGTTTTTCTATGTGAACGTGGTCGATTGATTTGTGCGTGCAGTCAATGGAGACCGTCCACGTTCTTCTGTGAATATCTCGATGCGTGAAGCAGGCGGTGCTGATTATGTTCGTACTGATATGATCGTTAACAGGTGCTGTTCATTCGGGTTAGTATCAACGTGTAAGCTGTATCCTCCTGTTGTTCCTCTGCGAGTTAGCTTCTGATTAAGTAGAGTATTGAGGTCTCCTAGAGTAATTTCAACGTCCCTTGAGAGCAGTACGTCCATAATATGTTCTAAGGTGCTGTAAAAATCATCCCTGGCCACTTTCTCATTTTTTCAGTATGAGCATAGCAGTCGACCATGCAGACATTGAAGAATCTCGTCTTAATGCGCACCGCACAGATCTGTTTATTTATGGGCTTGGAGTCGGTAAAAAAATGGTTTGAAACTATTGTCACGATGAAGGCCACTCGATTTTCATACAACTTGTGAAGATTGTATACATTTAAATGTCATTGACGCCGTTGCCAAGCAGATTAGTTTCCTTTACTGAAGGTATATTGATTTTGTATAGAGATTTTACGTTCCATCTCGTGAAAGATTCGGCCGTTTCTCGGTAAGAGTGTCATTGCCGTTTATCAGTTCCAATCCGAGAATTCTATTATAGTAGGAATTGCTCAGATGTTTATAGTTAATACCCGAGCTATGAGTTGGAGGTGCTTGTTGTCAAATCGTTCTACAGGTTTCGGGTATACTTGTTGGGCAAAGATTTTTGTGTTATTACCGACTTATTAGCCATAACCAGTCCAAGAGACAAAACCGAAGGGCCCGATGATATCTCCAGCTACTAGACTATGATTACGATTTATCAGGGCAACCGGATGGAGCGTGTTGATGCACGCAGCCGTTCCCCCGATTTCATTTTCATTTTGAAAAAATCTTTGACTGATAACTGGCGGTTACGATGCAGCTTAAAGATGGCAAATTAAGAACCAATATTGGTGTTCTGGCTGAAACCATAAAATCTTCTCACACGAAACGAATAAAACCAAAAATCGCACTAAGAACTATTGGTTATATCGAATATAGAACGGCAAACTCAATTTCGTCATACATTAGAATGTCTATTAGAAAATTTTCGGTTCTTGATATGCTGAAGTTGGATATGCAACAAGACAGTGAGTCGAATTGTGGGACACTTGGTTTCCTCGGATATCCGAAAGTACGTCAAACCAAATTTGTCCGCATGCCATGACTGGTAAGAAGGGCTGATGGCCTGATACATAGTACTGATTCGGAGCCAATTCCCGTTCCGAAGGCTCCATGTTGATTACCTCGGGCCTTTTCCTAAAAGAAGTTCCAGAAATTCATGCCTGCTCGTCATCGCAGATACTATCCAGTAAATATTTTGTTGTCAAAACAATTAAAAAGAAATAACTATATTGCTCCAGTATGACGCCATTTGGAAGACCTTACAGTTTATTTTTGCCCGCTTTCAGGCATTGTCAGCAATCGACTATGCTATTACTTCTAAATCATTCACGACATATCGTAAGCATATGCAGATACAAAACGACAAGGTAGCCGTCAGCACCCCCGGGGCTAATAGCCAAGATCAACGAACTAATCTCTCGCTTTTGGAATTCTTGCGGACACCAATAGTTGACAATAATCAATGCGCTTGAAAACTCGGCTTTATTACAAAGGGCGATAAATGCTCAGAAGAACGACCCTAAGGGATTGCCCGAAATTGTCTTCGATTCTACGCTGAATGACATCGTACCGGATCAACTTTTATCTCTAGTTCAGGATTTTCCTGGAACATAAATAACGCTAACGAAATTGGAAGCAGCGTTTTGACGCAAAACATGCTGAGCTCTCATTTACTCTATCAATCACCTTGTGTTGCTTGCCAACGAGCATGCCGCCACTGGTTGGTACCGGAAGTTAGAACGAAACTATCGAAGTCATGCATTATCTGGAAATACCTTTTTTCTGGGGTTGGGAGGTGAATGTCATTTACGCACTGAATGCTGGGCTCGCATGCTTGCGAGCGACTGGAATACTCACTAAACACCTTCCCTGTTAACCTGAAAACCTAGCCTGGAGCCGTTTGACACATATTTTGGGCCAGCTCTCGTTTTGTTAGGCCGTGAAGCGTTTTCAAGCTGAAGGATCTCTCCTTTAGCGTGAGGGGAAGGAGGAACTAGAATTGCTAGATAAGTGATCCCCCAGCCCTGACTGTTGTGAGTCCTTTTTATCTTGCCGGATGGTTCCATTTGTCAACGGAATCATGTGTCAGTGAGCTCTCCCGTCTCCCTGTAGAGGTTCTGTCACGGCCTGACTCATTTTCTGCAAGCAGAAAATGTGTGGCAGTCATCGCCTTGCTCTCCTGGGCAAAATCAACAATCAGAGGACCGCGACTTATCAATCATATGCAGATAAGACTGCGCCCATGCCCGCTCATAAGCTGGGTCAGATAGATGTCAAAGTCATCATACCTTCGATTTAGAAACGGTTTCGAATCTGCGATAACAGCGCAGTCCACCTTCCCTTCGTGCAACTCACTCAAGATTGCTGTTAATCGTTGAGTGAGCGCTGTGTTTCCTCAGGGTAACGGTCTCCCTTGTGCCATCGTTTCGACGCAGGTATATAGCGCAGCGCTCTCCACCAAGGAGGGCGACAGAGATAACGCCTTCAATAATTATCACTACCGAATCTGACACAGTCGGATATGAAGATGCAATTCTCAGCGCTCCTCTTTTCTGTACCTGTGCCAAGCCCCCAGGGCGGAACTGTCCTGGTAATTCAAAGGGGTGCAACTGCTATCGTTGGGTTGTCGTCTCCGATTCCAGTGAAGCCAACGGGGACTGGCGTTCTCGGGGTACCCAAATCGCTAACTAAAAATACTAGAACAGGAACTTCATCCGAAACATAGTGGATAACAAGATCAACTCATTGCTGCGACCCTCAACCCTGGAGGTATACTCAGGTACCACGGCCAGCTGATTAGCGTCCATCTTCGGATGGTCAGCTGATTGGTTTCGGCCCTTCGGGGAGTATCGTGGTGGCTGTTGTTTAAAAAACAAATGTTATCGTTAAGCTTATAGCGTCAGAAACAGCTGGGTCTCGAATCTACCAGTATGAAAGTTGAGAGTTCCCTCAATGTAAACTGGTACCGAACTTGGGGGGCGAATGATTGTCGCTTAACCCAATCGCAGTCTAATGGTGACCGTGAGGTTAGGCCCAAACGGCAGATACTCACGTTAATCACACGACTCATGTACCTGTGCCAAACGTTTAGGGTACACCTCTTTACTGACAGCGTCGCTCCATATTTCTGCGCCGCACAATAGCATTGACCCTTTAGCACTCATCAAGAGGCGTCTTCTTGATGTGAAGAGCCCCGTACGTTGGCCATAAGTCGACTCAGAGCCAATACTCTTGAAGCAACCTTCTCAGCCGTTATTCTGACTTGCTCAGAGAAGCTCATCTTCGGGTCGATCAGTAGCCCCGGGTACTTTTTATGTCTCCAATACTGATCGTCCTTACGCTAGGGATTCTCTTTTCTGTCAAGATGACCAGTTCGGGTTTCTTCAGTGCTAGACTGAGTCCGCGAGCAGTCACACAGTCTCTCGCTCGGCGCATTAGCATACCTAACCTAAGTTGCGCTTGTTCAACGGGATGTCCAGCGACTAGAGCCGCAACATCATCCGGGATAGTCCATCAAGCTTAACTCACCCGGCATCTCCCGTCTCCGTAGTCCGTAGTTTCACAGGTCTGGACGAAGGGTAGATCCCTGCGCAACACCTGATGTTACTTCCATTCTTCATTGGGCCTGTGTCATGTCGTAAAGCGGACTTCAGTCCTGGAACTTGAAAAGGGTTTTCCAGCGCATCCAGAATATCCACCCATCTAGCGGGGTTGGTGTCGCCAAGAGAATGATCCGTCGCTTGGTGCGGCTATGTACCTCTGTCTTTTGGATCACGCTCACCACCTCTGCAATTCCATCAATAGGGGAGTGACCTACTCTAAAGCCGTACTGCCGAGGAGAGCGGTTCTCAGCAGTACGAATCACGTCAGTGAGTCTTCTCTTGATGAGTTTCTCCAGCACTTTTCCATCAGTGTCTAGCATACATAATGGGCGATATGCGGACAACGATCCAGATTTTCCCTTCCCCTGGCTGATCAGCACGAGCCTTGCCACCTTCCATCATGCCGCGAAAACATCGTCCCATAGGAAACTGTTAAATGTGCTGAGCAGCAAGTCGAGACAGTGGTGATAGACAAGTTGCAACAACTCAGCCGGAGCACCATCTGGACCTGGAGCCTTCCTTGTTTTTAATGCTAGCATTGGCTCTTCCAGTTTCGGATGTGTGAAAAGTGGGCGCTCTATTGCTGCTTCATCTTAGACATCTTCGACACGGACAGGATGGGCGGGGACAAGTGCCCGAACTATCTCGTCCATCTTTTCCGGATCATGTATGCAAGGCATCTGTAGGACACCAAGCTTCCACATAACTACCTTGTAACCAAGGCCGCACGCATCCTTGTTCACATTGTCTACTAGATCTTGCCAACAGCGAGCCATGCTGTTGTTAATCAATTTGTGAAGGCATTTCCCGGGCGACGTATATGCTGCTACTCAGTTGTTTGCCTCGTCACGCCTCCGTGCCCGTTGCACCTCACACTGAATCCTGTGATTCGCTTTTTAGCAATGTCAGTCGACATCGGGGCTTGTCGTACCGCGGGCTCCCAAGGGGCATAGAAGCATCGCAAGCAGACATGCTGATGCTCATAGTTTAGTTGATCATATCTTGAGCTGCTAGATCTTCAGTTCCCTACGAATCTTCCATCAACGGCGCACATATCGTGAGCACCTCGACGAACCTCTTGACGTCCATCACCCCAATGTTCAACTAAATCGTGGATGGTCGAGAGGACGGGCGTTGCGTAACAACATCACGGATCTCAAGCAGATCACCGGCTGATTAGTCCTCTAATACTCTACAATTGAGTATCCTTCGTACTAAGGACTCCGAGGCAAATGTCACGTCCGGTATGGTTCCTTCACAGCCAATACGGCGGTAAGTTGGCGTGTTTCCTGTATTTAGCACGACGAGCGCCGTCCTGGCCGCCATTTCTAGCATTCGTTTTCCCCGCGGATCTGCTAAAGTCATGCCCCATTCGATTTCTTTCGCGTTGAGTCTCGTCCAACGACCACGTTGCCATCTGCATTAGAGACAGCGCCCTCAAAAGCATTAAGCTTGTCTTGGTAATATGATATTGGTTTGTTCGGCGTTAGTTTAACATCAAACATGGTGGTCCCTGAGCTCCGAACCCACATGAAACCATTCCTTCGACCACAGTCCACTGCCTGTAAATCACTGTTGTGAACCCAGATGTCGGCGGTAGCAGTTTCATCAGGATACTATGATGCAGAACATTTATCGTAGTGTTGCTTACACAGCAGCAAAACATTAGCTTTCATGTCCCTCGCAAACTGCAGAGGCAGGTTTTAGGCGACTTAGCTGTGTATTACTTGCGGAATACGGGTCATCGACGTTTTAATTTTGCCTTCACTAAGGTTTCCTGAAAACCAAACATTTCCCTGAACCCAAGATACAGTCTTGGATTAACATCCTTGCAAAGGATACAGTTTGCCTCCTTTGTAAACTCTTGCCTTTTATTGTCCCATTTCACCGCATTTGTAGCATAGGCAACCGCATTTGGGGTCCTTTGCAAACCTATGCGGTTGGAGCATAGCCAAGGCATTTGAGACATTGAAAAGGCGCTGCTCTTCCAATTCTTACTTTGCCCACCCAATTCTTATTTTGCCCTTATTCAGGAATAGTCCCACGTCCTTTCTGGTCAAGTCAATAATGGTCATGCGTTGTCCCCTATGGTTTTCTTGCTTCAGCCTCGCTTAAATCATGCCCACGCTGGGGGCTTCCTTTTAATGGCCTCTTCTGCCTCGACCAGTTCCTCGACCAGTTCCGTGTCTCAGAATTCGTTCGTTGCCATTGCCTCGAGCGAGGCTAAAGCTGCGTTTTGGCGAGGAGTTTCTTTACTGCGTCGTAGAATGCTTCTTTATTGTCGGCCTCTGCTCTGAATTCGACCAGTTGTGGCCCGACTGGGTAGGTCGTAGTGTTTTACTAGCTGTGTTAGTGTCTTCGGGCTTTAAATTTCCCTGAATATCCCAGAACACCTCTGCGTAGGATCAGGCATTTTATTTATTTATTCCATCTAACAGACTGAATACAATTCAATAAGAACATGGAACGATGAATAAATTAGACACTATTAGATGAAAATCAATAAAGTGTGGTTTTACGAGCACTGCCTGTTGCCGGAGTCGTTAATCGTTGCTTTTTTTATCTCCTCTTTCGCCTCAAATCTTTCTTCTTACTGGGTGTTCTTCTGAACATTATTTTCTGGCACTTTTTGACGGAATTTCTTCGCGGCTTTCTTCGCTCTTTTTATCAGCACTGTCTGCAACCCCTGATTTAGGTTTCTGCGCCCATCAAGTGCCTCCTCGTTCCTTCTTTTATCCCGCTCCACTTCGATTGAGCTCGTTGCTATTCTGTTATTCTTCAGTACTTCGGTCACTCCTTTCTTTTTGGGTCGTGATCACTTTGTGGACCTCAGGATGGTTCGTTATTATTTTGGGATTTAAAACCCTTGCTTCGCGATAACGGTCACAGCAGTAATTATTAAATTTTCGAAGTTGTTTTAGATTTTGTTCCATCGCGCGAACATCTAGCACGTCCCGCTTTTCATTTTTAAGGACACTCTGGCGTTGGCATCAGTTTTTTGTTGCGCCTGAACGCCGGAGGAATTTCAGTTTGAACAAAGCTGTCCGTCGTTCTCTACTTTTCCTCCGTCTTTACTGTCATTGTATACAGTATCGCTGGTACCGTTCTCAACATCTAGTATAGCAGCTGTGACACTTGGTTTCAGCGTCGTTGTTCATTTAAAAAAAAATTTTTTTTTTTTTGAGGATTTATTTTCAAGTCTTTTAGTTGAGAATGCTCCAGTCTGATTGGGTCCCCCCTCGGAGCCGCTATCTTCATTCGTGCGTGCAGTTGCTTTTTGATCCCATGGTTATCTTTGCGAAGCAGAGAGGCCATGCGAGAGTTGGCCAAAGCCCTTATCGGGCCAAGTGCTCAAGGGCAGGCCAGCACTTATCCGGAGTCCGTCTCAACCAAACCTAAGCCAACAACCCAATGGAACAAACTTCGAACGTACTCCAAGGCCTGCCAAGGTTTAACCGGGACGGTGACGGTATGATAGTTGAATTGGAGGCATAAACGTGCGAGTGTCACCTCGGCACTACCGTGCAAAGCAACTAGATTCAAACCTTCATGTCTGCCTGCCCAAAGCATCAATTAGAGTTCGTTGTTCATAGCGTAGTTCAAATTCAGTCAGAGTCGTTACCTGTTATCCCAGGAGGAACTTCATGGCGACCTCCATGTCCGTGGAGGCAGCACTCCCCAAAGAATGCTAGCCTCCGAGAGTATTTCTTTCGACCGGTATACCCTGCGGGCCAGAACAAGTGCCTGCAACAAGTGCCTCCAATTTTATCGGTCCATTGACCGCGTCCTCCAATCTTGAAATTCGGACAGCGCTGAACTGTCTTCGCCGACCGAGTCAGACCAGCGTTTCCTCGGTTTCCCCACCGGTTTTCGCCCTCTAGTTCTCCTAACGATTACCTTTTTATGTATTTGTTATTCGTCCATACGATTTAGATGGCGTGCCCATTGTAGCTTCCGAAGTCTTACAATCGTTGAGACCTTCGGCTAGTCAAAAATTTCATACAGCTCATAGTTGTATCAAATTCACCATAGTTTCGCTCCGATTATTCGCCTCGGGACCCATCGCTCAAAGGCGTTCAATATGTTTGCGGATGCTTGGGTTAGGGTCCATGATTCACACCCATAGCATAACACAGGTCTTATCACAGATTTGTATACTTGGAGCTTTGTTTTCCTGTGGATGCAGCTGGTCTTCAAGATCGTCAAAACTGAATTAAAATATTTTATTTGCGAGCTGTATTCTTCGGCGTATTTCGAATTATTTTGGCGCCTGAATACATAAATTTGCGCACATATTAGATACTGTTTTTGCCAAGTGTGATATTTAGAGTATTTGGGCTATTCTTCCACGACTGCGTCATGAGCTTTGTTTCATTCTCATTGATTTGTAGCCCTACTAGTTTTGCTTTACTGTCGAGTTTCAGGTAAAGTTCTTTGGTGGTGGTTAATGGCCGTGACAAAATGTTGATGTCGTTAAAGGCTACTTACCTCACTTACCTCTTATTTCAACAAGTAGCTTTCTTATGAAATGTTCCGGAGCCAAATTGAAAAGCAATGGGGCCAGCCCATCTCCATGATTTAGTTCGATATTTATGTCAAATGCATCGGTGAGTTGGTTATTAACGCGGACTTGGGATATTGTTGATGTCATTGTCATCTTAGTAAGATGGACATATTTGGTTGGGATGCCAAAGCAAGGCATTATTTGTACAGTACGTTACAATCAATACTGTTGTATGAATGCTTTAAGTCAACGAATATTTGGAATACGTCTATGTTGAACTCCCAATATTTGTCAAGTATCTACCTGACTGTAAACAATAGATCTATTTTCGATTTACCTGCTCTAAAACCACCTTGATACTCTCCAATAATACTCTTGGCGTATGAGCTGAGTGTGTTTTCTAAGATTTTTGAAAATATTTTGTACGCCGTACAAAGTAGTGATATGCCTCTACAGTTTTTGCACTTAGCTTGTCACCTTTTTTGTGGATAGGATATAGAACGGTATATATTTATTTATTAATTTATTCCATCTAACAGACTGAATAATCCAGTAACAAAATGGAACGTAAAAAATAAATACAGCAATATTTAAATGAAAAAATAATAATTAAAATGACAATAATTGTAAGTTAAATTGGTAGTACCTAAGTCTCTTAGTTTTTTCTCAAATGCTATTTAAGAAGTGGGGAAAGGACCAAGCTCAAAATTATTATGATCTCGTGCGATTCTTCAAATTGGTGAATGAAAATATAAATCAGTTCTGGCATATGGGGCAACGAAATAAGAGCTCGTCCGAGATGAACGATATAATTGTCAGAAACGCAGCTCAGAAAAATATATTTAACGGGACTTGATGGCAGCAGAGTTTATACAAAAAACATTGGTCTAAATAAGTACGTCGGGATATTAGAGATGGAAGAGATAGGAAGGATAAACGACTTTCATCGGGATGATACGGCAAATTAAACTTAAGGAAAATAAAACTCGTAAATTTTCTTTCGACCGTTTCTAAATAAGACACGATATAAGAATATCGTGGGAACAAGATGAAGACAGTATTCAAGCAAAAGGGAAAACAAGACAAACGAATAGGCGGATAGAAGAAGAGATGCTATTGAATTTATGTACATGCCTAAGGATAAACCCGGAAACTCTAGACGTCTTTAGTAATCACATTTAAAATATGTGCATCAAATTTGAGTTTTGGATCAAAAGTTACTCCAAGGTCTCTATGACTGAACACTTCAGAGAGCAAAGTATCATTTAATACATAATTAAAACTAATAGGAGAGTCCTAGAGAGAAAAAGTCATTTTACAACATTTAGTAATGTTAAGGCAGAAATAGTTTGAAGCACATTATTTATTTAGAGCATTCAAATTAGTTTAGAGGAGCTGACAGTCTAAATGGGATTTGAGTGCTCGAAATACTTTGAAGTCAACAGCATACAAGCGACAAGAGGAATTGATTACAAAGGGGCTATCATTTATGAACAACAGAAAGACAACAGGCCCAAGAATTGAACCTTGTGGAATACCAGATGAAGGATGAAAAGGATTAGACGCAGTACCAGAGAGACTTACTCGACAGGGACGACACGAAAAATAAGAAGACATCCAAGATAGAAGAGCACCCGAGATGCCAAGAGCTTCAACCTTACGACAAAGAAGAAATTGATTCACAGTGTCAAAGACCTTGGAGAAATCTGTGAAAATCACATAAACTTGCAGTTTGTTATCCAAAGCTCTTGCAATACTGTTTGCGGACTTCATTAAATTAGAGGTAGTGGAGTATCCTTTGAGAAAGCCATGCTGCTCTGCAGCAGAGCTAATGAGTTTGGGAGACGATTATGAACCAGCCGTTCAAGTAACTTTGGGAAGCGGAAATTAAGGAAATAGGGTGATCATTGGCAACTGACGGAGGATCGTCACCATAAAAAATAGGCACAATATTAGCTGTTTTCCAAGGGTTAGGGAAAGTACCAGTACTCAAACTTAGATTGAAGAGGAGGGATAAAATAGGTTTGGCAAACCATCCGGCCCAGGGCTGATATTAGGATCAAGAGCATTGATCAAAGTTTCGACTTCAGATACATCTGTACAAATAAAGGAAATCGGGAAGGAAAGACAATAAGCTAAGATAACAGGATTAACAGCTGCAACGAGAGGAGAAAAAGTCGAAGAGAAAAATTTGGGCAAATGAGTCAGTAACTTCTTGAGGAGAAGAAATCTTTGCACCATTCCAACGGACCTTACTAGGGCTGGAAGAAGAGGATTGCAGCGACCAAATATAAGACCAAAAAGGCTTTGTATTATTTAACTACAAGAGAACTATTCAGATTACTAAAATAAGTCTTCAAAGCATATTTGATCTCTTTTTTGGCAATAGCACGCAGCCTGCTAAAATTAGATCTTGCTTCAATAGTGCCGAGTGTTTTAAAGACACGCTGTGCCTTTCCTTTTGCCCGTAGACCAAGGTTTTTGATTCGATTTACAGGATGTCTGAAGAGGCGCAAAACAGCGAAAAAGACTATAAATACATACTCGTATGTACAATTTATTTGAAGCAGCCTCACAGTTTAGGCCTCTAAAGAAATCTAGCCAGTTGATTAAAAGTAATACTGTATTAATAGCTTCATAGTAAGCTTTAAAAAGTTTAGTTTTGGAGTAGCATGAGGATTGTTAAATTTAATTTCATCTACTATAAGATCTTTAAAGGACGATGGTGCCGATCAGGAGGAACATAAGGATGTACGGCTTGAGATACAGATAAGTAGCTAACTTGAACATTTCATAGAACAATGTCAACGAGACGACCATTAAGATTGCGGATATGATTAAATTGAGAAAAAGAGCAATGAGATAGGACAGATGACAGGGTTATAGAAAAAGGATCAAATTACGAGATAGAAGGAGTAGGATAATTCTTCCACTCTATGTATGGTAAGTTAAAATCTCCGCAAACCAATATTTTGGCGTGAGGGTGTCGCAAAATTAGATAAGAGGGTAGATCATCAAAAAACGTCGTTAACGGTGAATTACAGGGAATATGAATAGACGAAATCGAGAACTCAGCATTATGAGGGAGAGAAATTCTGACAATGACACATTCTAAAGCATGAGGAAAATAGAAATCAGAACAAAGAGAACTAGATAGAGTTTTGTTAACTGCAACCATAATTCCACCAGCATCAGCCTTATAAGTAGCAATAAGGTCGCGGTCACATCAATATAAAATATGAACAGGAAACATTTCACAGCTCAAAATGTTTCTATTCAGCTAGGTCTCGGAGAAGTAAATAATAGAATCATTACTAAGTTGATAGTAGATAAAGAGTTCCTCAAGCTTGGTCCTTAATCCTCGTACATTTTGGTAACAAATAGAGATACACATTTTATTAGGAGAAGAAAAATTACATTGAAACAGTATTAAGGTGTGAAAGAGATTCATTGATGTTTAAAGAGGATACAGTGCAACAAACATTATGATTATAAGAATATTCATCAAAATTACTTGTGACTAGAGCTTTGGGATTTCATTTATTGACCGACGAAAATTTTTTCGTCTCATTTCAAATGAAAACGAGTACACTAGCAGCCCAGTAATTCGAATTCAGGAGAATATCAGTATTTGCAGAAATCACCAATTTAAATGAGGCAACTACTTTGCCCATTAAATTTTTTTTAAGTCAGCTTATGACAACTAAAAACTTCAACGGATGATCCAAACTTTTTGTTGACATTACGCTTTAAGTCTTCAACAGAAGTTTCGTACGCCACTCTAGAGATGAAGATATTCTTCAAAGGTAAAAAAACACAAATGACAGGAGAATCGAGAATTCTTGAGGGAATGTGGTCACTGGATTTCTACTATTGAATTGGAGGTGGTATTTTCTTTAGAATCGCTCCTCGGCTGTTGGACAAAGAACAAGGTGGGCTGATGATGAGTAAATCAGATTGTTGATTAATAGAAAGTGACCTCAACAGCGAGTTGCTCCTAGTGACAATTGATTGCCCAGGTTCCACTGTTTTTACATGATTGCAGTAATCCGGCTGTAGTACGAACGCTGGTTGTAGCTGCATATCTTGTTGAGTAGCTAGTGAGGTATCAGGTACATCTAAATTGTTAGCTTCCGAAACTGCTGGTTATTGGTTAATAGAAAGCGGCTTCAACAACGACTTACTCCTAGTAACCATTGAGAGACTAGGTTCAATAATTTCTGCAGAATTGTGGTAATCTGGCTGCAATACTAACGCTGGTTGATGCTGCATATCATGTTGAGAATTTAGGTTCAGGCTGCCACTAAAGGACAAGGTGGACAGTTCTCCTTGAGAAGAGACATTGGATAATTTTACCTGCGGTTTACTTTTTTTTGGTATTGATAAAGCTGGATCCGACACTGAACGCACAGCCGTTTCGATCGAACTAGATGATGGATTAGAAGATGAGGAATCCGCAAATTGTAACAAGGAGTCGACTTCAGAACAAGCAGAATGTTCTTGTTGCCACATATGCTGGATGATTTTATGGATGGCTTTCTGAACACCGCTGCCACCTTGTTCTATAAACCTCACTGGAACCTCATCGATACCCGGCGCTTTATTATACTTTTCGGCTTTGATGGAGAGTAGGTGGGGCCAATGGAAGTTCTCCGGGAGTATCTATAGGCCCCGTTGATCTGAAGCTGTGTGTAGGATTAAGGAGGTTCTTGAAATATGATGCCCATCTTTCCTTAATCTTGTTTTCATCAGCGATGATATTGCCGATGTCATCACGGCAGAGCGTGGTCTTGGGCTAATAACCTCGTTTCAAGCTTTTCACTACTTTGTTTGCTTGTGTTGCTGCTTTCTAGACTTACATCGATACTTCTCAATTGGTCGTCATAGTATTTTCTTTTCTTAATTGTAACTATCAGACTTAAAAAAATGATATGTTTCTCATCGGCCTACTCTAAATACTAAATTTGCTCTGTTGTAAGGAAACTTCAAGACATAAAAATTTATGAGCATACAAGCATGGCCGAAAGCAAAACCGTTGGCGGAGTGCTATATCTATGAATTAAACGTCATAAAGTTATGCCACGGAAGAACATTGATCACTTTCACGTGATAAAACGTTTTTTAACTAACACCACATGTTGAAATGTGGAGATCCTCAATTTTTTGCCTACTTGCATTAGTTTTCGCTTGAATTCTTACTTCGAATATAATCTCCAAAAACAGGGCAAATATACTGACTTTTAGGCAGCTGAAAAATGGTGTAGTTTTAAAATTATAAATAATTTTTTTTTTTTGCAAACAGCCGGACGTGAAGTTAACTTTTCCAATACAACATGAAAATTATTTATACAAAAAAAATTATCAACCAGTTAGACTATTACCAGGCCTGAATCTCTTACATAAAGATGATCAAACTGGAAAAACAACCTACGCAACTGAAGCTTTCATGAATAAATTAATTGTATATTCACGCATTATTGACATATAATATTCAAATTAGCCAAAATGCGTGCCTTGGCTTCTAGTTGCTCTTTGAAGTATTCCTAGAATCATTTATGGATATATTTAACCACACCTAAGGCACTTCGTGGGTATTTTACGAATTGACAAAAGTGTTTAGTTTAAGGCTAGTTTTTTTTTTGTTTGAGGCCCAAGAAACCCTGAAGTTCCTTTTGATGTGAATGCGTGCATTACAGACAGCTTCAAGCATAGATCCAAGAGGCTGATTATGTAGTTCATGCGCGTACCACGCATTTACCTTTGTCTAAATGACCGGCAACATAAAAATTTTACTACTATTGTTAAAATTACCCACAATGAATTGTTTTTGGGCATATTTGATGCACTTTTCTCTTTTTTAGTTTTTCATTTCTTAGTCATCTATTTATTGTGCCTCATTTAACATACAGACAATATTTTTATGTTTTGTTTGTCTTTAGTAGGGTTCAAACAACACATGAAATCGTATGTAATGTTTTGGAACTGACTCTTTTTACAGCTTTACAATAAAACATTGTCACATAAAACTTTACACAATTAATATTTCCGTTATACGAGCATTGCGTGATTAATTTTCTTAATGAAAAGTGGATGTCCGTTACGTATGAGAGCATGTGATTCTTTTTTATTGCGCATCTATTTGGAAAGTTGTTAATATGTGATTGTCACATGAAAAAAATAACGCCAACGATTAATGATACAATGCAATTACAATACCTAAGACGATCATTTAACTGAAAGTCACGTTTCATTAAAAAATAAATTTTACTAATCAAATGTACTTCGGTATCGCATTAATTTTAATTACAGACAACTCTGTACGGCACAATTCAACGCATTTCACACATTTTAAACAAAGTTTAAAACTTAAAGCTATTAATTTCACACATAAACATGAAGTACAACTTCAACCCAATTCTTAACATCAAATTACTACATTTCAAACCGTTAGAATTTCACACATGCTTCGCATTCATTTAAGACACAGGTGATGATTTGCTTTGATTTGTATTTTTAGTGCAACGAACATGTTAACAAATATGATGATTGACAATGGCAAATTTTAATCGAATTTATTTGACTATACAACAGGCGTAACGTACTCGTATGCGACATGCATGTCACGTATGTTAAATTCGTGGTATCTTTACTTTCATCTTTTCATTCAATTGAAAGACTTTTCATGTAGTATAGCGAAACTTTTCATTTATTTTTTATTTTAACGCAAGCTGAACACATTGGATAAAATGCTGGTATGTTACTTGGATGTGTTTTTCGCACATAACGGGTGTTTTATGTAAATTTATAAATTGATAATAATGTGATGGATTAATGTTGATGTGTAAGACCTTTGGATATGTTAATTTCGTTTGTATTTTCAACCACCATGCATGAGTGTGGTCTTGATAAAAAGTAGGTAAATAGGTCTAGAGATGACAGTATCAAAACATTCGTTGCAAATGTATTTCTATTAACTTTTCAAATAGTTCAGCGAAAATAATTTTGGAATAAGAAAATTTTCGATTCAGACATAATGTTAAAAATGATTATGAAACTTTACTAGGTACGGCACTCATTGTAATCGCTTAGCGCTTACTGGATTATATTTTGAAAAACGTAAAGTAATATTTTAAATAGGCTTTGAAGAAAAAACAATTAATGGGGTGCTGACCAACCACTTGAAGCAACAACTTTGATCAAAAAGTGTCAACCGCAAATAGCCAAATAAAGGTAAGATACTTCCTCGTGGTGGCACTTGGAACAGGAACTTATAGGGCTTGCTCGCCACAGTTGGAAATAGAACAAGTTGGGTGGACAGACCTATGCTCATGTCAGAAGGGTTTTGTACTCAACTTACAAAATGCAGTAACCAGCAACGAATAAAATCAAGAAACATGTCAAAGACGATTTTATTGGAGAAAATGTGAAATTCGAGGATCATACTATTATTAACAAAGTTGAAAGAATTGTGAATTCTGAGGTATTTGTTTTAGTTATACCCATAAATATCTCCCTTGATAATTTTTCCAGATTTTTTAGAAACATATTTTTCATATTTTTGACACGAAATAAGCTGCCCTTTAGAAAGGAGCCAATGATTTGGATGAGCTGCAGTGGCATTTGGGATTCATGCATTTTGTAAATAAGTCCGGCATGCCAGACCTTTGAGGAACGGAACAAATGGAGAGGCTATGCTCATATAAGCTCCATAGAAAATGATGCGACCACCTTCTGAGCATGATTGTCATTTCATTTCCAATATTTCCACAATTTCTCCTCTCGAGAGCCAGATTGTCAATTTGACGACTAAACATGGACGCGAAATTTACCTGGCGCGTGAGATACGATTCGGAATTTAGTCGTTTTTTCGGTTCGAGAACGTGTCCGGAGGTACATTTTGACTGTAGTGAAAATAATATTACACCTGGTTTAGGGATAATAACATTTTAAGAAGTGACATTGTAAATCGGAGCGAGGAACTCAATTAAAAGTGTAATGTGCGTTATTGCTAGAAAATGATGGGTTATCGATACGACAGTTTTTTCTATCCTAAGTGGCCATAATGCTTTATTTGTATTCAATGCTATTTTCTTGTTCTGTGAAGTGTTATTTGCAATAAAACCATATTTACGAGTGCATAAGCGTTTGTTTACTTTCTTGTGACAACCCATTGGGTTCCCCTTAACTAGCTTTAGAATCACGGTCGCAGGGGTAGGTGCAAAAAGACACGTAGATAGGCAGGCGGTCGCAGGGGTAGTTGCGACAACGTGTACACATGGATGTCCACTCCGGTTTTATCTTGTTCCTCAAAGTGCCAGACTTTATCGAAGGCTTTGGCTATGTCAAACATAACCAAACCCGTTGATTTCTTGCGATTTAGCCCTATTCTAATGTGTTGGACCACCCTAGTAAGCTGGAGTTCTGTGGAGTGTAATGGCTTGAAGCCAAATTGTTCTTCTGGAAGTATTTCTTTTTCGGTAACAACCTCAGTTAGTCGATTTAGTAGCACCCGCTCTACTATTTTCGACAGAGAGGATAATAGGCTAATGGGTCGCCAGTTCTGTGGGAACATGAGGTTTTTACCAGGTTTTGGTAGAACAATAACTATTGCCGATTCCCATATTTTGGGGTATTTTCGCAAGCGGAAAATTTCGTTTATAATCGCTGCGATTGCATCGAGAATATTATTCGGGAGCCATTTTAACATGGTGTTTGATATTAAATCAAATCCCGGTGCTTTCCGTCTGTTCAGTACTTGTATGATGTCTTTAACCTCTTGAAGGCAGGTGCTTTGTATTAGATCGGAGTCTGTAATGTCTGACCTCATGAGCCTGTTGGTCAACCGATTGACGTGGTCTTCGCGTTCGTCAAGGTCCTCCTCATCGGATGAATTTTCACAGAACTGTTGTTCTAGAGTATCTGCGAAGGCCTCCGCCTTACCAAAACTGTCGAATTTGATACCGTAAGGGCCGTGAATTGGTGGTATTATAAGTTTGTTTTTAACACGAAAGTATTTGGAAACCCTCCAGAAAGCATCGCTCCCAGGCTCCAGACTTTGCAAGAAGCTCTCCCATTGTTCATTGCGGAATTTTGATATCCGATCACGAATTTTGTTCGTAATTTGATTTGCTTCCTGGTGTAATCTAGGATCACCTGTGTTCCTAGCCCTTCTCCGAACTCGATTCCTCCTCCTTATTAAATTTTTGATGTCGTTAGGGAGTTCATGGGGGTTTGTCACCCTTGTCAGAGTTATGACTGTGTTGTCCTCTTTTGCCTGTATTATTTTGTCTGTGATTTCTTCTATCATTTTCTCTGTGTCGCTGGCTGTTTCAGGTGTTTGAATAATGGTTTCTTTAGCCAGTGCGACTTGGAAAGCTTGCCAATCAGTTTTCTTTTTTACTTGTAGGGGTTCGTCTATGTATATTCCTCCTATTAAGAAGAGCACCGGTTTGTGATCGGATGAAAGTTCGTCGAGGACTTCGATGCGTACATCGTGTTCAAAGGTACTACCAATATCGAGAGGATAAGTATTTTGGTAGCCGCAATGTGTTGATTCGTTGGGGATATGCAGGCTAAGTGGATTATCTGTGAGGAATCGGTTTAACTCAGTCCCAGCACGATTGCTTCTCACAGCTCCCCAGCTTCGGTGGTAGGCATTGAAGTCTCTGGCAAGGAGTATGGGACCCTGAAAGTCCAGAAGTTTTTTAATATCTTCAATGAGCGTAGCTGCCTTCGGGCGGCTGAATACCGAGACTACCATGAATTCAAAAGAATCCGTCCGCACTTGAATTGCAGTAGCTTCTAGTGTTTGTAACGTAGGTGTCAATGCGAGATCATGGTTCACATTCCTTCTCACAAGAATGGCCGTTCCGCCTCCTCTGCCTGTTGTTCTGTCATTTCTGTACAGAAAATAGTTAGGGAAGCGTAGGCGGTTTCCAGGCTTCAGAAATGTTTCCTGGATGAGAATGATGTCAAACTTATAATCAAATATAAGTTGAGTCAACTCACCAGTCTTATGAAGCAGGGAATTTGCATTCCATGTGAGAATGGTTAAATGGTCCATAAAGCTCATTATTGTTTCTTTGTCAGTGTGCTGTTGAAACTGTTTTGTGATGCAAACATTCCCTGGATCATTTTCGCTATCATGTCTTGCATCATGGTTTGGAATTGTGTTTGCATGGTGGCAAAGAGTGTGTCCATGTTGTTATTTGTGTTTAGTGGAGCGTTTGCTTGTTTTTGTTTTTGTGTCTTTTTGTTTTGTTGTTGTGTAGATGTTGTGGTGGTTTTGTTGTTATTAGCAGCTGCAACTTGCGCGAACGATTTTCTGACATTCACTGGGTTCCGAGGACATCCACCATAGTTGGCTGGATGTTCTCCACCACAGTTCACACATTTTGGCTTTTCCTCTGCTTTTTTAACGCATTTGGAAAAATGGTAGAGCCCATCGCATTTAATACAACGGGCCTGAGCGTGACAATTTCTGGAGGAGTGTCCGAACTGCTGACAGTTGTGGCACATAACTTGTCCTGTACGGAGGCGTTGCGCTTCAACAGTGCATATGAGGTGACATATCGCCCTTATATTGTACATGTCAGTCTCGCTTTAGGGAAGGAGGACCTTCACCAACCTGAATGGCCCATCTCGTAACTTTATATAGTGGATTTCAATGGGGTGAAATCCTTGGCTCTCCAGATCTTCTTTAATGTCGTCAATCGACAGTCCATACAGACCCCTGATTACCACATTTAGATTCCTTTCTTCAGGAAGGATATACGTATGGTATTGTATCGTCATTTCTGTCAAGTATCGTGTAAGTTTCCTGTGGTCTTGTGGTGTCTCTGGAATTATCTGGATCCCCAAGTAGACCCTTTTGGCGGATTCGTGTTTTATCCCGATCGTCGTCTGGGGATTTGGATGTGGTGGGCGCTGTAGGAGTGGTCTTCCTTTTTTGGTGGGATGGCCAGCTCTGGTAGAGCCATTGAGGGACCCGGCGGTGGCAGAGCAGGAAATTCCTCATCCTCCTCAGCAGAGTCTTCCTGCATCGACTCATTTTCTTCTTCTTCTTGGATTGCTTCCTCTTCCATCGCTTCTTCTTCTGTAAAAGGAGGTGAGGGCGGCGGGCCCTCTGATGAGGAAGATGAAGACTCCACTTTTCTCTTTTTGTTTTTGGTTTTCTTTTTTGATTTCGGCGTGGTTCTGCCAACTCCGAGTTAACTTCAATCAATTGCTGTTGAGCTTGCCTTAACTGCTCTATGACTTCGTTAAGCTGTGCCTGCACAGCTTGCGAAGTTTGCGATTGCCCAATCAGCAGAGCGATCTGCTGATCTTTGTCCATTGTGGATATGTCTATCATATCCACAACCCGTCCAAACCAAACTCACACACTAAGAAATTTATCCAACTATTTTCACAATTTTTATACGAATCAACAACAATAATCAAAACAACACGCTCTCGCAAACAAGGAAAGCAAATATCACTCACCCAGAAGAATCCGTGCCTTTTTGCCAGCTTGTTCTTTTTCTGATAGTTGAGAATCTTCCCTCCTGCTCGCACTTTCACTTTTCATTCACTAACTGACTATAATATAACTGCTTATATTCACTCACTCACTAATTGACAACTTCGACTTTCGAATGTCCGCAACGATGCACGGCTTCCACAAGACACGTGTAATTATTTCTTTCATTAATTATAAACGATCTTAACATGATGACGGACCACGAACAACTCCCCGACTCCAAACAAAACGTCTCCCTCCCAGTTCACAACAGTACACACATATTGGTTGGTATAAGTATTGGCGCGACTCGCACAGGAGTGTCGCGTATGATCGGTGACATTATTAATAAGTCGAGCAAACTGGAGTACGCTCCTGTCAGATGGTTTTGTACTGAATTTATGAAATGCGAATATTTACGCCATGTAACTAATGTCCAAACTCAAGAAACACTTCTATGATATGTCTGTGGCGAGTATTTTCACCACATATATGTTCTTCTTATTACATTTGATAATATTCAAACGAGTATTTTCACCACATATATGTTCTTCTTATTACATTTGATAATATTCAAACTTCGATAAATATGCGTTTCTTTGAATTGATGAAAACTTTAATTGGTTGTTTCTTAAGGAGATTTATTTTTCAACTCAATTTTTATTTTATAAAAATTTGAATGTCAAGAAAAATATTTCCTAAGGTTACTCCTTTTTGCAATAAAAAATATTCAACTGAATTAATGCTGTTTTTAAATTCAACAATACTAAACTAAATTAATTAAAATTTATATTAAATTTATATAATATTAAAAATGAGAAAGTTCCACCGCATTACTTCCCCCTCAGTTAATGCTGGTCATTAACGATTTACCTTAGTATTTTCTAAAAGAGTTATTTTAACTCCCATGTCATGTTATATATTTAATTCTGTTGTTCTTCTCGTCGAAAGATACTTTTTTTATCATTTTTAACCGTGTCATGGTTTGGAATGCAGGAGAAAAAAGGTTTCAATCTATCTATTGAAATATTACATGATTTGTTTTTGATTTGGATGCTATAATATTTTTCATATTTTTTTAAAACTTTATAAGGTCCATGATAAGGTGGTTGTAAAGATTTGCGCACTGCATCTGTTCTAATCAGCACTTGATTGCAACTATTTAGATTTTTAATTTCTCTTGGTTTTACGTTACTATGATTTGAAGCTGGAATAGGTTTAATGTTTAACATAACTGCCTTTAAATCTTGAACGAAATCTGATTGAGGTTTCTGATCGAGACAAATCTTGTGTAAATCACTCGGCAAACGTATGTTCTCTCTGTAAACTAATTGAGCCGGAGATGCTTTCAGTTCTTCTTTAAATGCTGTCCTCAAACCCAAAAGAATGAATGGTAATGTTTTTGACCATGATGAATTTTTATTAGCCATTACAGAAGCATTCAATGTACGATGCCAATTCTCTATCATTCCGTTTGCTTCCGGATGATAGGCTGTAGTACGATTTCTTTTGAATCCAAGGATTTTTCCCAGCTCACTGAACAATTGGGATTCGAACTGTCTACCCTGATCTGTTACTATAACTTCTGGAACTCCAAAACGTGCAATCCAAAAAGTACATAATGCTTCTGCACAATTTGCAGCCGTAATATTAGTTAAGGGTATTGCTTCAGGCCATCTCGAAAATCAATCTATTATTGTTGAGCAATACGTGAAACCTTGTGAGTAAGGCAATGGCCCGACTATATCCATATGTATTTGTAATGATTTAAAACTTGTTAAGTTCGAACGCGGAACCGACCTCTCATCGGTTCTAGACGTTAAGTCTGAGTAGTGCCAACGGATGGTACCAACAGGTCAACCAATCCGTGCACCGTAACCCATTCACGCGGTGACTGCTTGTCGGCCAGCTAGTTCGGAGAGGATTTCGGTCGCGGGTCTCCGAATGGGTTACGCTCAATTACAATATTTCAGCCACCTGAACATGCCCGTTTTCCAAACGCGTCAACAATTACTCATCCAGAACGGGAAACCTACGTTACGTTAATTCTGGATGTGATCTCTTCACAGATCTCAAATCAAAAACGCTACAAAATCCCATAGGCGCGTTACCGAATCACCGACGCGGTACCGAAAAATATGCTACTCGAAATTAAACCGACGAAAACTACTCTAATGAAATGACGAAACAATCAAAGGTACCGCGTACCGCGCGCGACGCAAAACCGACCTCAGCGGATTTGTCGAAACCCTACCCTCGCGACGGCATACCTACCCTACACTCTCTCTTCCCACTGAAAAAGAACGAGCCACTGAAAAGGAAAGTCTTGGGTTATTTAGCAATTCATGGCTTTATTCATTTCAGATAGATTATAAAAACAAATGAAGAAGAATACTGAAATAAATTGAACTTATCAAGAGGTTTATATGTTATACTCTATGAATTTTTTACTTGGGTATGTATCACTAAGTGTTTGTTTTTAATGTGAATGTATATTGTATATAACTATGGTATTTTAATCATTTCGCTTTTTCATGTTTCTTGTAATTAATGCATGGTATGAAGAAACCAAAATCGTTTTGGGTACCTCTATCTCTTTGTTTCATTTTCTTCCTATTAATGCGAACAAATTTTATTTTGTCATTTTTTTCCTTGTATTCTTCTGTTTTGGTTATTATTTATAACAGCTATGTTAATAGTGTTGTCTATTATTAAATTGTAATTTCTTTTTACCGTTTACTTTAATGTAGTCTTTCTTACATTTTACATATTATTGTAATAATAAATATCAAAAAAAATTGTTAGCTATTTAATACATTATATTTTTTTGTGATTATATTTATTTAAAATTGATTAAATTCTTTTTATTTGAATTAATTACGAATTGATCTTTGTTTGTTTCGGGTTTACACTTTTTGTAAGGATTTTTTCTTTCTACTTCATAAAACATTCTATACTTTTGCGAATTACTGATTTTACTTTTTCTCACCGTTCAAGATGATTTCAGCTCAACTTTTAACGTTACATGCTCTATCGTGTGGTTGTGATTTATAAAGCATCAGAAAAAAAATCATATAAATATCGCGTTTACTTGATTTTGTATGTTTTTGATATTTTTTCTCTTGAATTAATTTAATTTATACCTAAATTGTATAGTTAATTTATAAACGGGATGTACTTTATCTATTTATATATGTATATTAGTTCCCCATCGATTTACATGACTCTCGCGTTTCCGCAATTCCGGTTATGTACAACTGAGAATTAAGATGAATGTTGTGGGAAGCCTTATGTATTTGGTTAAGGTGGAAAGTAGAATATAAAATTCCAAATTCCGGAAATACTTGATACCTTGGCAATATTAAAAAAACAGGAAGAGCTAAAAGAAACTTAACAACAAAAAAAACATACATCTGCATTGCATATTTAAAAAGGTATTTTGATTAGTCATTGAATGCCAAATAACGTGATACATATGATTATACAGAAAACACTCCACCCTAACTTTAGCCTGGAAAAATAGTGTAACAATGACGCGCTCCCTACAAAGCTGATTATGCGCTAAACTGCACTAAAAACTATGAGTGGGTGGTCCTTTTTAAAGGGAAGATATTACTGACCTAAATGTAATATATATCTGGCGATCGTCCTAGTTATACATTAATTACATGGTGTGAGTAAAGAGTTTGATACCTAAATACTACCCGCTAAAACGACTTCACAATACTGATCTACTCAAATATATTCTCACCAAAAATATAATATTGCCAATATTTAAAGTATTTATATCGCGATTCCTAGTTGGAACTACAAGTTCACATAAATCGAGGGATCACTGTGCAAATTGGAAATGAGGGTTTCGCTCATTGCGTTATTTAGTTGTTTTTTTCTTTATATCTTAATCAGCTCTTAGAGGTTGCTTTCTATTAACACATTACTTAATATAATTATCGAATATTTTCAGTAAGTAATCAATTAATTGCATAAATTAATTTGATCTTCCTCAATATTTTTTGTTGTTGTTGTATTATAATCCGGTTATTTCATTCCTTAGTAATTTTACATAAATATTTTTTTAAATAGCTATTTCCTTTCATTAGTCACAATGTTCCCGTTTTGAATCTTTGTTTTTGTCCGTTTCCTAAATTTTTTCCTCTTATGCACAGCCCAATTAATTGTTTTAATAGCGTCTAGTATAATTGTTAAAGGTATTCTAAGTGTCGATTTAAGAGATTGATTTATGTGCCTTTGCTAAATTGCTTAAATGATGGTCTTATAACTGCTTCTTTACTTATAATGCAATGACGGCCAGTTCTGACGTTAGCAAGATCGCCTCGAATTATAGCGCCGCTTGGAACTATAACCTTCCCTTTCAAGACAATGTTCTGAGATCCACAGAGGACATGTGTCGTTTTGATTAACGTGAGCACCTGCCTGTTATAGGCCTAATCTCACGGTCACCATTAGACAGCGATTGGTTTAAGCGCCAATCATTCGCCCCCAAGTTCGGTACCAGTTTACATTGAGGAAACTCTCAACTTTGATACTGGTAGATCCGAGACCCAGCTGTATCTGACGCTATAAGGTTAACGCCAACCTTTGTTTGCACCACAAGCCACCACGAAACTCCCCGAAGGGCCGCAACCAATCAGCTGACCATCTTTATGATGGAAGCTCATCAGCTGCCCGTGGTACCTGAATATACCTCCAGGGTTGAGGTTCGCAGCAATGAGTTGATCTTGTTATCGAACAATCACAAAGCCACTATGTTTCGGATCCAGTTTCAATCCTAGTATTTTTACTAAGCGATTCGGGTACCCCGGGAACGCCAGTCCCCGTCGGCTTCACTGGAATCGGAGACGACAACCCAACGATAGCAGTTGCACCCCTTTGAATTACCAGATCAGTTCCGCCCTGGGGGTATCCACAGAGGACAGTTTGCCGACTTCTTTATTACCCGAAGCCGTTTCAAGATATTCATCGCGACTGTAATACAAATCAGGACTTCCATGATATGCGGCGCCGAACGATTGGACCGCCGGAAACTTGCTTTGGAAATGAAATCTTTGAGGAATGGTTTTATTCTCAAAGAATCAAATATATACTTTCGCTTTCAGTCGGTAAAATAAGCCGGGCGGAATATAAACACTGCTCAATGAATATCGATATTTGACCCGGTCGGCCGAACTGACACAAATACTAATCAAACACTAGGCAATCATGGATGTCAAAGAGATATTTCTTGCTAGGCCATTGAGTATACTAGTGCTAGGCAACCCAGCAACCCAATATGCCTCATTTCTTATGACTATTTCCGATACTTAGCTGGGCAATTAGGATCCTCCACAGCCTCCTTGAGCAGTAACAATTTGTCCTGTCAGTGCTTGATTGTGTGATGGTGTGGTTGATGGTGAATTATTATTATTAATTGATTGATTCGACATATTTGTCGTGACAATTGTTGCTTCAGCACCGACTGTGGCTGCTACGACATCTTGCGCGTTAACTATTTGATTATTGGCCGATGAATTTGAGTCAGAATTTTGTGCAAGAACAGGCGATGGGTGAGCTGGCATCACTTGTACCCTTGAAATTCCAATAGGAACTGCTGTTGTGGTTCCGACGGGACTAGGTGTATTTCCACTCAATGGGTGGGTAGATTTTTAGGCGGGTCGAATGCTGAGGCGCTTCGACGACGAGGGGGCGATGAACTGCAAGGAAAACATGGTAAGGCATTCGTCGATGCAAACCGAACGGAAAAAATTACCTCTTAATAGTTTTAATCACCACTAGGACCGCGCCAAGTCGCTACCGACAGCACACCATGACACGTTCTGGACGACGTAGGAGAAAAACGTTTTATGTCGAATTATTCGCTAGCTACGCGCACAGTTTTGCAACAATAACTTAGCAAATAGTTGAAGAATTTAATTAGACAAAATTTAAATCAGATAACCTTCAATAATTAACTGAATATTTAAGAAATTGTCTACTTGTACGTCTTCTCCATGTGTCTGTCAAATCCAACCGGTTGTCACATCGGACAAACCAGATGTGTGTGGAACGGCACGCCACATGGCGGCAATGTGCCTCTCAATTTGTCGCCAGTGGCATAGTTTTTCGATGGCCACGGTGGAGGGGCATTTCCAGATGGATATGTCTCGAAATGTGTCGGGGTTTGGATTAATTTTATATTTCGAATATTTATATCCACAGATCTAAATATTTGGACAGAAAAGAAATATTTTCTGCGCAACGATATCCGCACGACAGATGAAGTCCACTGGCACTTCGAGGACATACTCATCTGGCCGGTTGCAAGGGTTCGGGATCGGAATCACTTCGATTCCCGGGCGTAGGCGTCACATTACATATTATTTTAAAACGTTTTGATGTAAGGGGGAATGTTTTATGTTCACTTCTATTGTATCTCGTAATTTTTGAACGTTGACAATCCAAACAAGTGCGAGACCAATCAGCAACGTTTTTGTTGAGAAATGGCCAAAAGTATTTATCTGATACAAGGCGTCTTGAAGTTCGGATGCTTGGATGAGCTAAATTATGTACTGAAGTGAAAATTTGCTTCCGAAATGCTTCCGGAATATATGGCCTAATATTTTCATTTGTAATTTCACAAAAAATTTTGAAATTTGTGTTTGGAAAAGTTATTTGTTTAAATGAAAATTTTGGATTTGATTTTAATTTCTCAAAAGATTCGTCTATAAGTTGAGCTTCAGCAATTGCTTTAAAATCTATAGAGCTAGGAATTTCAATTTCAGAAATTCTAGATAGAGAATCTGCAACAATATTCTCTTTTCCAGAAATGTGTCTAAAATCTGTGGTAAATTCACTGATGAAGTTAAGTTGACGAAGTTGTCTTGGAGAAGCTTTTGTAGGGTTCTGACGAAATGAAAATATTAAAGGTTTATGATCTGTAAACAATGTGAATGTGCGACCTTCAATGTAATATCTAAAATGTTTTACTGCTTGATAGGCCGCTAGTAATTCACGATCATATGTACTATAATTTCTTTGAGCTTCGTTCAATTTTTTTGAAAAGAACCTCAAAGGTTTCCAACAATTGTTTACCCATTGTTGAAGCGCTGCTCCAATGGCAATATCAGAAGCATCTACAAAAATTGCTAATAGAGCATTTAGTTCTGGAAAAGCCAGAATAGTTGCATCGAAGAGTTGTTGTTTGGAAGTTTCAAAAGATTTAATAGCCTCCGGTGTCCAATTTATTTATCTCTTGTCTGACTTCTTAGAACCCACCAAGAAACTATTAAGTAAAGCGTGGTGTTTAGCGGCATTTGGTAAGAAGCGACGATAAAAATTTATCATTCCCAGAAATCGCCTCAATTCTATAATTGTTTCTGGTAATTTGATACTTAAAATATGCTTACATTTATCTGGTGAAGGTTTAATTCCTTCAGATGAAATAAAATGACCTAAAAATTTAATTTCTTTTTGTAAGAAATTACATTTATCCAGATTAATGATTAGTCCGTTATCATTTAACCTTTCGAAAATTATTGATAAATGCGTTAAATGATCTGAGGCAGATTTTGAAGCAATAAGAATATCGTCTAAATATACAAAACAAAAATTTAGATCTTTTAGTATTGAATTAATGAAGCGTTGAAAAGTCTGCGCAGCATTGCATAAACCAAAAGTCATGCGAGTGAACTCAAAGAGTCCGAACGGTGTGCAAATTGCAGTTTTCGGAATATCTTCTGGTTCTACTGGAATTTGATGATACGCTTTAACAAGATCTAAAGTTGAGAAGGTTATTGAGCTTCGGTTTTCTTAAACCAAATGTCAGGGAATTCCTTCCAAAAAGGAGGTAATTTAATTGCAACTGCGCTTAAATTAGGGATAGCATCCAAAAATTCCTCATTATTGACCGACATTGTGAAAAACAACAAAATTATGTATTTAAAATTCACTCACGCTATTCTCAATTGATATCAATATAAATTTCAATTAATCCCTAAGGGTTTGAGGTGCCTTCTGGCGGATATATCCCCCCTGTCGCAGAATATATCCTTCCTCTTTAGCGAACTAGAATAACTCACAAATTGAATAAGGAGTAACCCTTACAATTTGCTTGATAAATTTTCTTAAAAAATGTTAATTTTAAATTAAATATAGATATAATATATAATATTTGAATTAAAAATAAATGGTCCACCAATGATTGGGGTTCCGTTAAAATTACCTCAAAAAGGTTGCTTTGAATGAATATTAGAACATAAACGATATGTATTTTGATTCGTATTTTGTAAGCTTGGTGCAGTTGGAAGTGACGGTATTTCCGTAGGCGAATAAAACTTTGGTAGTTCTAGTGGCTGCTCCGGTAATGCAGGTGTGCTGCAGCTCTCGTGTTGTTCCGGGGCATAAAAATGATCGAATGTCGCATTCACTTGGGGATCGGTGTTCAAAACATTACTATCTTCAAGATGCTGGCTGGTTGGTGAATAATCTTTAATCACCTTTGAAAAAGTTGACAGAACCGTTGAAGCCACAGATGGTAGTTAATTACTCCTCGATTCCTTATGTCAATTGTCGATCTTCTTGATTTTCAGTGGTAGCACACGGTATAACTTCTTGGTCCTGTTTCAATTTTGTCAGCTTCAAACTCGCAAGACTGTCCTCGTATGGATCGTGTTCGGTTGTGTTCAGTTGAATCTCCTCGTCAAGGAATTGCTTCGATAACGTAGCCAGCTTATCAATTACAGTTGCGGAAGTCGTGAATCGATTTCGAATGTCGTGGGTCACCAGATGTGGCGAGTATTTTCACCACATATATGTTCTTCTTATTACATTTGATAATATTCAAACTTCGATAAATATGCGTTTCTTTGAATTGATGAAAACTTTAATTGGTTGTTTCTTAAGGAGATTTATTTTTCAATTTTTATTTTATAAAAATTTGAATGTCAAGAAAAATATTTCCTAAGGTTACTCCTTTTTGAAATAAAAAGTATTCAACTGAATTAATGCTGTTTTTAAATTCAACAATACTAAACTAGATTAATTAAAATTTATATTAAATTTATATAATATTAAAAATGAGAAAGTTCCACCGCATGTCCGTCAAATGATATTTTTAAAGGAGGCACCTTTTACTCCAGTCCCGGAGACCAACATTTTTAATTTGGTGTAGCGAATATCATTCAGTGCTCAGAGTCTCAACGATATTTAAGTTATTCATTTTTCCTGAAGTTTCATAGAGTTCTGATCAGTAATCAACAATCTGGTTTGATCAAAAGCCTATAGAGTAACAAAATCAGGCATTGTTGTTGTTATGATATGTGAAAATTCAAATGGCTATAACTTCACTAAATATGATTAGATTCTAATAAAATTTATAGGATGGGACAGTTTTGTATTAGAATACCTCGGTACAAAATGTTGAGAACATATCCGATTTTATTCGTGAAAATTTGAAGTTCCTAAATCCTACTAGTACTAACAAAGTTGAGCGAATGTTTACTGCCTGCCGTTGTTACACTTATTTAGAACCAACTTCATTTGTTTTTTTCAGATTTTCGGCCTACTGGTGTCTAAAAGTAAGGGGAGGGATGCATTTTTTTCACGTTCTTCCGCTTGCCTTGCCTAATCCGTTGTCGATGCTGAAATTTTATAATATTAAAGGATCTCATCAAGACCTTTCATTTGATACCCTACCCAACTATATTCGATGAAAAAAAAATTTAACGGTCACATCCTTCTAGACTCACTTTAAAATGCTTTCAAATTTCTTTCGACTATCAAACTTTCATTAAACAGCAATTCCTGAGCTGTTCATAAAACTTGATGACTCTAGCTACTTTAGTTCCTAAGAAAATTTGCTGCGGCGCACTAAAAAAGGGACGGACGGACGGAGAGACGGGCCAGTAGTGATGTAAAATGGTTATTGTCAATTTTTTTTTAAA
Organism: Odontomyia ornata; assembly: GCA_963969285.1. Taxonomy (NCBI): domain Eukaryota; kingdom Metazoa; phylum Arthropoda; class Insecta; order Diptera; family Stratiomyidae; genus Odontomyia; species Odontomyia ornata. Next base: position 141,296,668 of record OZ017739.1, read on the forward strand.
CCCTAAGATGCAGCTATGTAGCTCAGAATAAAGAAGAACATTGGCTAACAGAGGCGTATCGCATATTGCGCTCTCCTCGATATGATGGGTGCTTACTATAAACGGCTTCTTGTAAGTCATAACATTGACAGGAGTAAAGGTTGTGAACTACTCGGCGGCGAGGTGTTAAATTTCCTGCAACTCTCTGCTTAAGGAAAACACACAGAGAGTGGACAACTACAAGCGGTTTTAGTATCAACTCAAAGAAGAACGCTGGTCATCACGTAATTCGTAAGTGCGAGAAATATTTTTGTTTGCCTCACGACAACCCAAAGCTAGCTTGCGAGCGCACTTACGCATTCCCAGCCAAGGACATTTCCAGCTGAGCATGAATCTTGCACTCGCTGAGACAGCAGTACACTGCTACATTCCTTTACGGACGTTACATACAGAGGTGGCCAAAAGTGATCGGACAATACAAGAAACAAGCAATAAAATACTTTTACGAGCATAAGCTTTGAAATGAAATAAAATTTTTTCCCTTATATAAAAGTCACTTGTATTCTCAATTAATTGCACAAAAAAATAAAACAGAAATAAAAAGAATTTCACAAGAAAATTAACAACTAATTCAAATTCACATTGCATCAACTGGACAAAAGTAATCGGACGTTCAATTGTAATACTTTTCTTTCTGATGATTCCATTAGAACATAGGCTTTTAATATCTAGTTGCGTATCCTTTTTGTTTTATAACATCTGTTAACCTATTGGGCATAGACTGTACCAACTTACGGGTGACGTCCGGAGTAATGTTGTCCCATTTTTCTAATAACACCGTCTTCAGTTGACTTTTATTAGTAATGTGATGGTTCCTTATTTTTTTATCCAGATGATCCCAAAGATGTTCGATGGGATTTAGGTCTGGGGATTGCGGTGGTGTTTTTAATTGACCAGGAGTGTTGAAAAGGAGCCACATACGAACATCATGAGCTGTATGCTTTGGGTCATTATCTTGCTGGAACAAATAATGACCATCAAGACCCAATTTTTGTGCACTTTTTTTCAAATTTTCTTTCAAAATCGTCAATGAAAACAAGTTCTCCTACACCGTTGGCAGCCATGCAACCCCAGACCATTACACAGCCACCTCCGTGTTTTACTGTATGTTGAATGTTTTTGGGATGAAGCTCACTATTTTGAGTTCTCCACACCAACAACCTGCCGTCGGAGTGGTAGATATTAAACTTACTCTCATTAGAGAATATTATACGAGTCCAAAAGTCGAGCGGCTTGCTTTTAAATTCTTTTGCAAAGCATAATCTTTTCTTCTTATTAACTTTGCTAATTAGCGGTTTCTTTCGAGGTACTCTCGCTTGATAACCAGCACGGCTGAGAGCTCTACGAATAGTCCGGGCACTAACATTGGTACCATTTACATCTGCTCATTGATCCCTAATACTTCTGGACGTTGTAGTCGGATTCTTTTTAACAATTCTTAAGATTTTTCGTGCGTCTGTCTCTGTTAGTTTACATGGTCGACCACTCCTAATTTCGTTTTCCACCTGATTATTTTTTCTGAACCGTTTCACGATATCGAAAACTGTCGAACGACTTCTTCCAATTATTTTTGATATTTCAGAAAAGGATTTATTCTCTTTACACAACTTTATTATAACTTTTCTTTCATGTACAGTCTTCCACAAAAGTCAAGGTACAGTGATAAATATCATGAAAATTGTTTGATATTTTTATTTAAAAAACCTATAGTGATAAAATTTTTTTGGTATTACTTCAACTATAATCATTACACTTTAAATTCATGTAAAACAAAACGAAAATTCTGTCGTATTAATATATTATTACATATGATGTGTTGGAAAGTCAATGAATGAAGTCCACAAAAGTCATGGTACACCCAAAGAAAAATGATACAAATTGTAATTATAGTCTTGCGTAGTTATTTGAATTATACTTTTCTTAATATTTTGTCGGATATCCTTTCATCTGAATTACTGACTTCAGTCTTTTTGGCATAAATTATACCAATTTTTTAGTAAATTCGCTGCTGATTCTGGCCCACTCCTCCAATATAACATCCTTAAGCTGCGCCTTGCTTGATTTCACTCTTTTTCGGATTTTTGTCTCAAGCTCATTCCAAAGATGCTCTATAGGGTTCAAATCAGGGCTTTGAGGCGGTGTAGCAAGCATGCGAGTATTGTACAATAGCCACATTCGAACTTTATGCGCAGTGTGCTTAGGGTCATTGTCGTGTTGAAACAAGAAATCTTCTCGTATACCTAATTTGGCTGCACTTTGTTTCATGTTGTTTCGTAGAATCTCTAAATAAGAGTTCTGATCCATAGTATTTTCGATGAATGTCAGATTTCCAACTCCAGCAGCAGCCATGCAACCCCAAACCATAACACCACCGCCTCCATGTTTTACTGTTCTAATAGTGTTCTTGGGATTAAATGCTTCTCCTACTTTTCGCCAGACCCTCTTATGCCCATTTACACCAAATATACAAAATTTAGACTCATCCGAAAATAAAACATTATCCCAAAACGTTATTGGTTATGCTTTTGCAAATGTTATTCTTTTTTGTTTGTTTATGGAACTTACAAGAGGTTTTCTTCTAGGCGTACGAGATGAAAATCCAGCTTCTACGACAGCTCTACGCACAGTTTCTACGCTAACCTCCTTCTTATCATTAATTCCAAGAACATCGCAGATTTTTCTACAGCTTAGAAATGGATCTTGTTTTACCATTCGCGAAATTTTTCTCTTGTCCTTTGCACTTAGTTTAGATGGACGACCTGTTCGGAGCACATTTTCCACTCTATTTTCCTTCTTAAATCGATTTATCACTTTTTGAATGGTTGACCGACTTCGCAACACTAGTTCAGCTATTTCAGAATTTGATTTGCTCTGATTTGAATGCAGATTAATAATTATTTCACGCTCCTTAATACTCAACTCCTTTCGACTCATTTTTTAAAAATTTTATTAATAAAAAAAAACACCACGAATACGGACGCGATATTAAAGACAGCGGCCTACGGTTGTTAACTCACTCTGATAATATGAACTTGGGGGATTCCACTTTTTACAAATAACAGGGCATTTTCTGCAACTGTACCAAGACTTTTGTGGAGTAGAAAAGAGACATTGCCAACAAAAAATTATTGTCTTCAATGATCATTATTGCCGAATCCCTTTAAATTTATGAAAACTTAAATTCAACAGAACTCGTATCATTACCATTTCATAACTTTTGGTTTTCAAATAAAAATATTGATTCAGTAATATAATTTTCAGTTACCGATTCTCTGTACCTTGACTTTTGTGGAAGACTGTACATATACAGGTTTTTTTGCGATTCTTAGCCATGTTTAACTTTCTTCACTTAAAACTGACAAGTAAATGACTGATATCAGAAAAACACATATCAACATATAATTAGGGGAATTCCCTTTTAAACTCGGAAATGAGAAGAAAAGAATTGCTCCAAACTTCAATGACTAATTTCACACTTTTCAAAATGTCCGATTACTTTTGTCCACTTGATGCAATGTGAATTTGAATTAGTTGTTAATTTTCTTGTGAAAATCTTTTTATTTCTGTTTTATTTATTTGTGCAATTAATTGAGAATACAAGTAACTTTTATATAAGGGAAAAATTTTTATTTCATTTCAAAGCTTATGCTCGTAAAAGTATTTTATTGCTTGTTTCTTGTATTGTCCGATCACTTTTGGCCACCTCTGTATATCCACCTACAAACACTACACTTCGCCAAATCTCCGAACGAACGACATACAGTCTTCCACAAAAGTCAAGGTACAGAGAATCGGTAACTGAAAATTGTATTACTGAATCAATATTTTTATTTGAAAACCAAAAGTTATGACATGGTAATAATACGAGTTCTGTTGAATTTAAGTTTTCATAAATTTAAAGGGATTCGGCAATAATGATCATTGAAGACAATAATTTTTTGTTGGCAATGTCTCTTTTCTACTCCACAAAAGTCTTGGTACAGTTGCAGAAAATGCCCTGTTATTTGTAAAAAGGGGAATCCCCCAAGTACATATTATCAGAGTGAGTTAACAACCGTAGGCCGCTGTCTTTAATATCACGTCCGTATTCGTGGTGTATCTTTTATTTAATAAAATTTTTAAAAAATGAGTCGAAAGGACTTGAGTATTAAGGAGCTTGAAATAATTATTAATCTGCATTCAAATCAGAGCAAATCATATTCTGAAATAGCTGAACTAGTGTTGCGAAGTCGGTCAACCATTCAAAAAGTGATAAATCGATTTAAGAAGGAAAATAGAGTGGAAAATGTGCCCCGAACAGGTCGTCCATCTAAACTAAGTGCAAAGGACAAGAGAAAAATTTCGCGAATGGTAAAACAAGATCCATTTCTAAGCTGTAGAAAAATCTGCGATGTTCTTGGAATTAATGATAAGAAGAAGGTTAGCGCAGAAACTGTGCGTAGAGCTGTCGTAGAAGCTGGATTTTCATCTCGTACGCCTAGAAGAAAACCTCTTGTAAGTTCCATAAACAAACAAAAAAGAATAACATTTGCAAAAGCATATATTGACAAACCAATAACGTTTTGGGATAATGTTTTATTTTCGGATGAGTCTAAATTTTGTATATTTGGTGTAAATGGGCATAAGAGGGTCTGGCGAAAAGTAGGAGAAGCATTTAATCCCAAGAACACTATTAAAACAGTAAAACATGGAGGCGGTGGTGTTATGGTTTGGGGTTGCATGGCTGCTGCTGGAGTTGGGAATCTGACATTCATCGAAAATACTATGGATCAGAACTCTTATTTAGAGATTCTACGAAACAACATGAAACAAAGTGCAGCCAAATTAGGTATGCGAGAAGATTTCTTGTTTCAACAGGACAATGACCCTAAGCACACTGCGCATAAAGTTCGAATGTGGCTATTGTACAATACTCGCATGCTTGCTACACCGCCTCAAAGCCCTGATTTGAACCCTATAGAGCATCTTTGGAATGAACTTGAGACAAAAATCCGAAAAAGAGTGATATCAAGCAAGGCGCAGCTTAAGGATGTTATATTGAAGGAGTGGGCCAGAATCAGCAGCGAATTTACTAAAAAATTGGTATATTCTATGTCTAAAAGACTGAAGTCAGTAATTCAGATGAAAGGATATCCGACAAAATATTAAGAAAAGTATAATTCAAATAACTACGCAAGACTATAATTACAATTTGTATCATTTTTCTTTGGGTGTACCATGACTTTTGTGGACTTCATTCATTGACTTTCCAACACATCATATGTAATAATATATTAATACGACAGAATTTTCGTTTTGTTTTACATGAATTTAAAGTGTAATGATTATAGTTGAAGTAATACCAAAAAAAATTTTATCACTATAGGTTTTTTTAAAAAAATATCAAACAATTTTCATGATATTTATCACTGTACCTTGACTTTTGTGGAAGACTGTAAAAGCATTACAGATTCCTGGACAATTCTCATCCCAATTCCGATGACCAGATCCGATACAGGCTCTGATGATGTTCAGTGTCGACTGGTTAGTAAAGTTCTAATGAAAAATAAATGCTTCAAGCCTAACTTTTAAGCGGAAAAATTGATACTGCCCATTTGTATGGGCTTCAAGAGAATTGAAATCATACTTGCTATCAATGCAATTCTAATTGCTTCTTTCAGTGAAGTCAGAATACATGAATATAGTAGTGCTTTCACTTGTAGGATGAGTGCTACAACTAGTTTTGCTAAAATATCTGGCAATCACCGTTTTGAACGAAATATGATGACATGCCCAAATTATTTGGTGTTCTGAAGCAAAAGTACAAAAATTAGTTGATTGCGGCGCGTCGCTCCAAATCATAAATCTCAAGTGAATGTAGTCCCCCCCACATAAAATTTAACTCAGCTCTACAATCAAACCTTTGCCAGAAAAATATTCCTCATGCCTATCGAAAGCGAATTTGTTTACAAACATTTCATTGAAACTTTCGCTTATTTTTTTTCTGTTAAAGTTTCGGAAAGTCTTTACTTTGGGTGTGAATGCGTTTTTGCTCTGTTTTTCCACCATTTCATTCATTGACTGTTTCTCTTCATCTTCGTTATCCTCTTTTCCATGATTTCGAGTAATATCTCGCAATTAATCTTGTTATTTATTTCACGTATTTGTTAATGCTATTATTAGTCGTCTTATCAGAACGACTTTGCAGCTGATGATGTATCTTCAGAAACGTTCCAAGAAACAAGATTATGATTAAGATGATGTTTCCTCGGATAAGATTGAACAATAGTAGTTCAATATAGCAAGTCATTGATACTACATTGTATTCACAATGTATACATATAAGCTCCACACAACGCATCCAAAGATTTAAATGTGTGTGTGTGTGTGATTGAAAGGATTTGGACGTATTGATGTTATTACATTATGGATCTACTCAAGTGGGAAAAAGTAGATGAGTAGTTACATAAGAGGATAGAATTCATCCAGATAAATTATTCAACCAGATTATCTGATCCCTCTGCTTAGAAAATTATCATTGAATTGCAATAGAAGTTTTTTCTGTTCACTTCCGTGGATAAAATCAACTTCCATACTTCTCACAGGAAATGTTGAAAAATTCGAAAAAAAACTTCGCATCCGTACGCCAGTGCCTTTGCATCATAAAAGTGCCTGAATTACGGATTTGGGGAAAATGAAGCTAAAAAATTGAGTTATCAAACATCCGTTATGCTATGATGAACATCAAAATCCACAAAATTAAAAAAAATCGCAGCATTAATAAAAAAGTTTATTCTTCAAAATAATTCCAACTAACGATCCATGCTAATTGCCTTGATAATGAAAAAATTTGCTCATTTATTCCTCAAAATTAAAGCCGATAATAGATGAATTTACAGAAGATTATATCATACCATTGTCAATTACGCTAGAATGGATAAAATTTAGTAAGGCTCCCAATTAACTTTGCTTTATTAATTGAATTAAATAATCAGAAATGACTCTTCACCGCACAAATCAAAATTTAGCCACCTCAAGTATCTGAAATTGGAGAAGTTTAAAGCACACTCAGCAGATACTTGTATTTATGGTCCATTGTATCTCACCTCGTGCTGACTGGCTTGCGGCGAGTATTTTTACCCTAAACCGGACATTATTAATTGTCGAAAATATCAAAGTGATTCCGTATTATGTGTCATTATGATGACAGTGTGATGCGACCACCAGAATAGATGAAATAGGAACTGATGAAGATAGGGTGGTAGTGCGAATTAATGATGGAATAATAAGTTGTAAATGTCAGTTTTAAAATGACTTTACGGAACAAATTACTCGCGATTTTTTGGTTGTGAAGAGTTTGATGATTACGGTAGAGTATAATTGGGAATCTTCTCAAGCGAAGAGCTATCATTTATGTCTATATTTAATATGAGTTGGTGAATTGTAGATCCTGTCTGCGTTTTGTAGTAAATTTTCCGTGAAGTCTTGTTCATTCATTGTTAAAATCTTCGAGCAATTTCACTTTCGATTGTTGGAAACTTTCAATTTTCATGTAGGTAATTGATGCGTTTGTTTTCTGTTGATGGTGTATAATTTATAAAAGTTAGCGATTTCAAGGCGTTGTCTAACGCAATGTTCCGGCTTGTTTGCTGTGTTTTCATAGATCTATTTACCAACTTCCATAGGAGAGAGAGTTATCGGTTTCATTTGTATATTTGCGTTGTGGCTCTTTTTAGGGTATTATAAAATAAATTTTACAATACCCTACTAAAATCGCGATCTGTCATTCCGTCTGTGTGTCACAGCGAATTTTCTCCGAACCGTATAAGTTAGAATAACGAAATTTTGTATGCAGGTGAAAAGTGATGTCTTCGTAAAAGTTTCACGACAAAAAACAGCTAAGGTTTTTAAGAGAGGTGACTTGGTGACCCTTAAATATGGGTACTAAATGAAAGTTCTTGATGAGAACTTTTCAAAACGGTTTTATATAGGGTGGCCCAGCAATAATGCACAATGTTAATTGTGAGTCACACCAGAACATCAAGTTTTTTGCCCAAATTAATTTGACATTTCTTTTTTTCAGTGTTTAACAAATTTTACCAAGGAGAAGTACAGAATTGAGCAGCGCATTAAGGTTGTTGAAGCCTTTTACGAAAATGGGCGTTCAAATCAAAATGCATTTCGTGCACGTCGTGGTTTTTTGGTCAGCATAATCGACCAAATGTGTCCACAATTGGAAGGATTGTGCGCAAATTTCAGCAAAACGGGTCTGTAGGAAATGTGAAATGACCTGTGCATGCTCGCCCAGTTCGTTCTGCGGAATACATTGCTGTTGTTTGCGATAGTGTGTCAGAAGAGCCGTTAACCTCTACTCGTCGTCGAATGAAAAATGCGTCTGCGCCCCTAGCAATTGAATATCTTTGTGCGGAAAAAAGTCTGAAGCACAAAATAAATAAACAAAAAAAAAAAAACTATAGAAGAAGGTATTAATGAGGACAAGGCCAACAGATACCTCAAAAATCAAAACGCCATCCTTTCTAAATAACAGTGCAATTTATGAATTTTACATTTTTGTGCCTTAAAAACATAAGGTGGCTTTAAAATTTTACGAAAATGCCTGTCTAGATTTTTATGAATTTCAAGGTTGTTTTCTGGAAATTTCATGAAAATTGAGCCATAGCTACAGCCAATCGAAAATTTACCAATTACAGCAATAACAATAATACTGTGTAGATACATGTTTTCAAAGGACCTAGGCATCACAGATACGTAGGAATTTCGATGAACATATTAGAAACGTTTTGTAACATTGATATTCTATCATAACTACTCAAAGAATGAGGTCAATTCACTGAAAATAAAATGGCGGCGAATTAAAATACATCATGATCATATCTTATTTCTCCGGGCTCAGTTTATGGAATATATATACTAAATGAGTCAAGTTTTGATATGCAAAAGACGTTTGAGTTACTAATTATTTTCAAAACATCTTCTGATACTACTACTTCCACTTATCTATAGATGCCCGGGCATAATTTTTCAATAGAAATAGAAAGTCCTATTTCACAAAAGTATTTGGTTTATATTCCTTCCTTGTTTTTTTTTAGTTGGGAGGTGAAGGCTATTTACACCCTGAGTGTTGGGGCTCCCAGGCATGCAAGACGTCTGGAATGCCCACTAAACATCTCCCCTATCAACCTGAGAGCCTAGCATAGAACTTTGGTGGACCACCAACGCACCCAGCGTGCATACGTGTGCGCCCTGGGTTAGGCAACATGCCGTCAACATGCGCGACTATGTTGCGCTTGATTGGAATATCGCTGGCGGGGAAATTCCGCGATCCCATGTCCACGCGATGAATGGGTGCAACTTTGTTGCGCCTGGATAGCGTTGCGCTGACGATAAGCGACGATGGAACGGATGCTCGTCACCAGATGTAACCAACGCGAAAAGCAACCGTGGAGCTATCGTTGGCGATGCCGTATCAGCGATTTCAAGGAATATAAGCGAAATAAACAAAGTAATCCCTCTCAGTCATTCATTCGCTCACTCGACGTCGACGCACCAACATTTCATAGATGAAACTTTGTAAAATCTTTTATAAATAAATCTATTTATAGGCAAAGGAAATTCTCTTCACTTATACATAGAACCATTGGCATATTACTTTGGGCGAAGCCTCGTTCTGCTATGCCGTGAGGCGCTTTCAAGTTGAAGGATCCCTTCTTTACCGCGAGAGGAGGGAGAAAGGATTGCTAGAACAGTGATCAACCTCAATCCGACATCCGCGGCTACTGTGAGCCCTTTTCATCTTTAGGACTGCCCATGGTTTCATTTGCCAAGCGATCCAAGCATTTCCTTGATAAGACTAGCCGGGGAGGACTCTTACTATAGCTTGTATAGATCCCAGCGCGGCCTGTTTCATCTGTTACGTGGAAAAAATATATGAAAGCATCGTCTTTCTTTCTTGCGCAAATAAGGTTGCAAGCACCCATGTTCACTCGTGCTGGCGCAGATAAAAGTTAATCTCACTGTGCGTTCGATTGAGCCTCAGATCAGGGCTGACGCGTGCAGTTCATCATCATTTCGTGCTGTTCACAATATTGAGTGAGCGTTGTCTCTCATCTTCGTTTCGACGCAGTTAAGAGTAGATAGTACGGCGCTCTCTAGCAAGAAGGGTGATAGGTCTCAAACCAGGAACTGTCGGATATGAATATGCCACTTTCAGCTGTCCTCTTCTCTGTATATGTGCCAAGCGTATTCGGTACAGCTTCTCGCTGAGAGCGTCGCGTCATATTTCTTCACCGTACAGTAGCACTGACTCTACAGCACTTTTCAGAAGCCGCCTTCTTGATGTGTTGGGTTCCCCTAGGTTGACCATAAGTCGACTCAGCGCCGATACGCCTGGAGCAGCTTCATCAGCCGTTGCCCTGATTTGAGTAGCGAAACTCATATTTGAGTCGATCAGCAGCTTAAGGTATTTCACTGATGGTTTCACTTCAACCAGTATTTCCCCCAATACTGATCGTTACTACTCTTGAGATTCTTTTCTGTTTCAGGATGACTACTTCTGCTTTCTCCAGTGCTAGATTGAATCCGGAAGCAGTTATCCGGTCTCTCACTCCGGCGCATTAGCATACATAACAGGCCAATTGAAAAGTCCCCGATCAAATGGGGCCGTTTTTTTAACGATTTCATCCTTTAAACGATCCAATAACGCTATGTAATAATCGCTGTTGATGGTCTGGCCCTTTTGGAGGTAATCAATGAATATTATACCTTGCGCATCCTAGAATACTGATTTTCCTCGCTTTGGATTCGGTTGATCGTATGCAGTCCACTCAGCTGACTGTCGGTTGGACTCCGGGGTGAAATGATGAAGCCATGTTTCATCCATTGTCACATATCGACACAAAAATTCAGGTTTATTGCGCTTAAACACTGCTCAGAATCATTAACACGTAGTTGCTTTTGATCGATTGTGAGCTCGCGCGGCACCCATTTTGCACACAGCTTTCTCATGTACAAATATTCGTGAATGATATGATGTACATGTTCAGATGATATCTTCACAATGTCTGCTATCTCGATCAACTTCACTTTACGGTCATTCAAAATTATTTTGTGAACTTTTTTGATGTTTTCGTCGGTGATAGCCTCTTTTGGGCGGCCACTGCGTTCGCCGTCTTCGGTGCTCATTTCACCACGTTTAAACGTAGCATACCAATCAATGATGGTTGATTTTCCTGGTGCAGACCCCGAAAACTCTTCATCAAGCCAAGTTTTTGCTTCAACTGTATTTTTTCCCTTCAAAAAGCAATATGCTATCAGCACACGAAATTCTTTTTTTTCCATATTTTTTCAAAAAACAAAAGTAGCTACACTCACAACGCAATATCTCACAAACTAATGGTCGGACTGCTGTCAAATTTTGACCCGTATCGTTTGAAGGTTGGTACTAACTAAAAATCATATGGATGTAATACTAGCACCGCCATCTGCGTATCACACCGGGGACTTTTCAATTGGTCAGTTAGTCTAATTTGCGCCTGTTCCACGTTGCGGCCAGCAACTAGCGCCTAAACATCATCCACACAGCCTATCAAGCGAGATTTACCATGCAGCTCAAGTCTCTATAGCCTGTTATACGGTATGGTTCACAAGTCTGAACCAAGACTAAATCCTTGAGTAACACCCGGTATAACTTAAATCCTTCGTTGGCGCTGCATCGTTCCATAAAGCAGGCTTCAGTCATTCAGGTAGTCTCTCCAAAGCCGCATAAGATTTTCACAAACTTTATTTTAATTTTTGCCAAGCAAGACATATACATATAATAAAGAAATATACAATAAATTTAAAGACTAATATGTTTTTAGGGCTTTGTAAAGAAGTTTTTGCAGGACCTACTACCACCACTGTCTGTCCATCTGTCAATCTGCTCATGCGTCACAGCAAGTTTTCTCAGTTACTATAGCAGCTAGAAAGCTCAAACTTTATGAAAAGGTCAAAAGTGGCGGTCTCTCAAAAGTTTGTCTTATAAAACAATTCAAATTTTTTTAAGGGGCTCCTTATAAAAAAAAATTGTTTGTCAAAGGTAGTCACGTGAGGTATCAAATAGAAGGTCTTGATTAGTATTTTCAGGAAGGAAGGCAAATTCTGAAAAAATGATGCCCCCCACTTCCTGATTGGATAGCTTTGAGCTGAAACATCTGCAAATCTTTAATGAGTACAAGGGCAACAAATACTTCAGTAATCGAAATTCTCTCAACTTTGTTAATAATAGTATGATTTGTAGATTTTACGATTTCTCTCAGCAAATCAAAACAATATCGTTAAACTTCCCAAAATTTGTCAGTTATGTAGACTAATTAAGACCTTGATGCTCACGAAATTTCATGAAAATCGGATCATAATCAAATGAGTTATAGTCATTACAATAACACGTGTTGTTGGTTGATACATACTCGTATAACAAATCGACTCTTATTTTCCTCCGATTTTCATGGAAATTTAAGGTCTAGTGTTTAATTTGAACATGTTCAATTAGCATAGCATTCAGAAAAATTATTTAAGGTGACAAAAAAGCACATTGCTTATGAAAAAAACTTCGCATCTTTTGCATAAATTTGAACGATTCCTTATATAATTATTGGATGAATAATTCACGTCATCGATTCAATGCCATCAGAAAACTTGTTTGGAACCCTAGGATGGTTACAAACCCCTTTTGGTAGGAACAACATATTGAGCAATCAAAGGACTTTAGGATATGTGTTTTGTATGTTACATAGCCAGTACCCTATGGACTCGTATACTGGCATGAACTGTAAGCTCGACTTCATGTGTATCCTATATACATCATCAAGGCTCCCGGGGAGAGAGCTCCTACTGCATGACACTTACTTGCTACTATTGTCCTTTTGAAACTAGATTCATAAAGACGAGGATTTATTTTAAAGGATTAATTTCATTTATGTTTTTATTGTCTTACACGTTTAACTGAATACACATTTACCCTACAAACAAGTTGATTAACTACAATTTTATTAATTGAATTTACTGTCGTTCGATGTTCATATTGCTTGGAATTGGCCTTACATTCCTCGAAAACCCATTACGATGAATATTGAATGATTCACCTTTGACTTCCACTCTGATTTGGAGTTCCTTGATTTCGGCGGGACTTGCTCTTCCCATGTGAGCGCCCGCCAGTAGAGGGAATCAAAAAGAAGAGTTTGTGGATCGGGGTGGTCACACGGCGTGGAACGTCAAAAGGCCGATTGAGGTTCACGCCTCGAGCCAATGCCTCACCCCTTACCATGGGAAACTAGTCTTTGTGGACCCAAGCTCTGGGGAAACAGAAAAAAGTTTCCCCTATTGAATCGGACGTTGCTAACTATTACGGGAACGGGTAGCAGCACGCTCTCTCAGAGACTCGAACGCAAATTGAAACTGCCAGTGTTTATATTTGGTCGAAAAGCGAGCTTTGCTGCATATTTCGCCGAAATTTGCTGAATACGCAACATGTGAGCTCCAATTTTTGCGACGAATTGGCGAAATTGAACGAGTGAGAGCTTTTGTTTCGTTTTTCGGCTCTCTCTTCTTCTTTACTGCCCTGGAAGCACACCTCAAAGCTTATCATGTACGTGGTCCACAATGTGATGGCTCGTATGAAGCGAAGTGGATGGGGAGTAATGTTTACTGAACATGTTGAATGCCTTTAAAATCTCTTTCTTAGCTCGTTACCTGCAAAAGTAATATGATGGCACCCTACAGTGAGTATTGGTGAAAGTCTTGTGATTCTAAGGGGGTAGGGATCTAAACTTGGTTCAGACCTGTGGAACGAGTCTTACGACGGGCTACTGGGACTGAAGATGCCAGATTAGTCGCGCTTGAGCGGCTATGCGGATGATGTTCCGGCTCTAGTCGTTGGACGCACTGTTAACAAGCGCTACTTAGGCTAGGTAAGCTAATGCGCCGAGTGAGAGACTGGATGACTGCTCGCGGGATCAGTTTAGCACTGGAGAAAACCAAAGTGGTCATCTTGACAAAAAAGAGGATGATCAGTATTGGAGACATACTAGCCGAATCAAAGCCAGCGGTGAAGTACCTGGGACTACTGATCGACTCGAAAATAAGTTTCTCTGAGCAAATCAGGGCTACAGCTAAGAGGGCTGCTTCGGAAGTATCGACTCTGAGTCGACTTATGGCGTCAAATATCCAAATGATGTGCGCCTGCGCGAGTATCACAAAAACTACCTACTAAACTGGTTTTAGGAAAAATCACAAATTCCTGCGACTGCCGACCTGGACAAAATTGTCGAAAATCGCAGTGTGCGGGCTTCCATTTAACCATGTGTAACTTGCGACAGAAGCGCGACTATATAGTCGCAGTCTGATGCATCCCTTATGATTTAATTCAGTCAATGATATTAGTAGTAGTATATAGCAACAAGATGGCGGCTAGTGAAAATTGAGTAACAATCGTTTATCTTGAAGCAAGTATGTATTTGTTGTGCAGTCCATGTTGGTTAAGTTTTTCTTGAGTTTATTGATTATTGGCGCCTTCATATCGAAGGTTGAAGGTTGAATTCTTCTGTCATGAGCGTAGTTACGTCGACCCAACTTGTTTACATTGCGTTGAGATATGGGTAGCAGAACATGATTGGAAGCTTCATAGAAGTTCTTTTTTGAGTTTATTCGTTATTGATGTCAACGTATCATAGGTTGAGCACAAAACCTTTCTGACAAGAGCGTGCTTGCACCACCCCAACATTAATTGATATTATGAAATTAATGTACTATATTTACTTCTAATGATTTTGGTTCCTATCTCCATAACTTCGCCAGACTGTACTCCGAATTGCCACTTTCCATAAAATACTGAAATATACCCTTACTATTTGTTGCAAATCAAGCAGGAAAAAATGCAGTTTAAAAATTCAGTTAGAAAGCTAAAATTTGTTTTTATTTGACCGTCAAAAAACTGAAAATTTACAGTATTGTCTTTTCTTATGAGAAAATTCTTAACTACATTTGGATACTAGTTCCCATTAGAACTCCAGTAAGTCTGGTAGGATACTGTAAATTTCGTCGTCCGATGCTCGTTCCTAAATGTTAAAAATATCCCACGAATCAACCAAATTAGTTTACCATATATACGAGTATCCTATAATTTCCATTCACATTAGATCTCTGATGCTGCAATCGACTTAAAGACATTTCCTCTTCTAAATCCTCTCCTCTTAAGCAGCAAAAAACTCAAGCAATTCAATTCAGATCTTTGCTTCCGCTGATGATGATTCTTAATCTGCTCATCTTTACACCGCAGCTATCATGCTTCTATCATTGCTTCTGATGTGGTTTCTTTTAATGCTTAACAAGAGACTCCCCACGTTGAAATATCTTTACACAAATGATTGTTATGCAATCATACTTATCTCCCTGGCGATTGAAAAACCATTTTTAAAAGTTCTTTGTTGCTCTATCACTTGGGCTTTCCCTAATCTTCAAATCAATATAATCCCAAGGTTTTAATCGTACCTTTAAATTGTTAACGTGAGATTCTAAGCTTCTTTTGGAAAAATTGTGGGAGACGATTTCTTGTTTGGATTTCTATCCTTCATATTTGATTTTATTTATTAACACACATAACATACGAGTATATGTTATAAGTATTCAAAGACTAAGGGATGGTTAGGATAAATTGGGAAACCTGAAATTGTGAGACTACTGGGAAAAAAACCTCATTTGCTTCTGGAAAGTTAAGAAGACTTGGAGGCGAAAGCAATAATTAAGGGACATAATAAACCCTTGCTTCAAAGGAGAAAAATATATACGATTTGGCCATACAGTGAAGAACAGAGTAGCAAATTACTTATTAATGAATAAGGCAGGACCAGATAAGATGAGGAGATTAATTAAGGGGAGGCGCAGCACTATATAATTTTTCGTTTCATACAGTGCTATATTTTGCTCTCTTCGACGGGGCACACCCGTTAGATATGTGAGGGAGAGAGAGAGAGAGCTTGTCTTGCCTACAATATATTCTTTTGGTTTCAGAACATCTAAGTTACAAGTAATCTGAATGTCCCTGGTTCAAATTCCGTTGATGACAACGAGATTTGTTTGGAGGGATTCTTTGGACGGACCAAACGAATAAGCCCGTTTGGTTGTGATACGTTCTGGTTTAAAATCAGAACGTATTGCAGCTGGGTGGACGGACATGGTCAAGAGTGGTACTGACCATATGAACTCGCGTGGCGATACATACGATCAAGATACTCTATCTTTAAGCAAAGGCCCGAAAGGGGCTATAGTGCTAAAATAAAACAAAAGTTACAAGTGCCTCAACCAAGCAACAATTATTACATAGAAGGCAGCGTACTGATACCTTGTCATTAGGGTGTGATTTCCTTCATAAATTGAGATTCTCTTCTCTAATTAACTAAAACCCGTAAGATGTAATTAGTAGTTCCAATAAAGATATTATAAGCAAGTCTAGTATTTGTGCTATGACTGGGTTTGAGACGAAAACTCTATGATTGCGTATGTGGCTGGGCGGTGTAACTTGGTATACCCTTAAAAACACTCAAAACAAAGCTTGCGGAATAGTCGATCGTTTCAATCGTGAGCCGCGATTTATATCAAATCCATGCTAGCCGCAGTATCTCTGAGTTTTGGAACCGAAAATGTCGAAGAGAATCTTCAAACCCAGTGATCAACTTGTCATGCATTGGATTTACTGGTTCTCCAATGATGCAATACTAAACGCCAACAAATGCCAATATGCGTATTTAAACCTATAGCTCTGCTACCGAACCTTACCTTACAACAACTCCATGTGGTTTTCGCTGCATACATTTACATTTATGAAAGGCTAATGAAAAAGAGCAAAAGCGCCTAAAAACAGAATCGAAATTATAAACACGCCGACAGAGTAGAGGTTTAACGATAAACTAACACACCGTCTCTGTAAAAAACCACAATTGTTTCGGAATCTGCAACAAAGCCGTGGATCGGTTTGTACCAAAGGCAACGACATATGGATGAACAACGGATACCCAAAAAGGTATTTGTTGAGAGAACTGAAGGACGGAGACCAGTGAGGAAATCGAGGAAACGCTGGTCTGGCTCGGTCACTGAAGACAGTTCGTCGCTGCTAGGATTTTGAAATTATACATTTGGAGGCGATTGTTGCAGGAAACGAAGGCCGGAGATGGTAGCACTACGAAGAAGAAGAAGTACCTTTTATTGTGGATAGGGTCTTCAAATCACGCTTTATCGATTGCAAGGTACGACGAATGACGAATGAAAAGCATGATGAAATCAAGGAGTTGCACTATGATGAAATAGGGTTACCAACTAACGGCACAAAAATAATTCTAGACAATTTCAACGCCAAAGCCGATAATGAGCTAACCAATAGGGGAACGATTGGAGGCTACCCTATGCGACGAAAGCAACGAAACTGGCCAACGCGTTATAGATTGTGCATGTAGCAGAGGTTTGGAATTAAGATCGATATGCTACTCATTATCGACGCACCCACAAAAGGATTTTGGCATCATCGTATGGCGTGGTTTTCAACCAAATTAACCATGTTCTGATACAGCCAAAGACTCGGACCATTATTTGGTCAAATCAAGTTACCGCCCATAACGAATGTCAACGACGTATATGACAAAGAACAACCTTATGCAAATTGGATATAGAGAAGCTTGAAACTGTGTCAGTATTAAAAAACTTCGACCAGAACCTCAAAAGTTAGTAGGCCTCGACCTTGAAAAATACATCCATACGAACGAGTAAGCAGCTGCGGATGGAAACGAAAGCTGTAATGAAAATGCCAGAAGAACAAAAGGTTGGTTGGTTGAATAAGAAACAGATCATTTGTAAATAGGAATACCAGGGCAAAGAGAGAAGACGAGTAGCGATCAAGACAATTAGAAATAAAAAAAAGAGTACTTCAAATATATATATGAATTTCAGGAGCGATAATTCAAGATAAGCTTACAAAGTAGCAAAGAATTTACGGCAGCGATATCAGCGCAAGACAACACTATATCGTGAAAATGTACGACATCATCGCTGATGAAAGTAAGGCTAAGAAAAGATATGCATCGTACTTCAAACAGCTACTTAATACTTGGCGCATCTCCAGAACACCGGAGACAATAGGAATCTCTGAAGAAATGCAATTGGTTCCTTCAACCTTACAGTAAATTTTTTCCACAATCAATAAAATGAAAAAAAAAAATAATCTTAGAGCAAGGAATGAGATATCACCAGAGCTCATCAAATATGACGGTGATAGGATGAAAATTCCTCTAGAATGCAGCCAGTCTATTATTATTTCTTTTCCATAAAAAAGGAAAGAAGCTACAGTGGCAAAATTAAAGGGGCATATCACTGCTTTTTGCTGCCTACAATATTTTCACCACGATAGATTTACAATATCGACAGCAAAGTTATTCGAGAGTATACAAGTGACTTCAAAGCAATAAGGTAAATTGGCTATTTAGGGTCAAGAGTGTTCCTTTGAACTGCCGGGAATTCAACATTGATGTCGACGAAATTTCCGTGGATTTTAAGCAAGTTGTTATGAACCTCCTGACGGATGGATAAAATTACGAACGGGAATGGGCTAGCTCCGTCAGCTCTAGAATACAAGGTGCTTTTCAAAACAAACGAGACTGAGCTAAAATAGAAACCAGAGGAGCTTTGTTATGATAAATACGAGTTTATTTATTCAAAATAGTCTCCTGCGGCCTCGATACACTGTTTTGCGCGATCCAAGAGCTTTTCGAAAGAGTGTTTCAGGTCATTAATCGGAATGTCCTTCAGGGTGTCGGTTCAAGTCTTTTGGATGCCCTCTACGGACGCAAAGCGTTTTCCTTTCATGGCCAAATGAAATTTGCCGAATAGGTAGAAGTCACATGGAGCCATATCAGGCGAATACGGTGAGTGATTGACGGTTAAAATGCGATTTCTAGTGAAAAAATCAGTCACAAGGGTTGATTTTTATGAGAAGTCACGTTTATTGTGGAATGCTCCTTGACGTGTGCGGACCAAAACGTGCACAGACCTTTCGTAAGCCCAAATGATCGGTTAAAATGCAATAAATCGATGTTTTGGAGATATTCAACTCCGATTTCATGAATTTCAACGATGATTTCGGCTCATTTTTAATAAATTCACGCACAATTTCGATGGAGTTTTGGGTGATCACTGTTTTTGGGTGGCCCGTATGTTCATCGTCATTTACGTCCACACGACCATCTCTGAAACGTGTAAGCCACTCATGAGCTCTGGCACGAGATAGACAATCATCGCCATAAGCTTTTTTCATCAATTCAAATGTTTTGGTAAACGTTTTACCGATTTTACAACAAAATTTCATATTAGCTCTATGTTTGAAACTCATTTTTGTACCGATGACACAAACATACTGTCACTTTAGACGCAATAACTTCGCTTCCACTGAACCGAATGTCACCAAACTTTCACTGGACGTCAGGGAGGGATGTAACTTTCCAAGGCACTATCTCGTTCACAGATGGCGCCCACAAAAAAAGTTTCGTTTATTTTCGAACGCACCTTGTATATCATTAGAAAGCTCCCCGTCAATACAAAATGCACGTTACAGTGCAAGCCGAATCAAGGTGTAGCCTATGCTATCATCGAAATAGGCTAAAATCCTGTCATGATAAACAAAAAGCATGATGGCGTCAATGAAATTCCTACAGCACACATAACTTAATGCTCGACCAACATCAAATTGAAAATATAGGTGGATTTGTACATTTCAGTGCTACCTTGATAAAATCTAAAAAGTATTAAGCCTTTTTTGTCACTAGATGGTGTTCTTTGTCATACTTGTACATCGAGCAATACTTATCAGATTAAATCAAACTGACATGCGGTTAAAAGGTGACATTACAGTCTACAGTTTTGTATTTCGTCATTCGTGTCAAAAGTTGTATTTATTAAAAAATGAGTAAAATATCTGAAAAAATTCTTTATATTGGATAATCTGAAAAGTGTTCTTTTTTGTCATTTTTCGATTGAATATTTCTTTTATTTAAAATGGATATTATTTAAGTATATATTGTCCATTATTATCTATGACCTTTTGCCATTTTTTGGGTAGCGCTATTATTCCATCTGTGTAGAACTTCTGTGGTTTGTCGGCGGAAAACTAGTGATTTTCACAGTCCCTTTTTGAAGTTAATTTCTTTTCATTAAGGAAGTTTTGCAGAGACCGAAACAAATTATAGTCTGATGGTGCAAGGTCTGGACTATACGGTGGATGCATCAAAACTTAACTTAACAGTCAAGCTTTGTCAATTTTTACCGAGTCATCAAAGATATGTGTGGTCTGGCATTGTCATGATGGAAGACAACGCTCTTTCTATTGATCAATTCTGGCCGGTTTTTTTTGAATTGCTTGTTGCAATCTGGTTAATTGCTGACAGTAGAGAGCCAAATTGGGTGTTTGGCCAGGTTCTAGCACCTCATGATAAACAATCCCCTTCCAATCCCACCATACACACAGCATAACCTTATTTGATGTCAACCCTGGCTTTGAAGTCGTTTGTGATGATTCACCTTTTTGATCATGATCTTCTTCGAACGAAATTCTCGTATCTTACAAATTTTTTATCACCCATAATGATTTGGTTCAAAAATTGCTAGATTTCGTTGCGTTTTATTAGCATTTCGCAACTGTAAATTCGATCAATCAAATTTTTTGTGCGGCACCAAAACGTCGAGCTTCTTTGTGTACCCAGCCTTGCGCAAATGGTTCAAAACCGTTTGGTGGTGGATAAGCAGTTCCTTAGTAATATCGTGGCTGCTTATGTGTTGGTCTCCTTCAATTTTTTGTAAGATTTCATCTACTTTTTCAGTGATTGGTCGACCTGAGCGAGGTGGATCTTTGACATCAAAATTTCCAGAACGAAAGCGAGTGAACCATCTCTTGGCTGTGGCTTTTCATAAAGTATCTTGACCGTAGAAACCACAAATTTTTTCATGAGCCTGCGATGCATTCTCAACTTGATCAAAGTGTATGTCTCATTGAGACCTTTCCAACGACACCACACTTGACTACCAATCGTGGACATTTTTTTTGAAGGGTAACCTCCCTATATGGGGACACCCCCTTTAAAACCCTTTAAGAAATTTTTCAATCTTGAACTTTCAAGAAGCCAGGTTTTCTTATCTTTCCACAAAATTTCATGGCACAAAAACTGCTGTGACATACAGACGGACACAGGTCATGATTGCAATAGGGTTTTGTATTTTAGTACGAAACCCTAAGAAACGGTCTTAGTAGCAGGTTATGCTGAAAACACAAAATTTTCATGCAGGGATAACCCCAAAATGTTCATGAATTGTTATTACTTATAGTTGTGTTGATATTGAGCTTAACACTATTTAAAAATAGCTACGTTGGATTATGGTTTAAATACAAATATGATTATAAACTTACAACTTATCAGGTAATATCTGCTTTCAAGTTAATTACCCAGAAGATCATAATGAAAAAAAAAACAAAACATTTATTCGTTCTAAGTATGCGAAGAGTGCATCCCTCAACCTGACGGGTAACCGGCAAAATAGGCATACATTCTCCAGAACTATGATATTAGAAAGCTGATTAAGTATATTACTCCGGCGTAGATGGTTTCAAGCCGGTCGAAAAAGGAGGGGGATCCCTGTGTTTTCCCCAACCCTAGTTTCCATGATTCCACATCCTAAGTCCTACGAGCAAAAGGTCGTAAATGGTCTTGGAGTCGCACATTGGGTTTAATGGCTCCACAATGATGGGACACTAAACGCCGAGAAATCCTTTACACCCACCACCTTTGTGGTGACGTAAGAGGGTGAATTTCTATCACCTGATAAGGGAATTGAAGGTAATAACCATGCCGTTGGAATGGAGGTTGGGCGATGGACTAGCTACCCGTCCCTCTAAAATCCCACATTGTTTCGAAACCTGCATCAGAGCCTCGGACCGGAGTGGATCTACGGCAACAACCTCGCAACAGAAAAAAGAACTATGGCATTGGATCCAGGAATGACAGATCACTCAACAGGCTAGTCAAAATAAATTAAAAATATTGGCAACCCAGAAAACGAACTGGACTGGAAATGGTATTTAAGACATGAGATCGCACCCGGTAATCAAAAGTGGGAAGCCTGCTGGAAAGCGAAAATTCAGAGTGGCCTTCATTGTGGGTAGGGAGTTCAAATTATTGATTTGCCGGCAATCAATGAACGGTTGTGTGCGATCCGTTTAAAAGCCAAATTCTTCAAAATTTGGCCAATAAATGTACACGCCCCGACCGAAAAAAAGGACAAAAAATGAAGGAAACGTTCTTTAATCATCTGGAAAAACTAGTCGACTTATTGCCTACAGATGACACAAAAATAATTCTGGTTGATTTCAACGGTAAGGTTGTCAATGAGCTATCTCATCGGGAAAGACTAGAGGATATAGCCTCCACGATGAGACGAATAACAACGGCCAGCGCCTGATTGACTTTGCATGTAGCAGAAATCAAGTCATACGTTTGACTTGCTTCCCTCATCGACACATACATAAAATCACCTGTGTATCACCGGCTGGCAACACACAAAACCAGACCGACCATGATCTGATCAAACAACGTTGGGCCTCGAGCATACTTGACGTCCGTACATACCGAGGAGGCAATTGCAACTCAGATCAACTTTTGATCCAACCAACAAATCGATGTCGTATGCCAAAGGCGTGTTCGGTAAAGACTACCCACATCAAAAATTCGACATCGAAAGGCTCCAAACGGAACCAACTAGCTCCTATTCTATCAGATCCAGCGTTGAAAATAAGCAACGTGCTATTAGTGGAAATGAAAGCTGTAATTCAGACCGTGACAGAGCACACAATCAGACATCAAACCCGGCGCAAAAGAAATGATTGAATCGATGATGAGTGCCAGGACGTGTCAGACAAAAAGAATGAGGCGTAGAAACAATTCCCGACAGGAAAATCACGATATGAAAATTTCAGAAGAGTAGGGTATAGGATAATTAGAACTAAGAAAATAAAACACTGTGACGACCAATTGAGAAGTATCGATGTAAGTCTAGCGAGCAACAACACAAGATAAGCATATAAAGTAGTGAAAAGCCTGAAGCGCGGTTCTTAGCCCAAACCAATCCTGTCGTGATGGCATCGGCAACAGCATCGCTGAAGAAACCACGATTAAGGAAAGATGGGCATCATATTTCAAGAACCTCCTTAATCCTCCGCACAGCTCCTGAGCATCGGAGCTTATAGATATTTTCTGAGAGCTTCCATTGGGCTCACCAACTCTGGGTGAAGTTTGTTTCATCAAGGCCCAAAAAGAATAGTAAGGCGCAGGGCATCGATGAGATTCCAGTGGAGCTCATTAGATACGTTGGCAGCGGTGTTCAGAAAGCCATCTATAAAATCATCCAGCATATTTGGCAACCAGAACATATACTGATCGAGCGGAGCCAATCAATTATATTCCCAATCCACATATAAAGTGACAAGCAACAGTGCGAAAACGATAGAGGCATATCACTACTTTTTATTTCTCCTTCTTCTTTTTTGTACCACTACAGCGCCTCTCGGGCCTTCGCTTAGAGGTAGTTAGAGTATCTCCTTTTCATGACCGTATTGATTTTTTCGGAAGTTGGTTTGGTCAGTACTATGCTCCCCTGTGCCTGCTCGGCTATGATATGATCTGATTAAATCAGCACATATCACCACTGAGCGAACACTCATAGTCTGTCCGAAAAATCCCCTGAACTAAATCACGTTGCTCCCAACGAGATTTGAACCTGGGACCTTCGGCTTATGGGTTCATGCTCTAACCACTAGACCACACAGACTATCTGCTTTTTATTTATTTATTTCTATCCAATTACAAAATAGATCAAATAATAGCACAGCAAAATGAATTAAATAATAGCACATCATACAAAAAGCAAGATAAAAGTTATAAAAAATGCAAAAACTAGGAGAAAAAGAATAAGAAAAATTACTAAGAGTTCAGAAGAAGACAGTTGACAAATCTTTTATAAACTCTATACCAGAGGGGGAAGGGCCCAAGCTGACGGTAACAAGGTAATCTGAGCATAGGTGAGTGAAAATACACCAAACTACGTGCAAATTGAACATCAAAGATATTCGACGATCTTGGAGAACACATAACGCGCCTCACTGGAACCCGGTTGACAAGGCGAGTATCGAACAAACCACGGCAAAGCCTGTAAAGGAAACATTCATCAAGGTAGAGTCGATGCATTTCGAGCGAAGGAATATTGAGGATAGCTAAGCCTGATTCAGAAAAAATGTAGGGAATCTGGAATTTCAAGAAGACAATCCTGGTAAATCTTTTTTGTACAGCTTCTAGCGTGAACTTCAAACACTTCAACTGAGGCAACCAAACTGGCGAACAGTACGCAAGAATGGGATGAACCAAACTAGAATATAATTTAACACACGACAATGGATCGGAAAAAATATAGGAATTTCTTAAGATCAAGCCAGAAATGCGAGAGGCGTTAGAAGGAATTTCAGAAATATGAACATCGAACTTTAATTTAGAGTCGAAAGGGACACACAAGTCCCTAAAATGTGTCACCGTACATAGGTTCGAATTATTTAACGTAAATTGAAAGCTAATAGGGCAAGGGTTACTAGAAAATGAAAGAATGATGCACTTAGAAACATTCAGTGTGTTGGTTATAAGAACTCCAAGATAAAATGGCATTCAAATCTTCTTGAAGCAGGGCACAGTCATCGATTGACGACACTACTTTGAAAACTTTGACGTCATCTGCACAAAGAAGGCAGGAGGAGTTGATGACAGCGGATGGTAAGTCATTTATAAACAGCACCAGAAGACGGATGGAAGGGAGTAGAAAGACAGCCTTGAAAAGATACCTGACTGAACCGATTGAATAAATAAGAGGATAACCAGTGGAGAAAATAATCAGGAACGTTAAGAAATTTAAGTTTGCAAAAAAAAAATTTTCAAATTTACTGAGTCGAAGGCTTTAGAGAAATCCAAATACAAGGCTTCGACTTGCAAACGGTCCTCCATAGCTTTTGAAGTAACGGTCATGAATTCTAACAAATTCGTTAAGGTCGATCGTCCTTTGATAAAACCATGTTGTTCAGGAAAGAACAACTCATGAGTAACTGAAAAAAGGTGCAAGTACACGATATTCTCCAGTAGTTTGGAGAAACAGGGTAATAAGGAGATAGGACGATAATTGGCGACGTCTGAGCTGTTACCTTTTTTAAGAATAGGAGTAACATAGGATCTTTTCCAACACGAAGGAAATGAGCCTGAAGATAAGCCAGAATTGAAGAGAAACGAAAGGGGGACACAAATGAAGTAGCTAATGATTTCACAAAATGATTAGAAATACCATCGGGACCTGAACTAGCAGAGTCATCAAGTTCTAAAATAAGCTTCATAACATCTTCTGGATAGCAAGTTAAAGGGAATGAAGGTGGTGTGTGTACGATTGGGAACGAAAGGCTTTTGCTGGGGGTAGCATTTAAAGTAGAAGAAAACTGAGTTCTAAAAAGCGAGGATGGGAAACTGGAAGAGGAATTAAGAGAGCGTATATATTCCCAAAATTGTTTTGAATGATTTGAGTTTAGAGAGCCTTCAATACTATGAAAATGAGAAGTTTTAGCGATCTGTATCTTTTCCTTAGCTACCGATTTCAGATGACAAAAAGCTGTACGTGACTCAGGGGATCTGTCAAGTGAAAAACGTTGACGAGCTCGATCTATAGCTTTCAAGGCTCGCCTCACATAAAAGTTTCTTATACTGACAAGTGGGGTCGAGTGAGAAATAGCAGCGTTTAAGAAATCGTAGAAATTGTTACAAGTATTCGAGTCAAGACCGCGAAAGAAGGAGGACCAATCAACAGAGCGAATTGTTTCGGAAAGTTGCTCATAATTAGTTTTATAAAAGTTATAGCGCTGACGATCTTTCCGACGAAAACGAACAGAAGCAGTATAAGAAATTTCAAAGCGTAAGCGGGGATGATGCGGATCAGGAGGGAGAGAAGGAAAAAGAACTGGAGGTGAGCATAACAACGATTGCTCCATACTACAAAAGAATAAGTCAAGAATATGATTATTAACGTTAAGAAAATTATTAATTTGAGCCAGGAAACACATGGACATAAAAGAAGAAATTAAAGACCAAATTTGAGATGAGTCAGAATCAACCTGATTGTCACCCCATGAGAATTTAGGAAGGCTGAAATCTCCACATAAAATAAGGTGACAATTTGAAAAGCACGATCAGAAAATACTAGATGTTTCGGTGAGGAAAGTATTGTAGACTGTAAAAGAAGACTTACAAGATATATAAGTGCAGAAGACAAGAAGAGAAAGAGAAGACGAAATAACTATTTTTGCCCCCACACATTCTACTGGAGCAGTGAAAAGTAAATTTGTTAGAGGGGGGCCAGTAAAGGTATTCTTGTAGGCTACTAGGATACCTCCTCCGTCTAACTTGTTGGAGATTGACTTTGTACGGCGTACAAAATATTTTCAAAGATCTTAGAAAATCAAATCAGATCATACGCCTACAGTATTATTGGGGAGTATCAAGGTGATTTTAGAGTACGTAGATCAACGATAGACCAATTGTTCACAGTCCAGCAGGTACTTGAAAAATGCTGAGAATTCAGCATAGACGTACACCGCATTTTCGTTGACTTTAAGCAAGCATGACAGTATTGATCGTAACGTACTGTACCAAATAATGCTTTGCTTTGGTATCTCAGCCAAATTACTTGTAGTCCGTCTTACCAAAATGACAATGACATCGAGAACCTCCCAAGTCCGCATCAATAACCAGATTCCCGACGCCTTTGACACAAAAATCAGACTAAAGCAGGGGGATGGGCTGGCCCCATTGCTAGTCAATTTGGCTCTGGAATATATCATCAGAAAGCTTCTTGTCGATACAAGCGGTACATTATTATACAAGTCAAGCCATGTGGTACCCTATGCGGAAGACATTAATATTTTGGCACGGTCGTTAACCACAGCGAAAGAACTTTTCCTGAAACTTGACAGCGGAGCAAAACTAATAGAGTTATAAATCAATGAGAATAAAACAAACCTCATGACGCAGTCGAGGAAAAATACCTAAAATAACCAAATACCACACTTGGCAAAAACAATATCGAAAATGTGCATGAATTTGTGTATTTAGGCGCCAAATTAACGAGAACCAGTAATGAGAGAGACGAAATACGCCGAAGAATACAGCTTGCAAATAAAATGTTTTATTCAATTTTGACGATCTTGAAGATTAGCTGCATACATAGGAAAACAAAGCTCCAAGTATACGAATCTGTGGTAAGACCTGTGTGATGCTATGGGTGTGAAGCATGGACCCTAACCCAAGCATCTGTGAACATATTGAACGCCTTTGAAAGACGGGACCTGAGGCGAATAATTGGAGGAAAGCTAGATGGGGACGAATGGCGAATTCGATACAACCATGATCTGTATAAAACAATTGTAAGACTGCGGGAGCTGCAATATGCTCGCGACATGAATCGTATGGACGAACAAAGGATATCCAAAAAGGTATTCGTTGGGAGAACCGAGGAAATGCTGGTCTGACTCAGTCGACGAAGACAGTTCATCGCTTCTCGGATTTCGGAATTGGTGAATGCGGACATTCACAGTTGGAGGCGCTACAAAGAGAGAGATTGAGTATAGGTATTCATACCGTTATTATTAATGGTTTTTTGGTATTTTGCACATGAAATCAGACTTCCGTCGAACTGACGGGTCTCGTAAACGTAGTGGTAAGGATAGCCGTTTGATTTTATAGGCGAAAACGTAATATTTATAAAATATCCTTTTATTAACAAAGTTGATCGAATTCGGACTTCAGAGGTATCTGTTGGCCTAGTACATCAAAAGACTTACCTTATTGATTTTTTTCAAATTTTTCAGGTCAAAGGTGTTAAATCGCGAGGAGACACACAGATGCACAATTTTCGTACACCTCCCCTTCCCCTGCACCTCTCAAAGCAAAACTTGTCACTTTAAGATGTGTTTTGGAAAGTTCTCATCAACACCTTTCATTTGATACCAATGTTGCCTGTCTTTGGAGAACAATTTTTATTCAGGGGCTACTCCCCCATATGCGCCCCTTGACTAATTTAAAAAAATAAAACTTTTGTAGTGGAAGTTTTAAGAGGGCACCACTTTACACCTACCTACAAAATGTTACACCTACCACCTAAATGTTTACACCTACCTACAAAATTATTATGTTTCTAGCTTATCTGGTTAGCGAGGAAAATCGCTGTGGCACACGGACGGACAGACAGGGGGCGATTTTAGTAGGGTTCTATATAATTATTTCACAAAACCATAGAAATCATTCCAAGAAAAGCTCAACGCATACATATGTATATTCTTCTGTTGAAAGGTCACATCAAGAACGTTTTATCTAATCGCAATAATTATGTCCCCAATCAAATGCATTCTATTACGTAAATCATCGACGACAAAAGTGAAGGGAACCTTCCTTATACCCAACCAACGTTGAGAAGAAATTCTATTAAACCCATTACAAATTTACTCAATCCGAAGCGATCGACTTACGTAACACATTCAAATCTTACAAAAGTCGGACCTCCAGGAAATCTCTTAGCACTTCAGACGGACGAAAATTGCTTTGACTTTCTTTCAATCTGTCGTGGCCGCTTATAGACCTTGCACTCAGCAACACTGCCCCATTCTATCCTCTAGATGCCATTAAATTTAGAATAGCACCTTGTCTAGCGTCGATTCACATACTCGTGTCTTCATGTCTTAACAATTGAACAAGAGTAAAAAATCGAAAACCTTTTTTCCTTCTTCTCTAAAGTTAGAGACAAAGATTGAAGTATCAGATAAAAAAATTTGACAAAGGTTAAATCAGTCTGGAACCTTTTTTTCACTGACTACTTGTGTATGCATGGAGTCCCAATGGAAAAGCCTTTTTTCTCTCGTTTTCGACACGCTGACTACTCTCGAGACTGCTATTAAAAATCATCTTTTATGATTGCATAATTTCTATCTGGCATTTAACTCGATTAAAAATTGCGATACATAATTGGTAGTTCTATAGTATGGCCAAGTTTAGTTACACAACAAGTCCATGCCAGACTGAATTCAATTTTCTTTTACTGGTCTTTTCATTCAGAAACAAAATAGCGATGAAGTGGTGTTGAATGTATTTGAAAAGAATTTTAATTTCTAATGAAATAGTTATTCTCCGATCGTTTATCATTTCAACATTTTGCAGCCGCGTATGTAAATATCTTTGCTAAAACATACGCCAAATCGCTTTATGAATTCGTGAAGAAGGAATTTGTTTGGCTACGAGATAGAGCGCGCTTTGTTGATTAGTGGCAAAATATGCACATAGTGATTGGGCATTCGGTTTGATCAATTAGGCAAAGAAAGAAACAAAAATTCAAATAGGCTTTTGTGGTAAAATAACGATTTATTAATGACTCCCATGTGTGGACGAACCTAATAAACACGTCTGTTAGTGGGCTGCCTTTTAGGGGATATTTATGGTTTTAGCGCTATGGCAAAAAAAAAATTGCGTATACGTGGTAGAAATCAATAATTGATAGCCGGCGAACATTTTTTCTACACTGATCTGTTAATATTCTTAAAGAGTTAACAGAGAATAAAATGTGCGTTAGACCGGATTAACAGGCAATATGTATTTAGCTTAATTTATTGAAATCAGTTAAGATAATAAATTTCCAATTAAGGAGATGATTTGACTAATCGTAGAATTTCATTGGCTTTCTAATCTAAGCATAATTCTTCTTTGATCAAGCGCTTGTGAATTTTCAGAATTGAAAAAAGCTAATGAAATACAGGGAAGAGATTATTTTTAGCGAATAGTAAAGTACTTACGCAACTTAAAACCTACTCAAAGAAAGGGATCTAGCTAAACAAAATCTGTTCTTAATTATTAAAGATCTCTCATCTCCTGACAAACCTTTCAGCTTCAAACAATAAAAACTTTAATCAACCTTAACAACCCTCATCAAAAATAACCATTCAATTGCAATTCATGGGAGAAAGAAGTAGAAAACAATACCAATGAATTAGTCAAATTTCAGATATGATTTATTTCCACAAAATGAAAGTCAATCGAAATTCAGACGAAGTTAAATTCTTCGTTCAGATAAACATCCGATATTCATCACTTCATTAAAATTTTTACGAAATAAATCTTACATAACACGCGTCTTCCACATTCAAAATAAAAATCGGTAAAAGAACCTAGCGGAAATGATGATAATTTCCGTAATCATTAATAACAAATTCTTCTCTAAGCTGCATATTTTACACAAATGCCAACAAAATTAAATCTGAACTGTTAGCATAAATATAAATATTTATATCGTAGATGATTTAAGCATTTTTTCACCTATACATTTTACATGTGCATTAATTATAAGATTAACTCTAGTAATTGTGGCAAATTTTGCTTTATTCGGGAAAGTAAATATGGACATCGAAACCGAAGAAATAGTGTTTTCTATTGAACTTTACATCATCCCTACCATGAGTGTTAATATAATAATCGGTTGACAATTTTTGAAGATTGTCTTTGTGTTTTTATCGCCATTTGAAAGTGCAATATCAAGGGTTTTCCAATAAGAGGTGTTATTTTGCATAGCCCGCTATTTCGGTAGATGTCACTTTTCAACTTGTCATTTTTTGAAATTTGACAAGAATAAACTACGCCATCAATAAAAATGGAACGATACACGCTTCAACAACGCATTGAAATTATTAAAATTCACTATAAAAATGGTAAAAATTTGGCAGAGACGGTTCGTAAAACTCGAACATTTTTGGGTCGTTGTAAAGCACCTTGTCGGACTGCAATACAGAAACCGGTGGAAAAATTCGAGCTGTTGGGACAACTTAGTGATGTGAAGAATAAAACCGTGCACGTCACTCAAGAACAGCCGAGAATATCGCTGCTGTAGCCGAAAGTGTTGAAGAAAACCCAGGTTTGTCCATTCCTCGTCGTTCTTGTGAATTAGGCATTCCACAAACGTCATTACACCGTATTTTGCATAAAGATTTGGGTCTCAAGGCTTATAAAGTTCAGTTAATACAAGAACTCAAGCCGGTCGATCATCAACAACATCGTGTCTTTGCTGATTGGGTCCTTGAAATGCATGAAAATGATCCGGAATTCCATCGAAAAATCATCCTTGAGTGATGAGGCCCATTTCCACTTCGGTGGCTTCGTCAACAAGCAAAATTGTCGCATCTGGGGCTCGAAAAACCCAAGAGTTATTGCTGAAAAGCCTCTCTCGGCTTATGGTCCGGCGGAGTCATTGGACCTTACTTTTTCGAAAATGAGGCTGGAGTAACAGTTACGGTGAATGGATTGCACTATCGAGAGATGATTGGATGGTATTGATCTGGACAACGTTTACTTTCAACAAAACGGCGCGAAGTACCACACAAGCAACGAATCTAAAGAAATTATTCCGATAAATATTGTACTGCAGTGCAATGTCTATTTAGCTTATCTATTGGATAGAATAAAACACGTCTCTATCCGATGAACGTTATGTGAAAGAGAATGAATTTCATGCTTTAATTGACAATATAGTTTGACATTTATACAATAGTCTACTCATTTTATCCAATACACTCCCTGAATTGAAAATTGCTTTCCTTTCATATTATTCACAAAAAATATAGTGTTCAAAATTATATCTACAATATTCAATATTCAATTCATAAAATTTCTACCAAGCAAAGTTTAAATAAAAAAATATTACTACTCTTTGAACAGCACCTTGGTGAGAATTCTTTCGATTTCGTTGTTGTTGGAAAATATTATGATGTCGTCAACGTAAACAGCAACAATATTTGATTTCCCTCACCGAAATAATACACACATTGATCGGTCGATGAGCGCTTCAAACCAAAATTCAGCAACACTTGGTTCAACGTTATGTTCCACACTCTGCTCGATTATTTTAGCCCATAGATCGATTATTCAAGCTTGCACACACGATTCGATCCATCGCTAAATCCCTCTGGCTACGTCATGTAAATTTCTTCATCAAGTGTAACATGAAAAAAAGCCGTCACAACATCTAGCTGTCGAATGTTCAAATCGTATTTAGCTGCAAATGCCAATAAATACCGAATAGTTGTAAAACGAACGACTGGTGAAAATGTTTCGTGATAATCCACTCCTTCGATCTGTGTATAGCCTTTTGCAACTAATCTCGCTTTATGACGTATGACTTTTCCATGAGTGTCTCGCTTTGTTTTAAACACCCATTTACACTTGATTGGCAATTCATTCGGCGGCAAATCGACCAATTTCCATATTTGATTCGCTTGCAATGAATCAAACTCTTCTTTTTGGTTATCGATTTATCGATAGTGCCCTCAGACCGGGGAACCAAACGCGTCCTCAGGGTTGCGGATAGGGGAAGACCTTTCTCGAAAGGTTCGCTGCGAATAACCAATAAGCAGCCGCGGACAATGGTCGGCAGTGAAGGGAGAGTCTCAGGACAAATACCTGAGTGTCAATGATCTTCACTGTGACATGACGAAATATATGGCGTCATCAATTATCAATATATCCTGGCAGTAGGTAAAATGCTATGGGAACGGAAACCCAGACAGAAAACCAAATCATGCAGGTCCACAAGGAGAACCAAATTACGGTGCAGGGGGTCGGATCCCCAGTACCGGCGGCAGAGAGTAGTGAGCGAGCAGGCTCCCGGCCGTCGTCATCCAGCGACTGCAATGTTATAGAAGTGGTGAACTTGGCTTCTGTAACAGATATAACTACAAGCAAACAGGACGGTAGCACGGAGAACCCTTTCAGGCAAAAACCGCTGTTGGCAAGAACACCGATAAAACAAGTCACGAATTGCGGGGGGAGGCAGCAAACCCCAGAAACACTGTCAAAGTCAACATCACAGGTTAAATCATCGGAGACAGACCACAGACGGACTAACGAACGAAAGAAGGCAGAGTGCGTTGTGCAACCTGGCATCATTGCGGCCTTTGGGCGCAGTAGAAGGACTATGCGCACCCCGGAGCGTCCAGTGCAAGACGTACACAATCCGGATCAAGCTGCGACACCAACAGAGGCCAGTGTAAGACTGGGGGAGGGAGAAGTTTTGCCGTTGGCCGACGCCACTTCAAACGCGACCCAAGCGATAGAAGCAAAAGGGCTAGGAAACGGGGGCCTCTCCCAAAA
Organism: Odontomyia ornata; assembly: GCA_963969285.1. Lineage (NCBI taxonomy): Eukaryota > Metazoa > Arthropoda > Insecta > Diptera > Stratiomyidae > Odontomyia > Odontomyia ornata. The sequence goes on from OZ017739.1 coordinate 141,330,027, forward strand.
GGTGGCACCAAATAACACAATCGCCCTTGACCGCGCCGAAGAGGAGCGGCTTACTCGGAAAGCGGGGACTATCGTCAAACAACTGAGGGCTGCCTGCGAAGTGCAGAAAAACATAGGCAAGAGTGTCAAGAATGGCATTCTTGAACTGGAGGAGCTTTTTGGCCGCATAACGCACTACAGGCGGAGGTGGCTTGCAACCGAAAAGCACCAAAAAGACACGCTCTCCCTCGAGGCATTAGTGGGTCCTAGCAGCAGCAAAAGAATGGTCGGTAGCCCAATTGAAGGCGACCGTGAGAAAAGGAGGAAGGAAGAGACCATGAACGAAGTTCACACTCCAGGCAAAGAGTTTCATGTGGTGCGAAACAAGGCAGCAAAAAAAGCGGCCAAAAAGCTACTCCTAGAAAAAATAGACAAAGAGCTCAACCACGAAAAGAACAAAGAACCCCCCGATATACCGCAGAAAACAAAAAGCAAACCGCGGCGCAAACCCTTGCGAGAGGCACTGCTTATTAAACCCACTAAGGGCCGAACCTACGCAGATGTCCTCCGTGAAATTAAAGGAGCGGTCAAGCCAGACGACACCAAAACTGCCATCAAAGCAGTTCGACCAACCCGGACCGGCGGCTTGCTGGTGGAATTCGGGCCAGAGGCCACAAACGAAGATGCATTCCGCCACGCGGTTCGAAAGGTTCTTGGAGATGCGGCAACGGTTGCCTCGCTCGAACCAATGGCCACCCTGGAAATAAGGGACCTCGACTGCGTCACGGACAAAGCTGAAGTAGAGGATGCCATTAGGAGGGAGTTCCCCAGCTTAAGTGAAGTCAAGACAAGATTGACACGTGAAAACACAAGGGGGCAACGCATGGCTATTGTCGAACTAGCTGATAAAGACGCCCAGCAAATCCTGGCGAAGGGCAAAATTAAGATAGGTTGGGTGATCTGCAGGATACGGAGAAGAGCGATCCCTATCCGCTGCTTCAGATGCTTCGAATACGGACACACCGCGTATGACTGTAGGGGACCCGGCAGGAGATCTCTGTGCTACAAATGTGGTGAAACGGGGCAAAAAAGGAAGGAGTGCACGAACGAGGCAAAATGCATTCTTTGCAAGGATGCTAAGCTAGCACCCGGCGACCTCAAACATGAGCCGGGGACAGGGAGATGCTGGGTTTTCAAGGAGGCCCTCACTAAAGCCAAATCGATACTCAAATGATCCGTATCCTGCAGGTCAATTTGCACCGAAGCACAAACGCCCAGGACCTACTTGAGCAGTTTGCGAGGGATAAGAAAGCTGACCTCCTGTTGCTGTGCGAGCAACATCATAACAAGGACTCACAAGCGTGGTACCCTGACAAATCTAGTACCTCGGCCATCTGGGTTCGAGACAGCGCCCGCCTTCAGGTGCAGGGCCATGGACGCGGGGATGGTTTTGTGTGGGTGCGGTGTTCAGGGATAACATATTTCAGTGTTTATCTGACGCCTAACGAGGCAATGCGATCTTTTCGAACCAAACTCGATGCCCTGGAGGACACTGTCTCGAACACAGAGGGCCACATGCTGGTCGGGGAAGACTTTAACGCTAGAGCCATTGAATGGGGTATGCCACAATCCGACCCAAGGGGAAAGCAAATCTTGGACATGGCGGCCAGAACAGCGCTTTTTGTCCTAAATATTGGTAACACCCCTACTTTCCGCCGCTGGGGTTGCGTAGGAACCATACCCGATGTGACACTCGCTTCGGAGTCCCTGGTACCTAGAGTACACAACTGGCGAGTACTAGAGGACTACTCGGCTAGTGATCACCAGTATATAGCGGTTGAGATTCACGACAGTGCCACTCTGCGTGCATATGCCCAAACTTCAATCCTCGGATGGAGGACTGGGAGGATGGACGTTGAGAGGTTCGCTGACGCGCTTACGGCAGGCGCGCCGTTGCTGGGAGCTCCGCCAGGGAGTGGAGGGCCTACAGCCAAGGACTTGGTGAACTCAACTATGAGTACCATCATAGCTGCTTGCGAGTCTTCCATGCCCCGTCGGAGACCCCGACACGGTAAGCCTCCGGTCAAAGGAGATCGCCGAACAAAGAAGCGAGTGTCACAAACTTCGGCGAGAGGCCCAGCGGGCGCGAACACGGGAGGAGGCAGACACTAGGCTAGCAGCATACAGGTCCGGCAGGAAATATCTTCGCAGGCTTATTAACAAGAGCAAGGCCCGATGCTGGCAAGACCTCGTGGACGATGTAAATAGGGATCCGTGGGGCCTTGGCTACAAGCTGGTCATGGGGAAACTTGGTGCCCTACGGAAGCCTTGTATACATGACGCGGAAAAGATGGACGCGATAGTGCGGGGACTCTTCCCCGCCCATCCCGTCCGTGTTGACGCTGTCCATGGTGAAACAGCAGTCGAGTGCCCACTCTTCACACAGCTGGAACTGGAGGAGGTAGTCCTCTCCCTGAAAGCGAGGAAGGCTCCAGGTCCAGATGGCGTTCCAGCTGAGGTTTTGCAGCTCGTCTATCACCATTGTCCTGACTTGCTGCTCAGCACATTCAACGCTTGCCTACGGGACGGGGTTTTCCCGGTACGATGGAAGGTGGCGAGGCTCGTGCTGGTCAGCAAGCGGCAGGGAAATCCCGAATCGCCGTCTGCATACCGCCCGTTATGCATGCTAGACACGACTGGGAAAGTATTAGAGAAACTCATCAAGGGAATACTCACTGACGCGATTCGTGCTGCTGGGGATCTATCTCCTCGGCAGTACGGCTTTAGAGCAGGACGTTCTACCATTGATGCGATTGCAGAGGTGGTGAACGCGGTCCAAAAGGCAGAGGCATATAGTCGCACCAAGCGACGGATCGTCCTGTTGGTGACACTCGACGTCAGGAATGCCTTCAACTCCGCTAGATGGGTGGATATTCTGGACACGCTGGAAAACTCTTTTTAAGTTCCAGAATATCTAATGCGGCTTTTGAGGAACTACATAAAGGACCGAAGCCTGCTCTACGACACGACACAGGGCCAACGAAGGATGGAAATTACATCGAGTGTTGCCTAGGGATCTATCCTTGGTCCGGACCTGTGGAACGTGTCTTACGACGGGCTACTGAGACTTGAGATGCCAGATGAGTCGCGCTTGGTCGGCTATCCGGATGATGTTGCGGCTCTGGTCGCCGGACGCACCATTGAACAAGCGCAACTTAGGCTAGGTATGCTAATGCGCCGAGTGAGGGACTGGATGACTGCTCGCGGGCTCAGTTTAGCACTGGAGAAAACCGAAGTGGTCATCTTGACAAAAAAGAGAATCCCTAGAGTAAGGATGATCAGTATTGGAGATATACAAATCGAATCGAAGTCAGCGGTGAAGTACCTGGGGCTACTGATCGACTCGAAGATGAGTTTCTCTGAGCAAATCAGGGCAACGGCTGAGAAGGCTGCTTCGGGAATATCGGCCTTGAGTCGACTTATGGCCAACGTAGGGGGACCCAGCCCATCAAGAAGACGCCTCTTGATGAGTGCTGTAGGGTCAGTGCTACTGTACGGAGCAGAGGTATGGGGCGACGCTCTCAGCAAGGAGGTATACCGAAAACGATTGGCACAGGTACAGAGAAGAGGAGCACTGAGAATTGCATCTTCGTATCCAACAGTCTCCGACTCGGCGGTGAGAGTGATTGCAGGCGTGATACCTGTCGCCCTCCTTGCTAGAGAGCGCCGCGCTATTTACCTGCGCCGAAACGAGGATGCGAGGGAGATGGTTGTCCGCGAGGAGAGACAACGCTCGCTCAACGATTGGCAGCAGTCTTGGAGGAATTGCACGAAGGGAAGGTGGACTGCGCGCCTCATCCCGGATGTGAGACCGTGGCTAAATCGAAGGCATGGTGAGACTGACTTCTACCTGACCCAGCTTTTGAGCGGGCACGGGTGTTTTCAGTCTTCCCTGCACAAGATCCGTAAGTCACGGTCTCCCGATTGTCGGTTTTGCCCAGGAGAGGAGGACAATGCCTGTCACACATTTTTTGCGTGTACCAAATGGGCCAGGCTGCGAAGGGAACTCTACAGGGAGACGGGAGAGCTCACCCCGGATAATATAGTTGCGGTGATGCTCGAATCGGTTGACAAATGGAACCAGGTGGCACATTATGCTCGAGCAGTCTTAAAAGATAAAAGGGACTCGCAGCAGCCGGAGGTGCTGGGGATGGGGGATCGCACTTCTGGCATTTCCTCTTCCCCTCTCCCCTCCCCCTAGGAAAGGGACTCCCCAGCTTGAAGGCGCCCCACGGCGTAACAAAACGAGACCTGGCCTGAAGTAATGTGTCAAACGGTTCCAGGCTAGGTTCTCAGATTGACAGGGGAGGTGTTTAGTGGGTAGTCCAAGGGTATCCTCCATGGGAGTCCCACACTGCCAGACTCGGCGGGCGTAAATGCCTTCACCTCCCTACCACAAAAAAAAAACTCTTCTTTCATCGCACCCTTCACCAAATCGACGCTATCACTTGCTACTGCTTCCTTAAATGTGGATGGATCGCATGACGTCAATGCATATGCAAAAGTTGCATAATTCGGCGGCGGTTTATTTGCATTACTTGATGATTTTTTTCTAACAACTGGCGTCGAAATATTCTCGTTCATCACCCGCTTTTCTATTGGATCACTCGGCTGCCAATCGCTTTCGTCGCTTTTATGTGATGACTCATTTGACGATTGACTCGCTGGTAACATTGTATCGTCATCATCACTACAATCGTCGTCTTCGTCATCTTCACTCGCGTTTGGCGTTAAAGCAATTGAACAATTTAAATTCGGCAATTGAACCATTTAAATTCGGCGATAAACTACTCGATGCTACAATTTGTGAATCATTTGATGTCAAATCGGCTTGATTTTGCTGCACATCCTCCTCTGATTCCAAACTGTCATTTTTCTCCTCCTCATCTTCGAAATATTACAAACAAAATTCATTAATTCCTTTAATCTCAGAATCAATTGCCTCATTGAAAATGCTTGTTGTGATCGCTTTTGTTTGCTTGTTGTGAAGCCGATATGCTTTTGCGTCGTCCGCATACCCAACGAAAATGCACTCGTTTGATTTGTTGTCCAACTTTTTCCTTTTTACTGCTGAAACCTGTGCAAATGCTTTACAACCAAACACTTTCATCATAGACAAATCTGGTTTGTGTTTTGCCGACACTTCCTCAGGCGATTTTACACCACTTCGTTTGCACGGTGTACTATTGAGAATATATGCCGCTGTCATCACTGCTTCTGCCCAAAACTGCTTTGCGGCACTTGAATCCATTAACATACAGCGCACTTTCTCCAAAATCGTCCTGTTCATGTTAGCCACTCCGTTTTGCTGTGGAGTGTACACTGTTGTTCATTGCTGCAAAATACCACTATTTTCGCAGTACCGTTTGAACGCATTACTAAAATATTCGGTGCCGTTGTCGCTTTACAAAATTTTTATTTTTACTCGCTCTGTTTTTCAACCATTTTCCGAAATTTGATGAAACATTTGTACACATCGCTTTTCTTTTTGATTACGTACACGAATAGTTTATGTGAAAAGTCTTCGACGAAATTCAAAATAAAACGATTACCACTAAACGATTTGACCGGCAAAGGTCCGCATAAATCGCTATGAACAAGTTCAAGTGGTTGTGTTGCTCGTGTCCCTTTGTTGTTTAACGGCTTTCGGCTGTGTTTACCCCTTATAGACGTTTCACACAGGCCCGGACTGGCACCATTTGGGGCCCTCAGCTTAAACCATTGTAAAGGGGCCCTCTACCGGGGGTCTTCGGGGTATGGAAAATTTTTAAAAATTAGGTGTTTGAAAATGCATTTTTACGTTATTTTGACACTTATAAAAAAGAAGAAATTCAGCTAGGTTTTTGTACGAGTATTATGATTTTCGACTTTTGTTGACTTTATTTAAGAAATTCACAGTATTCGTACCACTACACCACAAAACGCATGCTGTAGAACTGCCAATAATTACAACGGAGTTCAAAATAAAGTGCAGTATTTTATTCACACCAAAGTTTTAATGAACGATGTCCGAATTATTTGTGCAATAAAAATGATGAGAAACGGCAGCCTTACTCAACTGAACTAAGTAATGAATGCTTTCAACTGCTTTCTTTACCTTATTATCTCCAACAAACCTGAAGTGGTGGATCCTGTGCGTTCTGCTGCGGCTCCGTGTGGCAAGCCGAACTCACACTATCCATCCGTAGGGATACAATTACTTAGGTGTACTCCACATCCGCAACCAAAAGTAAAAATACCCCGTTTTAAGTTTTACAAGGCAACCTACGAGGACAGCGTCTGAGCTTGCGACTGTCAATTGGCAAACTATCCTAGATCTAAATGATCCTAACCTCGCTACACAGCAATTCTACTCAGCCCTTAGTGAAATCATTCTATTTCATACAAACTCAGCCTGGAAAATTACGTTCCAACTCGCATTTAGACCTCTCCAGATACCGTTGTCTTCGTTCACTAGCCAAAAAGTCATGATATCTGCAAGACTTTATTATCTATGATCAATTGAAGCCTGGTAAGCTTCGGAGTAAGGCCACGATTTCCGGATGACCTCGCTGACGGCTCCCCAGTGGAATTGTATCATGGTTTTTTCCTTTCTTCACGAGGGCAATCGGATAAGCGCTTAGCCTCTGCGCCCGATGGCACCATTATCGCGAGAGTGCAGGGCACTGCCGTGTTATGTGCTGCTACCTGAATGTCACGTCAGATTATTTTCAATAATGTTTAGATATCGTTTAGATTTAGAATGTTATGTTTCAGACGCCATCGCGACCTGTTGATATTTTTATAATAAACTTAAGTTAGTAGTAATAATCGTGTTTTGACTACTACATTGGTGACATCGTGCAAAACTAGTGAAACGCGCAATATGCTTAATTCTCCAGATAAAAAACCTGTCCCGTGACACCCGAAATTCCGTGTCGTTCATTTGAAAACTTTTTAGGCAATATTGAATCACTACAGACGCTTAAGCTGCCGCCATTTTGGCAAAGACGGCCAACTTTATGGTTCGTGCAAGTTGAAGCACAATTCGCAACTCATAAAGTATTAAGTGATGCTCACCGTTTTAACGCGATAGTTTCATCAATTGATTCTGCCATTTTGGAGCAAGTTGCCGATATTGTGGAATCGCCGCCTACATCGGACACATATGTGACATTAAAAAACGCGCTTATATCTCGTTTCACAGACTCGCCTGAAAAAGCGTTAACAAAAGTGCTCACGGACTTAGAACTTGGGGATAAAAGACCATCTCAACTGTGGCGCGAAATGAAATCTCTCGCAGGAAACCAGCTCGGGGTAGATGCTGTGCGTGCAATATTGACAGTGACTTATGAAATTGGAATCGAGCCATTAACATTAATGGCGGACAAAATTTTAGAAGAAAGCGGATTGGCCTCGATATCTGCCGTCGGGAATAGCGCATCAAGCTTTAACGATGATCTACGAAATGAAATTGCGTCTCTTACAAATAGGCTTAAAGCGTTCGAAATGCGCAACTCACGCAGAAACAATTCACGTTCGTCCTACCGCCGGAAACAAAACCAATCGCGATCTCATTCCCGAACTGTTTGCTTCTACCATCGTCGATTTGGTGCAAAAGCGCAAGTGTCGCAAACCGTGCACTAAAATGCTCGTCGTCATGTGCGGTAGATGACGACGGTCAAGACCAAAACCGCTTACTCAAAAGAGAACGTCGCAGCAGAACTCTATTTTTGGTCGACACCGGAGCTGATGTGTCGGTAATTCCCCCCGAAAAAACACTGCCTTCATAAAACACCAGCGCCTCTAAAGCTACACGCAGCAAACAACACCGTGATCACCGCATACGGTGAACAACTGATGGATCTCGATTTCGGATTACGACGCCCGATGAAATGGTTCTTCACAATCGCAGACGTAGCACGTCCAATTCTCGGTGCAGACTTTCTTCGCAAATTTAACATAATGGTGGGTTTAAGGAACAAACGGCTGATGGATGGCAACATGCAACTCTCTACTCTCGCAAAAGTTTGCAAGGATTCAGGAAAAATTACAATTTTAGCCCAGGATAATCAATTCCGCGAGCTGCTCTCAACATACGCTGAAGTCACATCCTCCTCAAATTACAAAAGTTCTCTGCCGCGCAACATCTGCCATCGAATACTCACAACAGGTGCACCAATAGCTGAACGAATGAGACGTCTTCCACCAGAAAAGTATGCAGCTGCCAAACGGGAATTGGACTACATGGTCTCGATGGGAATTTGCCGTCCATCTGACAGTCCTTGGGTCAGTCCATTACATTTGGTCCAAGAAAAATTCGGACATTGGAGACCATGCGGTGACTATCGTCACTTAAATTGGATAACGATTCCCGATCGCTACCCCATCGCTCACATCGGGGACTTTGCGAATCATTTGTACAACAAAACAATTTTTACCACTTTGGATTTGGAGCGCGCATATCACCAGATTCCGATACATTCTGATGATATACCAAAGACTGCAGTCATCACGCTATTTGGATCTTTCAAATTTTGTCCAATGACTTTCGGCCTACGGAACGCTGCGCAAACGTTTTAAAGATTTATCGACACCGCTTTGCGTGGCCTGAAATTCTGCTACGCCTATCTCGACGATATACTTATAACGTCAAAGAACCTAAAGAAGCATCACGAACACCTGCAGCAAGTTTTCGAACGATTGAAGGCATATGGCGTCAAAATACATACACCCAAGTGCGTATTCGGAGCAAAGGAGGTAAAGTTTTTAGGCTACTCAATTTCGAGCGAAGGAACCAAACCCTTACCGGATCGAATAGCAGTCATTACGGATTTCAAACAACCAAAAAATCTTTTGGAGCTTCGCAGGTACTTAGGAATAATCAGTTTCTATAGGCGATTCTTGCAGGATGCAGCAGACGTACTTGCTCCCCTAAATTCTTATTTGATGATAAAAAGTCAAACGACAAAGAGCCGATTATTTGGAACGAAACAACCAAGAAAGCGTTCGAAGAAAGCAAAACGATGATTGGAAACGCCGCATTCTTGGCTCACCCTAACGACGGAGCTGCGTTGATTCTTCGAACCGACGCATCGGAAGTAGCCATTGGTGCTATTTTGGACCAAAAACAAGGTGATGCATGGAGACCACTAGGATTCTTTTCGAAAAAATTGAACCCAGCGCAGGCAAGATATAGCACGTATGACAGGGAGTTATGAGCTGTCAAATATTTCAGGTCATGCTCGAAGCAAGGAATTTTTCAATTGGGACCGACCACAAGCCTTTAACTTTCGCCTTTTCACAACGTTCGGATAAAGCTTCTCCACAGCAAATGCGACAATTAGAATTCATTAGCCAATTCTCGACGCAAATTTCCTACGTAAAAGGCTCACGGAATTCGGTTACTGACGCATTCTTCAGAATCGACGCTTTCACGGAATTCAGAACTCCCAAGTGCCGAGGATATCGCGAAAGAACAAGCTAACGATGAAGAGCTGCAACATCTCCTTAATGCGAACACTTCGCTGAAGCTAAAACAATTTCCATTAGGAGATGGAAATGTTTTATTCTGTGATGTATCAATGGGAAATCCAAGATCATGTATCCCAAAGAGTCTGAGGAAGTCCTTGTTCGAGAAAATTCACGGATTATCACACACAAGCAGAAAACCCACGTGCAAACTTGTCTCCGGCTAATATGTGTGGCCTGGAATGAAAAAGGAAGTAGTAATGTGGACTAAGAGCTGCGTAGCATGTCAGCGATCTAAAGTTCATGGACACGTTACTCTTACCCCGCAAAACTTTCCAACGAGGGATCGCCGCTTCACCACATACACGCAGACATTGTTGGTCCGCTCCATCGTCCTATGGACACTCCCACATATTCAAGGTAATAGATCGGTTTTCTTGATGGCCTGAAGCAATTCCGTTGGAAGACATCCCTGCAGATACAATCGCTTCAGCATTCTTCACAAACTGGGTGGCAAGATTCGGAACACCTGAAACAATAACCACCGACCAGGGAACTCAGTTTGAGTCTGCATTGTTCCAAGCCATGTTACAGTTTATCGGCAGCAACAGGATTCGAACCACAGCGTATCATTCCGCTTCTAATGGAATGGTTGAAAGGTTTCATCGTCCCTTGAAAGCCATAATCATGTGCCACGAATCGTCACATTGGATTGACGTTTTGCCACCAGTGCTCTTAGGATTAAGGACATCTCTCAAAGATGACATCGTATGTTCAGCTGCGGAAATATGCTACGGGTTGCAATTACGGTTGCCCGGAGAATCCTTCAGCGATGATTCGTCTCCTGATAACCCGCACATTTTCATCGAAAAGTTCCGACGCAAAATGCAAGTACTAAAACCGACACCTGCCTCACACCACAACCAAAGAAGCGTTTTTGTGCACAAGGACCTGGAAAAAATCTCCGCAGCAGCCATACTGCGGTCCACACGAAGTCATCGAGCGTTTAGATGAACGAGTCTTCAAAATACGCGTAAGGAATAAGATCACAAACATTTCCATAGAGCGTCTAAAAACGCCACATATGGTAAACGACTCATAGGATTTAGCTAGTAGACCATCATATGACGGAGCAGCAAACTTTCATCAACCCACAGTGCTCAAAACGTATGAAGGACCTAAGTCAAAATTTGGTCAAGTGACATATGCTAAATGAATAGAAATATCTGTACGGCACTTCCGTGTTATGTGCTGCCACCTGAATGTCACGTCATATTATTTTCAATGTTTAGATTTCGTTTAGATTTAGAATGTTATGTTTGAGACGCCATCGCGACCTGTTGATATTTTTATAATAAACTTAAGTTAGTAGTAATAATCGTGTTTTCATTACTACAAGAGAGATTCGCTATAGTGTAGCACATTTTCGTAGATCAGCCGAATTGGACTTGTAGTTTTTCCTTTGACCGCATGCAGGCGTGTCCACAGATTTTAGACAAGTTGAAGTAGCAAGAGAGTGCTCCTGCCAGAAGGGTTTTGTAAAATAATTAGTAAATCAAACAATATATTCTGCATATCAAAACTTGACTAACATAGAGATTCTATAAATTGAGTTCGAAGAATTATTATAGTTATTCTATTTTTATATTCACCGCCATTTGGTTTCAAGTGGTTCGACCCCGTCGTTTGGTTAGTCATGATAACACATCAATATTATAAACCATTTCTAAAATTTTTATCAAAATTCCTACATATTTATAGTGTCTAGGTCCGTTGCAAACGTGTATCTCCCTAGTATCACGTGTTAATGTTGTTGTAATTGTTAAATATTCAATCGGCTATAACTTAGCTGTTTATTGATCGATTATTGTGAAATTTTCAGAACACATACAATTGTTTTCAAAAAACTTGAATTGTAGTTTTTGGGAAATTTAAGGGTCCCATTTCGATTTTATAGGCAAAAATGTAAAATTTATAAAATGTACTATTTTAACAAAGTTGATTGAATTTCGACTTCTAAGGTATTTGTTTCCCTTGTGCTCTTAAAGTCTCACCTCTTTGATTTTTTTCAGATTTTTCAGGTGAGAACAAAATTTTCGTACATTTCCCCTTCACCTGTACCCCTTAAAGCAAAACTCATCATTTTAAGACCTGTTTTGAACAGTTCTCATTAAGACCTTTCATAAAAATGATTTTAATATACCCTAAAAAATGGAGAAAGAGCAATATCGGTTAGTGAATCACTTTTTATTTTTGGAAGGGAAATCGCACAGCGAAATCAAAGAGCGCTTTGATGCAGTGAACGATGACTCTGCCCCTGTTATGGCGACCGTAAAAAATTGGTTAAACGAGTTCGAACGTGGTTATACCTTGGTTTTTGATGAGCCATACCCAGGTGCCCCGAAGACGGCTATCAAGTAGGAAATCGTGACAAAAATTCACAAGCTCATATTGGCAGAACGCCGGCTGAAGGTGCGCCAGATGGTTGAGGCAGTAGGCATTTCAAAAGACTGCGTGGGTCAAATCTTGCATGAAATTTTGGGTATGAGAAAGCTGTCAGTGCGACGGGTGCTATGTTTGCTCACTCCTGACAACAAATACAACTGTGAGACCACTTCAGACCATTGTTTGACGCTGTTGAAGCGCAATCCGGAGTTTCTGGGTCGTTTCGTGACCGTCGACGAAACATGGGCTCTACTGGTACATACCAGAGACCAAGGAGCAGTCGAAACAGTGGGCTTCACTCGGCTCCGACTCTCTTCGGAAAGATGATGGCCACCGTTTTCTGGGTTTCACAGGGTGTGATCTGCATCGAATGCCTGGAGAAAGGCAAAATGGTCTCAGGGCTCTACACAGCCGGATTATTGGGCCGATTCGATGCCGAGTTGCAACAAAAAGGACCCATTTGGTGAAGAAAAAAGTGCTATTCCATCATGACAGCGCCCTGGCTCACACCTCCACCGTTGCCACCGCGAAATTGGTCGAGTCGGGGTACGAACTACTACCCCATCCACCGTATTCTTCAGAGTTCGCCCCTTGCGGCTTCTTTTTGTTTCCAAACTTATAAAAATCACCCGCCGGGCAAAAAATTGAGTCGAATGAGGAGGTCATCGCCACCATGGAGCCCTATTTTGCAGAGCTCGAGAAAACGTATTTTTCAGGTGGGTTAAAGAAGTTGCAGCATCACTGGGTCAAGTGTATCGAGCTAAAAGGAGACTAAGTTGAGTAATAAATCGGCGCTTTTCTAAAATTGTCGTTTTTCTTTTGTAGACTTTAGTACTTATCGGACTGCCCTCGTAGTCAACCTGTTTGGTGTCACCAACCAACTTCTAAGAATGAGCAGAAATCGCGAAAATTTTTTTTAGTTTTTTGTTTACCTAGAATACAATCTAGGCTTTCCAATGGATGATATTTGCTGAGCTTACGGCGAGGAAGATCAAAGCTTAGAATATTTTCTTGTAAATTGTCCAAGCCTGATTCAAAAACGTTTTAAATGGCTAAGGTGGAGTGAAGCGCTTTCCTTGGCTTCTGTGGGGCGACAGGCCAAAGATGGCTTATGCTTTATTCAAATAGTGGATCCGAAACACTATTTGAACCAAATCTAATTTCCTATAATCATGACCTCAATATCAATGCTTTGCAAATCCCGTTATAATTTTCAAAAATTTCGTTGAATTTGTTACTTACAATCGGTCTCACTCCAAAATACCTTTGGTAAATGAATCATCTTACCTGAAAAGAAGAGAAGGAATTATACATTATTTCTGATTTCAAATTAGGAATAAACGTATTTAAATATGAAGTCAAGAAATTTCTAAGAGAAACGTAATTTAAAAGAGAGGATCTTTTTATGATATACTAGATCGATGTTAGGACTATGAAACAAGGGAGCCACACAACCTAATGATCTCTCAACCAAACTCTCATTTGATTTAGTAGGCTCTTGAAATACTTTTTCGAACACTGTTGCCAATTTATCAAGATATTGTATTGTATTGGCTTTTAAGGCATTGTTTCTTCGTTTATCACCATAAATCAGTTAATTTAAGTAGTCCCATCGATACTAATCTAGAACCAAAAGACATTGGGGGCTAATTTTTCGGTACATTTCTATAAATTATAAAAATGCTCCAGCATGTATGGCCAACTTTTAAAATTGTCAGAAATGAATAAAATGTCTTGTACGCGAGTTGAACAAAACCATGCTTTTCGTTTTTGTCTAGATTTGTATTGTACAATAATGTGCTTGTGATACAAATATAGGGTGATTCATAACAAGTGTACACATGTGAATGGGCCTTAACTCTTATTTATCACCAACACCAACTTCAGGTCCATATATTATGACAGTTTGGTCTTTTACAATTCTAATCATGGCGTCATACATATCAGCCGTACATGCCACAGATCACGCGAAACAATCGATTTATTGAAGACCAAGTTTGGAAATCGAATAATTTCACGAAATGGACCCATAAATTGGCCGGCGAGATCGTGTGATTTGACTCCTTGTGACTTCTTCCTTTGGGGATTTCTGGAAGATCGTGTTTACGCTGATACTCCCCAGACTACTGAAGCATTAAAAAACATTATTCGAGCCAAAATACACCTAATAACGCTGGAAATGTGCGAAAATGTCGTTGAAAATTACATTCATCGTTTGTAGTCTGTAAAGCAGCACGAGATGCACATATGCCCGAAGTAATGTTTCATATTTAATTGTAAGGGACCAAATTTTCATAATAAAAAAACATTACAGCTCAATCTTCACAAAAACTATGTTTTTTTTTCGACAAAAATGTGTACACTTGTTATGAATCACCCTATAAGTAGCTTTTTAGTAACGTTTCTTCTTACTTTAATTCAGCATTATTGCTGAATGTACTTATCAGGTAATATTTCATTCGTATTCGCGCTTTGGTCAATCTCATTGTCACTAGCATTAGATGGACTGGTTTGTTTCTTCTTCTTCTTCTTTGTAGCACTACAGCCCCTCTCGGGCTTTCGCTTAGAGATAGTTAGCGTATTGATTTTTTCGGAAGTTGGTTTGGTCAGTACTATGCTCCTGTGCTTGCTCAGCTATGATATGATCTGATTAAATCAGTACATATCACCACTGAGTGAACACTCATAGTCCGTCCAAAAAATCCCCTGAACTAAATCACGTTGCTCCCAACGAGATTTGAACCTGGGACCTTCGGTTTATGGGCTCATGCTCTAACCACTAGGCCACACAGACTATGGACTGATTTGTTTGAGATACCTATATTCGGCATCATATACATGGAGCTCGTGATACGTTGAGGTCTGCGATTTCATACAGCATGTCATTTTGAGGAAGGATAATTTACCCTATCATAACGTATCGCAGTTGGGTGGACGGACATACACTTAAAGCGTGGTACGAACCATATCAATTTCTCGAGTACCAATACATTCGATCAAGATTATGAGATGCTCTATCTCTAAGCGAAGACTCGCAAGGGGCTTTAGTAATCACGCAAAAAAAATTTAACCCTCAAACAGTAAACATGCAAGTGTTCCTCGCCGCACGTTTTGCGGTCAGAATGAAAATTGTATTTTTATTTATGAAAAACTTTTGCGTTTTTCCGCGATACTATATTGCCTACTTTTATAATAAAAGACGGTAAAAAAACGAATTCAAGACACAGTAATTAATGGCAAGGACTCGAAATGTCACGTGAACAAATTTGAACGAACTCCACATCACTAGATCTCACCATCCGTCGATGAAACACTGACCACGCTAAAAGAAAAACTTTCATTTAATACCAGCCGACGATTAACATATCAACTACTGAATCTCATAAAGACCACAATCAAGCAGGACTTTTTTAGGTTCAACCATTGTAGATCGTCCACTTCGAAAGCTTCTCTGATAATCATCTATAATACTTTCAGAGTACGGCTTTAATTTTCTTTCTATGATTTCGGAGAGCACTTTATAAGACGTAAACAATAAAGCAATGCCTCTTACATTTTTGCACCTTAACTTATCTCTGTCTTTGGGTACAGGGCATATTATACTTTTTCGCCAATCCTCTGGTAACTGCTTCTCTGGCCTTATTGGATCTCATCTCTGGAGCAGTTCTGCTGGTATTCCATCTACTCTATAAGCCAGGAGGAGGAGCAAACTACACAGGAACTTACAAACTCAAGCTATTAGTCATGTGTAAAGTATTGAATCCACGATGTTCTCAAAATGTGAATGAACTTTCCACAGACTGCTTGACAAAAAAAAAATTCGGATGACATGCGATGTACTTATCACATGGCTTCAAAGTCTTTAACAAAGATATGCAGAAGAAGAAGAAAAAATTCTTATCTTCATTATTAATTGTGCAGCTCACGGATAAATCCCTGAACTAAGCAACGCAAACGTCAATTACTTGCGTCCAAACGCAACCTGCGAGTTACAATCACTTGATCAAGTTATCATACTAAGTTTCAAATTAAATTGTAAATACATCTACACTACTAAATCCTACCATCCTTTGTGGGGATGTAAGAGGGTGAGGGCGAGTCTTCCGTGCCTGATAACGGAATCGAAGTAATAATCATGCCACCGGAATGGAGGTTGGGCGACGGGTTAACTCCCAGTCCGTGTAAAACCATACATTGTTTCCAAACCTGCAGAAGGGCCTCGGAATGGATTGGACTCACGGCAACGACCTGGCAAACGGAAAAAGGACTATCGCATTGGATCCTGGAATGTTAGATCACTCAATTACCCTGGCGCTGTTAAGGCCCTTCTACAGCAGGCCAGTCAATATAAATTTAACATACTGGCAATCCAGGAAATGAACTGGATGCTATACAAGACATGAGATAGCACACAATATTCAAAAGTGGGAAGCCTACTGGAAAACGAGAATTCGGAGTAGACTTCATTGTGGATAGGGAGCTCAAATCACACGTTATTGTTTTTTAGGCAGCTCACGAACGGTTGTGTGCGATCCGTATAAAAGCGAAATTCTTCAAAATCTGGCTGATCAATGTTCACGCCCCGACCAAAGAAAAGGACGACGAAGCGAAGGAAACGCTTTATAATCACATAAAAAGACCAGTCAACTCATTTCTTACAAACCACACAAAAATAATTCTGGGTTTCAACGCTAAAGTCGGCAATGAGATACCTCATCGTGGAACGACTGCAGGATATAGCCTTCGCGATGAAACAAATGACAACGGCCAGCGCCTGATTGACTTTGCATGTAGCAGAAATCTAGTCATACGTTCGACTAGCTTCCCACATCGACGTATTCATAAAATGACCTGGTTATCACTGGATGGCAACCCAAAAACCAAATTAACCTGATCCAGCAACGTTGGGTCTCGAGCACACTTCACGTCCGTAAATACCGAGGA
Organism: Odontomyia ornata; assembly: GCA_963969285.1. Classification (NCBI taxonomy): domain Eukaryota; kingdom Metazoa; phylum Arthropoda; class Insecta; order Diptera; family Stratiomyidae; genus Odontomyia; species Odontomyia ornata. The sequence continues at coordinate 141,346,905 of OZ017739.1, forward strand.
GAAAATTGTGATTCGGATTATTACTTGATCAAATTAACCTAACGATGTCGAATGTCAAAGACGTATTCATCCTAGACCAACCCTCTACAAAAATTTGACATCATTATTGGCAAAAAGTTTCACGGAGACCCTCGACAACCAACTGGCCCGCACATTTTCGCGTCGTTGAAAACAAACAACGAGCTCTGGATGCAAGTGAAAGCGGCTATTCAGACCATGGCAGAGCATGCATTCGGATATCAAGCCCGATGCAAAAGAAATGATTGGTTCGATGATGAGTGCCAGAATGCGTTAGACAAAAAGAATCAGGCGTACAAGGAATACGTGAGTAGGACAACCAGGACCAAGACAGAACGCTATCAAAATCTCAGAAGAATAGTGAATAAGATAAATAGAATGAAGAAGAGAAAATGTAATGACAACCTTTTGAGAAGTATAAATGTAAGTTTAGCGAGCAACAACACAGACAAGCATACAAAGTAGTGAAAAGCCTGAAACGTGGTTATCAGCGCAAAACCACGCTCTGTCGTGATGATATTGGCAATATCATCGCTGATGACACCAGGATTAAGGAAAGATGGCCATAATATTTAAAAAACCTCCCTAATCCTCCCCACACCTCTAGAGCATCGGAGCTTATAGATGTTTCCGGAGAGCTTCCATTGGCCCCACCAACTCTGGATGAAGTTTGGTCTATCATCAAAGCCCAAAAGAATAATAAAGCGCCGGGCATCGATGAGATACCAGCGGAGCTCATCAAATGTTGTGGCAGCACTGTTCAGCGAGCCCCATAAAATCATACAGCAAATTTGGCAACAAGAAAATATGCTTAACGAGCGAAAGCAATCAATTATATTCCCTATCCACAAAAACGGTGACAAGCTACAGTGCGGTAATTTTAAAAGCATATCACTACTTTGTACGGCGTACAAAATATATTCAAAGATCTTAGAAAGTAAGATCGGACCATACGCCAACAGTATTATTGGTGAGCACAAGGTGGTCTTAGAGCAGGAAGCTCGACTCGACTGCCAAGCAGATACCTGAGAAATGCTGGGAGTTCAACATAGACGTGCACCAAATTTTCGTTGACTTTAAGCAAGCATACGACAGTATTGATCGTAACGTACGGTACCAAATAATGCTTTGCTTTGGTATCCCAGCCAAATTAGTCCGTCTTACCAAAATGACAATGACGTCGACGACCTCCCCAGTCCGCATCAATAACCAACTCACCGATGTCTTTGACACTCATATCTGACTAAAGCAGGCAAATGGGCTGGCTTCATTGCTATTCGATTTGCCTCTGGAGTAGGTCATATGCAAGCTACCTGTCGATCCGCGAGGTACATTATCATAAACTGAATTAAAAATTGTTGCTCTATTCAATTTTCTGCAAAATAAATATGTTTTAATAGATATTGGCGCACAATTGTAATCCGCGCGAAATGTTACGTGATTTTTCATGTGGGACCACTGCTGGGTTAACCGATATGAGTCAGCTTAGATATCCTTGGGGAAGTCACGGACTAAGGGATTTTGAAATCATTACACGTGTCCAGTCGCGGCGCAAGGCGTGGACGACGTGAGCAACCGCTTACGACCTCGCGCTATAGGGGTCTCGACGCGTTGCTCTTGATTTCGTTTCTCCATTTTCGTGACGAGCACCACCAACACAACACAGCAGGCGAACTAAACAAGCTAGAGCGATGATAAATATATAGATGGTGAGGGGAAAGCTGCCGGGGAAGGGGGAAGGCAATTTCAAGGTTGCAGATTTACCACAAGCGTGGCAATAAAATCAGTCTCATTACTTAATTGTCGCACCACGTAAAACCATTCGAATTGCTAGCATTTTGCGTTACGCATCAATTGTCCAGCCCATAGTATAGTATACTGAAAAAGTGCAAGATCAATTCAACTACAGTAAGGCATTTAGGATGGATGAGACTATCGGCGGCAATCATATTGGCTTACAGTATTCTTTCGCAATCGCTCTCAATGTTGTCTCTCACATCACAATTTTACTCCTATCTTCGGTGTGATATCTACAATTCTAGTGTAACTTATAATTAAATTTTGCTTATTGGGTTCCTTGACCCTTTGGTAGCATGCCAACACACTTCCGTGAAGCTATAAAGATGTATCCGATGACATTTAATAGCATATGCATACATCACTAAATGTTTGGGCTGAGAAATTCACATAATGGGCAAGCACATCATCCCAATAATCAATATAAACCTTAAAACGATATGTGAACACCTTTTGACAAGATATGCAATTTTTATGCAATTCATCATGCGCAAAGTTTTATGTTATACACATAATGAACCCGCTATCATAAGTCGGAGTGTATCATAGTCAAAATTTAACAACGGACTACAGAAACCGGTCTAATTGGTCTATGTAAGACATACGTGATGCGCCGTCTAATTTGATCCAAGGACCATGGTAAATGTTCTAAAACAGGTTTGAATCGGTTATAAGGTTATTTCCATCCCCCCGCTACCTTTGAGAAAGAATCGTGAGTATTTATTCGAGTGCGAGGCCAAACGCTCCTTGCGTTGATTAACGTTGTTACGGCTAACAAGGGAGTTCCGTACCTGCAGACAATTCTGATTTCGGTTGATTCGTGCCTACCGCCACTCCTTCTCCATGGCTCGCGAGACAAAGCAGAGTACCGTAAGCATTTCTATTATTTTATTGTGAGAATGAGTAATATTGTGTTGAAGGTTTGAAAATATAACTATATTGAGACGTAGTGATAGTTGATCAGCTCGATTTATTCAAATAGAATTTCAGTGACCTACTTAAGGTAATTTTCCATAAACTAACTGCAGGCATGTGAAGTGACTGTAAATAGATATGTATGTAAAACAAAATTATTATTGTATTATTGCTAATAGCTTCAATATATGTTAAATGACTTCGCAACCACAAGAGAGAGAGATATATCGGGAGAAAATGGGAATCTGGGTCCGCAAAGAGACAAAAGAAAGCTGAAGGGTCTTATCAGATTGGGCTTTAGGTTCAGGATTGATAAATTATTTCAAAACAACATCTCATTGCGTGACAAAATCAGATGAATTGATTTTTTTGACGTCGGATGTTGCAACAGCCAATACTTCAGTCAATTTGGAAAGTACTTCAGATGTATTGAGTAGTAAGCTACAGTCGGAAGTAGAAGTAGCATCAATCTCTACCCAATCAGAATCTGAGGTGGAGAGCGGAGTTCCTGAACAACAAATAGGTTCTCGGTCAGTTCACGGTGATGAAAGTGACATTATCAAAGAAACGTTTATAAGTTCTGATCTAGGAATGTGGTTGTTTCTCCTAACCGTCAAATAAGAGCGATGATGGTTATCCCAAAGATGACGATTGTGGACATTTTTCCATTTTTAATTTTTAAGAAGACTCAGTAATGGTGAAACTCAACATCGTCGCTGGCTGGTTTATTCTAGTTATCAAAACAAAGTTTACTATCTTCCGTGTAGACTTTTTACCAATTCTCAAACTCAGATGGTTCGGAGAGAATGCTATGACTGGAATCACTTAACAAATATTTTACAAAGACACGAGAATACCAGAGGACATATGTAATTTATGTTTCAATGGCTAATATTTGAGAAGCGAATTAAGCATGGGAAAGCAATAGATAAAGAAAATGAAAGGCTTATTCGTGAGCCCTCTTAAGGGAGACGGGAGAGCTCACCCCTGAAAATATAGTCGCGATGATGCTCGAATCGGGTGACAAATGGAACCAGGTGGCACATTATGTTCGGATAGTCCTAAATGATAAAAGGGAGTCACAGCAGCGGGGGGTGTTGAGGCTGGGGGATCGCTTGTCTGGTACTTCCTCTTCCCCTCTCCCCTCCCGCTAGAAGTGGGACCCAAGCCTGAAGGCGCCTCATGGCGTAACAAAACGAAACCTGGCCCGAAGTAATGTGTCAAACGGTTCCATGCTAGGTTCTCAGGTTGATAGGGGAGGTTTTTAGTGGGTAATCCGGACGCCTTTTTGCAAACATGGGAGCCCCACACTCTGTGCGTAAATGGGCATTCACCTCCCTTCACAAAAGAAAAAAGAAACAAACAAAAAAAGTGATGAAATAATTGAAAATATATTTCTACTTTGCAAAAGTCTTTTATTTCAGTATTAAGGCGCGATTAGCACTTGCATGTCAAAGTCACAGAACGTACAGAGTTGAAGTTGATACGGAGCGGTCAAGCTCAGAAAAAATCAAGACAGAGTTGAATAAAGGCGCGAAATTCAAATTATGATTTTAACATTCTCCCTGAATTCAAGCCTTATTTCATTAATTACATAATAACATACATGATATAGATTAATGATTATTTATAACAATGAGTTATGCAAGTACATGCCAAGTTTAGACCTTATAAAATGAAATTTATCTTTTGACAATCCTTTTGTGAATATATCAGCAAACTGAGAGTCACTGCTTACAAACTTTAATACGATTATTTAAAAAAATATTTTTCCTTAATGAAGTGATATTTAATGTCAATGTGTTTGCACCTCTTATGAAAGTTTATATTTTTAATAACACTGATGGCACTTTGATTGTCTAAATGAAGACATATTGAGTCCTGTTTATATTCACTAATATCACTTAGCAATTGTTTTATCCACATTGCTTCTTTAGTGGCGGCACCGGCTGCCATGAATTCAGCTTCAGTTGTCGACAGAGCCACAGTTTGTTGTCTTTGACTCGACCAAGTCATGGCTGCCCCGTTCTTGAAGAAAACATAGCCAGTGACGGAACGACGTGTGTCCAGATCGTTTGCATAGTCAGAAACGCTGTAGCCAATGACTTCAGAAGCTTCTGGTGTATGTGAGTAGCATAGTCCATACTTTTTAGAATCTTTTAAATATTTAAAGATCCGTTTGACTGCGTTCCAGTGACTCTGGTTGAAGCAATCGAGGAATCTGCTCACCAAACTGACTGCGACCATTATGTCGGGCCGACTCACTGTAGCCAGATGCATAAGAGCGTCCACAGCGTCTCCGTATGGAACGTTCTTCTCGTACTCTCCATCTTCCTGCTGTAGCTTCATGTGAGGGTCGACTGGAACAGTATTAGGATTAGCATTATTCATTTCAAATCTGTTTAGTATTTGTTCTATGTATTTAGTCTGATGTATGAATATGCAGTTACTAAATCTTTCTATTTGCATTCCCACAAAATTACTTGGAGTTTCCAATATTTTAATCTCAAATATGTTTTTCAGTTCTCTTATAAATTCATTCAATGCTGATTCATCACTTGAGAATAGGAGACCATCATCAACATAGAGACACAGATAGCATTTCTTCTTATTGACTTGACCAATGTACACACATTGATCGACTTTACTATTTACAAAACCAAATCTTTTCAGTGTAGAGTCAAATTTGGCATTCCAGCAGCGAGGGGCTTGTTTTAACCCGTATAGTGACTTGTTCAGTTTACATACCATATTTTCACCATGGTCCAACCCTTCTGGTGGAGTCATAAATATGGTCTCTTCAAGTTCCCCATATAAGAAAGCTGTCTTGACGTCTAGTTGCATGATTTTGAGATTATTTTGTACAGCTACAAGATAGTAACAATCGTATTGAATCATACCTGACTGTTGGAGCAAAAGTTTCTTGGTAATCAATATCTACAGTTTGTGCATATCCTTTTGCACATAGACGTGATTTATAACGTGGACCAGTTGGTTCTTCTTTTATACGGAATACCCATTTGCATCCAATTGCTTTGGCATTTGGGGGTTTTTCTACCAATGTCCATGTGTTGTTCTTCTGTAGAGCATTCAGTTCTTCAGTGATAGATTTGCTCCATTTCGTAGGCACATCTGACAGTACGTCCGTGATGACACAGGTAAGTATTTTCTACGGAATCATCTAGATTAGTCTTTTCCTTATTTTTCTTTCTTGGTCTCAGGGTGATTTTGCTGATTGGAGGACTATCAAGATCAATGCTGGTGTCCGGAATGTATTCACTGTCTGAAGTAGACGGGTTTTCGCGTACAGTGTCATTAGTACTTGTAGTTGAATCCATCTCTGATTCAGAGCTGTTACTATTAACTTCTTCTTTATTTGTTTCAGGTTTCTTCTGAGATATTTCTACAGGAACATAGTCCCTCTTCACGGTACATTCAAGGAATGTAGCATCTCGACTGTTTACCACTTTTCTTGTATTTGGTATTATGAATCGGTAGCCTTTGGTATGATCGCAGTATCCAATAAAGATCATCTTTTGTGCCTTTGGATCCCATTTCTTACGTTTCTCTTTGGGAAAGTGTACCATAGCTTCACATCCGAATATACGCATATGGTTCACCTTTGGCTTTTCCCCAGACCACATTTCTTCTGGCGTTTAAAAAAATAAAGACTTCGTTGGAGAAAGATTGATTGCATGTGCCGCAGTATGTATGGCATCAGCCCAGTACATCTTGGGTAGATTGGCATTTAGGAGCATACACTTTGCTCTCTCTACTAGAGTTCTGTTCATGCGTTCTGCTGTCCCATTTTGTTCAGATGTATACGGTGTTGTCGTTTGATGTACGATGCCAGCGCCTTTTAAATAATCTGAGAATTCCTTGTTGACGTATTCCAAGCCGTTTTCTGTCCGAAGGATTTTTATACGAGCACCCAGCTGGTTTTCGAGTTCATTTCTGAATTCCTTGAACTTCTTCAGAGCGTCAGACTTGTTTCGGAGAAGGTACACGAACACCTTCTTTGAATAGTCGTCAAGAAATGTTATAAAATATCGGGCACCGCCCATAGTTTGCGTTTCCATTGGCCCACATACGTCGGAGTGAACCGTTTCAAGAAGATATCTAGCCTTGGAGGCTTCATTTTTGAACGGTAGTGTTGTTTGCTTGCCTTCTGTACATGTACATGCTACATGTTGCCTTCTGTACATGTTACATGTTGCAGGTGCTTTTGTTGAGAAAACGACATGGTCAGTGTTTTCTGTCATCTTCCGTAGACTATTAAAATTTAGGTGTCCCATTCGTTGGTGCCATAGGTAAAAGTCTGGTTCTTCGACATCAGACATGCATGCATAGCCTTTTCCTGGCATATTCAGCCGGTACATGTTGTTGATTACACTTGCTGTTGCTATTATCTCATTTTTTCTGTTCATAATAACACAGCCGGTTCTGTCAAATTTAACTTGGCCACCACTGCGAATAATTTAACTTACGGAAAATAAATTTGTTCGGGTACATATAATACTTTTGTAAAATGCACCTTCTTGTTTTGACCTTCGTCGTCATAAACATCTAAGCTCACTTCTCCTGAGCATTGCACGGGTAGTACTTTGTTGTCTGCGACTCTAATTTTCTGTATGGCAGAAGCCGTCATATTTTCAAGCATATTCTTATGTCTTGTCATGTGTGAGGATGCACCGGAATCCACGTACCAGGCGTGATTTTGGCTGGATGTTGCCACAAACACAGCAGCATAGGAAGAACTGCTTGTTTTTCGTTGAATATCCTTCGTCTTGGATTTGCATTCAGAGCTTTTATGGCCATACTTGTTACAAGAGTAGCACCTCGGACCCTTTGTTTGCTTCTTATAATTGTTTTTAAATATCTTAGTGACTGAGAACACTGTTGAGTCACTTTTTATTTGTCTAACGTCTTGCAATAGTTTTGATTTCACAGAGTCTGAGGTTATCTTCATGCCTGAGCTTTCAATAGCAATTATCATTGGTTGATAGGATTCTGGTAGACCGGGGAGCAGCAGTGTACCCAGCCATTCGTCGTCTACTTGGAAACCAATGTTTCTGAGCTTGTGAGCAGTGCACATAATTTTGCTCACATATTCCTCTACGTTTTGACATGCAGTAAGCGAGGTGTTACAGAGATCACGCAGCAGCCCAACACGGCGTGTCAGCCCAGAGTCATCGAATACTTTCGATAACTTGTCCCATACTTGCTGTGCAGTGCTAGCCTCTTGTATGTGCACATAATTTATTGGGTCAACTAGTAGAATTATCGTAGTTTTTGCCCTTGTATCTCGTTTTGTGTCCACTTCGACACCTGTGGCGGGTTCTATGCAGTCCCACAGCTCTTCATGCTGTAGATATGTTTTTACAGCAAATCGCCAGGTTGCATAATTATTTCGACCGGTTAACTTTTCAATTAATGCCAAATGATTATTTGCTGCCATTTTTAAGAACTCTTAGTCCAGTTATCACGAGAAAACAGAGAAAACACTTTGCAATTGTTAAATTAGAAGTCACGTTTTTGCGTTTTAGGTTGTGTTCACTATTTTTCACTGTAATGTTTATTCCACTGAAAGTTTTTGCACTGATTCTATTTTTGAGCTTTGCTGGGCTTTACTGGGCCCATAACCTGATGAAATAATTGAAAATATATTTCTACTTTGCAAGGAAAAGTCTTTTATTTCAGTATAAAGGCGCGATTAACACTTGCATGTCAAAGTCACAGAACGTAGAGAGTTGAAGTTGATAGGGAGCGGTCAAGCTCAGAAAAAGTCAACACAGAGTTGAATAAAGGCGCGAAATTCAAATTATGATTTTAATAAAAAGTCAAGCAAACGTTGGGAGTTTATGAAAGGCAGACTAAAACTTACTTTAAAACCGTTATCAGACACAAGATGGAAAAGCAGGATGGAAGCAGTTAAAGCCATATTATTCCAATTTGACGATGTTGAATGCATCGAGAGCTTAAAAATCACACAGAAGAATCCGATACATTCAGTGATTGTGATTCAGTTCTAAATGAAATTCTCAGATTAGAGTTTATAATATCGTTAAATTTATGGTATACAATATTATCGCGAGTGAATATCATAAGCAAATTATTGCTCTTGATGATTTGCATATGTTCTGTGACTGGATCAAAGAATATCGTCAAATTGGATTCGAACAATGCTTATCTAGATCGCATCGGTTTATTGCAGAAAGTAATTATGACTTGCTAAAAGAATTTAAAAACAAAAGGTTAGCCAAAGAGAAAAGGATGTTCGCTTATGAAAGTAGTGATGAACCCGTACAGTCTGTCAAAATTCGGCTCAAAACAGAGTTCTTAAATTCTATGATTGATTCCATAATGAGCAGTATGGATACAAGATATCTTTGAATCAACATTTTGCAGATTTCGGTTTCCTCTAAGATTTAAACAAACTCAAAAATATTCGAAAAGAGCATTTATTAAGACATTGTCAAGACTTAGACACAGTCGTACCAGTAGGTGAGAGCAGTGACATCCAATCTTATGAATCGTATGTAGAACTGCAAGCAATTATTCCGAATTTGCCCGCCTGCATCGGAGGCGTACACCAGCTGCTTCAATACATAACCGAGAATAACTCAAAGGAAATTCACCCAAACATTTATATAATAATCCAATTTTATTAACAATACCTTTAAGTACAGCTTCCGCTGAAAGGAGCTTTTCTAAATTAAAGCTTATATAAAACTTTTTAAGAAATACAGTGGGTCAGCAAAGACTTTGAGCGTTAGTAGTTTTATTTATTGAGGCTGATATAGCATCTAAGTTGGACTACGATGCAATTATTAAGGAGGTTAGTAAGGCGAAAAGTAAAAAATTTTTGTTTATTTAATTTTCACTTTAGTCAGCAAGTAGTATGATCTTAAAAGAGCAGGAACTGAATAGTTAGATAATAGAATTCCGTTCACCGATTTATAAAAGTAGTATACAGTGTCCAACTATGATTTTTTTAATATACTTGCTGACGAGACTCTGATTTATTTACGTTAAAGTTAAAAATATGTGCTTTTACACGAATAAATAAATCTGTTCAAATTGTTTGTTTTCCATGATATTCTTCCAGTTGTGTCATTGTAGGGCCTCACGGAGATTATCTTGCCCACATAAATTTTTGGCCTTGCGCCGCCGCTGCAGATGCCTCTTGGTTGTGTTAGCACATTTTATTTAACGTAGTTTATTTCATAGTATTAGCACCGCTAAGTTACAGAAATTGCGAACACGAATAGATCGGTTTTTTGCTGTTGGAAGTTTTTCCCTTCGTTTTAGTTAAGAATACCTGGTGATGGTAAAGTATTGTGGAGAGCTAGAAAGAATTGGAGCGCGTTTTAAATCGGGCAGATTTGACGGTGGCTGCATATTGTTATGATGTGACAGATCTACCCACGACCGATTCCTCTCCAAAATAGCTAGTCACGTATACCGAAACCTTAAACGCCTACAAAAATATAATGGAAAACGTAAGAAAACACCTCAAGAATGAGATGTAACAAGAAACTTTTATTTTTCACACCATGTTGTAGACATAACGTCAGTAGTTTACACCATGGTTTCCGAAAATGCAAAAATGCGATTCTGCTACCGTGAGAAGCCGGTATACGTGGCTCGTGGAGTCTTAATTAAGTTCCCGCGGCGATAAGACGCGTTTAGTTCCAAAATTAAATAAAAGTACGAATAAGTAATTTATGTTCAAACAAAACATTTTGAACTTAGAATCTTGTGTGTTTTTTTTTATCACGCGTGAAGTGAAAATACATAACTGGCGCAGTCGGTTTTAACGAATTTTAAAAGACATTAAATCGCGTAGACAAAAAATCGATAATCGCGATCGGAAATTAAAGTCCATAATCGTAACGAAAATTGGACGAGTTTATCAACGAATTAGCGAGGCCTTTATTGCTCAAAATTCTGGTGAGGCTGCCAGGAATCTTGCTAAACAAAAATAAAAGTGAACAACTAAGCAAGAGCATTAACCGAGGCCTTTATCGCTCAAAATCCTGGTGAGGTTGCCAGGAATCTTGCTTAATAAGTATATTCAACATTTAAAGAAAACATCGAGAAAGTGGGCTCCAGAAGGACCAGCAGGATCAACAACTACGATCGTCATCGAAGAATCGAAATGAGTGAGCTCCAAGAACTACAAGCACGGCTTCATCAAAGGGAAGCGCAATTGGCGGAAGCTTTGGAATCGTTACGGCAAATACAAACAGTCAATTCGGCAAGAGCTAAGGACGAGTGGAAGTTGAAGGAAGTACGGTTTATGGCAACATTCACGGGAACAAACGAAACATCAATCAACAGTTTCATCAGAAGCGTCGAAAACTTTCTCGGAGGGATTACTGATGCGGAAGTTCGAGACGAAGCGATCAAGGCAATATATTACGAAAAAATTCAAGGAGAGGCCAAAGCAGCAATTATCAACATGGCAAGGATACAGGAGTGGGACGAAATTAAAAAGAAGCTGAGATTGAAATACAAACCCGACATGGAACCGATGGATTTGTATCGTAAAATCAACAACATAAGGGCAAATTCGGTGAGTGAATTAGTTGAAGAAATTTTAAATATTAAGCAATTGTTGGATGAATTAACGGTGTTTTATAAAAACGAGTGCCATTTAGATACAAGCAATGTGGAATCTGTGCTGGTGAATATAGTCAAGGAGATGACCCAAGGCATCCTTTTTGATAAAATTTACGATGTCTCGAATATCGACGAAATTATTTGTATAATGCAGAAAAGACGTTTCGAAGATTTGTGCATTCGTAAAGAATTCAAAAAACCTGACAAAATACTGGATAAATACAAGAAATTTAAAATTAATCCAAATTTTAACAGTAACAATCGTGAAAATAATAACGGAAATAAAGTTGAGGAAACTAATGTGCAAAACACTCAATATAATACAAGACACAATAATAACAACCAAGTAACTCATAATAATTCATTTAATAAACAACCCTATGAACATTCTGGTAACAAAAAAAAAAGACGATAGTATAAACCACCATCAAATAATTCAAAAATTTCGAAAAAAAAATCAGTTCTCCGGGCAATATCGGAAAAATTCTGGACAATATCGTGCAGAATATAATAATCAATCTCCCTATGAGCCCATGGAAATTGATAACATTGAAAACGCTAATCGAAGCATTCATGATCAAAGTGTTAATGAGGACAATCATATTGGTAGCAGTGAGTTTTTTTAATTAGCCTCGGAAGAACTACCAATAATTTTAATTACAATCGAGAATGTCTCTTACCTGGCTTTGGTTGACTCGGGGTCCTCATTTAGCCTTGTTGACGAAAAAGTCAACCACTTTCAAAAACATAGCATTAAGCCCTTATTCTTTACAACCATTACAGGAAAAGACAAAATCGAACACGAAATCTATACCCCTGCCCCAAGTGAATTTCACACAAAATTAGATGCCATGATACGCTGGGAAGTAGCGAAATTAAATAATAGGAAATATCAGTTCATTATAGGAATGGACTTACTAAATAACTTGGGTGCAATAATTAAAATGGAAGCTAAAACAGTTATATTAAACGGGAATGAAATAAAATTCTTGATTAACCCTTATCACGAACACGAAATATGTGTTCTTGAAAATGTAGGAAACGATTATTTAAATCGGTTGAAACTTGAACATTTGAATTCCGAAGAATATAAGGAAGTTGTTAAATTGGTGAAAAGTTTCGACGGAGTATTTTTTAAAGAGGGAGATAAATTAACAAGCACTATCAAAGTCGTTCGTGAAATAAAGACGACAACGGATAATCAAATAAATTCCAAACTATATCGATACCCATCGAAGCACGAAGAAGTGAGAAGACAAGTGGCCGAAATGGAACAACAGGGAATAATCAGAAAAAGTAATTCTAGGTTTTCAAGTCCGTTAATAGTCATTCCAAAAAAGGGAGACAATTCAGGAGTTAAAAAATTCCGTATTGTCATCGACTATCGAAGGTTAAATGAAATCACGGTAGATGATAAATTCCCTCTGCCCAGCATTGATACTTTGCTTGATAAATTAGGCAAAGCCCAGTACTTCTCGACGATCGATCTGGCGAAGGGATACCATCAAATCCTTGTCAAAGAAGAGGATCGTCATAAAACTGCTTTTGTTACCCTTCATGGCTTATACGAGTTTGTCAGAATGCCGTTTGGCCTTAAAAATGCGCCAGCGACATTCCAACGGCTCATGAATGATATCCTGCGTGCTTTCATAAATAAAAATTGTGTAGTCTATTTAGACGACGTGCTGATCTTTAGCACTTCACTTGAAGAACACATGATTGCATTAAAAAGTATTTTCAAAATTTTGCAAGAAAATCAGTTAAAAATAAAAATAGACAAGTGTAATTTTCTACAAAAAGAAACCAGGTTTTTAGGTCATATCGTAACAAAGGATGGATTGAAGCCAAATCCCGATAAGATCAAAATCATCGAAAAACTAGATCTTCCTAGAACCACGAAGCAAATCAAAGGTTTTCGGGGGTTAACTGGTTCCTACCGAAAATTAATTCGGGACTACGCAAAAATAGCACACCCCATGATAAAATATCTCAAAAAAGATACAAAAAAAATCAATGTGAATGACCCCAACTATATAGACTCCTTTGAAAAATTAAAATCTCTAATTAGTTCTCCACCAATACTGAAATTCCCAGATTATGACAAACAGTTTACGTTAACGACAGATGCTTCAAATTACGCAATAGGTGCCGTTCTATCACAAGAAGGACACCCTATTTGCTTTGCATCGCGGACGTTGAAGTCTCATGAAAAAAACTATTCAGCTACAAACAAGGAATTTCTTGCCATCTTATGGTCTGTGAACTATTTCAGACCATACTTGTATGGTAACAAATTCAAAGTTATAACTGATCATCAGCCAATAAAATACTTACAAGCGAAGTATAAAGGAAAGGACATGTCTCCAAGGCATCAAAGATGGCTGATTAAACTGGGGGAGTATCAGTTTGAAATAGAGTATCAAAAAGGCAAAGACAATAAAGTTGCAGACTTTCTGAGTAGAATTGAACACCCTAAACAATTTGATGAAATTTCCGAAGCATCAGCTATTAAAACCCGTTCATTTTCTGACCTTGGACTCTTACATAATGTGGAAGACGACAATGATGAAACAATGGCTACAATCCATTCTGCTCGGGAAGAACTCCTAGATCACATTCCAATCAGAGAAGGGATTGTAAATATCTATAAAACTCAGCTAATTCTCACCAACAATAAAATTAAGGAATTAGAAAAAATTCATAATAAAAGAATTATCTACATAGCAGAATACGACTTTGAAAATTTGCACGATATATTACGAAGATACATTGAAAAAGGGACAATAGGAATTTTCACCGAGTTAACAGATAGCCAATATAATATAGGACAAAATAAAATTCGTGAATTGTATTCAAATGATTCAAAAATAAAATTTATCAGGCGCTCGTACAGAGCTCAAGATATTCCTACAGAAGTCGAGGCAGTTAAGCAAATATCAAAGTATCATGTAAGAGAAAGTTTGCACTCGGGTATTTTGGAAACATTCAATGCAATCAAGAACAAAATTTACTACCCAAAATTATTTGATCTTATTAATCTGGTCATCAACCAATGCGATATTTGTCAACGAGTTAAATATGATCGCAAACCAATCAAACCTAAGTTTCAATTAACCGAAGCTCCATCTGATATTAACCAAATTATTCAGATCGATATCTACACAATGATGAAGAGACAGTTCCTACAATAATCGATAGATTTTCAAAATTTGGTACAGCCTATTTCCTTCCAGATCGTAGTCATATCACATTGATGGAAACCTTTGAAGAACACTTTGCAAAAGCTGGGAAACCTAAGAAGATTATTGCAGGAAATGAGTTCAACGGTGTTCAATTAAAAGAATTCCTCGATAACGAAAATGTTGAACTTCATTTTACAAAACCACATAGTCACACAGGTCTAGCAGATATCGAACGATTCCATCAAACGTTAGCAGAGAAATTTAGAATTTTGATCAATGAACAAAACAAATTTTCGATTCAACAAGTTTTGCAAAAAGCGGTAAGAACTTATAATGAACGTTACCATTCGACGATAAAAAGTACACCAAGTTCCGTACAATTTCATGAATCAGATCTGGACAAAATTAGGGAAAATCTTATCAAAAGTAAAGAGAAATGGATAGAAAAAACAAATGATAGTAGAGAAAGTTATGAAGAAACTAGGACCACAGGATATGTGAAAAATTATAAAGCAATTAGGCTCAAAAATGAACCCAAATTTAAGTTAGGCAAGTTACAGAATGTGCATCCAGAAAATATCAAAAGACCTCGTAAATACAAAGAACTCCCTAACAAAGAACTCGAATCCGAGGACGAGTTCCCGGAGTTTACTCAAAGCCAAATCTCACTTATTGACGAAGCTACTAAACAAAATCAACAAAATAATATTGTTATCTCTAAATTTCATTTGACGATCAAAAATAATGATCTCCAAACTTTAGTTGGCAATTCTTGGCTCAACGATAATATTATCAATTTTTATATGGCACTTATAGCAGAAAGAAGTTTAAAGAAACCAGAGGAGTTACCGAGAGTTCATACAATGAACACGTTTTTTGTACCTGTATACCTGAAATCAGGATATGACTCTGTTAAAAGATGGACAAAAAATGTAAATATTTTTGGTTGTGATATCGTTATCGTACATGTTCACGTTAATCAGTGTCATTGGTGCTTGAGTGTTATAGATTTCAGACAAAAAACTATAAAATACTTTGACTCTTTAAGAAAACCAAATCCGTCCCTATTAAATGCCCTGATAGAGTACCTAAAACAGGAGTCCTTAGATAAACTAAGTATCAACCTGGATACATCAGATTTTATTATCGAAAATGTCCACGAGTCACCATTTCAAAACAATAGTTATGATTGTGGAGTATTTAGTTGTACGGTTGCCGAATATACATCTCGTGACTTGAAACCAACATTCACGCAAGAAAATATTCAATATTTGAGAAAAAGAATGATCCTTGAAATCATACAAGGACAACTACTGACATGAAGACTGTATACCTTAGAGCATATTTAACCTAAAAGTAACGGAAAAACTACTATAAATATTAACCTTACTACAATTTTACTTTCAGATTACCATATTGACCTTACTACTACTTATCTCTATAAGCCCAGTTACAGGACTCTTAAACATCTATGACATCAACGGACATCCAGGATTTTCGGAGATTCACCTAGACAAAGTGGAAATTATTACAAAGACAGATATCATAATGCATATAATTAACACTGAAGAAATTATAGAAGTAATTAAAGCGTTTGAAAGGAATTCAAATACATATAACTTAGAAAACAAAGAAATTCTGTTGATAGAACTGCAACACTTGACGGTCAAAGTAAAGACGCTTATACCATAAAGTAACAGGACTCGACGAGGACTGATAAATCTCGTAGGAAACGCAGATAAGTGGCTTTTTGGTACCATGGACGACGAAGACAGACGTGAATTAGACGAACACATAAAAACTTTGGAAACAAATAATCATGAGGTAATAAAAACTCTTAATAAACAAGTAAATATAAACAAACAATTTAACGAAACATTTACCCAACTGAAAAATATAATCGAGAAAGATCGAAATCTGGTCTTGAATAAGGTTAACAGCATTTCAAATGATTTCCATTTATCTAACATTTATTATGACCAATTGTTCAAAATTCTACTTCTTAAAAGCGAAATTGAGCATCTCCAAGATAACATTTCATCAGCAAAACATGGAATTATTCACCCAAATTTACTTACGGACGAAGAAATTAATAAATATCAAATTGATGTAAATCGTATGCAGTCCCCAAAAATTTTACAAATATTCAATTAAAAGTAATACTACCAATCCCAAATTACGAAATGAAAGAAATAGATTCAGATAAGGAAATAATCTTTACACTAAACAATAAAACCTACAAATACGAACCATTCAAAACAATCAACGAATTAAGCCTTACCAATCATTGTACATTCAAAAGAGATTGTAAATTAATAAAGAACACAAGAACAGAGCTCATAGAATTGGATGAACAAACAATTGTAATCAAAAATGCATACGAATTAAATGTCACGCAAGATTGTGATGATCGAAACATTGTCGTGAATAAGAATATTCTCATCCATTATAACAATTGTACAATTCAAATATCAAACAAATATTTTTCAAACGTATTTACCAAAGTTCAAGAGAGATTTTTTTATCCTGTAAACGTAAAATTTGCCAAGTTTTCGGAAAAACTTACCTTTGAGGAAATTGCTATCAAAAACATAGAAAATATAAAACATATCGAAGAACTGAAATATCATGAAAATATTGGCTATGGACTAAATGTAACAATTTTCATTATATCTCTCCTCATTGTAATCTTTATATTGTATATTAAGAAAAATAATGTAAAATTTAACATAAATAATCGAATTCAGGAGAAATCTAATCTAGAGGAGGGGGAAGTCACGTATACCGAAACCTTAAACGCCTATAAAAATATAATGGAAAACGTAAGAAAACACCTCAAGAATGAGATGTAACAAGAAAATTTTATTTTTCACACCATGTTGTAGACAAACGTCAGCAGTTTACACAATGGTTTCCGAAAATGCAAAAATGCGATTCTGCTACCGTGAGAAGCCGGTATACGTGGCTCGTGGAGTCTTAATTAAGTTCCCGCGGCGATAAGACGCGTTTAGTTCCAAAATTAAATAAAAGTACGAATAAGTAATTTATGTTCCAACAAAACATTTTGAACTTAGAATCTTGTGTGTTTTTTTTATCACGCGTGAAGTGAAAATACATAACTAGCTAGCCGACCAGTAGCCACTATGTAATAGACTGCCGTGCTGCTGTGTCTGAATCGGTTGACCTTAGGGGTACGATTCTTTAGGACAGTTCACGACTTAACGTCTTTGAATCGTTGAGGCATCCATTCAGATTTCCTTCAAAAAATCTCAACAAAGAACGAGTAGAAATTATTACAGGTTTTAATGTAATAAAGAATTTCGCAGCTTCAAAGATTCAGATGAAAACTTTGAGGTCCACCTCGTAATATGTAGAAGCTGATATTTTCACATTTGCAAGTGAAATCTTTCAAAAAACTGACACAAAATCAATTGAATATACGTATAAACCGTTCTGAAAGTTTCAATAAATTATATACTTACATCCTTTGCTGCGAAAAAAAGACTGAAAATCACTAAAAAAAAACGTCCTAAACCTCACTCCTCCTCTGTCTTCCTGTCTTTATGAATCTAAAGGCTTACATATGATTACGGAGCTAACTATGACTAGAATGGCAATTTGACTGAATCAAAAATTTTGAAATCTACTCGCTAATAGAGAAAATGTTGTAATAAACATTTGATTGTGCAAGTATCTATAAAAATGTGAAGAAGGGTGATTTCAAATTATTGCCTATAAATGATTAATTAAGTGACTATTCCTTTTAACTCCAATGCATCTATATATGAGCTGTGAATTATAAAATTCGCATATAATCAAACCCCTCGTTAACACTTAATTATTAATAAAATTTCAGCTTTCAATGAGCTATTAACAGGCCACATTAAAAAAATTTATGGCATACTTTACCGTCTAAGATATTCAATTTCTCTATCGCCATAAAAATTGAAACTATTTTCAAATTCGCCACCACATCAGTTCAACGTCAAAATTAAAACCAATTATTTTCGATTTCATTAATGAACTGTATTGAGAATTCATCAAAACTGAATGAAAATAATAATCAAAAATGAAAATGAAATGAAAAAAACATTTTTCAATGAATCAGTTGCATATAATTTAACAAGGTTTAACATTTAATTTTACGCATTACATTTTCGCATGTATAAAATAATGGAAAGTACAAAATATGTATTTTTTTCTTCTTCTATTTTATGTAAAAATAAAATAAGATAATGATTAAGACACATTCATTATATATAATAAGTAATAGTACAATATAGTAAAGAAATTATCGGCTGAAATAAAAGGAAAATGCGAAATGATATTAACTAAAATTTTATCTTCCTATTTTTTCTTCTTTTTTCTTTATTCGAATTCGATATTCATTCAATTCGATCCAATCTTATTATATTTCACATGAAGACGATACGTATTCCTATCTTTCTTTTATTGCGATTTATTTTCTTATCATTTTTTGTTTTTGTTGTAATTTAAACTCGTTCTTTGTTTCTTTTTGTTTTTTTTTTCTTATACGATTTACAACATCCATACAAAACAATAAATTTCTTTCTTTTCATGGTGGATTTTCTGGCGTTGAAACGAACCGCGCGCCGTGCTATTATAAATTAGTTTCAGCAATTTGTTGGTTTGTGTGGTGCCCATTTCACTTTCACTTTCTTTTGGACTTATAACGATACTAACAACAACGGATGCGAAGAGGAAAGGAGGCGGTGGTTGGTGTAAGGTGAAGAAATAAATATATATATCTACTATTATGTATGCATTGAGCGTATACTCGTATGTGGAAAGAAAGGAAATGAAAACAACAGAAAGAGGTAAAATATTAAAACAAATAGATGTAAGTACTAAAGATGGAGCGAAACTTAAAAGAAAAGTACGAATGTTTTTTTTTGTTTTGTACATAAGATAAATGTAATGATCGTTGGGAAGGTTTAGCAGAGCGCAATGCAAAAACAACGGTAACAGCAACAACAGCTTTTATATGAAAAACACAGAAAAAGAAATGCGATTGTTAATATAATATTTATGACCACTACTTTACGTAGTATCGCATTCAGTTGAAGCGTCTTTCTTTTTAACGGTCATCGCACATATGAGCGCATAAGGGTTGCTATACGGTATCATTGCGCTCGGTCGCTGTTGGCGTTGTATATAAGTATGCACACCGTTAAAATATTGTGCTCTCAAGTATTCATTGATGTGAACGACGTCTACCGAGTATATTTTGTTTACATGACTATTGAATGGAATGGCTTGTGTAAGATATTTTTAGAGTTTGGCTGGAAGAAAGTGAAAGTGAAAGTGCTTACATAGCGCACGTTAACGGCAACATACCGGAAAAAATAAATATTAATATATAATGGTCGCAGCGGCAGCTACAGCAGTGGCAACAACACTTGAGGGAGCTAAATGCATTGGGCACTAATGGTTGTAGCAGCTGAGAACATTGATATTAAAAAGTTGTTTTTCTTTCAACTAATTTCCTTTGAAAAAAATTGAAATGGATGTAATAGTTTTGATGTGGGAATGACATGATGTATTAACACGAAATTATGGTTGCATAAGCCTGAAAATAGAAATCAGCTGGGAAAGATCATTCAGCGATATAATTTGGATGAAAAAAACTCGGATGGTTATTGGAAGTGTTTTTGGGTAAAGCAATGAAGAATAGACACCACCAAAATTTATATGTATCCCCTTTCTGTTTGATATGCATAAACTATCCACTAATCTGTTTCATCTGTTGATACTTCTACGAGCAGAGTCCTGGTTTACAATAAAGCTTAAGTTTTCCAAACTATCTTAATGAGACAAAGAGAAAATTATGAGATTCCACAAAGGTCAAACATATAAGTATGAGACTCAATAAAAGAGGGTAATTCCACGTAAAATGACCCTCATTTATACGAACAAAAAGTATTTATCAATTATTTTGCTTATTTGATATCCGCGGGCCAATTCTCTTTTTTCTTGAAAAGCCGTCGGACCTTGCTTCGTTGTGTGAGCAGACGCATTTCAACTCCCTTGAGTCATCTTCAGTGTTTAAAAGATGTGTGAAAGGAAATGGCTTTATACAGCCTTGGCCAAAAGTACTAGGCACCCCACAAAAATGCTCAAAACGTGTTTACTAATCGAACAATGAACAAATTTTTTATCTTAGATGACATACCGGAGTCATAAATAATTTCCTAGAATATTAAGTTTTAAGGTAATAAAATACCTGATCATCGAAAACAAAGGATTTCGTTTTCTTTCGGTCTTATCAGTCAATGTTTGGTCACTTGATTTCAGGAGTCTAACTAAGAAACAAGCTTTTATTTGTGGTGAACCGCCTAAATTGACATCTAATTTATTTGAAAATGCCGAAAAAAGTGAAATTAGTTTGGAAAACCGAGTAAAAACACAACTTTTACATGAACAGGGCAGAAATGGCTAAGTTAGTGAAATGTTGGCGTTGTGCCGTGCAATCTGCCATCAAATGGTCTGCTCAGACTGGCAGACATGCTAATAAACCAAGAACAGCCAGAAAACGTGTAACGACGAAGCGCGAGGATAGAAAATTAATACGCGAATCCATTAAAGATCGGAAGAAAACTTCATCAAAGCTTGCTGTTGCACTGTCCGAAGGGGCTGTAAAGTCAATAAGTGCTGGATTGGTCAGAAGAAGACTCGGAGAAGCAGGCCTAAAAGGATGCAGAGCCAAGAAGAAACCTTGGCTTTCAGAAGCTAACAAAAAAAACGTCTAGAGTGGGCGCTACGGCACAAATATTATGCAGAAGAAGATTGGTCCAACGTGGTGTGGTCTGACGAATCTAACTTTGAGGTAAGTTGGATTTTACTGCTTTCATAATTAATAAGAATGATCACTTATTTATTTCACTTGGATCATAAAAGTTATGGCGATTTTTAAAAAACCTTTTGATGTATTTGGACGACGTGTGTGTGAAGAATACCATCCAAATTGAGTCGTACTGACTGTCAAGCACGGAGGAGGCAGCATAATGATCTGGTGCTGTATGGCTGCTGATGGGGTTGGCGAAATGTTTGTTTGCGAAGGTCGTATGAACAGCAAAAAGTACATAGAAATACTTGAAACTTGCACTTATGCCTATGTTAACAAGTTTTTTTGGCGAAACCAACTTAGACGGAATCATATTCCAACAAGACAATGCACCTTGTTATAAGTCAGCGACTACGATGCGCTGGTTTACTGAAAACAACATTGATTTGATGGATTGGCCTGCACAGCCCCCAGATCTGAACCCCGTTGAGCATCTTTGGAGCATTTTGAAGTAAAGGATTAAAAAGTACTGTATTACATCGAAAAAGGCATTAAAAAATGCATTGGTACAGTAATGGCATGCCATTACAAGGGAGGACTGTACTGAGCTTGTACGCAGCATGCCAGATATAATTAGCGCATTAATCAAATCCAAAGGTAGCCCGACTAGATTTTAAGATTTTTTATTCTTTTTTGTGCCTTTAAATGGTAATAAATCAATTTAAAAAGTAGAAGTTGTTTGTTTCTATTATTTTAAGTAAACTTTAGGGTGCCTAATACTTTTGGCCAAGGCTGCATAGGCGTAGGATGGGTTAAGCAGGTAGGTACTAAATTAGGTCAGGTAGAGGCATATTAGGTTTTTGTTTTTTTGGATTGTTCAATTTCCGTTTATTCTATTTCATTTCGCTTGCATTTCCGTCGGGGAGTGTGGTCTAGTACTAAGAAAATTGCGTCGGAATTTGTAATAAGTTGTTCGTTGATAACGTTACCGTCAATTTTTCTATGTTTATAAATTTCAAGTCATTCTAGGATATAAGTCTGGGTCCTTTGCTGAAGATGACTCAAAGGAGTTGAAACGCGTCTGCTCACACAAAAAATCGAGGCCCGACGGCATTAATTAACATTAATTAGCATGATAAGCATGTGCCGTACGATATCCTTAATTATTATGTTCTACTGTTCCGTAAAAAGAATATGAAAACATTTTAGTACAAAACCCTAAAAACGTAACAAATATTTATAAAAAGAATGGGAACGAGATAAAAAGGGGAGAAACATCCAAAAATTAAACACGGGTAATGAAGCTTTGAAAGAAAAACAACGAAAGGACAAGTACAAAGAAAATATAGACAAAGTTAAAAGAATACTGAGAACCTAGATTTGCTCAACTTCCTCCATTGAATCATTCAAATTGAAGAGGTCGTTAAAAAGAGCGGTTAATACTATAAAGTAACTTTGCTTACCACAAAGCCCAATAAAACGACCGCAGTTTCGTCAGAAATTGCAACCGAAATTTTTCCCACCAATTCATTAAAGCAGTTACGTCGTAATAAAGAAAGTGAAAGAGGGTTTTCGAAAGAAATAAAAGAGCATATTTAGGGGTTTTATCTGAGAGATGATATATGTCGCAAGTATCCTGGTGTAAAAAATTGGAAAGGATCAAAAACTGAAGGGCGGTCACATGTACAGAAAAGATATTTGACGACGAGTCTAAGGGAATGCTACATTCAGTTTAGGAAGGAAAGTTAAAGGCTGGTAAATCCAAGTTTTGTTGTTTTAAAATTGAAGATGTTTGTACTATAAGATAAATTCCCTATGGTTTTAGTTTGGGAGGAAGCTGCGCACAATATTTTTCCTTCTTTGCGGTTGAATTTGAGAAAGTTCTTGGAACTGCTTTGTTTGTAGTGGCCAAATCGTAGTGGGGGAAGTGTCATTTGTATATTTTGCTTAACTGTATAATTCACAATCATTTTTTACTCCCTCTTTTGTTCTATAGCTACTGCAGCCAGCAGATATGGACAAACCAGAGAATTGGGAACGTGGACGACAATGTGAACGTCGATCGATGAGCACGTCTCAAACGTGCACGGCATGTATGCGTTGAAGAAGTGCAGGCAGTGATTGAACCAGTCTCTGGAGACGATGAACGCAATTCCCGACTGTGGACAAGGTTTTGTCAAATCGCTTCTGTTGCTGGGAGCGGTACCAGTCGACTTTCTGCGACTTGGTCCCATGATGCTGACGGGCACGGCGAAGGTCTGGCCCCGCGACCAAGTGTTCATCGGTTGGCTCAAATTCCCCGCGATGCTCGAAGCCACATTTCAGCGGGGCATCACCATGGTTAGAGTGTACGAAAAGTCGCGTGTACGTATTTGTCACGCGGATGAATCGTTGCATGCATACATAAAAGAAATGCACGCAATCACCAGACGTGGCCCACAGCTAATCAGCGAGAGGGAGCTGATTGGCCGTATCTTCGTTGGCCTGCGCTATGATACCGCCGACATCGCCATGCAGCTGGGCAGCACCACATTGGCGCCGAGCTGAAAGAGCGTTTTGACGGCTACGAACAACACCGTGCTACCCGTGCGTGATGGTTGGCCCGTCAAAAACCTAAAAAGCAGACGGGCCAGCAGATGGCTCCTGTGCTGGTCAATATGAACTAGGTGGGCATTGTCAAGGAGACGAATATTAATGTGGGTGAATGATTTGGAATTACCATAGTTAATGAGTATGGGCAGCTAATTGAAAATAAATACGTCAATGCTCTACGACCCAGTGTCATTCCGCCCGCATCCGAAATGCACATCCGTTTGACGAATGAGGTACTGTCAACTGTCATATCATGACATAGAGCTAGTTAAAGGGATATTTATTAATCCTTTGTCACAGGGAATAATTCACCTTAGTAGTTCTGAATACGCTGCACCAATAGTATCGGTAACAAAAAAATCAGGTAAGCCGCGTATGTGCGTTGATTATCGTGCGCTGAACTTGATCAAGCCCAAGTAGCATTGGCCATTGTTGATGACTGTATAGAATTTCTCAGCGGAAGATTTTTAATAGACCTGAAAAATGACTTCCATCAGACGAAGGTCAGTGAAGAATCTATTAAGTTTAAATCATTTGTAACTCCCAATGACTAATACAAATACGTTCAAATCACATTTGGTCTGAAAAATGGCCCGTCAGTCTTCCAATTTTTTGGTGAATTATATGTATGCTCCGGGAAAGCAGGTAAAATCATAATATACATTCATGACATTCAGTTGGCGACAAAAGGGGCTGAAGAAAATCTGCGCATTTTAAAAGAAATTTTAAATCGCTTGATTCAGTACGGCTTAGAGATCCAAGTCCAGAAGTGTCAATTCATGCAGTCGAAAACCGTTTACTTAGGATATAAGGCTAACAAGCGTGGAATACGGCCAAATAATTCACACGTTCCGGCTATTTTAAATTTCCCCAGCCAATAGACGTTAGAAATGCACAATCGCGTTTGGAACTGTTCAGACGATTTATGGCTGGGTTCTCACGTATTGCGCACCCGTTAACTGATTTAAGAAAATGAGATAAGAAATTTGTATTTGACGAGGCATGCGATGCTGCATTTGAAAAACTGAATAATGCATTGGTGAATGCCCCTATTTCGGAAATTTATGATAATAAAAGAGAAACTGAAGTTCGTACAGAATCAAGTTTACACGGATACTGAGCAGTCCTTATGCAGAAGTAAGATGCTAAATGGCACCCATTATGCTATTATTCTAAGGAGGCGTCCAAACCAGTGTCAAAATATCACCGCTTTGATCTTGAAACGTTGGCTGTTATAAATGCAGTACGAAAATGGGACCCATTTATGAAAGCACTTTCATTCTATGTTGTTTCAGACTGTCTGGATACTTACCAAGAAAAATGTTAACCCTCGAACATTGGGGCGTTATAACTAGAAAATTTTGATTCTACAGTTGTACGTCGTAAGGGGAACAGATGGGACATGTGGATCCACTAAGTCGAAATGTTAGTACAATCACGGCCATAGTCACTGCTGACGAAGTTGATTTGAATTTACAAGTCACGCAGTCTTGAGATCCAATCATTTCAGCACTGCGTGAAAAGTTGCCGAATGAAGAAGTCAAATTCGTTATTCTGTACAATGACCTGGTGTACAAGTTAACAGACGACGGTCGTTTGTTATTTTAAGTTCCATCAAATGTAATACAAGTGACACACGAAAAAATTGGTCACTTAGGGGTATGTACAGTGCCAATAAAAATTCACTATTGGTTTCCAAAATTGAAAAAGAAAATACAGACGTATATTGACAATAGTTTACGTTGCATAATGCACTCGGAGCCGCCATGGGTAGCTCGTACGATACACATTATTATCCCGAAGAAACCAGTGCCATTTGCCAAATTGCATATGGACCGCTATGGTCCTCAACCCAATTTGACCCTAAAAAAATTATTTTGGGGATGGCAGATGCATTCACAAAATATGTAAAACTGTTTGCAGTAAGGGCCACCAACACCAAAGAAGTTTGTGCGGGCCTCGATAAATATTTCACTTTCGTATTATTGTTGATCGAGTGACATGTTTTACGTCAAAAGATTTCGCTGAATACCTGAAGCATAATAATATAGAATTGGTGAAAAATGCGACGGCATCATCACAGGCAAGCAGCCAAACGGAATGCGTTAATCGTGGTTTGACACCCATCTTAGGGAAATTATCCGAAGTGAAAAGTCATAGCGATCGATCGAAGGTTTCGGGACAGGTTGAGTACGCTCTGAATAAAACAGTCGTCGGCTACCAAACAGATGCCAAGTATGATGCTATTTGATGAGACACCGCGCGGTCCTCAAGTAGTAGTATATAAACACTTTAATGATTCTAGTATGAATTTCAAGCAAGATTACGCAAGCGTTAGGACGAAGCGATTAAATCAGCACAATAGAAAATTGAAGATTATCATGCGAAAGAATTCAAAGTTGGTGATTACGTAGTGATCAGAAATGTACATACATACGACGGTAGAGAAAAATAATATTTTTGTGGGTAGCCTCTATATGCCACGGCAACCTGCATAAAAATCTATAGAAAAGTTTTGATTTCGCCAAATGGCATAAGGCCAGCAATTTAGACTTTAACGAACAAAATTTGGTGATTGTATCTTTTATGGTTTGAGTAATATTGACTATTGACCAAACAAGGAAAGACATACCGGTACGACAAAACATGGCCTTAGGAGATTACAACCTGGAAAGTGTAGATAGCATCCCATACTTAGGGAGTCCATTCTGATAGAAAGGGCACAGAGAAAAATGAAATATGAAAAAGGAATAAACGCAACGAACAGAGCCTACTTCTCAGTAATTCCTATACTACGCTTCAGAGACGTGAAAAAATAAGATCGCTTATACAAGCCACGAATAAGACCTGTGCTACTATATGGATGTGAAATCTAGACTTTTACAAATGTTTCCGAAAAGGCTCTGGACGTATTCGAACGCAAAGTGCTCAATAGGATATATGGCCTAGTAAAGCATGGAGCAGAGTGGAGAGTTCGTTATAACGCCGAGTTTAATAATCTTGATAACGACCCACATTTAGCTACGCAAACTACAATGGGCAGGACATGTGGAGAAAATGGGAGAGCACATACTCCCCAGACGAACGTTGAAGGGTAGAGCCCAAGGGAAACGTTCAGTTGAGACACTGAAGAAAAGATGGGAAGACTGAATCAATGCTGAAACTTTAAGAACGTATGGGCATGCAGAAGACCAAATGGCTTTATAGGATGACACATCCTCCAAGAAATCCAAAAGAAGGACTGTCACCAAAACAAAACTTTATTGTGGAGACGCTCATAATCTGGAATGCTGACAAACGTACGGCGATAAAAAAGAGTCATCGGTTCAAGATGTACAGCCTGCACGTAGTGTAACCTTACCGGGACGTAAATGTTTAGTACGAAAACGAGCAAAGCTTGATTCTGAAGAAATTCCCAACAAATATTGTCTTGGTTTCATAAACCAGATTTAAAAATAATCAGGCGCTGATTCTATTTTTGTGGGGGTTAAGAACCTGAATATGGCCCAAGAGTTTGATAAAAAACAAAATTGGCCAAAAAAATCATAAATTCATGAGATTTTGCAGGCAAAATATGAGTGAACATGGTCCACAACCACCAGAAAAAAATGAATTTACGCCTAAACCCTTTGAAAGGACGAAAAAAACATAATTCGCTTTTGTGGGAAAAATTGTTTGGCTTTGTCCTAACATTTATTTACGATTTCCCAGTTGCTTATGCTCCAAAATAAGTGAAAAGTACAAATATTTTATATAAAGTTTGCTTTTGTGATAGCTATAATTCTATAGTTCTGGTAAATTTAAAAACACCACCAACACATAAAGGAGTCCGAACCTTCACATAGAGCGTACAGATGTCCACAACAATCGACAGTTTTGTAAAAGACTCAAAAAGGTTCAAAAGTCGCCGAGAAAGTGTAAATATGATGATGCATTTGCTATGCTATATGGTATAGCGTGTTTTGGCCTGGTGCGGCAGTGGGCGAGGCTAGCGCCGCTATCTTGGCGTCAGAGTGTTCTCACACTCAGTATGCAACCAGCTGTGGTAGCTCACGTATCGTGCCGATCGTACTTTGTATACAGTGGAGTGGTAAAATGAACGCTGCAATTGAATAGCTGTAATAAGAGTTTTATTGGCGTAAACATTCAGAAAATTTGGACGCGCGATACAAAACAAGCGTCGAGGAGAACTCAGCAAGAAAGCTTAGATTCTCCACGACAATGCTTGTCCACACACAGCCAATTGTACCGAAGAGCTCTTCAAGGATTTTGGATGGGAAGTTTTCAATCATATACCGTACAGTCCAGATTTGGCGCCGAGCGATTACTACGTGTTCCCAGCGATAAGGACGTGGCTCGCTACGCAACACTTTGATACTAACATTGAACTACATGTCTGTGAGGTCAATCACTGATTTACCTCGCAGACAGCAGATTTCTACAGAGAGGATCTTGAAAAATTTGTACCACGTTATGATAAATGTTTTAATTTAAATGGCGATTATGTAGAAAAATAGCATAAGAGTTTATCTTCAATTCCATATAATACAGATCTGTTTTTTTTTTTCATTACATATTTTATTTCAAAACGTCTATTACTTTCTGGACAGCCCTCATATTTGTTAAATTTAGTTTGAATACATGTGAAAAGATTTGTGAAGCCTTTTTCAACTGCTCCATTCGAAATCTCGACAAAATCCACACATTGCTTGTAGTAATTACAAGAGATAAAAAAATATAATTGTATTTATTTTTATCATTATTTATTTCAGATTGGTATGGAGGTGCGAAACGGAGTATGAAATTCACAGTAGTAAGAATTTGGCGTTGAGCCAATGGGCTTGCCTTTGCGTAGGAAGACTATAAAGACTTAATAAGAAATTTGAATTTTCCGAAGAGTAGGGGAAACTTTTGGGTCTGCGCTTGAAGCAATGGAATTTGATTATTGATGTCAAAATAACAGATCAAGGAAGTCGGCATGAAATATTTACTACGTTTTGCATCAAAGAATATGGAGTTTGTTATTTTCACGATATGGGAGGTTTCTTTGAAGCAATTGGGATGCCCTGCGTTCTCAGTGAATGGCGTTTATTTATTGACAGTTCGACGAAAAGCTTGAGAGCCGTTTTATTACATAACGCAAATAACTTTCCATGTTTTCTAGTCGCCCATTCTGAACATCTAAAAGAAAATTATTAAAGCGCTAACATTTTAGTCGAATCTTCAAAATATCAAAGGTATAAGTGGCAGTTCGTTGGCGATTTCATGAAAGGACTTTTAATGGGACTTCAACGTGAATATACAAAATATATGTGTTATATGTGTTTTCGGGATAGTAGAGCCGAGAATATACACTATGATCAACGATTATGGCCACTAAGAACGAAATTTCGCGTTGTAAAACAAAACTTTAAGTGCGATCTTCTTGCTGAATCTGAACATGAATTAATGCTGCTTTTACTAATCAAGATAGGACCTATGAAACAATTTGTAAAAAAGCTAGATGAAAAATCAGAAGCTCTTATATTTTGAAAAAACTTTTCTCTACAGTTGTTAGAAGCAAAGATTAAAGCTAGAGTTTTTCTTGGTCCACAAATTTAAAAAATGTTTGCTATTGAAGTGTTTACTTACTAGTGCTCAAAAAACAAGTTGGAATATTTTTATAGCAGAAGTCTCTGGTTTTTTACGGAATAACAAATTTGAAAACTACCAAGACTAGTTGAAAACATATTAGCAGACTGTAGAACCACGGGTTGCAGAATGTCTCTAAAAGTGCATATGGTGCATGCTCATTTAAATAAATTTGAAAATCACATGGGACGCACTGAAAAGAACAAGGAAAAAAATTTCATCAAGTTATTATGAACTTCGCACGTTATCAGGGCCAATGCAACCAAATTATGACGGGGGACTAAAAATATGATGGGGGTTTAGTGAGAGAAAGTACTAATGAACGAGGAAGAAAAAGTAAAAAAGGTCACTTTTAATCTTTTTTTCACTATTTTGTAATGTGATATTGAAGTAAAAGTTGATTTAAAGCATATATAAATATATTTATTTCGATTTAACCACAAACAAAAATTTAAATATGAATTCTCTAAAATACTGTTCAACCATTCTCCTGAATGCAAAAGCAAACTTTTTCAAGCCATATGTTTTTTTCGTCTATTTGTCGATCAATCTATCGAAATTTGATACCCTTTTATAAAAGTCAAAATATATGGTAACTTGTGAACATTATATTTGACTTTAATGAGTAGTTGTTCCCATCAATTGGTATTCTGCATTAGATCAAATGCTTTGTTGTAAAAAACTTTCACAAATATAGAGTAGTGCATCTGAATCGAGTTTAAATTTGACCAGAAAGGTAATCTGCTGTTGGAGTATGGCTACAATGGATGAAGATAAAATATTAAAATTTTCGTGCAAGGTGACATTGCAGCAAACCATAAACCACGGGTAGCATACCGTTCGATCTTTTACCAGGTTCGTTGAATGGAGTTTTTTGGCGTTATCACGCACTGTAACCCGTGGCCTATACACTGAGGTAACGAAAAATAGAACTACATGGCGTCACTTGTCACAAATGCGTGGCGTTCATTCCACAGCTTAATGACAGGGCGGCGCTGATGTAGTGAGGGAGAACAATTTTACAGGAATACGATTATATGTTTCAATACTTCTTCCTCTTAACTCACCGAGATGCTCGTTGCAAAATTGAAGTTATTAAAATGTTAATTGTTACAAGAAAGGCTTTTAATCGAAGAAATCATATTATGAACCTGGAAAGGAAAATCGACAGCAGGCAGCGATACGCGATATGCTTTTACTCGTAAATACTCGCGAGTTCCGAACTCATACAACTTTAACCTACAAATGCCCTGCGCAGCAGACATTCATTTCAGGATACTCACACGGCGTTTCTTTAACGCATACGCCTCAACGCGCCAAACCATCCAATCCATTGTTGAATTCGATGGCGGACGTATCAAACTCGCCAAAAGTATTAACACGGGCTAGGCAACCACTCCCAGATTCAAACATATGGAAAAAACAAGTTCTGGGAGTAAACCTGGATTTCAAACAATTGTTTGAATTCGAGCTCATCGTCGCAAACATCCAGACAGCTATAGCCGGAGCAGATTCGCTGCAACACTTCGGACCTTTGGTTGACGTAAGACACAGGAAATTAACCAGCTCCTACTCTTTTCAATCCAACTCGACGCAACTATAATCAGTGAACGTCGCTTAGATATCTAAAAAGCCTAATGAAACTGCAGCTGCCACAAAGGTGATCACTAACTATTCATTAATGACCTCTGATGCTGCATCAATGGCTGCATGTCGCACGCGATCTACTTTGGCAAACAAAACAACCCCTGAACAACATAATACCAACTACTATAGGGTCAATCACTTCTATAGCACACTTTATTGAGACTACAAGACCTGCAGTTGTCCATTCCCCTCAGCGCCTCACCGGTGAAAAACTGGAGACAGATCCTGCTGAGCTCAATACCATGCTGAAACGAGATATTTCCCGGAAATCTAACAGCCCTTGAGCCAGCCCAATACGTTTAGGAGACAAAAAAATTCAAGAGGCTGGAGAGTTTGCGGCGATTATCGCAGGCTATACGCGCAAATTGTCCTACACCGACACCCAATACCACACATTCACGATGTCGCTTATAAGTTAGTGCGGAAAACAGTGATTTATGTGATGGATTTGGAGAGGGCATATCATCAGATACCCGTGGCTGAAGTAGACATAAAAAAACAGTTTTCACACCACAGTTTGGACTTTTCGAGTTTTTGCTCATGCCCTTCGGTCTGAGGAACGCCTCGCAGATATTTCAATGGCACATGAACAATATCCTTTAAGGATTAAACTTTGAATTTCGCTGTATTGTTGAGATCCTCATTATGCCTGAAACAATGGAACAGCATCGTGAACATTTATAGATAGTAACTCAGCGACTGCAACAGCACGGGGAGCAAATAAACTCTGAAAAGTCTTCATTTCTTCAGCCAGATTTTAACTATTTGGGATATACCATAAATAAAAACAGCCATCGACCATCATAAGAACGGACTACAGCTTTACTTAGCTGCAAAAACTACAAACAATTGTCGCATTACGTCGATTTTTAGGTGCTGTCACCGACGTTGTATTCAACATGCAGCCCATCATCAGGCCATTATAATCAAAATGCCTTTCGCCATCGAACCAGATCAATGTGTGAAGATGAGGAACTACAAAATCTTCTTAACGAGAACAACAGTGGAGTCTAGCTGCACCAATTGTCGTTTGATTCAGCGACTATTTATTGTGACATTTCATCAGGACCATTCACTAGTATATACCACTTCAACTATTTCAACGAGCTTTTGCCTCTATCCACAGACTTGCTCACGCGAGCGGCAAAGCTACTCTACACCAGTTGCGCCAAAATCGCACTCATCGCCCGCCAATGAACAAAAATCCAATGGCACACTAAACAGTCTTACTCAGACTCCAAAAGGCTCTCAAGGAGAATTTGAAGGCATCGCCCGCTGAATTACTTTATGGCGAAAAATTACACATCCCGGGTAAACGAGAAAATGGCATCCGTTCTAGTTGGTTTCGTGGAAAAGTTTCGCGAGCACAAGCGGCGTCTCTATGCAACACCAAAAGCTCATCATATCAAACAGAGCCTATTTATTTACAAAGATCTGTATACATGTTCACATGTCTTCCTGCGAGTTGGCAAAGTGAGGTAACTTGTCAAGCCCCCTTTAACTGGACTATCTGAGATGATGAAACGCATAAACGATCATGCTTTCATAATCAAGGTCAAGGGACAAAATGTTACCGTCTCCAAAGATCGACTGAAAACATGGCATTTAACAAACAACGGCAGCAAAGGAAACCAATGCACACTCCTCAGAACGTCTGTCGGGCATCGTCAGACAACCATGCTGGGGAGGAGGCAACTGTGGCGGTCACGGCCACAACGATCCACACGATCATATGTTTCAATGCTTCTTCTTAACTCACTCGAACTGTCAACCAAACGGGACACTTGTTGCAAAATTCAAGTTATCAATTGCACCAAATTCAGCCATAAACATCGAAACAGCTGCTGATACAACGGAGTGTTTCAACCGCGAATCAAACTTTGTAATAAACATAATTCATTCGTTGTTAAATGTTTGTCGTAGTGTCAATCTACATTCGCAATTGTAAATATAATTGTTTTATTTCGTATTCTGAGTTGTGTATCGTCTGCCGACAACAACGAATACCACATTGGTGATCGCGAGTGTGTTAATTAAAGTAAAACGGCATAGGCCAGCAATTCAACAGTGATAGAAAAAAATGGACAGTAAAGAATCCCTTAATGATTCTCAAAACCCGTTCATCGCGAATGTCAAGACCGGTTCCCGAGCACTCAACGCGATTACAAAACTTGCGAGGCATCGACTGACGCTGTGGTTTAAACAAATTGAAGCTCAATTTCAGATAAACCACATCACGTCAGACAAAACTTAGTCTATTCTAGTTGCAGCATCATTAGAACGCCAAACACACCGATACTTTTTTTCGTAGCACTACAGCCGCTTAGAGATAGTTAGAGTATCTCATTATCATGATCGAATGTACCGACACTCCACAAGGCGATATGATCATTATCATGCTTTGGCAGTGTTTCCGTCCACCCAGCTGCGATACGTTCTGATTTTAAACCAGCACGTATCAAAACTGAACAGACTTATAGTCCGTCCGAAGAATCACTCGAATTAAATCTCGTTGACGCCAACGAAACTTGAACCAGAGACCCTCGGCTTACGGACTTAGTGCTCTAACCACTACACCACACGGATACATCGCGAAAATAATAGCCGACATATCCATAACACAGCCAACAGCAAAATCTAAACTATGAGGGAATTAAATACTTTCGGTATATGCTGAAAGGTCGACATTTCATTATTCGCACAGACCTCAAGCCATGGACTTTTTACTTTTCGTCGACGATCTGACCGAGCATCAGCTAGACAAGTTAGACAACTAGATTTTATTGCACAATTCACGACCGATATGGCTATAATACGCTATAAATACGTTTAACCAAACATAGCTAAGGAATTTGTCAATGGTCAAAGGTGTTCCAATAATGTCAATGTACAAAAGTGAGCCGACACGTTTCAAATTCCTTGCTGCAATTTGCCAACCCAGATAGCCGTTTCGAACATATTCACCTGAATAGTGAGACCCATGCCACCCATCTCAAAACCAACGATACGACGTTACAGTGATCGACCGATTTTCTAGATGGCCAGAAGCGGTTCCTGTAGTGGAAATATCATCAATAAATGTAATAACAGTTGGATCTGTCGTTTTGGTGGATCTAGGATCAAACCCTGAATCTGTGATTTTTCATGCTTCAGGCCAACATATGGGTGCATCAGTAATCTGAAAAATGGCATACCACCCAGTACCAAACGGCATAGATAGCTCAAAACAGTTCTTATACGCCATGAGACGTAAGTATGAGTCGAAGTTTTGTCAACGGTGGTACTTGGATTACATGTCGACTTCAAAGAGGATATCAACGCTTTGGCAGCAGAAATCGTATATGGGACAAGTTCTAAGATTGTCAGGAAAATTTTTTTGCGATGAAGTGTTTACAAACGATCTGAATGCGCTCCTTGAAAAAAAAAACGTTAAAACGAGCCGTTATCAAAGACGATCTGGATCCAGACTCGAACCTAGAAACATCAAAAACTTTGCGAACGTACAGTAAAAAAGTTAATAGCAATGCTTAAAAGCCTAGACAGACATGTGGTGTAGAACGAAGCCTGGCATCAGTACACTAGGTAACCATGTCACACATGCAAATGTAGCATAAACCAGGTATGAGCTGTCAAGTGAAGTCAGATGTCAAAATGAAATGACAGAAAATGAGAAATTTATTTGATTCCTAGCTTTATTTTTCAAATATTTGCAAGTAAAACGGTTCAATAAGCATAAATAATTGGTAAACTTGCATCAAGATATACAATATTTATTGTCAGAAAATCTATTTAATTTGTTTGATATAGGGGAATTTCATTTATACTTAGAATTTATCCTGGTATCGATTCTAGGTTTATACCGCATGTCTGTCTAGGTTACAACATTCAATATACGTAACCAAATTACTCCGAGGGGAGTTGACACAAACATCAATTGCTTTAACTTTATAGTGTAACGTCGGTTTTGATAAATTTTTAGGTTTTTTTTTGTGTGTTTGTTTAGCAAACCACTTGTGGCCTGTAGGCTATACGAGAACCAAAAATGCTCATCGTACTTTTTATTTGTTTTAGATTGTCTACCAGGGACAGGCGCAGGCACGATGGAAATGATGGTACAGATAGTAAAGATGATCTAAGTATCGATTACGACAGACATACCGATCCTGATTTTGAACCTGAATCAGAAACTGTTTAAGATGAGACTGCGCAGATAGACATTGACGTAGTTTCCATAATAGATACCCTAGAAGACTATTTTTAAAGCCCTTCTTCTAGCATAGATACTAATCCGCTAAACGAAAATGCCCTCTATCTTCAACAGTTCAAGAAAAGCGACGAAATACTGCTAATGAAAAGCCCTCAACACGACCGGATATTTAGAATCCGTGATTTGGTGGACTCCTTGAATGACACATATAGGAAAGTCCTAACGGAAGAGCTCTATGCGTGGATGAGCAAACAGGTTCCATTAAAGCATGGGACACGTTGGAGGGGTACGATCCTAGCAAACTACACAATTAGGTTTTCATATTGCGTGGCGTTTCTGGCTTCACCTATAAAACAGACTGGCAAGGAGAATATTGTGCTACATGGTGAGCCCGACTAATGCGCTTCGTTTGCTAGATTCTACAATATTTAGAAAATTATTTTACTATTCTTTGTTTTTGGAATATCTAGCCAAAGTTGGCATTCTTAGTTTTGGTACAGTGAAAAAAATAGAATATCAGAGTAAAAGATGTAATCAGATAAAAATAATTACGAAAAAGGAATGAGAGTATTCAGAAGAATATTTAACCGACGCCAAAAGGACCAATGTCTCAACTGCCAAATGCAAGGACAGCAAAATAGTCAGCTTGGGTTCCACATTTGCATGACAAAAACTTGAAAAACTTTTTTGACTAATCGATTCATTCAACTCATTTCCCTCTCTAATTTTTTTGCTGGCGTACGTATCGAGTGAATAATAAAATTGAATTTACATTCAAAAACGAATAGTTTTCTTTTCATGTTTTCTGTAAGATCAAAAATACGTAAATTTTTCGTGAAATAGCTACTGGTTTGGATCTGTTAAGGCACTGCTTAGGTCTATTTCACCGAAAATTGGGCTTTTTTATGCTAATTATACCATAAATCGGGCTTCGTTTGACCAATTTAATCAAAGAATTGGCCCGTTTGAGGCTTTTTTGGGCATTTTTCAGGTCGGCTACTATATGTTGTTTAGGCCAAATTCCCTTGAAAGAGCCCTGTTCATGCATTATAAGACATCCAGTTTTCATCATAATTTGGGTTTTGTTTGGGCCCTTATCGGGCCGTAAATTTAATCCTTCTTTGTTTATTCGGGAAGTAACCTAGTGCGGTACGGAACGATTGGAAAATTTTTCCTCATTTCTATCCAGTCATGCGACCGAGTTTCAGCGAAGAATTTTATAATTCATTTTATTCACTTGACAAACGAAATTGAAGGGATGCCTGAAAATATACAGCATTTCAGAAAGGGATGGTCCAGATATGCAGGGAGGTCAAAAATATCCAGATTATGCGGGGTTGTGGGCTGCTTAGATTATTTACCCAAGTAGACATTATTTAAGCAAACTGTTGTTAGTATATATATATGAATCAAGTTTCAGCCTAATCCGGTTATTAATGTTTTAATTTTCAAACAAGCCATACAGAAGAAACTAGTAAAACTTTGGTTTATAATTGGCACCACCTTTCAAGCAAGGGAGAAGACCACCCTTTACCTAAATGGCCAGTTAAGGCTACGACGCCAAAGTTAATCGAAAAAGCAGAAAAACTTGTATTGAACGAAAGATGGCCGGCTAAAGAAGAAAAAACTTGCAACAATGATTGAAGTATCTGAATAAACCATTCTGAATATCCTACATCAGCATCTTGGGATGACTAAAGTTGGTGCAAAATGAGTTCCATGAGTTCACTTCAAAAACACGAGCACGTCGAATGTTTTCGTGAGTTTTTGGCCGCTTTGGAAAGCAGAAGGAAGAAATGATGGCTTAGATATCTACTTAGTCACTCATAATGAAATTTGGATTCACGATTATGACCCTGAGTCAAAACAAGAGTCGATACAGTGGCACAAAAAAAGGCAAACCCCCTTTTAAAAAGTTCAAAGTGTCGCAATCGGCTGGGAAGATCATGGCTACTGTTTTTAGAGATACGGAAGGTATCCTTTTGATTATAAGGAACGTGGTATCTTCATAACAGAAATGTACTACGCTTCTTTACTAGATCCATTAAAAGAAGTAATCAAAGATAAAAGAATTAAAATTGGAAAAAGGTGTGCTCTTCTTGCACGACAACCCTCTTGTGCACCGCAAGCAATGCTACAACGGCCGCCATACACCGATGCCGTCACCCACGCTGCAACTCTATCACCCACCCTGCATTCTAGGCCCGCCTTTAAGTTACTATTATTTATTTCTAAGGATAAGGAAAGAGCTGCGTAGGCAAACACTTTGCAACGATAATCAAGTCAAGTTGGCAATTTCGGCCTATTTTGATAACCAAGATGTTATTTTTTTGGAGGATATTAGCAAATTATTTGAATGATATGAAAAATGTATTAGAATTAAGGGAGAATATACTGAAAAGAAAAAATAGTTTCATGTTTCATTTCAACCTTCTTCTCTGGCTATTCGAAGATAAGGTTTCGTGACGACGCCTGACGTGGCGTATTCGCCAGATTCGGTACTGCTATCAGAAATTAGACACACTGCAACAAGGATAGACTCAAAAAGTGCTTAGTTTAGTTCTATTGTATGCTGAAGAAGCATACGAAGAGTATAAACTGGGGACTGGTCACATAAAGCGGATTTGAAGACATATTGTTTAGCTGCACCACTAAACTGATTTTAATCGAGGTGATTTTTTAGTGACAACTGTTTGCAGCCAAACTGAACTTCCTGGACCAGGGATGTTTCAAAAACATCAGAGCCAATAGTCTTAAAAGTTTGCTCTACTTGTCTCTACTTTAGACATGCTAATTCACTTAAGTACCAGTAACTGAAGGAGGAGTCATTTGATGACAAAAGATGGCAGATTCTTGTAATGTGAAACTTACGGTACAAACCACGTGAGATGAACAAAGGGACAAAAGCACATTGATTGCAGAGTATTACTCCTGAAGCAGAACGCCAAATCTGGGAGGAATGGCGATAGGTGGTGATACTGATGTACATATACTGAAATTATCACAACGAATACCTTAGAAAGAAGTCATTCAAAAATTGAGTCACGATAGCAGTTAACTCTATAACCGGTTGTCTGACCTTGTCAACAAGGACTGACAGCTCCTGGATTCAAAAATTGGATGACGCAGTGGCTAAACAACTATAATAGTTGTTAGGTCAATGCGTCGATTAGTCTGCCAGAGACTAAACAATTGTCTAAAGTTCGCTTTAAACTACATTTTTTTGTAATTGAAGATGATTAACAAACATGGATATTTTTAATTTATGCAGTTTCTTGGTTGAACTAGAAATGAAAAATCATTAGAGGCTTTAAGCCAAAAAGACCAGTGGTAATGATGGTTTCAACGTAAAAACAATATTTTTTGATAGAAGTGTGTCAAAATTCAGGATAACATGTTTTGTAAGCTAACCCGGCATAATCTACGAAAACCTTCAAACTAAAAGAGCTGGTAGCATACAGTCAACCATCAGAAAGTAAAAAACGTGTAAAAAGTAAAAGATTTAAAAAGGAGAGACTAAGAGGAGAAAAGAGAATACAAGAAAAAAATGCATAGAAGATAGAGAATGGAAGACAAAGACTAATTTTTCAATGAGGAGATATAAAGAAAGAAAATTTGATAGATAGTGAAGAAGAAGGGAGGAAGCATTAATTTCTAATGAAAGGAGTAAGAAACCTTCAAGAATCAAAAGACGGAGACGGGAAAGTAATCAGAAAAAACAAAAGTAATCAGAAAAAACAAAAGAAAAAACGGAAGAAAGGCATGAAGGGAGGACCTGAGATGAGAAAAAGTTTAGGGTAAAGAAATAAGGTTCGGAAATGGAGTGCTGACTTTGAATTGTGAACTTTTCTAGTAAGAATGGGATTTCGGTAGTCCACATATTGGCCTTTTGGGCGCCTTTCTATCTCTTGCTACTTGTAATAGAGCCACATCTTATTTAGAAGGAATGGAAGTGAATAAGCCAATTTCAGAAAAACGCGTCAGAAGAATTCATATTCTTTCTTAAGGTAACTTGGCCATCAAAAAGCCATTGAAAGAAGCAAGAGAAAAACGTGGAGAAGTGTTAGAAAAAGAAAGAATAAGAGAGAATTAGAGGAGGAAATTAAAAAGCGAAGGATAAATAGAGAAAGGTAAATGGAGAGAAGATATGAGAACGAAACAAAATGCAAAATATATAGGAAGAAAAAGAGACGACTCCCTTAGACGAAAAAGAAACAAGAATAAGTAGATTGGATAGAGAAAATATTTTAAAAGAAAATTGTACAGGCGAAGGAGAAAGTCAATCTGCTAATACAAGGGAGGGAAAGACAAAATTAAGTATGAGGAGAAAGGAATACAAAGATACAAATGAGGAGGAAACAGGAAGAATTGTGAAAGAACGAAAAAGAATATTAAAAGGATCAAGAATGATAAGACAATTAATTTCGAGGTTTTGTCGCGGGGGGGTGATTTCGGAGATCTGAACA
Source organism: Odontomyia ornata (assembly GCA_963969285.1). Taxonomy (NCBI): domain Eukaryota; kingdom Metazoa; phylum Arthropoda; class Insecta; order Diptera; family Stratiomyidae; genus Odontomyia; species Odontomyia ornata. Next base: position 141,386,790 of record OZ017739.1, read on the forward strand.
GTTTGATGATACAAAAATCGAATGACACGAAGTTAAACATTTCTTTTCAGGAACAATCAGAAGAAATCTGAAAATAACGGATATCAAAATAACTCAGAAAACTTTTTTTATGATTCTACAAGTAGTCCACCCAAAAACTCACAAGATTGATTTTCACTCAAAACGCATCAGAATTTGACAGCTGGGAAGTGTTGAAAATTGAGGAGCAATTATATTGCCAAATGTTTTGTCCTTAATTTTGAGTCGTCAATTTGTTAGGAAGTATTGAATTGTATTAAATTTGCCAAGTGGGTGTGGGCCATTTCAGCTTGGTAAGTCGTTGTCATTCGCTAGCGGAACAAGTCAGTCTAATCGATTTTACAGAAGAGAATTCCAATTTTTGCATTCCGATATATTTTTGAAAAATCCACAAGCAATGGACATTATTCGAACGGGTTTAAAAGTGTTGTCGACATGTAGTTAAACATTTTGACAAATGTCTTTCTACATTTTGAAGGAACAACACTTTTCAGTGAGACTGGAATATTTGGAATTTTCTTATGGTTCACTTGACTCTGTTAATTGTCGAAAATTATTTTCTTCGCTTGTATCGAGGAACAATACACACGACACAGACAATTGTATTATATGTTACATGATGAAGTATCAGAGGCTGGCGGGGTTCAACTGTCCTAGGGAGTTTGAGGCTTCATTGACTTTGAAGAAAATACACAAAGTTGATTTTAATGGAATCAGGCGAGCATATCGTTCGATCTCAAACAAAATTTAGCGTCTTGTTTCAATCTTATAGGACAACTTACATCGCCCGAAAAACTTTGAGACACTCGCAAGGTCAAAGACTCTCAGCGCGGAAGCCTCATGGCCTTATTCATGAAACACCACGCTAGCCTTCATTAGTATTAAGATAAGTGGATTAATTCGTATCAGTAGTGGGTAATTATATAAATTCAACTTCAAGATCCAATCGATTAGATCACTGAAAAAATGAGCAAATAAGAGTATTTTCTGTCAAAACTGGCGCTCAACTGCCACACTTAGTCAAAAATGAAAACCACAGCAGGTTTTTATATACTTAGAGAAGTTAGGATATCAATCCAAATTGTGCTATATATGCTTTTTGGATGTGAGATCAAATAATCCAACATAAATCTATAGGTGTCATCCTTTCTTTTTAGGATTGATTCAAATTCGACTGCAGCTTTGAAAATGTCACCTCTTTCAATGGACAGGAATTTCCTCTAGAAGAGAGAACGGTTGGTACTACTGACATCGAGACAAGCATTTGTTATTCTTTTTTCCGATTAACTGATACAAATACAACGAAAAAAGGCTTTGGGTACTTTCACCGTTATAATGAACTACAAGATATAAGTTGTACTAATAACGAACTAATTGTAATAAGACGTGGATATAACATTTATAAAGCTCCAAAATCTTTAAGATATTAACAAGAAGTGATGGAGGAACAGACACTGATTTATATAAAGGTATTCCAAAAAATTGTGTAATTCACCCAAAAAATTAAACGGAGCAATAAATTATTATTATTAGTGGAATGATATAGTATGGCTAAGCAATACTTTTAATGCGTGATAGCTGAAAAAGTTCATTATTAGTTCTACGAAAACTGGGCCCAAAATGAGAATAACAGAAAAGCAAAATGTCAAAGTTTCTCGTTGCTGTCGACTTGATTTGAACCAATTTTTTGTGTAAACGGCAAGCGTCCCTTTAATTACAATGAAGCATCTCTTGAAAAACTTGCAAGATTCAGAGCAGAGTTTAGCCACCTTGTAGCATGAAGCAATGTTTAATATTTTGGCTGTAATATGTAAGCGCTTTTAAAGCGTCGAAAAGGACTGCTCATGCATCTCGAGCATCAATCAGCAATAATTTAAGAATTGATTATTACAAATATTTGAAGGTGTTTCGGCGGGTCATTATTGAATTAGCACTTTTATGGAAAACGAAATCCAAAAACCACTGAAGAACGGAAGCATTGGTCTTTGGCCACACAAACGTGGAATTGCCATTAATTTTAAGCTTTTAAACTTGATTTGGTAGCCCTACCAAACTCATGACATAATACATTCAAATTTGCGGTCACAATTTCTAAATTATTTAATCAAGAGTTTTGGCATTATGGCTACATTTTCAAATTTGCTTGCTGATCACAATGAGCTCTTGAATGCCTAAGTGAGTCTTCATTGGAAATGACAAGGCAGATCTACCAATTAGCTGGAAAGTTTAAGAGAATTTCTTTTTTCGACACAGTTAGAGGCTTTTTAGTGAGGGTTTCCAAGTGTGATGGAATGATGGAAGTTGATGAAATAGCAATAAAGAGGTCTATTTATGCAAGGATATAATTTTTTTTCGTAGCACTACAGCCCCTTCAGGCTTTCGCTTAGAGATAGTTAGAGTATCTCATTATCATAATCGAAAGCATCAGCACTCCACAAGGTGATATGACCATTATCACGCTTTGGCCGTGTGTCCGTCCACCCAGCTACGATACGTTCTGATTTAAAACCAGCATGTTTCATAACTGAACAGGCTTATAGTCCGTCCGAAGAATCACTCGAACTGAATTTCTTTGACGCCAACGAAAATCGAACCAGAGACCTTCGGCTTACGGGCATAGTGCTCCAACCACTACACCACGCGGACTATGCAAGGATATAAAAGTAAATTTATTTTTCTAAGTTTCAAGCTGGGGTCTCATGGCTCAATGGTAGTGTTACATTCCGTAAAATGCGGGTTCGATTCCGGCAACACCCTCAGGTGTGTATGAATGAGCATAATTGTCCAACATTGATTGAAAATATTAAATTGTGAATTCACAGTAAGTTTGTTTGCGAAGTATTCAAATGTAATGGATCATCACCGTCTGAGTGCTCATGTGCTCTAATGGAAATCTTACCGAAGAACGGCCTAATGACTATCCTGCCGAGGAGCAGCTAGATGGATATCTTGCCCAAAAATTTCCTAGTCGGCTATCTTGCCCAGAAACCGTCCTTATTACCATCCCACCCAAAAGCGGACTGACGGAAATTTTTTCCAAGAGCGCCCAGATGACTATCCGTCCCAACTCAAGAAAATTAAAGTCGAAACCGGCAAAAGAAGGAATTTCTACCCTCTTTCAGAAAAATTAATAGCATCACCATTCGGGAAACGGTCAGAATGCTTAGCCCAAAAGATTCATCATCGATTTTTTTGAGATTCTTCGCCTACCTAAAAGATTCTATTTGAATTGAGCAAAGAAGAAGGATAAGGAATTTCGTCCGATTCCTAGAGACCCATCAAAAACAATATCTACTTTTTCCTTGAAAATTTGTGTCAAATTTATAAGGTTGCTTACGAAAATGCGCAGTTGAAACCCAGCTTATATAAGATAACTGCGACTGCCAATTTGCCCAAAACGCCATTAGCACTGTACCCCTGACAACGAAGGACCAAATTTAGAATGAATAACATGCTAATAACCCGAAATTATCACAGACGTATGTTACTGGATCAAACAAGTATTGATCGCGCTCATTAAAAAAAATTGCTGAATCCTAGGATAACGTTTAAGGAAGTCGTTTAGTGAATCCCTATCAATGTTTCGTAAACTGATGATAACTCAAATGGAATACGTATAGTCCTCACACTATGTGAAATATAACGACAACCGATCGATCATTAAAAAAAACAACTTACATTAACACAATAAAGAATTTAAACATATAAAATAACCAAACAAATATTTATATATATAAAAAAGTAAATAAATCCTTTTGTTTTTATCCAGTCGTTTGCAGCTGTAGACGCTGTTCTTCGATTGGTAAAAGTGATCTTGTACCACCAAAGATACCGTTACTCGCGCTACCGCTGCCAACTCCTATTCCGCCAACACCACCAAATCCACCATGATGATTATTATGATCATTTCGACTCCACACCATATCGAAACAATTGAAAATCTCATTTTCGCGATCTTTCTCGTGAAACATCACAAAATTGTTGTTGTTGTTGTTGTTGTTGCTATTATTATTGTTATTATTTATATTAACATTATTACAATTACTAGTACTATTGTTACAATTATTATCACCACTGATACCGTTTAATAAATAATTGCAATTTAAACTTGATAAATTAATATTGTTGCTTTTGTTGTTGTTATTGCTGATTAAATGACGATTTTGTTGATTTTGAAAATGTTGTAGATCACTGAACAGATCATTGCTAACCGTTGTGCTATTTGCAGGGTGTGTCACCGTTTGGGATGAGCTATTGTTATTGTTAATCACGAGATTGTTATTATTGTTGCTGCAAGACCGTGTCAAACTTTCAATATTGAAAAGCATGTCATCACTCAATACACTATCGGAGAACACACTTGAACTATCTGATGAGAAAATGTCGCTGCGCAGATCGACTGTTTCCATTAGTTTCTTCGATATTTCGTTAATACTTTCAGTGAGAAGAGTTTCCGCAGTAGGGAAGTCGATGAAATTCGGATCGTCGCCGATCGGTGAGGATGAAATTTGATTGGATGATCCGTTAAAGAAGATGGGATCTTCTCCGAAGTTGATACCGCTGAGAAGATCACATCCTGAATCGCCTGAATCGCTAAAACTGCCGTTTCGAAACAACGATCGGTTGCTGTCCACTTTGCTGCCATTGCGCCACTCAGTTGCTACTCCTCCACTGCCGGTTCTTGTTCGATTTGAACCGATTACACCGACATCCTTGTTGCTCTTCTGCAACTCCAATTCGGCTGTGTTATCTGAGCAGGACCGTCGTAGCGGGAAAGCCCAGATCCGACACGAAGGATCACAGATTCGGCAACAGCAGGTTGCTACCGGCTCTTCTTCAGGAGAAGGCTGGAGTTTGAAAGCGGCTTCAGCTAGATCCTGTCGGTTGAGATAACTCAACGCGGTATGGTCACTGGGAGAAGTACCTTCAGAACAAGGCTGTGAGTTATCAAAACTCTGCAACAAGAGCCTGGACATCGATAAAATTGGTTGTGTGTCATGGGTAACTGTCACTTGACTGAAGTCCTGGGTGTCGACATGATTTCTTTGCGAATTCAATGCGTTTACCTCTGGTAAGCAAACCACTGTTGTATTTTGCGGTTTTCTATCCTTTTTTCTGCGCTTCCGCGGCTTGATTATTCGCGGCAAACAAGTGTCTTGGCTGTTTCCAATATTTGGAGCATTCTCATCGCTGCCTGCTGTGGAATTGTCTAGTGATCCCGTGGTAGGCTTTGATGATGATGAACCATCTGACTCTGCCGTCAAAGGTCCAGCCGCCGCATTAGATGCCTCTAATGGCTTCTTTGTTTGAGTAGAACTAGGTCCAGCAGATTGTTGCTTTGCATCCCCACGCTTCTGGACACGGTTCCTGTATCTTCCAGCCAAAATCAATGGCGCACCGTGGGCATGCATAGCCAACCTGGTCATAGCATTCTCGTCATACTCTGTCGAGTTGTTCGGTATCAATATTCGAGGTTTCGAGTTTCCAGGAATCGAAGTATTGCTAACAAAGTTATTCTTCCTAATTCTGCGCGGCGCTGTCGATATTAATGGAATTCCAGTCCAACCATTAGGATTTTGCGGGAAGCAACCCATCATATAGGGTGATTGCTGTTGGTGCTGTCTAGCGAGGGCTGTGCCATGTTGCTGCGATGTTTGTTGTGGCTGCTGCTGCGGTGGGCCATGGTGATTTTGAAGCGGCTGCAGTTGATTTCCACAGAAGTACCCAGCAGACTGCTGCTGAGACTGTTGGTGCTGCTGTTGGGGTGGCTGATGAAGATGATTGTGGGGTAGCAAATAACGATTGGGGTTGTAAGAAGTCGCGTTTTGGGCCATCGTTTTGTTAGCCTTCACCTTGTATGGATATTTTTAAATTGAGTTTTCGAAACTTGAATCGCACTGGTGTATACATTAACGTTTCACACGACCGTTTTCTCATATTTCCGAAAGTTTGGGGTCACGCTTCTCGAGGGAACGAACTGCACAAATGGAACATACTCTGTCGCGCGCAAAGTGTTTGTGGTTGATTGTAAGTACGTTGCGCAGGCGGTATTCGCACTAAGCCGATTAATCCAACGTGCGGTCGTTGGTTTGCGCGGTTCGAAATTCACTCTGCACCCATTCAAATCCAATCAGAGCATTCACCAGCTGACACAAATGATATAGGTTGCTGTTGTCTAGTTTTCACGTTCGAGACGAGATCAATTTTCAGATACATTTGCGCCAACACTTAACCAGTCGCGAACTAGGTCACCCACACTTCAACATCACTCAGACAGTCCTTGCTACAGTCTCTGCTTTGGGTCGTGTTTGCTCAGTAATCACTTCTATTCCTCCGATTGATAGACATCGCGAAATACAATTTCTGTTCGAGTGCTTCCACCGCAGCATATCATTTTAATTGCCTCACGATTGTGTCTCGCTAAATTTCGTAATATCAAAGATGATGATGATGAATAACCGCATCAAACGGCACTGAGCTCATTTTTTGCAATCGGCAGTCCACTTTTTGCAGCCAAACTAGAATGGAATTGGTGACAACGAGCGGCGCAGCTACGGCTAAGGCTAGATCGCTGTGTGGAATGCATGCAAGTATCTTTAGACAAACGAGTCTGAAAACTGTCTCGGACTGCCAAGACACAAAACTTGAGCAGCTTCTAGTGGCACTTGCAAAATTTTTTCATAACAAACCGCGCGGCGACATTTGCGCTGTGCAACTGCTCCTCAGGTCCGGATTGCGCGACACTAACAGTCGATGTCGTATCTAACAAACAGTTCAACTGCGCGAATCTAGTAGTAATCAGGTCTGATGTATCTCCAAGATACTTCGCTACTAGCTACTACTAAGCGGTGCTTGGTTTCAGCTTGATAGAGAAATCACGTTTCGTAACAGAAACATTCTACAAGTCTTGAGAAATATAAGGGCCGCGAGATACTCGTTGACGAAATTAGCGCGCCAGGATGTAATTAAAACTTGCACATATCCAAACTGACACCAGCACGCCGGTCGATATATTCCACACCAAACAATATCCAGACCTTTGCAACCCGCCGACCGTTATAGTTTCCCGCGAGACTGCGAAAGGTGGCGACCGCGAACACACGCGGGTTCAGTATCCTTAACTAGCCACGGCAATTATGTTTAGTATCCGTTTAGGTTGCAGTGAGCGCGGCCAATCAGTTATCACCTTGCCGACCACAGTAGTTCAGTAGTCGCGTGTACTCTTTATCGCGGCCACGGACGACCGATAATCCGCGAGACCCACGCGGAGGTGCTTACGCGTAGCTTAACTAGTGAACAACTTGTATCCGTATCTTCAAGATACAGCAAATCCACGGAACGACACACGATGTGTTGCGGTGCAATGTCGGCAAGCAACTAACATGATTCCATGTTGAAATTCATTTCAAGATTGTCTGTCTAGTCGCGGGTCTCTCGATAGTCTGGAATGGTTTGGTTTGCAGACTGGTGCTGGAGAAACCTCCAAGTCAGTCAGTCAACGAGCTAGCACGCTAGCGCTCCGCTGCATGCAGAAATGATGGAGCAGGAGTTGGAGTTTGGTTCAATCAACAGTTCATGGCAGTCATCGTTGGTGCATGCATCATACACGACTCATGACAATGACTCCCAAGCGACAACAATAATCACCAAGCAGAGTGGAAAGTCGCTAACATCCGCCACCGGGAAAAGAAAGACATCCTCCGTGGTCTTTCACAACGATTGATGTTGTGGATACGACTCACTACGTCAAGTGAATTGTTGCTTACTCATGCGAGTGAATATGCCTCGTGACAAAAAAACATTAAAACAGAAGAAAGACCTAACCATCTTCGTCGTCGTCTTTACCTTCTTCGTTGCTCATCCATTACACCTTTTTTTTCACTCCTTTGTACGCGAGCAATAGTTTTCCCGGAGCTTCTTTCTGAAAACAATCACTCGCCAAGTCAAAAGCTCTCGTCGCGATTGTTGTTATTATCGCTGAGCATTATTTATATTAAAATTAACACAATCTTTATCTTCTTCTCAGCAAACAATGATTTCGAAGATAGACACGGAGGAAAGTACTCGTAGTTGGCCAGTGAGCAAGTGCTGCTTTTGTTGTGCATTGGGAGGAAATTAATTCAGCGAAAAACTGACTGCACTTTGTTATCTTATTAACACGAGTATGCAGCTCGGGAAAATGAAAATTCATGGCGAAGAAAAGGGTTAGGAAAACTCTTCTCATCCGCAACGACGAATGGATATGGATGGATCGATGGCTTATATCAAAGACGTTGGTGGCCGTTGCACCAGTCTTCACTTTCACCTCTACGACGAGAGCATGCAATGAAAGGCAAGGCGACTTACCAGCACCTACAGTCTATTTGCACTCGAGTGAAAACAATATATAATCTATATAAGATTTTCAAGTGATGGAAAGGACTTTCTAATTTTGAAAGTTGCATTACTTGTGCAATGTTTAGGGATGCATATAAGAGGGTATGCAGAGGAAAACGTTGATCCTAGTGAAAATCAATTCTTAATGTGTTTCCAGACTAACGACTAATAATGAGAAAGCTCAATATGTTATATGTACCGTAAAAAATTGTTAGTCAAAACAAAAAGTCAAAATACTCCTAATTTGAAGGCGTTGAGCAAGTTGTCATGTGTATGTCCACGTAGATGAAATATAACTGTTTTCAAAGTTGAATGAAATATATAATAATAATGCTTAAATATTGCAAAACATTTTGCTCAAAATAAAGTACTTCCCATAGGTAAGAAAGTTATCGGTTTAATATGTACTTATTTTTTTTGAGTTTTTAGAATTTTATACTAACATACAAGACCCGATTGAAACAAGAGCGGTGTTCGGCTGTCCGTGTGACACAAACATTTTTCATCAAAGGTATCAAGGTTTTTATGAAATCTTTTCATAAAAGGTCTTAAAATTACCTAACCAGAGCAGGAGAGGGCGAAATGTATTTGGAATTCTACGTCTAGAACTCCTTGCGTGTAGACGTGTTTTTAATCGCTCCTGTCATTAATTTATAAAATTTAATTAATTTTTCACAAAATTCAGTTGAAACTAATTTTTTTAGTGGAAAACCATCACCGTAGAACTATTCGAACATTTATTATTTAACAAAACTTCTGAAGATTATATTACTTAGCCGGAAAATGGATTTATTGAATACTTAAAAATTAAAAATAGGGAGAAAAAATCAAAAGTATTGTCCACTAGTCCGTCCGTCAAGGTTAATCAAAAGGAAAAGTCCCACCAATCAATGTATTTAGGCAAACAGGCAAAGATATGGTGCGGTCTTTGGCAGCCGAAAATAAGCTATATGATTTTGAGATCAAGACCGACAATTAGAACTAAGTCATTGGTTGATTTTCAGGTAGCAAAAAGTGCGTTGAATTCTGGAGATGTCCGCATTTTACATACACCCGCAAAAGCGAAAGAAACCAGACCTTTTTATTGCAGGGTCTGGACTGCGGAGAGGACACAGTCGATCTCCTTCACGTGTTTCAATAAGTTGTACCAGAAATTGAATTTATTTCTGTTAAAAAAAACTTGCCTTATTACTTAGTCCAGATTTCTAGCAAAAGCAGTTCAAGTGCCCTACAAAAAATAAGGAACTTTAACTTCCGTGTGGTGAGGTGGGAACGCCTTCAGAAAAGCGAGGGCAACCAGTACTTCAGGAGCCAAAGATTCGGGCATTCCACTGCCAATTGCGCCATGAAATATAGATGTACAAAGTGCAAAGATGTCCATGCTCCCAGCGAGTGCAAATTGGCTCAGGCGTAACCAAAAGAAAAATTATACTGTGTGAGCTGCGGTGTCTTTGGTCATCCAGCATCATATCGAGGATGCTCCCGGTATCAATATGCAAAGGTAAAATTTACTCCAAAACAAAGTCAAGTACATACCTACCAATTTCGTCAAGCCCGAGCAGTCATTTGCATTTGCTGCGAGAACCAGCAGGCAACGTAAATAAAATAAATAATATAAGTGGCAATAATGAGCTGATTCTTAAAATTTATCAGCAATTAAATTCCTTATCGGAGAGAATCGATAAACAGGATTCCAAAATTAACTTTGTTTTTCAGCGTTTAGGGTTTTCAAATGCCTCAAAATAAGTTTTCATCCAGTCACATTCCCACGGATAGGATTCGTCTCATCTCGATTAACGACTGTGACTGTCTCTTGGAGATCCTTCTCAAGAAAAAGCCTGACATCATGCTTCTTACTGAAACCCACCTCAATTCATGGCACTACATGACATTCAAGGATTTTGAATTTGTAAGAAACGATAGGGTAATAGGTGATGGGGCACCGGGATATTGGTTAGAAGACCATATTGTTTCCAAAATATTAACAAAGTCGAATTTAAAAGCTTTGAAACTCTTCAAGTGTCCGCTATCAAAATCTCACTGCCAGGTGGAGATAACCTCTTCGTTATCTCTGCCTACGAAACTGGTCGAATCGTTCTCAAGTTCAAGGAGAAACTCAATTCCTTGTTTGAAATACTCGAATTGAACAGGTTGCATAATTATATATTGTTGCTGGTGACCCGAACGCCAAGCAACCATCATGGCTGAACGTCACCTATAATCCAAGAGGTGTATTCTTGAAATCGTGGATAACAGAGAACCAAATTTAATGCAGGTCCAATCTAAATGTGACGGAATCACCAACATACCCTAAGGCAAATTCATATTTGGACCTCTGCATTACTGATGCAAGACTTGAATTCAGCTTTAATAGTCCTCAAAGGAAACTGCAGGTGCTTCCTTATGATAGCCACCATAACGCAATCGTAATGGAAATCAATCATCATAGGGATGATTTCTTCCTCATTCCGGTTCAACACGAAAATCATCGGTTGAATTTAAAAAAAAAAACAGAGTGGGGAAAGTTTCAAAAGAAGTTTAATCGGGAGTACCAGAAGCAATGTCCCCCTTCTGACGATGGCAACTCTTGCGCAATGGTTTCTATGACAGGAATCTAACTAACGATGAAATAGATCTCTATTTGTCGAAGTTAGAGAAGCTGACGTTGGAAAAGATTGAGAAAGTAGTTCCCAAGATTAAACATCGAAACAATATGGAAGGATATGAAACACCAGCCATTGCAAGGTTGAAAAGATTAAAAAGCCTTATTCTCACACCCGTCAACAATATTTATCGACGATTTTTGGACTACAACCATCCCTCGTTGGCTTTGTTGAAATTACACCTGAAGAATGTCCGGAACTTAATCCGTTCATACTTCAGACGTGAGGTCAGCAATCAATGGGCGGAAAAATTGAGGGGTATTAGCCCACAGGATCCAGATGATGTTTTCGCGAAAGTGAATAGCTTATTCCGCAAGAAGTCTCGAGTGAAGGTATCGAATCTTGAAGTCACTAGTGATGAGATAAATCTTCTCGATAGTACGACTCCGGATAGAAATGGAAACAGGATTATATGTGATGGATTACAGAAACTTACCCTGATTGGAATACATTTCGAATTGGTTCATCTACCAAACCCTGAGAGAGGGAATGAAATATTTTCAGAGGTTTTTGAAGCAAAAGTTTTCGACTTCAAATCAAGCCTGAACGGCCAATCAATTCTTCATTTCAATGAAATATTAACATCTGACCTCATCACGAGCTTGAATCTTATTGATTATTTTGTCAGCTATGAAGAATTATCAGCTTGCTGCCTGACATCAGCAAGGTGTTTGAAGTGATACTCAACAAAGCATTTCACGCCCACATTGAGAAATATGAGGATGCCGAATCCAATTTGGTTTTCGTGACAGGCATTCGACCTGTCATGAGACAGACAGAAAATGTGTTGGGAGCGTTTCTCATTGATATGGAGAAAGCCTTCGATACGGTGTGGTTAGATGAATTAGTTTTTAAACTACTTCAGGACAGGTTCCCCAGATACCTTGTCGCAATGATGTGCAATATGTTATACGGGAAATAATTTATTATAACTGATGGAAATCTGACAAGAACGCGCGAATTCAAGGTCTTGAATAGTCTACAGTTCCTGCGCCTCTGCTCTTCTCAATATTCACTCGCAAGCTATTGAACGGTTTTGATTTTAACGTCTCGCCAACGCGATCATTGGTAGCTTTTGCTGCTGATCTGATCATCTATACGGCAGACCGAAAAGCTACAATAGTTCAGAGCAATCTTCAAAAAATGTTCAATGATGTGCAGCTGTACACTGACAATTGGCGAATGAAAATCAATGCGCAGAAATGCGAAACAATCTTGTTTCGGACGACGCAGCAGAGGTTCTGTCAAGACCTGAAACGTAATTGGAAGGATATCCACATCATGAATGGCGAGGGTAGTTCAGAACCGGTTCCACATAAATCATGTCTTCGATATCTCGGTGTTCATCTCGATCAGTATCTGTACTATACTGAACATGTCCAAATCATGCTCAGTAAGGCACAAAAGGTAGTCATGGGCCTACGAAGACTCTTTTATTCCAGATACATTGATCACAAGATCAAAATTATCTGTTACAAGATCCTGGTTCGACCAGTTTTGACATATGGATGTCAGATCTGGTACAACCAGAGTGCTAGCACTATAGAAAAATTAAGAGTTTTCGAAAGAAAATATCGTCGTGAATGTACTGTTTTGTACAGAAAGCCTGAGACGGATTGGAAGCATTATATATCAAATAGAAGAAGTTATCAAGCTGCTAAAGTGACAAGAGTCGATATCTTCATATTAAAACTTCTTCGGAATCATATCGCAAGATCTGTAAGTGAGAGTTAAAACCCTTGAATTTCACAGCCGTTCCACCCTACAGACGGGTATATTGCGACTTGCCTCGCTATTGGCTTTGTTCCTCCAGTAGCATTCGTGTATTTGGACATGAATTGATATGGTTTTGATTCTGACGGCGTCCCAGTCATATATCCCATATATAGACGGGGCCACCGATAAGAAGATAAATTATCCTCCGAATTTGAGTGAGATACTCATTTGCTAGATTCGTTGAAGCTGACCGAACGGAGACGAAGCAATCTAGATATTGGTGGCTGAACGACAATGTCAAAATTTTTCGTATTTAATTTCAGTTTTTGTGTTTGTCGTTACTTAGTTTTTGAGTTTCTGCTCATCGCTATATTTAGTTTTTTCGTTTATTTGTGTTAAAAATTAGGGATAGGTTAGGTATATGTTATGTTAATTATATTGATAAGTCTAAAAGGTATTGAGCCTCTTTTTGTCATTTTTCGACTGAATATTTCTTTTTGTTTAATGGATTTTATTTAAGCGCTTATTGTCCATGTAATGAATCATGCGACGCCGCTGGCAACCACTACTAACACACTTTGCTGCTAGGTGGCTTGTCATTTCACGTTGGTTGCGACGAGCGCACATCCCACGTCAATTTTGTCGTGGGATGTCAACAGGATCTGACAGCCACATGGGAGTGAAGTGTGGAGGTAGTGGCCGCCACCCGTGAAGAAGTCCCGGAGTGTGCCGACCGTTCGGTCAAATTCAACTCAACCAAATGATGTTGAGTATTGGCAATTCGAATGAGTATACCGACGTCATACTCTATAATACACTTCCCATTTATTGCCCGAACCCAGTGTACAACTTGAATGTGGGTGAGAATATTCGTGGGCAGGCTAATCCAGACAGAACACCGAGCGCCGCTTCTAATACGGTATATGCAGCCAAAGCGGTGCCAACAAGCATCAAAAGGTTTAAAAATAACAGGAAGAAGAACTTTCCTACAAATTGGTCATCACAGATATCCATCGACTATTCAAAAGTAGTGGTAAATTTACCAGAAATTGGAATTGGTAAGTCGGCGAATGCAAAGTTTGTTTTTCCGCTTCGAATTAAAATAACTTTTTTTTGTAATAGTTAAACTAACCGCGGATATCCTCAATCAATCTATGCAGTATATAAATCCATGCAGAGAACGTGAACTAGATCTACGAGGATACAAAACACCGCAAATAGAAAATTTAGGAGCTACACTGGACCAATTCGATACTATAGACTTCTCTGATTATGATGTACGCAAACGTGATGGATGTCCGTATTTGCCTAGATTAAAGTGCCTGCCATTAAACAACAATCGGATAATACGAATGGACGATTACTTGCATGAATCTATCCCCAATTTGGAATCAGTAGTTCTTACGGGTAACAATATTCAAGAGTTGGGCGATTTGGAACCACTCACGCACCTCAAAAGGCTGGAAACATTGTGCTTGCTTGTAAACCCCGTATCTACAAAGCCATATTACAGTGAGTATGTTGCATGCAAGTTAAATCCGATCCAATCTGAAGGGCATATAAATTAAACAACGGTAAATGACGACGTTACATGCCAGTCTAACCAGAGACGCAGCAGAAAGTCTCCTGCAAGACTCCTATGCTTAGTAATTCGTAAATGGTAGATAGAAGGAGGGTTATAATAGAATAACCAAAACAATATTCGCTTTTGATATAACAGATGAATAATTGATTCAGTTTTTTTTCGATTAATTAACATTTCAATATAAGTTAAGGAAAAACAATTAGACTTATTCGTAAATCTTAACCCTATACAAATTAATATTAGGGGAAGGATTGTACAATTCAATCTTGAAATCATTAGAATGATGTAACCGACCATCTTGTAATTGTTGGTTTTTTTTAGCATAATGCTCATGAGATTGAAATTTGTCCCATTTATTAGATAAAAATTTTGAACTTATTTTTGCAGGGTAACTTCTCAAGATCTTGCGAAAATTACTCAGTAATTAAAATGTATGAATTGTATGTTAATCAGTAGAGTAAGGTTAAGCGTAATTAATCTTTTTTGAGAAAAGATTAACTCATTTACTCCTCAAGCAAATTTAGTGCATCTTGCCTTGGGTACCAAGAACTAATTTTACATTTACAGAAAAATTCTGAAAGGACATTTACGGCATTTGAATATGTAAAAATACTATGATATAACTCTTGGCTAATATTACGAAGCGCGAAAAATTGAATTTCTTGGTATATGAAAAATGTAATTTAAAAAGAAACCCCGGTACATTTCGAACCCCCGCAGTCTTGGTCGGTGCATTAAATGGTTTAAACGGGGAGGAATATAAATTATGTATGCGCTTTACAGATGAGTTTTACCTCCATACTGTTACACAAAACCAATGCAGTTCCAAATATTCTACTTTTTTGTAATGACATTATAGTTACTAGTGTGGGAGAGAAGGAATTGAGCATAAAGAGCTTTAACCGTCATAAAAAAAATTATTAGCCAAAAGTTTTCAATTAAATTTAGTATTAGTGCACGGATATATCAGTATCGCTCTTATGATTCCGTTATTGAATTTCATCTTTAATAAATTTCTCGTAAGAATCTAAGTTTAAATCGGCTGTTGATAAATACTCCTAAGTAGAAACATGTATTAAATAAAAAAAAAATAAAAAGTATTTCGCCCTTAATTCAGAGGAATATAATCTATTTAGCGTATATCTAGGTAGATATTTTGGGGAAGAGTAATATTACCTCTAAAAATCACGAAATAAAATAACAAAATGAATTGCTAATTAAAAACACGACTTTCCTTTCCAATGGTTCTTCCTTTCAGCGGGAAATAAAGTGCAGGGTAGGTATGCCGTCGCGAGGGTAGGGTTTGAGAAAATCCGCTGAGGTCGGTTTCGCGTCGCGCGCGGTACGCGGTACCTTTGTTGTTTTGCTTTTTTTTATTAGCGTAGCGGTCGTCGGGTTGAGTTAACGTAGTATATTTTTCGGTACCACGTCGGAAATTCGGGAACGCGAAGTAAAGATTAGATCTTTGTCCTTTGACTGGTTATAGGAAGAAATACGGAGTAACGTAAAGCCAGGTTTCCTCTCCGTATGGTTTTGTTTTGTGACGCGTTTGAAAACGGGCATGCATTGGTGGCTGAAGATTGTTGATGAGCGTAATCCATTCGGAGACCCGCGACCGAAATCCTCTCCGATCTAGCTGGCCGACAAGCAGCCACCACGTGAATGGATTACGGTGCACGGATTGGTTGACCGGTGGGTACCATCCGTTGGCACTACTCAGACTTAACGTCTAGAACCGATGAGAGGTCGGTTCCGCGTACGGACGAAGACCTTAAAATCATTACATTCATTATTATCTATGACCTGTCGCCATTTTTTGAGTAGAGCCATTATTCCATCTTTGTAGAACTTCTGCGATTTATCAGCGAAAAACTTGGCCAAGTGATTTGCCCGGTCCCTTTTTGAAGTGAATTTCTTTTCATTAAGGAAGTTTTGCAGAGACCGAAACAAATGATAGTCCGATGGTGCAAGGTCTGAAATGTACGGTGGATGCATCAAAACTTCCCAGCCAAGCTCTGTCAATTTTTGCCGGGTCATCGAAGATGTGTGTGGTCTGGCATTGTCATGATGGAAGACAACGCCCTTTCTGTTGATCAATTCTGGCCGGTTTTTTTTGAATTGCTTGTTGCAATCTGGTTAACTGCTAACAATACAGAGCCGACTTGGGTGTTTGGCCAGGTTCTAGTACCGCATGATAAACAGTTCCCTTCCACTCACACCATGCACGCAGCATAACCATATTTGGTGTCAATCCTGGCTTTGAAGTCGTTTGTGATGATTCACCTTTTTTTGACCATGATCTCTTTCGAACGACATTCTCGCATCTTACCCACTTTTCATTGCCCGTAATGATTTGCTTCAAAAATGGCTCGATTTCGTTGCGGCATATTAGCATTTCGCAAATGAAAATTCGGTCGATCAATTTTTTTGTGTTAATTCATGCGGCACCCAAAGGTCGAGCTTCTTTGTGTATCCAGCCTTACGCAAACGGTTCAAAATTGTTTCTTGATGGATATTCAGTTCCTTAGCGAAGTCATGGCTGCTTGTGTCGGTCTTCTTAAATTTTTGCAAGATTTCATCGACTTTTTCAGTGATTGGTCGACCTGAGCAAGGTGCATCTTTGACATCAACATTTTCAGAACGAAAGCGAGCGAACCATCTCTTGGCTGGGGCTTTTGATAAAGTATCTTGACCGTAGACACCACAATTTTTTTCACAAGCCTGCGATGCATTCTCACCTTGATCGTAGGGATATTGTAAAAAAGAAAGAATTTTTACAGGAATTCCACTCATTTTTAAATGTATACAACTTTTGACACGAATGACGAAATACAAAACTGTCCGAATGAAAATTGTAGACTGGAATGTTACCTTTCAGACGCATGTCAGTTTAACTCAATCTGATTAGTAGTGCCCGATAGATGACAACGAACATCATCTGATGACAAAAAAGGCTCAATACATTTTGGACTTTCCAATATATGTATAATATTAATGCTTAAATATTGCAAAACATTTTGCTCAAAATAAAGTACTTCCCATAGGTAAGAAAGTTATCGGTTTAATATGTACTTATTTTTTTTTGAGTTTTTAGGATTTTATACTAACATACAAGACCCATATAAGACCCGATTGAAACACGAGTTGTGTTCGGCTGTCTCTGTGAAACAATCATCATCAAAGGTATCAAGGCGTTTATGAAATTTTTTCATAAAAGGTCTTGAAATTACCTAACTAGGGCAAGAGAGGGCGAAATGTGGGAAATTTTCGCGTAGACTCCCTCCCTCCTCGCAATCGGATACCTTTGATACGAAAGATTAAAAAAAAAACAAAAATGGAAGTAAGTCTTTATGAGTAAAACAGCAACAAATACCTTTGAAGCCGAATAAATTTAAGCATAGGATAAGTGACACGTATTCTTTTTAACCGACTTCCAAAGGCAAGAAGTATCACGTACGACTATTTTTTTTTTGTTGCTTTTTAGTTCTTTGTAAAAAAATTTTCTACAAGGGCCTACTAGTTCCGCGACCTGTCTGTCTGTCTGTCCGTGCGTCACAGCTAGTTTTCTCAGAAACTATAGAAGCTACAATGCTCAAACTTTGTGAAAAGATCAAAAGCGATGGTCTCTCAAAAGTTAAGGTCTTACCAAAAATGTAAAAATTTTTTAAGGGGGATCCGCCTTATATCGCCTTATTAGCCCTTAAAAATTTTTTTTAAACAAAGGTGGTTGAGTGGGGTATCAAATGAAAGGTCTTATTTAGAACTTTTAGGATCTGAAATAGAAAAATCATTTTGTGAATTAGGGGGTCCAGGGGGAAGGCAAAATGTACAAAAAATTTGTGTCCCCCCCCCTCGCGATTGGACATCTTTGAGCCGAAAAATCTGAAAATTATCACGAATGTAGGCCTTTATGAGTACAAGGGCAACAAATACCTCAGAAATCGAAATTCACTCAACTTTGTTAGTAATAGTATGATTTGTATATTTTACATAAAATTGTACATTTTACATAAAATCAAAACGGTATCATAGATTGATATAAGATATTACCGTTCATAAAATTTAATCGAGATCGAATCATAATCAAGTGAGTTACAGGCATTTTAATTGTATGGAATTATAACAACAATATCACGTGTTTATGGTTGATACATATTTCAAATTGACATAGGCACTTTTATTTTCTTTCAATTTTCATGAAAATGTAAGGAATTGTGTTTAACCTGAATATGTTCAATCGGCCGAGCATTCAGAAAAATAATTTAAGCTAGATCAAAATGCCGGCTGCACTGTGCTTATGAAAGGAACTGTGCATTTTTTGCATAAATTTGAACGATTTCATATCCAAGTATTGGATGAATAATTCGTTATCGATTCACGCTATTAGAAAACTTGTTGCTAACTCTAGAATGTTTACAAAGACCTTCACTCTCCTGCTTACTCATGTTCACGCATAACTTTTGAAGGGAGATAGATAGAAGAGTCCTGTTTTCGGCAAATGATACGTCTTTCTTCTTTTTAAGTCCCATTTAAAGATAAGTAATTCGATTAAAGGTAAAGGAGTTTTACCGTTAAAACCAAAAAATTTCCGACTTTCGACCCGATTTTTCAGCATAACTGATCGACGCGTGTAAGAATTTTGATTGTGGAGGTTTCAAATGAAGGACAACATATTGAACTGAAATGCATCGGTACAGAATTACAATCCTTTCAAGGACTATAGAGATACATTCATATCGAGAAATTGAATTTTAATGCTCTATCATTCGAAAAATTCCAATTATTTTGCAGTCTTCAAGGATTTCATGGTGATACCGATTCCTTGATGATTGATGATAAAAATGATCAGTATCTTTAATTTTCTGCATGAACGGTACACTTTAGTCAATCATTTCTACCGGAAATAACCAATAAATCATTTCTGAATTCAGCATAAATACAATTCAACATGATTTAGAGCAATTTCATTGGGGAAAATTTCAGGACGCTTTTCTGTTTCGGATTCATTCTTCACCTAATGATAAACTTATCATAAGATGCTTCTTACATCCTTAGAATAAACGGATGGTAGCTTGCCGTTTGCGGATATAATACCCCTAAGATTCTGTTTAGCCGGAGAAACAATTTCGAGTCGTACTTGATCCGTGGCTATTCTTGCGGGGACGCCGTATCGAGTTATCCAGCCAAATATTAGTGCAGATGCGACACTATCCGCGGTTATACTGCTAATTGGAATTGCCTCTGGCCATCTTGACAAACAGTCAATTACTGTTAAAATGTATGAGTAACTTCCTGATGGTGGAAGCGGGCCAACTAAATCAATATTTATGTGTGCAAATCGCATTGGGATTTCCTTATAAGCGTGTATGGGTGATTTAGTATGGCGGTGCACTTTGGCCCTTGGGCACTTTGTACGAATTTTTTGCTATCGCGGTATAGATTCGGCCAAACAAAACGCTCTTTGACGAGGCGTATAGTTGCACTTATTCCGGGATGGGATAAATTGTGAATTTTGGCTAAAACCTTTAAACGAAAGTTTTTGGTTATGAAAGGTCTAGATTTTATACTTTTTAAATCGCAGTAGAGCTTAATGTCTGAACAAGGGAGTGTGATGCGTTTAAGCTGCAAAGAAGTTGTGCTTGAATGTAAGATATTTTGTAGTTCAGCATCAGTTTCTTGATCTCTAGCTATCGCTTCGAACTGAATTTCGGCGGAATTGATTGAATTAATCCGTGATAGAAGATCGGGGATGATATTTTGACGGCCGGAAATGTAGCGAATATCGGATCAAAACTGACTTATGTAGGTGATGCTCTATCACCTTTTAACGAGAGGCAAAAATAAGTGGCTTATGGTCAGTATATATGGCAAACTTTTTTCCCTCCAACATGTGCCAGAAATGTTTAATTGCTTCATAGACTGCTAGCAGCTCTCTATCGTATGTGCTGTTTTTTTTTTCTGAGTATTATTTAATTTCCTCGAGAAAAAGGCCATGGTTACATCCTTCGTCTTCAACTTGGTGCAGAACGGCACCGATTGCTGCGTATGTTGCATCAGTTTCTAATGCACTGGTGCTGATTTGGATGGGTGAACTAGCAGTGTTGCATTGGCTAGCGTTTTCTTGTGTTCTTCGAATGCATTGGATGCGTCTTCAGTCCAAGCGATAAAAGAATTGTCATTTTTAACGTTGCCTTTGATAAGACATTGCAGTTTGTCTTGAATAGTTGCGGCGTTGAATGAGTGAATGAATGAAACGCCTATAGAAATTTATCATTGCTATAAATCTCCGGAGTTGTTTTGCAACAAGAGGCTTTTCGAAATGGATTATGGGTTCTACTTTCCCAGGTAATAGTTTAATACCTTGGGGTGTGAATAAGTGACCCCAGAACTCCAGTTCATTTTGTGCGAATTTGCACTTGTCTGGATTTATTCTTAGTCCATGCTGTGAAAGTCGATCCAAAACGATTCTAACATGCTCGATCGATATTCTGACTTGCGATGAAAATATCACCTATGTATGCTATGACAAAATCAAGTCCACGAAGCACTTCATCGATTAGCCGTTGAAACGGCTGCGCGGCATTTCTGAGACCAAATGTCATAAATGCAAACTCAAATAGGCCGAAGTGCGTAATGATGGCAGTTTTTGGTATATCGCACGGTTCAACCGGAACCTGATTAAAAGCCATTTTTAATCAATCTTGCTGAAACTATTTTTGCCATGTGAAATGCATACAAAATTTTGTATGTGCGGTATCGGGTACCGTAATAGAATTGAGTTGGTGATAATCGCCACATGGTCGCTAAGTGCCATCAGGTTTTTTGACCATATGAAGAGCTGTTGCCCAATTGCTCTTTGATGGACAGAATACGCCCCTCGATAGCAAGTCATTAAACCCTGTTTTAGCCGCGGCAAGTCGATCGGGAGACAATCTTTTTGCTCTTGATGCGAGGTACTCCAAGGCCGTAATACTTTAAAAAATCTGCCCCTATTAGCGGTGTGTTAACATCAGCGAAAATAAAAATCCAGTCAAAAGTGCGGCGTAAGTTGAGTTAAACGGTAAGTTTTCTCTGGCCGTATGTATTTATCACTGTTCCATTAGCAGCATACCGTCGTTTATAATTCGCATTACTGGCATCGTACTGTTTTGATTCTAGTGTTGATGGGATGGCGGATATATCTGCACCCGTATCTATAAGAAATCTACGTTTAGTAAGTGTATCGTATATAAAAAGGCGTGCTGTGGATGCACCAAGTTTGTCCGCCTCGAAACAAACTTGGTGCTTTAGTTTTCCGAACTTCTGAATTGGCAAGGTGGCACACGTTTGGTTGAATTCCGCCCGAACTTATGATGACACCAGCACTTCTTGTATTTGGACTTACTAGCGCTGCGCGAAGTTTATTCGAACTGGACGATGGTTGGTTACGGTGTCTTGCGTTACGCAGCTTCTGAACTTCTACTTCTAGTTTCTCAATTTGCATTTGAAATGATCCAGTATTTTTGTCAGAAGTTGTACGGTTTGAGGTTGGACAAATCTGATGGACGTCAGTTGATTCCCAAATGTTGTCGGCAATTTTCGCTAAACCAAGTTATGGTTCCGATGATACAGATAGAATTGCACGTATAGTTTCGGGCAAGTTCCGTAGCCATAGAGTTTTTAGGTTATCATCGCTGACAGCTGCTGATGCTAATTGTCTCATATCAGACAGTAAAAATGAAGGTTTTCTATCACCCAATTGCATTTGTGATAATAATTTCCTTAGCATGGTCTGTTCGCTATCAGCAAATTCTTCAATCATTCTTGCTCAAAACACGAGAAATTTATCATCTGTTGGCGGATTTTTAATGATATCGAAAGCTTTGCATGCGATATTGGTCGGCAGTTGAATAACTACATGATGAAATTTGACCCGATCCGATGTAATTTTAGCTACTGTGAATTGTGACTTAATTTGATAAAACCACAGCTCGGGATGAGCCGCGAAAAATTCCGGGAGCTTTAAATGCAAAATACAGGGTTATCCATTTCGTGCTAGGGAAGGTATAACTCTACTATTTGACATTTGTCAAAATTAAATGTCATCGAAAGAATGTTTTTTTTTTTTAGTTGAAGGTTTGCCATTTAGAAATATGGATCGTTTAACAGTCAAAGAACGCATTAAAATTATGAAAATTTTATTATAAAAATGGTGATTCTGCTGTATCAACATTTAGGGCTTTACGAGCCGACTATGGTCGACATAATCGACCTACACAGCAAACAATTTCGAACACAGTGAGAAAATTTGAAGAGACTGGATCGGTTATTGATATTGCAAGGCATGTGCATCATCGCAACATTCGTTCTGCTGAAAATATCGTTGTCGTTGCTCAAACGTGTGGAGGAAGACCCGAATTTGTCGATTCCTCGACGTGCTCAACATTTGGGCTTGTCTTACGGCTCATTGTGGCGGATTTTGCATTTCGATTTGCATCTCCATCCGTACAAAATCCAACTAACTCAAGAACTTAAGCCTCAAGACCATACACAACGCAGAATGTATGCGAATTGGGTGATTGAACAACAAGCCATTGATAACGATTTTTCGAACAAAATTTTCTTTAGTGATGAGGCTCATTTTTCGCTCAGTGGTTACGTAAATAAACAGAATTGCCGCATATGGGGCTCTCAAAGTCCTCAGGTGATCGCAGAAAGGCCTGTGCATCCGGAAAAAGTAACCGTTTGGTGTGCATTATGGTCTGGTGGTGTTCTTGGCCCGTATTTTTTTGAAAACGATCAAGGAAGAGCCATTACAGTCAATTCTGACCGCTATGGACGGATGTTAACCGATTATTTTTGGAGAGAAATTGAAGATTATGATCTGGAGAACATGTGGTTCCAACAGGACGGAGCCACAAGCCACACAACACAGGCTAATCGAGCACTTTTGCAAGAGAAATTTCCGGAACGCGTAATTTCGAGATTGAGTGATGTCAATTGGCACGCAAGATCCTGCGACCTAACACGTTTGGATTTCTTTTTATGGGGCTATGCGAAAAATCGTGTTTACGCGAACAATCCTCAAAATCTTGAGCAATTGAAAACCAATATTCGTGAAGTTATGGCCGAGATATTGCCGGAAATGTGCCGAAAGTCATTGAAAATTACCTCAAAAGTATTGAGGCCTGTAAGAGGTTCCGTGGAAGACATTTGAATGATGTTGCGTTTCACGTATAATGGCAAGGTTAGATCTTTATATTAAATAAAAAATTTTGTTTCTATCTGAATATTTCATGTGTTTTTTTTAGCTTTACTTTCCCAAGCGTAAAATGGATAACCCTATATTACATACAGGCTGCTGGAGCTCCACTGGTGTATCACTCTTTGGATCGTTGGGATGATTCTCTGACGTTTCATCTGCTTCGTTGGGTATTTTTGGAAGCAAACTTAATAATGTGGTACGACATGAGTGTTTTTATTACAGTTTTTCTTGTTAATTGCGAAAATCGATATTCAGGGGTCACCACCATGTAGCGCACTCTTCGTTTTGTAAAATAAAAACTCACAATTATGATTTCTAATTTAGATCTAATTCGACTTTATTGTCGCGTGTACGTTCTGACTGCGCACATCTACTTCTCTTTTCTTATTCAAACCGGATTTTTTGTCGCTGCTGTTAGTGCAGTTGTTTGGTTATTATTACTTTTAGTGCAGTGGAATAAACTGTACAATTTAGTAAAGTGTACTAGTAACATTTCTGGCTAATATTGACATGTAGAAATCGAAATGTATACGAGGCACGTCCAGAAATTAAGTGTACTCAATTTATGGAGGGTTGAAAAAAATTTAATTAAACAAAAGCATACTTGGTTACACTTGTACACATGTAAGTTATCTTTCGACGAAGTCACCATCCCTCTCGATGCAAGTGGTGAGCCGCGGGATCAATTTTCTGATGCTTGCCTCGAAGAAGTCTCCCGCCAGCTCTTTCGCCCACTTCTCTACCTCCCCCTTCACCTCCTCGTCCGTTGAAAACTTGTTCCCATCCATGTGCACCTTAAGGGAAGTGAAGAGATGGAAATCTGAAGGGGCCAAGTCAGGGTTCAGCGTCAGCGTTCCAAAAAATTTGGAGCTCTGAACTCGATTCAACTTGTGCTGCTCTGTCAGCTGTTTTGGGACCTACATCGCAGAAAGTTCATCTAACGTCAATCTGCGATCATCACGGACCGCAATCTCGATTTTTTCCAAAAAATCGTCAGTCACAATTGAAGGTCTTCCGCTCCTCTGACCGTCATGCACGGAAGTACGGCCATTTTTAAATTCGCAACACCACTTGTACACACTCGTACGATTCATAGCTTTATTACCGTAAACAGTTTTCACCTCATTATAAATTTCAACCGGAGCTTTTCCCTTCGCAACAAGGTAGCGAATGACGGCGCGAATTTCGCACTTGGCGGGAGATACGATCGACATTTTTCGCGAGAGATGCTACTGCGCCGAGTTTTCAACACACTAACCACGGATTGGTCTCGTTTTGAAGGGGAGGGGTCAGGCCACGCGGCAGTGTTGCCAACATGTCGAAAAAGTATTCCCTACAACTGTGAGTGTACCAGTACACTTACTTTCTGGACGTGCCTCGTAAAATGAATTAAAATGGAAAAAATTAAATTAATTTGTAGTCGCTACATATATATATATATATATATATATATATATATATATATATATATATATATATATATATATATATATATATATATATATATATATACAGAGGTGGCCAAAAGTGATCGGACAATACAAGAAACAAGCAATAAAATACTTTTACGAGCATAAGCTTTGAAATGAAATAAAAATTTTTCCCTTATATAAAAGTCACTTGTATTCTCAATTAATTGCACAAAAAAATAAAACAGAAATAAAAAGATTTTCACAAGAAAATTAACAACTAATTCAAATTCACATTGCATCAAGTGGACAAAAGCAATCGGACGTTCAATTGTAATACTTTTCTTTCTGATGATTCCATTAGAACATAGGCTTTTAATATCTAGTTGCGTATCCTTTTTGTTTTATAACTTCTGTTAACCTATTGGGCATAGACTGTACCAACTTACGGGTAACGTCCGGAGTAATGTTGTCCCATTCTTCTAATAACACCGTCTTCAGTTGACTTTTATTAGTAATGTGATGGTTCCTTATTTTTTTATCCAGATGATCCCAAAGATGTTCGATGGGATTTAGGTCTGGGGATTGCGGTGGTGTTTTTAATTGACCAGGAGTGTTGAAAAGGAGCCACATACGAACATCATGAGCTGTATGCTTTGGGTCATTATCTTGCTGGAACAAATAATGACCATCAAGACCCAATTTTTGTGCACTTTTTTTTCAAATTTTCTTTCAAAATCGACAAGTAACCTAGTTTGTCCATAGGTTCGTCAATGAAAACAAGTTCTCCTACACCGTTGGCAGCCATGCAACCCCCATTACACAGCCACCTCCGTGTTTTACTGTATGTTGAATGTTTTTGGGATGAAGCTCACTATTTTGAGTTCTCCACACCAACAACCTGCCGTCGGAGTGGTAGATATTAAACTTACTCTCATCAGAGAATATTATACGAGTCCAAAAGTCGAGCGTCTTGCTTTTAAATTCTTTTGCAAAGCATAATCTTTTCTTCTTATTAACTTTGCTAATTAGTGGTTTCTTTCGAGGTACTCTCGCTCGATAACCAGCACGGCTGAGAGCTCTACGAATAGTCCGGGCACTAACATTGGTACCATTTACATCTGCTCATTGATCCCTAATACTTCTGGACGTTGTAGTCGGATTCTTTTTAACAATTCTTTAGATTTTTTGTGCGTCTGTCTCTGTTAGTTTACATGGTCGACCACTCCTAATTTCGTTTTCCACCTGATTATTTTTTCTGAACCGTTTCACGATATCGAAAACTGTCGAACGACTTCTTCCAATTATTTTTGATATTTCAGAAAAGGATTTATTCTCTTTATACAACTTTATTATAACTTTTCTTTCGTGTATACAGGTTTCTTTGCGATTCTTAGCCATGTTTAACTTTCTTCACTTAAAACTGACAAGTAAATGACTGATATCAGAAAAACACATATCAACATATAATTAGGGGAATTCCCTTTTAAACTCGGAAATGAAAAAAAAAGAATTGCTCCAAACTTCAATGACTAATTTCACACTTTTCAAAATGTCCGATTACTTTTGTCCACTTGATGCAATGTGAATTTAAATTAGTTGTTAATTTTCTTGTGAAAATCTTTTTATTTCTGTTTTATTTTTTTGTGCAATTAATTGAGAATACAAGTAACTTTTATATAAGGGAAAAATTTTTATTTCATTTCAAAGCTTATGCTCGTAAAAGTATTTTATTGCTTGTTTCTTGTATTGTCCGATCACTTTTGGCCACCTCTGTATATATATATATATATATATATATATATATATATATATATATATATATATATATATATATATGTATATATATAAATATATATATATATATATATATATATATATATATATGTATATATATAAATATATATATATATATATATATATATATATATATATATATATATATATATATATATATATATATATATGTATATATATATATATATATATATATATATGTATATATATCTATATGTATATATATATATATATACATATATATATACATATATATATATATATATATATATATATATATATATATATATATATATATATATATATATATATATATATATATATATATAGAATATAACAATATGTACTCGTATGTATATAGAATACGAGAATAACAAAATTTGTGCCTGGTGGTCACAATCTTGCTTTGTTTTTCGCCAAAATTTCAGCAATTAAATATTTCGACTAGTTGTTTTAATCATTCAAATTGGTTAAGCAAAAACAACACAGGGGCTGTTTTAGAAGAAAACCCCTGATTTCTGTTTTGACCAAAGTATAGTTCCGATTGGTACGAAAATTGGTACAAAGAACAATTCAAGTGTGTGATAGAGCTCACAATAATAAAATCTAAGTCGAACCATGTGAAAGAAAATGGCGGTCAGTCAAAAGCCGAAAAACGTGGAACAATAAAAAACACTTTAGGGTCAGGTCAGAATATCAAAATGGCGGCTTAGCAAAGTTCAAAATCCGAAAACTTCTAAAGGCTACAATTTATATTGGATTTTTATGAAATCTAAAATCAAGGTAGACGTTGATGAGATCTTGTACTACAATGCATCAGAACTGAATTCGATTGCTATAAACGCTGCAGATTGTAGCAGTGATGAGTTTTGAATTGCAGTGAAAGAACGATATTTTAATAAATATGGTATAGCGTATTCAAGAAATTGAGTTCTAATAGATTTGAAATGAAAAAAATTTTTACTAAAAAGGATGAAATTAAAAATGGTTAAGAAAAAAAAGAAAACTGACTTCAAAATGCCCTAAAAAGGATAAAATAAATTTTATGGAAGCGGTGCCTAATCGATTTCCCCATTTTAATACAAAAACGTCCAACATGTGCACTATCACAAAAGAAACGGGGAAAAACTGATATGGCACCGCTTCCATAAAATTTATTTCATCCCTTTTAGGGCAATTTGAAGTCGATTTTCTTTTTTTTTCTGTAATAGTATCATAGGTAAGGCCATCAGCCTTCAATGATAAGCTAGTACGTAAGTGAATCGTAAATATTACATTGAATCTGTTTCTGAATTCTTATTGAGAAGTAGTAGATATCAAGATCATTTTATAAAAATACAGTTCTTCTGCATCAATTTGTCCCTTTAGTTATTGAATGGTCCTCATATATTGGATAGTCTAAAAAGTATTGTCTTTTTAGGGTTTTGTAAAATAATTTTACAAAACCCTTCTAAAATCGCGTCCTGTCTGTCCGTCTGTCCGTCTGTCTGTCTGTCCGTCCGTCCGTCCGTCCGTCCGTGTGTCACAGCAGTTTTTCTCGGAAACTACTTAAGCTAGAAGCATCAAATTTTGTATTTAGGTGTAAAGTGGTGATCTCTTCAAAGTTCAACTACTAAAAAATTTTATAAGGTATTTAAGGGGGGTCTCCCCATGTAGGGGAGTGACCCCCCGAAAAAAAAATTTCATTGAACGTAGCCGATATGGGTATCAAATGAAAGGTCTTGATGAGAACTTTTCAAAACAGGTCTTAGTTTGGCAAAGTTTGCTTCGAGGGGCGCACAGGGAGGGGAAATACACGAAAAATTTGTGTCCCCCCCCCCTCGCGATTGGACACCTGTGATCCGAAAAATCTGAAAAAAATCACGAATGTAGGCCTTGATGAGTCCAACAACAACAAATACGTGAGAAGTCGCAATTCACTCAACTTTGTTAGTAATAGTATGATTTATCGATTTTATGTTTTCTTGAATAAAATCTTAACGGTACCCTTAAATTCAACGAAATTCAGTACACATATGTATATTTATAAGATTGATCAACCCTGCAAGTTTCATAAAGATTGCATCATATTTAGCGAAGTTATATTTTTCCTGTATTACTATGGAACAATATGCGCTGCATATATTACTATGGCAACATATGGCTATGGAACAACATGCGCTTTTTACCGACTCAGACACTACAGTTTTGCTAGGATTTGCATGAAAATTTCAGGAATGATAGGTGTCATGAATATCTTTGAGAATCGGATCAGCTAGTGGTATCAGTAATCGTAAAACAAAATAGTGGCTGTTTTAAATGCGAAGATTGAATAATTTTGAGTTATTTTTTCCCAACTTCAACGTTTAAGGTGCATGCTTTGAACACTTGATTCAATTTAATGAATGACTGAAGCTGAGTACCTACAATTAATACTCATAAGTGAAACAAGTCAAGGAGGCGGGAGGGAGCTTCTAACAAAAGGGCTTTGTAACAACTCTAGGATTCGAAAAAATTGGCTATTAATTGATGATAACAGTACAGGAGAGTGGCCCCTGAAAAAAAATTCATCAAACGTAGCCGATATGAGTATGAAATGATGGCTTTCATGGGAGCTTTTCAAAACAGTTCTTAAACTGTCAGTTTTTGCTTCAGTGGGGCACAGGGGGAAATACATGAAAAATGTGTTTCCTCCCTCGCGAATGGACATCTGAAATAATTATCAAGGGAGATATTTATGAGTAGAACAATAACAAAAACCTCAGAAGTCGAAATTTTTTCAACTTTGTTAATAATAGTATGGTCTTCGAATTTCATAGTTTCTCCAATAAAATCGTCATTGACATGCTTCTTGACTTTATTCAATCTGGTGACTACATTTTGAAAATTGAATACAAAACCCTTCTGACATGAGCGTAGGTCTGTTTACCCAACTTGTTTGTCACTAGATGGTGTTTGTTATCGGGCAATACTAGTCAAATTGAGTCAAACTGGCATGCGTTTGAAAGGTGATATTCCAGTCTACAATTTTCATACGGACAGTTTTGTGTTTCGTCATTCGTGTCAAAAGTTGTATTCATTTTAAAATGAGTGAAATTTCTGAAAAAATTCGTTATATTTTACAATATCACTACGATCAAGGTGAGAATGCATCGCAGGCTCGTGAAAAAATTTGTGGTGTCTACGGTCAAGATACTTTATCAAAAGCCACAGCCAAAAGATGGTTCGCTTGCTTTCGTTCTGGAAATTTTGATGTCAAAGATGCACCTGGCTCAGGTCGACCAATCACTGAAAAAGTCTATGAAATCACAAAAAATTGAAAAAGACCGACACATAAGCAGCCATAACATTGCTAGTGAACTGAATATCCATCACCAACCAGTTTTGAACCATTTGCGTAAGGCTAAGAAACGCAACAAAATCGAGCCATTTTTGAAGCAAATCATTACGAGCGATGAAACATGGGTAAGATACGAGAATGTCGTTCGAAAAAGACCATGGTCAAAAAAAGGTGAATCATCACAAACGACTTCAAAGCCAGGATTGACACCAAATAAGGTTATGCTGTGTGTATGGTGGGATCGGAAGGGTATTATTTATCATGAGGTGCTAGAACCTGGCCAAACACTAAATTGTACTATCAGTAATTAAGCAGATTGCAACAAGCAATTAAAAAAAACCGGCCAGAATTGATCAATAGAAAGGGTTTTGTCTTCCATCTTTGCAATCCCAGACCACACACATTTTTGATGACCCGGCAAAAACTGACAGAGCTTGGCTGGGAAGTTTTGATGCATCCACCGTATTGTCTAGACCTTGCACCATCAGCCTACCATTTGTTTCGGTCTCTGCAAAACTTCCTTAATGAAAAGAGATTCATTTCAAAAAGGAACTGTGAAAATCACTTGCCAAGTTTTTCGCCGATAAACCACAGAAGTTCTACACAGATGGAATAATGGCTTTACCTAAAAAATGGCAAAAGGTCATAGATAATAATGGACAATATGTACTTAAATAAAATCCATTTTAATTAAAATAAATATTCAATCTAACAATGACGAAAAAAAGACTTACCAATATAGCAAGACTATACTCAACGAACACCACTAAGGAGCCTGATCAGATCCCGATCAATATGTCATGACAGGGAAATAAGATATTTTAAACTGGAAAGTGATGTCTTATTACTACGTTGTACACTCTCATAAGTAAGTTCAAATCATTTTATGTTTGAGTGCTTTTCGCGGAAAAGTACAGGAAGTTTTAACTTGCATTATTTTTCAAATAACTTTACCCTTAAAGCCAGTGGATGTATTTTAACGCAGTGAAAGAAGAAACAGAGTGGAGACTTCGATGCAACGATGTGTTGCACGAAGTATTCGATGACCCACCTGTGTCTATATGAGTAAAGCTACGCAAGTTGCAATGGGCAGGGCATGAAGAAAGAATAGAAAAAGACAAGGAAGGTACCCAGTGGGAAGACCAATGGCGCAAGGACTCGATAGAATCAGATCTTTGTTCGGAGTGACGAAATGGCGAACGAGGTCGAGTTTAATCCTGGAGGCCAATCCCGACTCCGACTGTCGAGCAATATATGACGAGGACGAATCATGTTACCGAATCCGAAACCCGTGAATCTGTGCATTTTTAAACATAAATTGAAATATTAAGTTGTATTGAAAAACTCTGCATAAATACTGTTTCCTATATTGCACCCAATAAATCACTTGTATATGGTAGCTTTCGTACAATAAATTGAGTCGACTTTCTTTCAAAATGTTATGATTGCTTAACCAACTTGAAAAAATTACATCAGTGAAAGTGGTATTTCACTACTAAATACTTCTCTACCCGAAAAAGAAGCATCTTACCACGGAATTGTAACATAGCAACTAGTTTAATTCCGCTTAAGATTGCATCGAACACATTTTCAACCTTCAATTTTCCATTATGAGTGAGCAAACCTTTTAATTCCGCATTTCACTTCAAAACACTTCCACGCATGTTGCTACCAACAAAACAAACCCTCCTGACTCTCTAATTATGAAATATTTTCTTAAGAAAAAATATTGCCAAAACAAAAGAAATTTAGCGCTGCAAGAAAAAGTCTTACATCGCCCGACAATCATTCGTCAACGACAATTTCAAGAAAGAAATGGGAAAACATTTCTTGCATATCATCAATCATCACGGACCGCTGATGATATAACCAACATAACTCGAGATTGTTTTGTATATTTTCGTTTCAGATTGAAAATTCCCCAAAAATTTTAGTTGCATTCGAGTCGAGATCATCAACAGTACGCGCCTGCCAGGTGATTCAAGACCTCTTAGCGCTTACTTCGCGATCTATGTATGTTATATGTGTAATGTTGATAATTATAAAAATCCAAAATGATCAGTACAGTAAAAGTTATCGTATTGTTCAATTCTCTTTGTTAACTGGAGGATTAAGAAAAAATCGTTTTTCTCTTCTTCTTCTGCTCGTTCCCCAACAAACTGGAATAGTCGAAAGTCATAGTGGAGAGACCAACGGACGACCATCTCACCGTCCGGGTTCGTCCATCATGAATGGCTTTCTTGCTAATAATCATGCGTTATATAACGCGAAATAAAAAGTCATTGCTAGATTATAAGTTATCCAATCGGTTCACAACTACAATTTGTTGTTGCTGGTCGAGTGGAGCTACTACGGTGACGCGACGTCTTCGGAGTTGGACCTGGACTTTGCCACTTCACTCTCGAATGTTACGTTCAGGTTCAATTAAGAAACCTTTCATTTCTTTTCGTTAACTTTCTACTATGCAATCTTTGTAAGACTAATAGATACTCCTGTGTTCCCAGTTCGCAGTACGACTGTAGTTATATTTGATGTCTTTTCAATGATCGCCGGGCGTTGCGTCGGTGGAAAGAAAGCACACATGTAATGAAGGTGTTGGAAGAAATGGTCACGTGTGCACAATATGTTGTGTAGGACAGGATATTAATGATTTTCATTGTTCTCCATCGCAGCAACGAAGAAAATGGCGTGTAGATAATAGTGAAAAGACAGTTGCGAAGGGAATGGGTGAACTTGATGCTTCGCTTTTGAGAGGATCTGGAAAATATCTTTATTTGTCTGCAATGACGAAGTGATTATTTACACACGAGTAAGCTATCATGCAAGTTGTGAAAGTTGACGATTAGTTATTACTTACTTCGTATTAAACTTTTTATTTAGGCCTCAGTGATTTGCATTACTGGTTGATATTCTAACGTGCTTCTGATAAATAATAGACGACTTACCTGAAAACAATGAAAAATGCTAGTTATTTAACAAATTTATTTGTAATACAAAATAAAGTTGAACTTAAATAAAAAGTATGTTTATTCAAACTATTTATTTGTCTGAAAAATAATTTTTATCTTGCCACCAAATAGCTCCGAAAAATCGATCACTGCAAACTACAGAATTAGCAAAGATATTTGCATAAGAATAAAATACTTCAATTCATACTGGAGGTTTTTGTGCTGCAGTTAAAAATATTTTAGGAGCTTCCCGAACTGAAACTTCAATTTTCTTCAGTATCCAAGGGTCATACCTTCTAGGTTTTGAATTCAAGCATTTTATACCCTATAATTATTCTACAAATTGGAGCAAAATGAACAATTTACCCATATGTAAAGGAAAAGTAGCCTCTCTCTTTTAATAGAGACTCATTGTAGGCTATTGTCAAAAACCTTAACTTGAGCATTATATATTTGTTCTTCTAATTCAAATCGGAAAAGAACGCAAGCAACATTTTCGGGCAATTCGCCCTAAGCGGGTTTTCATTCCAAGCAAGCCATAAAATGATTTCCTGGACTGCATAAAATTCAGATATCAAAGAGCTATTTATATAAGCACCTCAACATGACCGAACTGGTTATTATACCCGGATGAGTTATGCCCTCTCTTCTTCGTAGCACTACAGTCCCTCTCGGGCCTTCATTTCCTACAACAAGCGTCCCCAACTGTCTTGGTCTATTGACCGCATCTTCCAATTTCGAAATCCGAATACAGATCAACTCTCCTCGTCGACCGAGTCAGAGCAGCATTTCCTCGGCCTCCCCACTAGTCACCGCCCTTCATATCTCCCAACGAATGCCTTTTTGGGTGTCCATTGTTTACCCATACGATTCACGTGGCAAGTCACTTGTAGCTTCCGCAGTCTTACAATCGTTGAGACCTCAGAATCGTCAAAAATTTCATAGAACTCATATATCGAATTCGCCATTGGTTCCCATCTAGCTTCGCTCCGACTATTGCCTCAGGAGCCGCCCCTCAAAGTCGTTTCATATGCTTGCGGATGCTTGGGTTAGGGTCAATGTTTCACACCCATAGCAAAGCATAGATCTTTGTATACTTAGACCTTTGCTTTCCTGTGTATGCAGCTGGTTTTCAAGATCGTCAAAACTGAATAAAATATGTTATTTGCAAGCTGTATTTTCCGGTGTATTTCGGCTCTTGCATTACCGGCTCGCATGCTCCGCTTGCGCAGCAGCTCTCAAGTTCAAACTTCGGTACAGGCACCAAGTTTTAGCTTCTGATGCTGCTGTCGGACTATCAGCCCACCCAGCTGTGATGAGTACTAATTGAATGGCGGCCGGACAGCGCTCGTCGTGCTAAACACCGGAAGCAAACCGCCTTTCCGCCGTATTTGCTGCGAAGGAACCATACCGGACGTAGCATTCGCGTTGGAGTCCATAGTGCGGAGGATACACAATTGGAGAGTGTAAGAGGATTACTCAGCCAGTGTTCTTCAGTGCATTTTGCTTGAGAGCATTGATATTGCCTCCCGACGTCCGTGCTCTCGACTTTCTGGAATTGGGTGGAATATTGGAAGGATGGACGTCGAGTGCATACAGCAGGTGCTCCGCTGCAGGCAGCTTCGCAGGGGCGGAAGAGCTGGCAGCTCAAGACGTGGTGAACTCAACTATGAGCACCAACACGACTGCTTGCAACACTTTTATGGCTCATCGAAAACCCCGGCACGGCAAGCCCCCAGTATACTGGTGGTCGACTGAAATCGCTGAAAAGCCAAGGGAGTGTTACAAGCTTCGAAATGAGGCTCAACGGGCCCGGGACCGGGACGAGGCATGCACCCGGAGATTAGTCAGCCAGGAAATGCCTTCGCAAATTGATTAACACCAGTAAAGGTTGCTGCTGACAAGATCTAGCGGACAATGTGAACAAGGATCCGTGAGGCATTGGCCACAAGCTAGTTATGCAAATCAGGGCAACGGCTGAGAAGAATGCTTCGGGAGGATCGGCTCTGAGTCGACTTATGGCCAACGTAGAGGGACCCACCCTATCAAAAACACGCAACTTGATGAGTGCTGTACGGTCGGTGCTACTGTACGTGGCAGAAATACGGAGAGACGCTCTCAGTAAGGTGGTATAGCAACAACGCTTGGCACAGGTACAGAGAAGAGCAGTACTGAGGATTGCATCTTCATACCCGACAGTCTCTGATTCGGCGATGAGAGTTATTACAGACGTGATACATGTTGCCCTCCTTGCTAGAGAACGCCGCGCTATTTACCTGCGTCGAAGCGAGGACGCGAGGGAGACGGTTGCCTGCGATGAGAGACAGCGCTCACTCAACGATTGTTAGCAGTTTTGGGTGAATTGCACGAAGGGAAGGTGGTCTGACTTCTATATGACCCAGCTTTTGAGCGGGCATGAATGTTTTTAGCCTTACCTGCACAAGATTGGTAAGTCACGGTCCCTCGATTGTCAGTTTTGCCTATGAGAGGAAGAAGATCCCTGCCACACATTTTTTTAGGTGCAAAAAATGGGAGAAGCTGCGACGGGACCTCTACGGGGAGATGGGAGAGCTCACCTCAGAAAGTATAGTGCTTAGATCGGTTGACAAATGGAACCATGTGGCACATTATGTTCGGGCAGTCCTAAAAGATAATAGGTACTCAGCAGCCAGAAGATTGCTTATCTGGCAATTTCTCTCCACTCTCTTATAGCGGGAATCTCAAGCTTAAGGGCACCTCAGGGCGTAAACAAGTTGGCTAGACAGACCAACGCTCATGTCAGAAGGGTTTTGTACCCAGCTTCTTCGAAATGCAGTCACCAGCAACGAATAAAGTCAAGAAACATGTGCGCATTTAAAATATAATCCA
Source organism: Odontomyia ornata (assembly GCA_963969285.1). Lineage (NCBI taxonomy): Eukaryota > Metazoa > Arthropoda > Insecta > Diptera > Stratiomyidae > Odontomyia > Odontomyia ornata. The sequence continues at coordinate 141,422,733 of OZ017739.1, forward strand.
TTGTTTCGCAATTTCCAACGGCGCCATTTTGTTGCAAAATTATAAAAATCACTCAAATCATGAATTTCGAAAAATATTTATGTTTTTGATCTTATTTGAAATTTTTAAGAAGATCAAATCGAAATCGTTGTTATAATTGGAGACATTTCAAATGGCTATAACTTCCGTGCATATCATTCGATTTTCATTACAGAATTAAGGGACCTTTTATAAGACTACTTAAATATCGAGTTTCGTCGAGTTTAAGGGTATTCATACAATTTTATTGGGGACAATGTGAAATTTAAAGATCATAATAGTATTAAAAAAGTTGAGCGAATTTTGACTTCAAAGGTATTTGTTGTTATTGTACTCATAAACACTGCTCCCATAAAATTTTTCAGAATTTTCGGATCACAGCTGTCCAATCGCGAGGGGGGAGGGGACACAAATTTTTCCTGCATTCCCCTCCCTATGCGCCCCTCGAAGCAAAAAAGTTAAGATCTGTTTTGGAAAGTTGTCACCACTTGATACCCATATCGGCTACTTTGAAGAATTTTTTTTTCGAGGTGCCACCACTGCGATGGGAGACTCCTCTTAGAAAAAGAGATGAGAGCACCACTTTACACCTACATACAAAATTTGATGCTTCTAGCTTACGAGTATATAGTTTGCGAGAAAAATTGCTATGACTCCGGATGGACAGACAGACAGGACGCGATTTTAGTAGGATTTTTAAAAATAATTTTACAAAACCCTAAAAAACGTAATGTGTCAAACGGTTTCAGACTGGGTTCCCTGGTTGACAGGGGAGGTGTTTAGTGGGTAGTCTAGTCGCTTTTGAGCATGGGATTTCTACATTGTGTGCGTAAATTATATTCACCTCCCAACTACAAAAAAAACTTCAGATTTGGACTGTTGTGCGATGAATTATTATTAAAACTGGTTCTCGTTATTTTGGCGCCTCAATACACAAATTCGCCTAAATTTTCGATACTGTATTCGCCGGGTGTGAAGTTCTTGACTGCATTATGAGCTTTGAATTATTTTCATTGTTATGTAGCCCTAATAGTTTTGCTTGACTGTCGTGTTTCAGAGAAAGTTTTTTGGCGGTTGTTAACGATCGTGACAAAGTGTTGATGTCATCCGCATAGGCTACGGCTTGACTCAACTTGAATGATAATGTACCTCTTGTATCAACAGGTAGCTTTCTTATGACGTATTTTAGAGGAAAATTGAATAGCAATGGAGTCAGCCCATCTTCCTGCTTTAGTCTGATGTTTGTGTCAAAGACTTCGGAGAGTTGGTTATTGATGCAAACTTGGGAGGTTGTCGACGTCAATGACATTTTGGTAAGACGGGCTAATTGGGTTGGGGTACCAAAGCAAAGCATTATTTGGTATTTGGTTACGATAAATACTGTCGTACGCTTACTGGAAGTCAACGAATATTTGGTATACGCCTATGTTGAACTCCCTGCATTTTTCAAGTACCTACTTGACACTGAACAATTGGTCTCTTTTCGATCTACTTGCTCTAAAGCCGCCTTGATACTCCCGGATGATACTGTTGGCGTATGGTCCGAGTTTAGTTTCTAAAATCTTTGAAATTATGTAGTGATATGCCTTTATAGTTTTCGCTATGTAAGTTGTCACCTTTTTTGGCGATAGGGAATATAATTGGTTGATTCCACTCGTTCGGCATTTGTTCTTGTTGCCAAATAAACTGGATGATTTTATGGATGGGCTTCTAAACACCGCTGCCACCGTTTTTAATGAGCTCTACTGGAATCTCATCGATGTCCGGCGCTTTATTATTCTTCCAGAGTCTCCAGGAATAGCTATAGGATGTTGTGAAGCTAGGCGGTTGATTCAGGAGGTTCTTGAAATATGATGCTCATCTTTCCTTAATCCTGTTTTCATCAGCGATGATATTCCTGATGTCATCACTGCAGAGCGTGGTCTTGGGCTGATAATCATCCTTATCAAATTTTTTTTCGCGTTTAATTGCACTTCTATTGTACCGTTTTTTAACAATAGTTTGTTTTCGGGAAATATTCCCTGAAGCGTCTGTTCTCACCCTCGGATAGAGTCTAGCTTTATCTGTAGGTAGTTTCGTACGTGTTAGTCCACTTAAAAATTAATTTATTGGGACAATAATTCAGTCCAATTACAAGTGTATTTCTATACTCCATTAAACAAATTTCTACGTCGACATTTCCGTCTCGGCTTTTACTCAACGTGCGCTTGCATATGCCTACTGCCTTCTCGGGCAATAGCCCAGTCATATTAGGTAAAAAAAGGGGTCAACCTCGGAATGAAAGATAATAAGCTGCAAATTGGTATGAACCTTTGTTTTGTCATTCTAAATGTTGTCTCAAAAGTCACAATCGTTATCGTGTCCGCGTCTCAAGATATTCAAGGTCAAAGGTCACAAAAATCGGTTTTTCGCGAATATCTGGCTTCCTATCGGTTAAATGAGATTTGCATTTATTATAAAAGTTGTAGGCTATAAAATTCCCTACAACTTTTGTTTAAACTTTTTTTTCATACGACCAACCGTTTTGAAGGTAGAGCGCGAAGAGTGCACATCGTACAGTCATATACGGCCTAATGCAAGGTCAAGCGTGAGTTATGGTTATCAGTACGTTATAAAGTCAATTATTTACTTGGAAATTATAATTATTAAACAATGCCTATTATTTATGTACTAACTATTAATTATTTATATTTAATTAAAGTAAGTAACTTGATTATTTATATATAATTATTCATATTTTACTATTTAAGTATAAAATATTATTAATTCTGGATTATATATTTTAGTTTTATTTTAAGTTAACACGACATTATATATCTTTTCTTTAAAACGCGTAAATTTCTCAATACTTATATACCTGGAAATACTTGTCCCTACCCTATGCCCTTTTCTATTCATTGCCGGGACAGATGTTCTATAGTATTCAAGGTCACTCTCTCCACTTTGTATGAGTCAAGATTATTCGTTAGTTTGAAATTGTACCGTTGCAACTACGGACGTACGGTTTTAAGAGCTATGGCTGATTTGTGTTTTATATGTGATAAGAAACTTTCAGAAGGTGTTTCTGTGAATGTCGTACGTGGTTTACAAACTTTAAAAACTGCAAGTATTGAAAGAAATGATGGAGATATAGACTATTTAAATACTTTAAGTTCTGTAAATGTGCATTCCGAGTGTCGAAAAGTGTACACGAGTAAAAATGTTATTATTGCATCAAAACGACGCACAGATGAGAGTGAACCTTCAACGTCAAGTGCACCTCGTAAAAAACGAAATGAAGTCTTTGATTTTGGAAAGTTATGCTTATTTTGTGGCCAAGAAGCTGATGAAATAGCAGAAAAGAAAAAAAAATTAAAGTATAGACGGACAATAAGTAATGTAAGTACTCTTGCATTCAAAGACAACGTAATTAAGAGAGCAGAAGAACGAAACGATTCCTTAGGAGAATTAGTAAAGGAACGTATATATTAGGAGTATGATTTGATCGCTGCTGAAGCAAAGTATCATACTATTTGCTATGCCAACTTTTTAACCCGAGTACCATCTGCAGATAAAATGCCTCGCCAAGATGATCAAGTCACTCAAGCAATGAAGGAGATTTTTTATTATATAGAAAATAATGAAGATTCTCAATTTACTTTGAAAGAACTTAAAGATGTCCCTACGGAATACATACCTGACGATAAGACAATTATTACAAAATTACAACAAAAGTATTTAACTGATATAATAATCACAAAAAAAATTGGATCATTTACAATTATATCTTTCCGTGATACACAGCTTAACGTATAATCAAAAGCTTGGTACGAAAATAAAAAAAGTACTCCTGTAGAAGAACGTCTACGGATTGTAGAAGCTGCTGCGGCTATTATTAGGGAAGACATCAGATCATCTGTAGTTGAAACAAAAACGCATCCACCTCCGAATAAAATGCTAGATTGTATTAATGAAGAAATACCAAAAACATTATCACATTTTTTGGATGAAATGATATTAAAAAATAGAAAAGGACAAGTAGATCATCACATTTTGATAAATGTATATTATGCCGTATTTAATAATAAATAAAAATATGTGTAAAATATATACTCTTACTATCATTTTAACTTAAAATAAAACTAAAATATATAATCCAGAATTAATAATATTTTATACTTAAATAGTAAAATATGAATAATTATATATAAATAATCAAGTTACTTACTTTAATTAAATATAAATAATTAATAGTTAGTACATAAATAATAGGCATTGTTTAATAATTATAATTTCCAAGTAAATAATTGACTTTATAACGTACTGATAACCATAACTCACGCTTGACCTTGCATTAGGCCGTATATGACTGTACGATGTGCACTCTTCGCGCTCTACCTTCAAAACGGTTGGTCGTATGAAAAAAAAGTTTAAACAAAAGTTGTAGGGAATTTTATAGCCTACAACTTTTATAATAAATGCAAATCTCATTTAACCGATAGGAAGCCAGATATTCGCGAAAAACCGATTTTTGTGACCTTTGACCTTGAATATCTTGAGACGCGGACACGATAACGATTGTGACTTTTGAGACAACATTTAGAATGACAAAACAAAGGTTCATACCAATTTGCAGCTTATTATCTTTCATTCCGAGGTGAAAGCCCTAATATGACTGGGCTACAACCCATTAGACTTCGGATAGTTCGGATTTGATTTCACTATTTTGAATCTATATTCTTTACTAAATTCACTGAAACACATTGAATTGAAGGGCATACTGTCTGTAATCAAAATTTCTGGGATTCCATGTGTTGCAAAAATTACTTTCAATACTGGAATTATAACATCAGCACTTTCGCCATTCAATTTTGTAAGTTCAATATATTTAGAAAAATAATCTATGAGTCCCAAATATGGCTCTCCACCGTATTCTAATATATCGCACTCTACTTTATTAAAAGGTATATCGGGTATTCTGTGGCTAATTAACTCTTCCTTTACGTTCGCGAATTGGTATTTTTCACAAATTTCGCAGTTTACGATTAAATTTTCGATGTCCCTATTAATATTCGTATCATATATTGGCGCGCGCTTTAGATTTTGACATCCCAAAATGCAACTCATGCAGTATTGGGTGTACAACTTAATAACCGGAATTTTTTAGCGAAATTTGATGCTTTATTGTGGAAAAATCTTACAATATATTTTGTTCGAAGTATTATCCATCGAAAGCTATAACATTTCCCCATCTCTCAGGCAATTTATGAATTCCATCCCAAAATAATTGCGCCGGCTTGGCAACCAAAAACGAATCTATCGAATTTCGGATGCCTTGCTCTGAAGTGAAATAAATGAAAGTCAGGCGGAGCAAGATCCGAACTATAAGACGGGTCTTGTAACATGCGGCCGAGCGTTGTCATAATGAAAAATTATAGCCTCGTGTCTGGTCGCATATTCTGTGTTTATTCGATGATGGCACGCTTCAAACGTATTAATTGTGTTCGGTACAGATCACCTGTGATTGTCTGGCCCGATTTCAACAACTCATAATATAACAGCCCTTTCTGATCCCCCAAAATACACAGCATAACCTTGGCGCCATGGATATTTGGCTTCGCCGTTGATTTGGCTGGTTCACCGGGCTTCACGTATGACTTTTTGCGCTTGGGATTATGATAATGGATCCATTTTTCATCCCCAGTCACGATCCGATGCAAAAATGATTTCTTTTTATGGCGCTCAAGCAGCATTTCAGACATACAGAAGCGCCGTTCAACGTCTCCCGGCTTCAACTCATAGGGGACCCAATTACCTTGCTTCTGAATGTATCCGGCGGCTTTCAAACGTTTCGAAATGGCTTGCTGAGTCACTCCCAACGATTTGGCAAGTTCATCTTGCGTTTGACACGAATCCTCATCGAGTAGCGTCTCCAATTCTTCGTCTTCAAACTTTTTTGCCTTTCCTGGGCGTTCTTTGTCTTTGATGTGCGTTGAAACCATTCAAAACACTGTGTTTTCGCTAAAGCATCGTCGCCACAAACTTCTACAAGCAAACGATTACTTTTAGCAGTAGTTTTCTTTGCAAAAAAAAATGACCCAACAGAACCTCCCACAAATGCTGTGTTTTTCTCCAATTTTCGAAGTTATTCATCGTGAAAAATAACAATGATACACACAAGATAAAATTGCTTTGTTGACTGATTTTGATAGCTGTCAAATGGTATCTTCAAAATTATGTATATATAAAGTTCATGATATTGTTAGTACGGACATGATATTTGTTAGTACGGACATCTAGCGTCAAATTCCGGTTATTAAATTGTACCATCAGCCTATCATTAAAGTATAATAAATCTTGTTCCACAAAGGTATCATACCTCAGTTTTCAATAAAATTTTATATTATAAGGCACTTTATCTTTCGATTTTGGTCATTCCGTCCTACAATAGAACCTAATTTGCTTTAATAATTCATCTTTTTCTAATGCTTCTTTAAATCGATCATATTGGTTTGTATGAAAGATCAAGTCATGTACTACGTAGTCTAAACCTTTATCGACTATTTCCAAATTGTCTTTAATATTACTAGAAGGAGCTCTGGATAATGCATTTGCAATAAACATCTTAGAGCCTGGAAGTTATTGAACGTCAAATTCATATTCCAGTAATTTTAACCTAATTCTTTTCAATCGTAGAGAATTTATTTTGCTCGAGTCCTTCTTCATTAATGCCACTAACGGCTGATGGTCAGTATACACTTTGACTTTTCGACCGTATATGTAGTTTCTGAATTTATTATAAGCAAATAAAATGCCTAAAAACTCCCTTTCGATACACGCATAATTTTTTTCTGCATCTGTTAAGCAACTTGATGCGAAAGAAATGGGTTTGCTATTTTAAAGCATAACACTTCCTAAACCATCCACCGATGCATCAGTCTGTATTACTATAATTGATTCATGATCGAAATTGGCCAGAACTCCTGAATTCATAATCATGCTATAAATTTTGTTGATCGCTTTGGTATGAGGTGGTAGCCATAACCATTGCGAATCCCTTTTAAGTAACTGTCTGAAATAACTTGTTGTTTGTGACAAATTGGGTATAAAATCTCTAAAACAATTTACCGTTCCCAAGGATCGTTGTAAATCTTTTTTGTTATTTGGAAGTCGATAGTTTTTTATAGCTTCGACATACTCTTCACCGGGCATCACACCAAAAATAAATAACAAGTATTTGACGTTTTTTACCCTAAATTGAATTGTTTTTGGGTTAAACTTTATGTTATATTTCCTAGCTTTTTGGATTACATTTTCCAAATTTCTTTTACCTGTATGCTCTGTCAGTGTTGAACCACATACTAATATGTATAACATCCACATATATGTGGACACCAGGTAATTAACCAAAAGATTTGCTGTTCATTTTTTGGAACTCCTTTTTAGCAATATTCACACCAAATGGTAAACATGTGAATTCAAAACAACCAAAAGGAGTACTGAATGGGCATGACTTCGAGGATTCTTCGTATAACTGCAGCTGCCAGAACCCTTCACGAAGGTCTAACACTATGAAATATTTCTGACCATCCAACTTACTTCTTAAATCCTCCAATGATGGTATTTCAAAGTAATTTTTTATAATATTTTTATTCAATTCCTGAGAATTTAAACAAATTCTAATATCCCCGTTCTTTTTGTGTACTACTACCATGTTGTTAACCCACTCACCATGCTCATCTATCTTTCCAATTATTTTTCCTTTCACCATGTTTTCTAACTTAGAAAGAACATTTTGTTTTAATTTCAAAGGTATTCTATTCGGAGGATTCGACACTGGCTTGGCATCATCTTTCACATTAATTTTGATTTGATCTGGAAATTTACCACCCGATGAAAACATATCCGCATTTATTTTAAGAAATTTTTCTTTTGACATTGTACTATCTTTTATGATGATATCAACTCGCTGGATAAGTCCTAATTATTTGCAAGACGCTATACCTAGAATTGGTGTTATGTTTATATCAACAACAACAAAACTTTGCTCGGAAATACTGTTTCTATCACCCAAACGCAATTATTGATACCCATAGCAATAAATTTGAAACCTCTGTACGTTTCTATTACAACCTTTTTTCTATTAACTTTTCTTTTCAAATTTAGATTTTCAATTAAATCTTTAGAAATTACATTAATTTCCGCGCCCGTATCCAGTTTAATTTTCACCATTTTGTCGCCTATCCTTATATTTTCAAACCAGCATTCATCTTTAGTTAGTTTTTCCGACCGAAATTCGTTATTTTCTACTGCATGAATAGATACATATGGGTTCTACGAATAAATTATCCCAATTTTGATCGCCTTTCGCTACTTTTATCTTATCAAGGCATTTGCTTCTACACGCCGCGGAAAAATGGTTAATTTAGCCACACTTATAACATTATTTTCCAAAGGCTGGACACTTTTGTTGGAGGTTATGTTCCTTATTGCACTTTTTACAAACTACTTTATTTTGATTGCGTTCAGCTTTTTTGAATTTTAAGTTATTTTTACTCTGTTTATCCCTAATTTTGTTTTTTTTTAAAAAGGTTGTTTTTTACTTCGCTTACTTGCGCCGGGCTCACCGCTTGCACTTCCAGGATTTGCTTTTTAGTGATCTCTGTTATTCTGCATTGCTCGATGACTTTACTCACTGTCAACGCATCACGTTTTGTCCATTATTGCAACGTTTTGTCTTCCAATCCCAGGATAATTATGTCCCGAAGAATTGAATATGCTTGGCTGCCAAATTCGCAGAGCTTGTTTAGCTTTTGGGCATCCGACAAAAAGTGGTCAAAATCTTCCCCTGGTTTCTGTCTTCTTGAATAAAAAATATACCGCTGGTAGACCAAGTTCTTCCGCGGGTTACAATATTCTTGGAATAAAGTAGAAACTTTACCAAAATCACGCTTTTCGTCTTCATTCAGGCAAGATGTTATCCGTCACTATTCATCCAATATGCCGCTCCGATTATAAAAATGATGTATCGCTCAGTTGATTTGAAGGTGTTTACTTCCAGTGCGATATTTCTAGCTGACTTTACACGGTCACACAACTTTAGATTTTAATTTTTCTTGTTTAGAACTAATTTTTATTTTCACAGTTAATTTATACAATTCACAATGGTTACTTAATTATACTAAAGTATAGTATTAATGCTGTTGCCAACTGTTATACCATTAATTTTCATTTTAATAATATTAGTTGTTATACAACAGGTTCCTCGTTCGCCCCCCTCATACAATGCTTGCGCCGTTCGTTCAGTTCCACTTCTCCCTTCAGGCCTTTATTCCTCCAGCTACATCGAATCCCCTTCTAGTAGGCTCACGTCGTTCATCCTTCGCGCATCATGCAACTCCCACTTACATGCTTCCAGGGCCATCGTTACCCCTTTTTACTAGGCTTACGCCGTGCATTCCAGTTCCACTTTTGCCTTCAGCCTCCACGCCTCCAGATCTGCACTTTCCCTCGTTACTAAGGTCACTACCCCTTTTGCTAATCTAATCACTCAGTCCTTCAATACGTTAGTGAATCCGGTACTTCAGTTCCTCAGGTATGTCAGTTCTACTATGTCTTGAAATTCGCCTACTGCTCCGGCTTGCGCTCCGTTTTCCTTTTAGATTCACAGCCTTTACTACACAGGCTTGCTTCTCTTCTGGCTCTACTTCACTTCAACCCTTCCCTCCCCCTTTGGACTGGCTTGGGACAGCTATCAAGCATGTAACAGGGGCGCATCCGCTTGGCGGGGTTTTTGCAATATTTGGTACAGTCAACATTTTACTTTTCGAAGCAAATAAAAGTGGCTAAATTTTTCACCGAATTGCTACTATTTTTATTGGATTAACGGACTTGTTGTTTCAAAATTTTAGCCGTACAAAACCTAATCGTTCGCAATCTATGGAAAGATTTTGTCTATAAAATTGTTTAGAAACTAAACCGGAGTCATAATATTCGTTCTTCATCCCGAAAATCGCTTTCAAATAACATTCCCTTGGCGCTTCGAATCAAATGATCTAATCGTGATAAAAATCACATTTCGTAATATCTTCTGCATTTTCCCACCATAGGTTCGTCCAGATCCCAAACATCTGTGGAAAATGCATTCGAACCGATCTGAATTTCGTGTTAAATAACATAATTGTAACTAAAAGGCCATATCATTTGACCTACACGATCTTAATCATGGTACATAATCGGAAACTGAATCTACTACATAGTGAAGGTTCTCAGTACCCGTCGTCCCTTATAGCTCAAGTTGCTGCCATTATAGTAAATCAAGAGAAATCAAAATCAGTTTTCCGCCTTCGATTCCAACCATCCCCGCCGGACGCCGCAAAATGGTGATACATTCTACACGTGCACAAGACGCAGGCATGACAAAATGAACCTTGCACTTTATAGAAGTTCGAGATCCATAAGTAACCACTATCACTTAAAGTTAAGCCGATCGATACCTACCCACAATCGCTATCGCCACGGTACCGTACTTTGTCCGTAAGATGTTCGAAAGCCCCCGATGCCCGAGGGCAACGAAAAGAAACTGAGAATTTAAGATTGCGCAACCAAATTGTACAAGATGTTGAAAACAATCTTGTTCGCCCGGCGCAGGCACACTTACATGGGATGTTGTGTGGCTTGGACCGCGGTTTGGCTCAGTTAAGGTTTCATGGCGTTTTGTTACCTCAAGCGCGCAATGCAGAAACTGCAGATAGAAGCATAAAAACTTTGGAGAGACGACGACGAGGGTCGAAATTATGGAAAGGTTCACCTTTAACATTATGCAGCATTAGCGGCGCGTTAAGTTCACAGGGAATTTAACAACAAGAACGGTATCTGTGAAGATGCGTCATCTGAAGTATCTTAAAAATTGGTACAGCTACGAAAGGAGATTCAAGGAATGGTAATAATCGTGCTGAGTGTATTTCGAACGGACAGTTATTGCGTTATCACCTGGATCATTTGGAATTTAAGCCATCATACGCTCTGTCATGCAGTAATGAATTGCTAGAGGCTTAGTTTGAACGCTTTTTTATAGACTGTATAGCACATTAAGTGCGGATGAAGAGAACATTTTGAAGATATGTAGCAATAAAACACTGTTAACGAGCCATTAGCTCTTTTCCATTTACAGTGCGTGAATTCGTGTCCTTTTAGGAGAGGACTTGATCATGGATTGTGAATTGGTTACAATGCAGTTGTTCATGTTTACGGGGTTCTTTGAAATAATAGAAAGATGGTAGAGTTAAAAGATATTTTTTGCTTTCACTACTAGTTATGAGAGGTAGAAGACCATATTCAGTTTTGAAGATCTTGAGATTTGAAAATCATGACAAAACTGCATTGCGAAAAGCTCTCTGTATTACAAAGAAAGTTGAAGACAATGACGAACATCATCTTCAAAGTACTGTTTTGGCAATTATATTTTAACGAGCACTTGTGTAGAGAAAATATGAGTAATCGGTTGCTGCTGTATGCCTTTCAAGACAATGTTTGTGGCATTTGTATCATTATTACCACTTTATCGTGGGGTACAGTACCAAGAACCTGATCTTATTTTCGTTGACCAAGGCCATTATGTAACGGTCCGAAATGCTGCAATAGCATACAAAAAATTTACTAACAAAAGATACCAAGCCAAAGAGAAAATAAAACAATCACACAACATATTTGAAAAGCTAAACCGTAACAAAAATCCATTGCATACTCGTATGTGCAGAAGACAAATAGCAGCTCATATTTCTACTTCAACACAATTTAAATGTACTTCATGTGCTGGCATTTTTCAGAAAGAGCTTCAACATAAAAAGAAATAAAATAAAATTTTAACATATGTTTAATGTCGACTATTTGAACTTTTAGGCCGTTTTTTTCCTTTCATTCTTCATCTGTCGGTCTTTCTCCGTATGTGATACACTTTCAACATTAGGAAATTTTCCATTCCGTTCTGGAGTATTTTAAACTATTTTTATGACCATCGCATTGCATACATTTTAAGGAAATGTTATGAAAGAGTGGGTAAAACAGAAGAAAAACTACTCATGGTGACAATATGTTCGTTTGAGATGTGATAATCTCCATTCAAAATATCCCACACAAAGATGTGATGGCTTCTGCTGAATGGAGAATTAATAAGTTATGCTAATCATTACATAAGACAGATAGAGAAATCAAAAATTCTTTCAGTGGTGCATGCTACTAAAATTTCAGGTGCATTTTCGGCGGTAAATTAATAAAGGAAGAGATGGGAAATTATGAGAAAAATAAGAATGAGATGTACGGAAACAAAATAACGTTTTTGTTTTTTATAAGACTCCTAATATTCAAAGTATGCAATGGTAACTTATGTAGTCATTGAAGTAAAATTATTGGAACTTTTCGACAACGCCTAATTCATTAGGAACCAACGAGTAGACAGAAGTCCGCTCCTGCCAGAAGAGATTTGTACTCAATCTATAAAGTAGAAATATTCGCGACATCCAATTAAAACTTAAAAACTACTTCTAAGTATTCATACGAGGGTCATTTGAAAAGTTTCCTGCCTTTTAAAGAAGAACACACAATTCAAGCTAAACAAAAATTTATTTCTGGACATAGTCTCCACACAAGCCAATAGATTTGGTCAAATGCTTTTCCCAACCCTTCAGGCCATCAGAAAAAAATTCTTTAGGTAAACCTGAAAAATACAGGATACTGCCTCTTCAACCTCGATATTTGACCAATATTCATTCCTACCCAGATTTTTTTCAAGTTGGAGAACAAAACAAGTCACTCGGAGCTAGTTCTGATGAGTACGGTGGGTATTGAAGCAATTCGAACTTCAATTCGTTCAATTTCGCCATTGCGACCATGCATTTGTGGACTCGTGCGTTGTCTTGATGAAACAGCACCTTCTTCCTCGCCAAGTGCGGCCGCTTTTTCTTGAGTTCCGTCTTCAATTGACCTTGCACCGCAGCGTAATAAGGTCTGTTAATGGTTTTACCTTTTTGAAGGTAATCAACCATAATTACTCTACGGCTGCCACAATAAACTGTCGGCATCACTTTTCCGGCATAAAGAACGACTTTCGCCTTCTTCAGAGCCGGTTCCTCCACCACATTCCACTGCATTGACTGTTGTTTAGTTTCTAGAGTATGGTGATGGATCCAGGCTTCATTGGCAGTAATTAATCGATACGATTCTTTTGGAACAGCTGAAGAGTCTCGCGCGACATGTTTATCCGTACGCGCTTTTGGCCGATCGTCAACAAACCCGGCACCCATCATGCGGATAATTTTTTCATCTTATGCACCCGTTCAGTTGATATCCCACAAGCCTCAGCAATTTCCTTAATGGTTAATCAGCGATCTTCCATCACGATTATGGGAACTAAACTGACAATATCTCCGTTGAAGCAGTTTTTGGACGTCCCGAACAATCATCGTCAAAAATGCTTGTGCAACCGCGTTTGACCTCAACCACCCAATGTTTCACGATTGTAAATGAGGGCGACGAATCACCATACACGGAGTCTAACTCTTCTTTCACTTCCCGAGTTTTTTCCCTTTAAAATATCGGTACTTTATCACTGCGCGATACTCGATTTTATCCATTGTTATTAACAAACGTCATCTGTCAACTTTGGAAGGGTACCATGTGTTTGGTACTGATCGGAATGACGAAGTTTTTATGGAATACATATGTAAAGGATATTTATTGGTTGGCAAGAGAACTTGACTGCACCATGACTTTTTGCCGGTAAGGCTGGAAACTTTTCAAATGACCCTCGCATTAAGTAATAGGTTTAAAAAAAACTCTTTTGCTTCAATTTAAGTGGCCGTCATTTTGTTAGAATATTTTATATACTACTCAGTGAACAGAATCTCAAAGATATTCAAGTTGTTCATCTTTTCTCAAATTTTCAAGAAATTCTGATTAAAAATGTAGCGTCGGATTTGAGCGATAGCCCATATAGTAGGTAAAGCGAGAATTGCTACTGTTGCAACGTATAAAAATTCAATGCCTATAACTTCGCAGAATATGGTAGCATTTTAATTTAACTTACAGGATGAGACAACCCTACGTTCATCTACCTAGGCATGAAATGTCATTGCATTTAAGCGTAACCTGCGGGTCTATTGGGGAGATTATAATATCCATAGGTCCCACAATGATTAACAAAATTGATTGAAATTCGATTTTAAAGGTACTCGTTATTTTTCCCCGATTTTACGGACCACAGGTATCCAACTACTCGATGCTGGCAACACTACATTAAGACATGTTTTCGTAAGTTCTCACCAGAACCTTTCATTTGATACTCACCATGGCTTTACTTGATAAAAATTTAAAAATTTTACTCCCTATACGGGGAGACCCAAACTTTCAAAACACTTTTGCATCCACCTTCAGAGCTTAGTGTCTGAATCTGCTATAGTTTCGGAGGAAAACTACTTCGACACTCGCACGGACAGACGGTTTAGATTTCAATAGGGTTGTAAGTTACTACAAAACTTCAAAAATCAAAATTTGTTTATTTTTGCAGCATTAAGAATGTTGGAACTTTTCACAGGTTTCGATGTTTTTCAAGCAAGTTTTAATGCGCGGATTTCGGTGAGGATCCGCAACATTCCTGGAGAAGATCTAGACCTCGAGGATTTCCGTATGCAAGCTGAAAATAAAAAAAAAGACTCCCACTTAAAGAATTCCAAGGAAGAACAAGGCAGAGATGAGAGAAGTGTCAAATTGCCTCTCGCAGTTTCCATAGGGGATTTGAAGCATTTTAATGAAATCAATGTCCAGTGGACGCATCCGTCGTCAGCAAATAAAAGGAAGAAGCTGTGAAATAAAAATCATAACTTTTCTTTAAGATATTATAAAATTGATTATTGCCGCATTTTTAAATAATTGTCGTGTGTCGGATGGATGGCTAACCTTCCCAAGGTACGGAGGAAAGGTCGCTGTGTGCGATTTCGAGCCCAAGTGGTGGTGAGCGATGCTAATAGTAAGATAACACTAAAAAAAAGAACTTCCTGGGAATGGCGTGCTTCACCGTCATAAGACCTTGGCATGGTAGGCTCCCAGACATGTCAGAAATGAGATATCGGGTGGGACTTAAAACTTGCAAGACCTGACACTTCACGAATTTCTTGTCCAATTTAGCATTGTAGTGCCGGACCGCTTCACTCTTCCTGAAGTTCCGTCGTTGAAACCAGAAGGATGAGATCGCAGGTTGTAACGCTCTTTCTCCGCACGTCTGCTATCTTCAATCTTCTCCCGGAGTTGGTCTCGCAATATTTGGAGTTTCTCGTGCGGCTCTAGAACCACTATTCGGTCTTGAAAACATTTTAACTGCCGCAATAACCGATACGAGTTACCGTGGCAGATCATGTACTGGCCGAATACGGCAAAGTTAGGTGAGATTCCTGTGGCGGTGTAATATGAAGAGCGCAGGGCACAGGTAATGGCGAAAATCCTGCGGTCCCAATCCTTCTGATCCGGATGGACATAGGCATGAATGGCGGCTATGAGGGTACGATTCAGCCGCTCGAACGCATTTGCTTGAAGAGAGTAGACTGCGGTCCGCTGGTGAGTAATACCATACTTGTCCATCAGGTCCCGAAATCTGCCCGAGGTGAACTGGACTCCGTCGTCCGGTACTCCAAATACATGGTAGACTGCGGTCCGCTGGTGAATAATACCATACTTGTCCATCAGGTCCCGAAATCTGGCCGAGGTGAACTGGACTCCGTCGTCAGGTACTCCAAATACATGGAAGACGCGTTTCTCCAAGAAGCTGACTATCGGGCCGGTGTGCATGTTCCGAATCGGTTCAATGATTGGGAATTTTGACAATTAGTCCAGGACCACGGCAGCTCCCGTGTGACCAGAAGTCAAACGAGAGTTAGGACCGATAAGATCGATAAACAAGCACTGGAACACACGCTCAGGTAGTTCAAACTCACCCATCGGAGGCCGAAGGACAGTATTGGGCGCTACATACGCTTTTATTTGCTGTGCCATTTTGGCCAAAAGAAAACGGTTTTCAGCCGACGAAGCTTACGACCGTATCCGTCGTGCGCACTCAATGGGTGGTCATGAGCACGTCTAATAAGATCGATGGTCAATTCTTCGGGCACCCATAACTTCCACAGTGCCTCTTTTTGTATGGGGTCTCCGGATGCGGGTCCCATCCGCTTGTATATAAATCCCTCCGTCATATTGGATTCAGAACGGTTTACCAAAATCCGGGCTATGTAGTACGGGGGCTGTTGTCAGACTCTTCTTTAGCTCTTCAAAGGCTCGCAAGCTGGGCTCTTCGTCCCTTACGCACCATGTCGATCAAGGGTGTGGTCGCGTAGCATAACCCTAGAAATCGGCCTAACTGCTTGGTGGTCTTGGGCAGTGGAAAAGCATCAAGCGCTTGTGTCTTGCCCGGGTCGGTTTTGATGTTGCCATGGCCAATGATACGGCCCAAATACTTAAGCTCCGTCATTACGAACTGACTCTTCTGTATGTTGATGATTAACCCTGCTTTCCGGATGTGCAAAGCCACTTCCTGAAGCAGGCCGATGTGTGCGTCAAAGGTCTCGGTTATAAGCAGTAGGTCGTCCAAGTATACGAAAACTTGGTGTCGTAAATGCGGTGGTATCACTTTATCCATAAGGAGCGTCGTTGTTTGAGGGGCATTACACCACAAAGAATCCTTGAGGTCCAAGCTCGTAATGAAATGGGCTTTAGGTAATCGACTCAAGATACCCTCAATCAACAGTAGAGGATATGCGTCGTTGACAGTGACGGCATTCAAACGTGTTCAGCTTAACAACTAAAGTGACCGGTGAAGCCCATGCGCTCTGCGATTCTTCCATCACGCTTAGTGCTAACGTCCGATCAACTTCGGCACATAACGACTTTTCATTCGCCGGAAATATGGCAAAATGTCTCTGTTTTAGAGATTTAGCATCCCCCACATCTATTGTGTGTAACACTAAGGTTGTCCTGCCGCGACCTTCCTTCTCATGCGATGGAAAAGCCGATATAGCCAAGTCAAGTCGCAGTTGTTGCTTCGCATCCAGTGCATATCGAAGTGAATGAGAAGTTGGGGTCGCCTCATGGACAGTGCCGACAGAGTTAAGTATCGTGATAGAAAATAATGCCGGGGCCAAATTAAATTTTCGGACGAAGTCCACCCCTAGGTAAAGATTCTGTGTTAGTTGGGGTATAATGGAGAATTCGAGAGACTTGGACACCCCTTTAAAGATAACATCCGTCGCAAGTTTTCCCCACTACGGAGTGACGAGTTCCGTCCGCCGTGCTTAACCAGGTAGTAAAATGCTGGATTTGATCTGCGTGAGTTGTCAGGATCCTGCAAAATCGGCTGATATGCAGTTCACACAACCCCCCCAGTGTCAACCAAGCCTACCAGTCGCTTTTGCAGGATGTGTACTGACGCGTATGGACGAACATCGTACTTCAATAATTCGTCTAAGTGTATCGCCCGCAACGTCTTCCTCGACTGCTTGACCCTTCTAAAGAAGCTTCGCATCCGACGCGTGGCTCGACTGAACGTCCGGCTCGGCAACGAGTGACGCCGGCTGCGGAACTTCAGGAGAACTGTGTTTGGCGGTACGAATCAGCAAATTTGGGGTCGTGTCTGAGGCTTGGTTGCACATAGCAATGGGTTCAGTATCTGTGCGTTCGGGCTTTAGGAGTGCCGACGGGTGGTTGCGGCACTCGCTGGCAAGTTTTTTCGCAACTTGCAATCCGCGCAATCTGGGACATACGTATCCGCTTTTCCGCAACGGTAACAGAAGACCGTCGGTTCCGCTGGACATGCATAGAACCGGTGTCCCGGTTGTCGGCAGTTCCAACAGACCGTCGGGCTTGCAACTACCTCAACGAAAAGTCGGTCAGTTGCTAGTTCGAACTCGCGATCGAGGGTGGCTCCGCTCCTCGGGATATGTATCGGCTCCGTATTTACGAGATCACCTGTTACTAATTCTGCAGTATGGTTGCTTCGTTGATTAGGTTCCGTCATGCGAGGTTGTGGATGAAAGGTTCCTCACCGTTCATCTAGCTGTTCTTGCCTACGGGCAGGGAGGCATAAGCCCTTTACGGTGTATATCGGTTTTGAAGCTCCCAACGAATGCTCTCCCTGATGATCGTCGTCGTCGGGCATGGGTGTTCGTAGCCGAGTGTTTAGGCGTAGTATACTGGTCGAATGGTTCGTGGGAGCCTTGTTCACGCTTTGTTCACGCAATTCTCTTTCAGTGAGGCCATCATCAAAGTGGTTGCGAAAAGCTGCACAGAAGGGATTCCAATCGGGGCGTGTTATGGATTCTTTGAAACTCTAGTACCGTTCGGCAGCATCCCCGCTGAATAAGAGGTGTGCTTGTCGAAGAAAAGCCGAGAAGTCGCCTCCCAGCATGCTGGTGACTAGAGCCTGAATTCGAAACAAAAATCTGTCCACCGGTATCGCAGAGTTAAAGCCGGTGAAGCTATCGTCAGCTTTCCATGATACGGGGCGTTGGATCTCGGGTTGGCATCGCTACATTCGCGGGGCGATTCACATCATTGATGGGCCTGCCATAAGGAACCCATTCATGCATTGTAAGTATTAGTGGGGGTGCGGTCTGTAACGCGGTCGATACTCTGGGGCTCTGGGATCCATTCCCAATCTCCTTTGGGGGTGGCTCCAATCATCAGCCGGCCTAGAGGACAAAATTGTGTCATTGGTCGTGATGTTTGAATGCGCTGTTGTGGCATCTGCCGGTGCTCCCGAAACTGAAGCTTCTCCGCCCACGGCTCCTTGGTTGTCCGACAGCGGTTGTGTTTGTTCATTAGTCCGGAGGTCTTTTGCCACTGCTCCACGCATAGGGACGTGCGCTCTGAGGGGGTTATCTAGGGCACTTTGCTCGACTGGGCGTCTGGACAGAGATCGGATGTTTGCAAGAGCTGCTGGACACAAATACGATGGAACAGGTGTTCGCACTCCAATCTCACACTGATTAAGCCCTCTACGACGTCCTCGTAACAGATCCCGCAGTTGGCTGGTTGTACCGTTTTGGAGCGGGTCCAGCATTTTTCCGGAGTCCGATTCGTTGTCAAAGTTGGTTCCGTAATGGTAATGCAAGTATATAAGAGAAAAACTGTTCCTAACCACAAAAAAAGTTATCCATATTTTAACTGGCCGATAGTAGCGAGCTATGTGATCTATCGAAAAAAAAAACTTATTAGTTGAACTCTTCCCTTTCCAGCAACGCCGACTTCTCCATAGGGAAATGAGAGCGAATGGTGGTCAGCCGAAAAGAGGGTGCTTCTGGCCGATTTTAAAAACCATCCCCAACCCCAAATATATTACAAAATAAAACCGTCTCTAATCTACGTTATTTGACTCAACGACATGAGTGATAGCGTTACCGTAACGAGTTTTGTACGCGGTCACAAATCCCGACCCGTGGAAGCATTCCGGGCTTCGCAACTCCAGCATACGCCACCAAAAGTCGAGCCGAAACCAGTCATCTATCATGTATAAAAAGATGGGTAGAATCCTTCCGCGTTATAAAAACAAGGTAACTTTCTATTTTTTTGAGAGTCCAGGCAGATAGGAAGAACCTATCTGGCTGACACTTCCCAACAAGAAAATATAAGGTCCTTACAGTTTTTACCCTGGGACAACACATCGGAAGGATTGTCGCAAAAAGAAAAAATAAAACAAAGGAGAGCGGAAGCTACAATTCACGTGAAGTGATTGAATGGGTGTATAACACAACTCCACTACTCCTTACTACCTTACATACTCCGTAAAGGAACAAATTGTCAGAAGACGCAAATCAGTTTCCTCTTTAGGATGTTTGGGGCCCCACGTTGAGCGCCATTCGTAATGATTTTTTTTTAAATACGTACACGTCTCCAACATCGAGATTTCCTGAAGGAAATCTGAAGCGACCTCTCTTCGGTTCTAGACGTGAAGTCTGAGTCGTGCTAACGAATAGTACCAATCAGTCAACCAGTCCGTGCACTCATAATCCATTTCGCGATGGCTGCTTGTCGATCAGCTAGTTCGGAGAGGATTTCGGTCGCAGGTCTTTTAAATGGATTACGCTCGATTACTTTATTTCAGCCACCATTACGTGACCGTTTCAAACGCGTCTAATAGACAACCATACGGAATCGAATTTATCTCTACTTTATTCCGTATGCAAAAAAAAAACTTAGATCTGATTCCGCGTTCCCGAAAGTTCTTTCTCTTTTTCCCGACGCGGTACCGGACGTCATACCTTTTTCCTTCGTTTTCTTGCAAACTGTCAAAACGCGGTTCAGTGTAAGCGAGTGGTTAAAGTGTCGCTCCCGAACCGTCGACGGGTAGGGCTGATTTATTACACATCTTCTTCATTGCAGTCCTACAGTTCCTCTGCAGGGAGCGAAGCCTGCCAAAAACGCCGCTAAATCGGAGCAGCGATGAAATGCCTTCATCGACCGAATCAGACCAGCGCTTGCTTCGCCCTTCTCTGCCCTTAAGTTCTGCCAACGAATACCTCTTTGGGTATCCGTTCTTCATGCATACGATTCATGTGGTCAGCAGCGTCCCCTATTTTACATACGTTGAGACCTGCGACTCGTCAAAAATTTCATACAGCTAATGGTTGTATCGAATTCGCCATTGGTCCCTGTCTAGCTTCGCTCTAATTATTCGCCTCAGGACCCGTCCTTCGAAGCGCTCAGTACGTTTGCGGATGCTTCGGTTAGGGTCCATTTTTCACACCCATAGCATAGCACAAGCCTTATCACACGTTTGTATCCTTGGAGCATTGTTTTCCTGCGTATGTAGCTGGTTTTCAAAATCGATAAAACTGAATAAAATATTTTATTTGTAAGACGTATTTTTTGACGTATTTCGTCTCTTCCACTGTAGTTCTCCTTACTTTGGCTTCTCAATACATGCCCTATCACAGGTTTGCATCCTTGGAGCAGTGTTTTTCTGTGTATGTAGCTAATCTTCAAAATCGTTCAAACTGAATACAATATTTTATTTGTAAGACGTATTTTTTGACGTATTTCGTCTCTCCTTACTTTGGCGTCTCAGTACAAGTTTGAAGAGCAGACATTTCCATGAGTAAGTGGCACGGAAAGGAAACCTTCGCTATAGCTTCGAAGGGGTTGTTCATTGTTATTAAAACATTAATATTTTGTTAAATTTTTAATGATTTCTTCCCTTCCTCATGTCTCTTGTTTTTTTGTTTTTTGGTTAGAAGGTGAAGGCTTTTTAAACAATAAGTTTGGAGTTCTTAGACGCACAAGACATGTGGACTACCCACCAAACACCTCTCCTTTAATGTGAGATCTTACCCTGGAAGCGTTTGACATATTTCTTCGGGCTAGGCCTTATATTGCTTCAACATGGAGCGCCTTAAAGTTGGGGGGTTCCTCCTGAAGCGGGAGTGGGAGAAGGAAAAGAGATTGTTAGATAAGTGAAACCGTAACCCACACGTTTTCGGTTGTTGTGAGTTCCTTTTATCTTTTAGGACTGCCCGAAGATAATGTGCCACATTGTTCCCTTTTTTTTTTTTTTTAAATACCTCCTTCCCTTCCACTCTCTCCATCACACTTTCTTCGTCGCACAACGCTCGTGCGATCTGCACTTCACATTTCGTCGTTTCTACAGGTGTGCCACCCAGACAATGTTTAAAACATCGGTATAAGGGGGCACACAAAAAATATGTGAAGTCATCCTGTTAATCTTTTCAGGTCCAATTCGTTAACAGCTCTCAGAGGTAAAAATAATATTAATTCGACGCAGTAAAAAAAACTCTGAGTTAAAAGAATGGCTGTTTCTTCAAGTATCTCGACGATAGGGTCAACAATGCCCTAAGATGCTATTTTGAAGTTACTGGACAGATAATAATAAATCATAAGGCTAGCTGTGTCTTGAGGCATCTCGATGATAGGATAAAAAAAATTGCCCTAAGATGCTATGTTGAAAGTTTCTGCGCTGAGATTCAATCGCTATTCATTAAATAGTTCCTGAGTCTTTTCTTGAAGATCATAAGTGAATTCGCTTCTTTTACTGATTCCGGGAGATCATTGTATATACGAAGGGCATCATTTGTAGGATCGTTCTTTAGACGATCTGTTCTTGCAAATGGTATAACAAATTGGTCTGCGTTCCTAGCATTGTATTGATTCTTTTGTGATACCCTAACAAATGGCACTTGTGGGGACAAGTTGAGGTTTAAGCATTTGAAGATAAACTTAGCTTTCTCCATTATAATGATTTGGCTAAAAGTTAACGCGTTGCACGATTGGTACACTAATTTTGTTGACGTGAGCCTTGGGAGATTATGCATATTTTTATATGCCTTAGTTAACATCCTGGAGATGATATTAATGTTTATCTTTGATGACTGACTCCAGATTACCACTCCGTAATGTAATTTTGACAATACGAATGCACTTAGAACCAGTTGTTTGATGTTCCTCGGGAATCCCTCGTACCTACGTAATAAGCCGATTATGGGGGCTAATTGCCTTCTTAAGCTGTTTATATGTGGGAACCAAGTTAAACGGTGGTCAATGATTAGGCCAAGATATTTAAATTCAAATACCCTTTGCAGATTTTCGCCGTTAATTTTTATATCAATATCAATGTCTTCCTTGTTCTTTTGTTTAAAAATAACAAACTTAGTCTTTGTTACATTCAGCGCTAGTTTATTTTCGTTTAACCACAAACTATATGTTTTCCTCATTAATGGAGTCTTCAATGGCATTCTTGTTACATCCTGAGTACAGGAGTACTGTATCATCAGCATATAATGTGTAATGCCCATTTAGTCTACATGTAATCAAATTATTTGTGTATAATAGGAACAAAGTGGGGCCTAGTATGGAACCTTGTGGAACTCCTGATTTCATTGGTGCTGGGTCACTCAAAAAATTATTGACTTCTGTTATCTGCAATCTACCTTTTAGATAACTGTGAAATAACTGATTCGCTTTGCCTTGTACACCATATGATTCTAATTTACGAAGCAGAAGGTCATGGTCGACCGTATCAAATGCTTTCTTCAGATCCACAAAAATGGCAACAGCATAGTCTCCATTGTCAAGCCTTTCATTGATGAAATGGGTTACTGAGATCAAAGCATCAAGTGTTCCTTTGGTTTTTTGAAAACCATATTGATGGGAATTTAGGATGGAATTATCCACAATGAACGATGTTAAACGGGTGTTAATTATTTTTTCAAAAATTTTACTGAATCCTGTAAGAAGCGCAATCGGGCGATAGTTATTCGGGTCCGAACGATCACCTCCCTTAAATATAGGAATTATTTTCGCTAGCTTCCCCTCCTCAGGAAACGTCCCGTTTTTGATGTGCTCATTGTAAAAGTCAGCAAGGAGACCTGCTATTTCGTCTCTGACGAGCATAATTTCATCCATTGTTATGTTATCACTGCCTGGAGCAGTGTTCTTCTTCATTGCCTCGATGGTTTTATGCACCTCGTCTTTGTTGGTTGGATGGATGTGAAATGTGGATCTAGGCGAGGTATTTGTATCATTCCTTATACTTGTTGGAGGAGCACCGAGCTCGCTCGTTATTTTTTCACCAATAGTTGAGAAGAAGTTATTTAGAATTGTTGCTGCTTCATTTTGTTGCGAAGAATCAGGCAGAGAGACTGGAATGATCTGCAAATCAGGTGAAAAAGTCCGGGGAAGAGAGTTATCTTTTACTTCGTTTATTATTTTCCATATTTCGCGATTATTATCAGCCGCTGCCTCCAATCTTTTGGAAAAATATGAAAATTTTGCTTCCTTTACTAGACGCTTTGACTCTTTTTTCGCTTGGATATATATGTACTTAAGCGTCAGATCTTCCATGTTCCGTCTGAAATCCGTATACGCCTTCCTCTTTCTTATACTGGCTTCTATAACTCGTTTCGTAATCCAAGTTAGCTGGCGACATCTAATTTTTTTCTCGATGGTCGAGTGACGTTTGGATTCAGAGATCATATTTGTCAGTTCTGTTAGATTAGTAGGTTTCTGGGTTTCCAATACCCGTTGAAGATGTGTTTTGAAGAGGTCCTTGTTTACATATCGAAACGATTTGTAACTAGGCTTTTGTTTATGAACGTTGAGGTTTTGGATGCTTATTTTTAGAACCTGATGGTCTAGCTCTGGCCAGTTCTCTACTTTGAAATTAATTTTTTCCGCAGTAAGCTTGTCATTTATGACTATATGATCTAGGCAAGTATTCGAAACAGGACGAGTAATTGTTTCGTTATTAATAACAACAGCACCATTTGTATCGAGAGTATCTTTATATAGCCTTGATTCTGAGGACTCGGTGATTAAGTCAATGTTTGTGTCAGCTACTGTGAGTAAGTTTTTTTCTGCTGAGTATATGTTGTCTAGAACAGAGCAAAGATCTTGCGCGTTCAAACGGCTGGGGTTGTAGAAAGTGCCGATTTTTATTTTTTTACCAGCTTGGATTAACTCGATTATTATCATATTATATTTATCAGGGGTCACACGATTAGTGGTGAAATTTATTGAGTTTTTAATATATATTGCTGTGCCGCCACCTCTTCCGGGTCTGCAGGAGAAAACTGAATGATAACCCTGAATGTTAAAATATTTAGCTTCCTCAGGATAAATCCAGACTTCATTTAGTATGATCACATCTATGTTGGGATTATGCTGCAGATAAATCTGAATGTCACTTAGTTTGTGCCGTAAGCTTCTAATATTTGCATAAAGGAGAGTCAGTTGCTTGCCGCTTAGTCGGTTTGTATCGTTACAATTCATTTGCAGTCGTAGTCAATGCTCCTCCTGGCAATCATTATCCTACGTTGGTATTCTGGGCACTGAGTAGAGTCTGATCTGTGGGAGTAATCAACATTCTTACTGTTACCCGCGCAATTGAAGCATTTCTCGAAATCACTTTTACAGGCCTTCGTTTCGTGCTTTCCTGCACACTTAGCACATGTTTGCTCCCCTTCGCACTTTAACGTCTTGTGATTAAACTTTTGGCATTTATATTTGTCAACCGATCTAAGCATCTCCCCGATCAGAGGATCCGGGGAGAGTTCTCCTGTTTCTTCGTAGAGGTCCCCGCAGTCTGTGCCATCTTTTGCATGCGAAAAACGTATGGCAGACATCATCTTCCTCTCTTGCGCAAAACCTACAGTCGGGGGAAAACACCCGTGTCCGCTAAAGCGCTGGATCAGGTAAAATCAGTCTCAATATGCCTTCGATTTAGCCACCGTCTCACATAAGGGATGAGGTGCGCAGTTCAACTCCCCTTAGTGCTGTTCACTCAAGACTGCTGTCTGGCCATCATTGAGTGACCATTGTCTCTCTTCGCGGACAACTGTCTTCCTTGTGTCTTCGTTTCAACTTAAGTGGATAGTATGGCGCTCTTCAGCAAGAAGGGCGATAGGTATCACGCTTACAAAAACTCTCATCGCCGAATCAGAGACTGTCGTATATATAGATGCAATCCTCAGTTCCCCTCTTCTGTAAACCTGGGCTATGCGTATTAAGTACAGCTCCTTGCTGAGAGCGCCGCCGCATATTTCTGACTGAAGGACTGTCATCGCCTTCTTGATGGGTTGGGTTCCATACGTAGGCCACGACTCAGAGTAGTTTGAAGCGGCATGCTTAGCCGTTGCCCTGATTTGCTCAAAGAAACTCATCTTCGAATCTGTAGTGAATTTAATGATGTTCAAAAGGTCCGTAAAGGACTGCAGCGATGTTCTGCTGCCTCGGCAGAAGAAGATTTATACTTTGGTGGTTTACCACCATTGTATAACTAGTAAGGCCAAATGATATTAGAGTCCCTATTTGTGTTCGGAAGTTATTATCTCAACATCCATTTTGCGGAGGATTCTGATCCGCTCCCCAAACCAGCGGTGCCTGGGTGTCTTAAATTACATGGATTTTGATTTCATTGATTGGCTGATTAGCTAATCCATGACTATCCATGACAAGACACGCGCTGCTTGTGGATCAGAATTCAACCCTGGGCTGACAAGTTGTAACTTGAAAAAACTTGCGGATGAGGGAGCACTTCTGAACCCTGATTCTCATGGTGCCGCAAGAGAGTTGTCCCTGAACACTACAGAAGGAATGTGCCATTGGTGTCCATACTTGGAAAGAAGAACGGAATGGAAAGACCGATTATTTTTTTTGATATTTCGATCACCAACTAAACTTTTTTCATACACTTTGTTTTTTTTTGAGGTACTTGTAAAGTTCGCCACTGACGGCCACTTGATAGGCATATATTTTACATTACTTTTTCACATTTATTCTATTATTTTTATAATTATTCATTTAGGCATTTATTTAGAAAAATAAATTGGTTTAGCATGCCCACCAAAAGAACTCCAGAGAGGAGGAAGTTGAGGTCAGATGCCGGACCAGCGCTCTTGTGCTCCATATGTCATGAGGACATGGATGAACTCACCAGTCAGCGTTTGCAGTGTGGACACAGGCTACACCAGCTGTGTTTGGTCCAACTGCGGCAGACCTCATCCACGTGCCCGCTCTGTCGTCAGCCTCTAGAAACCACCCAGCCAGCAAAAGAACGACCTCAGTTCTCCAGCGCAAGTGGAACTGTGCCCAAAAGCGAACCCCTTCCATCCACGACAATGGGTGCACGAGAGGAAGACTACCGAGCCGAAGCAGTGCCGCCTGCGGAAGGGCCGAGACCCACCGTGGCTGTGGAAGCGACAGTCCTACAGGATTTAATGGCGCTCATGCAGGACCTGACCACGCGGGTAGCCTCGCTGGAAAGCCAGAAGGAGAATCCAGTACCACCTCGGCCAAGAACGCCTCCGATGTGGGATTCGGACCCAAATCCATGGGGTTTTCCGGTAGACTCGCGGCGCGATCACGAACGAATCCGGCCCGGTGCGGCAATGAATCCGTTGGCTCCAGTGTACCGGCCTCGACTGAGCCAAGCACTGCCACCAACTCAGGCTCCAGTGATTCCGCCGGACCAACGCATCCATCCACACGCCACGTATCGGCTGAAGCCGACGCAGATCCCCAGTATCATTCAGGGCTGGAATCTGCATTTCAGCGGGGAACCCAACACCATAACTGTGGAAGTTTTCATTGGTCGGGTGGAGTCACTGATTGAGCAAATGCTAGCAGGAGACCACACGGCGCTGGCAGGATATTTGCCAATGCGGCATAGGGGAGCAGCACTTGAGTCATATTGGCGAATACATTCGGCCCCACCATCAATACGCTGGTCACGGTTGAAGGAGGTACCCTACGGTAGACATGGACGAATTAGTACTGGACAAGATTCATGCTAGATGGCAGCGTCCGGATGAGTCTTTCTATCAATATCGAGCAAATATTCTTCGGCTGAATGACCAGTTGTCACAGCCGATGTCTTCTACCCAATTGCTGCGGTTGCTGAAGCGCAATCTAAGGCCGGAGCTCCGTCGCCACATCGTGAACTCCGATCCACAGAGTATGGAGGCACTGCTGAGAACTGTGCGTCGCCTAGAAGGGTTTGAGGAAGACCTCCGGGACCGGCCCCACTTACTAGCTAGGACGGGTCCTCGGCAAGGAATCGCGGAATTGGCCCCAGATTATACCACCATGGATCTGGAGGAAGATATGGACCGGGACCAGCTTGCTGTAGCAGCGGTGGGAAGCTTTACGACCTGCTGGAATTGCAATCAAACCGGACACCGGTTCATTTCATGCCGAGCAGAACGTAAGGTTTTCTGCTACGGTTGCGGCAAGCCGGACACTTACTTCCCTGATTGCCCTGAATGTGCCGCGCAAAAAAACGGCCGAAAGAGTACCCGACCACCTCAGCAGTACTCGAAGCCCCCGCAGTAGCTCCTCAGCCAGCTGCTCACCCCAACAAACCTGACGTTAACACACCAGCCATGACCACTATGACTGCGGATGTACACTCTCTTCCGGAGACCTCGCCAACGACAATTTTAAAGCGACCACCGCAGTCACCGCCAGAAGAACCCCGGCAGCCTCAACTACGCACTCTAAAACCATATCATGTTCGACTGCAGGAATATCGGGTGGCTGGAGAGCGAATATTTGCTTCCGAAGAAGTCACTTCCCGCCCGCGCAAGACAAAATGGTCAACCCATCGTTGGCGGAATTTCCGCAAGAGAGTGCGCACCTGCCGTCAAACCCTAAACTCTTGTAACATCTCGGAGGTTGCTGAGAATGAGGTCAGACCTTATCATCCAATTAAAGTGTTGGACGAAACAGTGTTTGCATTGATCGACACGGGTGCCAGTATCAGTTGTCTTGCCTCGAGCTTTGGCTCGAAGGTGCTCCAAGAATATCCGACCTTGATTGAACCCTGGCGCACTGAAATCAGTACAGCTGATGGCACCAAACACCCTATACGAGGTAAATTAACCACACCCGTGACGTTCAGGGGTCAGACGAAGGATATTACTTTCTACATTATCCCATCTTTGACTCAGAATGTGTACCTTGGCGTCGATTTCGTCCTTCGCTTTGGACTGCCCTCCGATTTATTTACAGATTTGTCTTTAAATACCAGATATGTCAACGAACTCACTTCTGTTCCCGATAGGCATGACCTGACGCCTAACCAACGGCAACGCCTGGAAGCATCCATCGCTGCTTTTCCATCTTACGCTACCCAAGGCCTTGGGCGCACCACCCTAGTCTCACACGCCATCGACGTTGGCGATAGCAAGCCGATTAAGCAGAGACACTCTGCCATCTCACCGGCCATGGAGAAATTGGTGTATGCGGAGCTGGATAGGATGCTCGAGTTGGGGGTCATAGAGGAGTCCCAAAGTGTCTGGTCATCACCGGTAACCTTGGTGGTGAAGCCAGGTAAAGTCCACCTCTGTCTAGATGCCCGTAAGGTAAACGCGATTACCATCAAGGACGCGTACCCTCTTCCACTCATCGATGGAATACTAGGGAGACTGCCGAAAGCCAATTATATCACCAGTCTCGACCTAAAAGACGCCTTCTGGCAAATTCCACTCGATGAGGGGTCGAGGGATAAGACCGCCTTCCCAGTGCCTGGACGACCATTATATCAGTTCGTCACAATGCCCTTTGGCCTGTGTAACGCGCCGCAAACGATGACTCGGTTGATGGACAAGGTCATCCCACCTCACCTGAAACACCAAGTGTTCGTGTACCTGGATGATCTGTTACTCATCACGGAAACGCTCGATCAACACCTCCTACTACTACAAGAAGTAGCCCTGCACATCAGTAAGGCGGGACTCACCATCAACGTACAGAAAAGTAAGTTTGTCATGAAAGAAGTCTGATACCTAGGACATGTCATAGGACATGGCACTATCAAAACGGATCCAGACAAAACTCGTGCGATTGATGAGTTCCCCTTACCAAAAACAGTTAAGCAGCTACGACGTTTCCTTGGTGTGTGCGGTTGGTACCGAAGGTTTGTTCGGAATTACGCAACAGTTTCAGCGCCCCTGTCAGACATGCTGCGGAAAGGGAAGTTTATTTGGACCGAACTCAGCCGAAAGGCATTTGAAGAGCTAAAACAAGCCCTCACATCAGCCCCGGTCTTGCACAGCCCCGACTTCACGAAGCCCTTCTCCATTCATTGTGACGCAAGTCAACATGTAGCCCCAGGTTATCTCCAATATTAATCATCCTTGCACTGGGGATTTTCTTCTTTATCAGAAAGGCTACTTCGGGTTTCTCCAGTACTAGACTGAATTGGCAAGCAGTCATTCAGTTTCCCACCCTGCAGTAGCATAAGTCTAAGTTACGCCTTTTCGACCGTGTCGTGAACTAGTGCCGCAACACCATCTATATAGCGGATCAAGCGCGACTCATCGGGCAGCTTTAGTCCCAAGACCCTATCGTCTGACATGTTCCACAGGTCTGACCAGGGATAGATCATTCAGTAATAATACCCGATGTAACATTTAACCTTTATCGGCCGTGCATCGTATCATAAAGCCGTTTTTTGTCCTTCAGGTAGTCTCTGAGAAACCACATAAGACATTCTAAAACTTGAAAAGGATTTTTCAGTGAACCCAATTAAAGGCGTTCCGAGCATCAAGTGCCACGAAAAGAACCACCTGTCGTTTGGTATGGTTATGTGCCTCCCCCTTTTGGACTGCGCTTACCGCCTCTGCCATTATCAATGATAGAGCGGCCAACGGCCACGTTGGCTGGCACCTCCGCTCATGATCGAGCCATGGGGTGAACTCTCCCCTTTTTTCGTTGTTACAGGTGGTCTCGAAGGGCTGCTTAGCCTTCTACAAACGATATGGGCCAAAGCAGCATTTTTTGGATTTCGATCCGGATGGGATGGGTGCGTGGGAGCACCGCCACTACCAATCTAGCTGAGCACTGATTTTTCGTTCGCTGAGGCAGCAGAAATCCGCTGCAGTTCTTAGCCACTTCAAGGCCACATCGAAATGCCCGAGCAAGGTTTAGCCATATCCATATAGACATAGTTGGTCTCTTGAATCATTCGAGAGGTTTTCCATATGCACTGACCATCATTGATCGTTTTACGAGATGGCCCGAAGCATAGTATATTCATATAGTATCCACACTCAATTAACCCTTCAGAAAAATTCGAGCACATGCCGAACAGCGAGCCATAAATCTTCGGTAGCAGGTAGGATGATAAATGCTGACGCGAGGATTGGCACGAATATAAACACATGCTTCGATGAGAGATTTCAGGATTACCAATTCTCAAAAAATCAATAACATTGCACAAAATAAAAATTCATTACATGCAATCTTTTAGTTTTTTATTAGGATCTGGCAGCACTTCCATGTTCTAAAATGCGTAAAAAATACGTGCGTCGGAAATTATATTTGCTTTTTTTTCTTGAACGCGCCAGGCCTGGGCTCAGCTGACGTGCCCCGGATCAGCTGACCGGCCCCTGGGAAAATTCAGAAAGTGTGCAACACAGGGTAAATGGAAGTTGTGGGTACTAGTTGAGTATACTATGGCCCGAAGCAGTCCCCAACAAAACAATGACGGCAAATGAAATGCAACCGCATTCTATAGCAATTGGATAGCACGTTTTGGAGTACCAAGCATTTTGACTTCAGATCAAGGACCGCAGTTGGAGTCACTGACACATTTAGTTGGCTGCAGGAAGATTCGAACAACAGCACAGCATCCTGCAGCGAATGGGATGATTGAACGATGGGACCGGTCATTAAAAGCGGCGATAATGTGCCATAACAATAACGAGTGGATGGACATCCTTCCAACCGTCTTGCTTGATCTCCGTGCGAGCATCAAGGACGACACTGGCGCAACATCTGTGGAGCTGGTATATGGTACAAAGCTCCGAATACCGGGAGAATTCTTTTACAACGAAGATATGCCGCCAGACCCAAAAGCAACTAACAAAAGTTCTGTGAACACATGAAGGGAATACGAGCAACTCCAGCATCACGCCATGACAAACACAAGATTGCTCGTAAGTTTTTCTGCGCATTAGCCCTTTCAAAAAAGCCATTGGGGCTGCCATACGAAGGACCCTACAAAGTGATAGAAAGGACATCGGGAAATATTTTAAAACTAGAAATCAATGGGAAACCGATGAACATCCGCGTTGATCGTCTGAAACCTGCTTACTTTGAATGGACTGCCGATCCAATGATGCAGCCATCTACAACTCATCATATTCGGGCGCTCCAAACGTATTCTGGTCCGAAATCGAAAAATCGAAACGTATCGTTCAACATTGTCTGACATGTATTCAATTATCAACATCTGTCAATCGTCAAATGCATCCAAGAGGGAGTACTTTGGCGACTTGTGATATTCGCTACCTCGATCATCGACATGAAAGCGAGTATACAATTTTTGACGTTCATTTGGTATCTCTCTCGCAAGTGAATGGCTATATTGTTAGGACGTTGTTTAGTCTTCCCAAATAAATTTGTATTATATTGGTACATAACTTGCTTATTTTATGAGCTTGGGGTTACTGTATCCCAAAATTTTTATGTCAAGTTGTGGCCGTGACCGCCGCAAGTACTTACACGTTAAATTTTAGTCTATCTACTACTCGCTGCGATCTCTACCGGTGAGTTCCTTACTCCCCCCCAATTTCATACCCACTTGATATACCAGGCGATACTGAAATGGCTTTTTTGAATCTAAATAATTCTTGAACTGCTCACGACCTAACCCGAGTCAAAGTTTCAAGTCTTCTTTGGTTGTTGTGCCTACCAGGAACATTTTGATGCATGATTTTGCCCTCTCTTTTCATTTTGATTGAGTTTCGTTTGTTATTGTATGCAGACCGATTTCCTAGTTATTTCAAACGTGCAGTTCCTGAAGCTGAGAGAGAAAAGTTCCTGCATGCAGGGGAGCAAAAAGCCTATCTTGATACAAGGACTCCACCTAAACAAGTCCTTTTCCTTTCAAAATGTTTAGAAAAGCTTAGAAGCAGGACTGCATAAATTATGCCTCTGAAAGATCCAACATTTTAGCAGAACATTTTCGAAGGGTTAATTTGCATATTAAAACACTTAATACTTAGATTTGAGAGGTTTTAAGTAGACCGTCCTATTCTAATTTTTACAAAGGCAATACGTCTAACATTCTAAAAGCACTTTCAATGATAAATCCACGAAATATGAACATTCATTAGCTTGATACCATACGCTTTGACGCTACTGTTTTAAATGCCATCCACGATTATTACCACGCTTTCAAACGCCTTTCTTCGAAGCTAATCCACTTAAGCATGGCCGCGTCACCAACATGCGGTCTGCCCTCAAAGTGCTGTTACCTTGTTGATTGCAACCACAAGTTTTGAAAGAGAAAATTACTTATCAAAATTTCAAATTAAAATTTCAGTTCATGGCTTTCCATTTATAGTGGCGCATAATAAATAAGGCAGACCCTAGAGCCGAAAACGCAATACAAGAGCACATGTCAACATACACAATGTGCATGCTCGGCTATAGAAATGGCGCGGGTGGATTTGCCGGTGGCGGATTCCTCCATTTAATTTTTTTTGTATTCCCCATTTCGCATATATTATGAAAACATTGTAAAAGTGCTCGTAGTCTAAAAATCTTCATAGGCGCTCACCTGGGAAGGAAATTACGGTTGCTTTGAGGTTTCGGGTTGTCTTGTTCTTGTATTGGCTTCGTGGATGCTAACGTTTACTGCATCAAATGTTGCGTGTGTTGCAACCAAGAAATTTGCACCGCATGCATGGTATTAAAGGCGGTCGTTGTGCCATTACTAGAGCACCCACACTCGATTGTAATTAGTGGAATTATGAGGGAGAACTATGATGGCAGAATAACCCTCATTTTAAAGGCATCATCAAGCCGCGGCGAAAGAAGAAAGTTTATCATTTTCACGGCTTATTTATTGTTTTATACTGTACGTATTTGTTGCTGTTAACAAACGCGACAATAAAGTGATGAGATAGCCCGAAAGAAGAAGGCGGAATCGGTTGGGAGGTTCTTGTGACCCATTTTTTTAAAGACTGTTCCAACACGATGGAGTGTCTTATTTATTTGCTTTAAAATCGAATTATGCACTCAATAAGTCTTCGATTTCTAATGATCTTTCCATAACGACGCGGCGTAGCAAATTTCCAAATGTTAATGCGTTTCCGGTTGTTAATGCCAATTAAGAGACTATGGAACCAAAAATAAATGATTAGGAAGTATTTTAATCGCTGTATGCATTGCGTGAGCGGTTATAAATGTTTGAAAATGATTTTGGGATTGGAGATATTAAAACATAGCCTCAAGGAACGAAAAGGTGCGGTGCGTGCAGTTTTAAATTATTAAGATGTGATTGTAAACAGTTAAGCGGAATTTATGTTCCAATCGATTAATTCCTCTCATTCCTACTTTGATCAATCTGGTTCGAATTTTGTTTTAGTGGATTTGGAAAAAGATACTCAACGAAAGTACTCCTTAATTGCGACCCGTTCGCCGGGCCGTGTTTATGTCTCAACAATTTCTTTAAAGAATCTGGAATCAGTAAAAAAATTGAGATACATCGTAGGTTTTTTTAACAAAATTAAGATTTAGAGAAGTCTACTGCTTTGACAAGGTGATCAGTTAAGTTTTTCTTCACTCGGTCTTATGCAGTATCAAATAAATGATTTCGATAAGAAATATTAGGGTCTGATTTTAAAAATAAATAAAGTCTGTAAAAAATATTATTGACGCATCACTAAATTGTTCACCATCTATGTAAACTTGAAGTCTGTCACTTGCAATAGTCAACTATTGTTCATGGTGTTGTGTATTACCCACATTTTTAAAGATCATTGTATTGTCATTGCGTTCGATACTGAATAAAATAGTCAGTTGATCACTGACAGTCTAAGCAAATAGTTCGTACCTTGTTCAAACATAAAACTTGGCGACGAGGTAGCTTTAACCCAAAATGGCCCTCATAATAGGATTCGTGGAGCAGTTCGACCCTGCAGGTGGTGAAACCGAATCATATTTAGAAAGATTTGATCAGTTTTTGGCGATTAATGTGATTGATGACGAAAAAAAGTTCCGATGAAAGTCACATATATTGGGCCGGTTGCGTACGGAGTGTTGAAAAATTTATTTGCGAAAGACATTGTGAACACCAACACATACGACAAGATAAAGCTCAAGTTTATCGAACATTACGGAAAAAACACGTCTATAATTGCTGGGAGATTTTACTTTTACGAACGAAATCAAGAACCTGGAGAAAATGTACGTGATTATGCTGGGGTTAAAAACGTTAACAGCGAAATGCTAATTTATTTTTGTCGGAGGCGTTACGAGAAAGGCTAGTTTGTGGAGGGCTGAAAAAAAAATATACAGCAGCGTCTCTTGTCGGAGGAGGATTTAACGTGGGACTCAGCAACAAAAAGAGCATTGTCAATGGGGACCGCATCTAGTCAACCCGAGCCAAATACATCTGAGGATGTATTATTGATGTCAAATCGAAACAAAAAGTATGGTTTATGCAACGACTGTGGTGGGAAAAATCACGAAGAACCAAAATGCAAAGTGAGATTCAATACATGTACATGTGTGGTGAGCGAGGGCACCTTGCAAAAATTTGCACACAGAATCGGAAGAAAACAGACGTCGTTGTCGAAGAACAAAATAGTGCTAAATCGGAAGCGATTAAAACGGTATTAGCAATCGGACAGTCGTCGCTATTGACGCTATCATTGATAGTGGCGCATGTGTAGCGGTGTGAGTAAAGACATACACCTAAAATACGAGGGCGGTTCAAATATGATGGAGACAAACGCTGTAGATGGCGCGCATGTATGTTTTGAAGGTCATGGCTTGAGTATGTGATACCTGGGTCCCTTACGAACAGTGTGGTATAGTTTTCGTCGGAAGTGCATGTTTCATGCGCGTGCTATGACCATGAGAGAACGTCAAGTGCCGACCGCCGTTGCGCAACGTATTGTCATTCGTTTTTTAGTGAGGAAAGGCGTTAAAAACACGGAAATTTTTCTGCGTTTACGAAATCAGTTCGGTAGTGAGTAGGGCTGCTGTATTTAAATGGGCCAAAGCAATCAAGGTTGGGAGAATGAGCCGCATGATCGTCAACCGCGAAGCATCATCACACCAGACATTTGAGACATTTGGGCTGAACTTGGCATCAGTTGTGGTAGTGTAGACTCTATCATCAACGAACACCTTCAATATCGCAAAATAATGGCGTAATGGGTTCCTAAACTGTTGAACTTTGAGCAAAAATCCACGGATAACGCGCGCCCTCATAACGCGCGTCTCACGCCCGATACAATATCGGAATTAGGGTGGGAGGTACTGGAACACCTCCCTACAGTTCGGATTTATCACCCGGCGACTACAATATGCTAAGACCAGTGACAGAAGCCCTCGGAGGTCAGAGATTCAATACCGACGACGAGGTAGAGGAGTTCGTGCGCACATGGCTGTCCGAGTTGCCCAAGGCTACCGGCATCAAAAAGCTTCTGGAAAGGTGGACAAAATGCGTAACTTGTAAGGGGGAGTACTTAGACAAACTGTAATTTTTTGTAAATTTTTTCGATAGTAAATAAACGTGTCAAATTGAAGGGCAAGCAATTTAAATTAATAGTGGGTAGAAAAATTGGGCTACTAATCAAAACATGGAATTAGTAACAGCATCCGCATCTACGTCGAATGTAAGTCCAGAATCACCAGCATCGCCGGCACCAGTGCCACGAGCAAGAAAGAAGAGGCAAAACATTACTGATCATTTCCTCCCGGATGAAGATACTTCTAGGGAGAAAAAAGTATCAAGAATGGTAGCCAAAGATGGACTACCTTTCCGTGTTTTCTGTACTTTCAAAGATATGAGAGATCTCTTCAATTCTTCGGGACACAAACTGCCTATGTCCCCAAACACAATTAAACTTATAGTTATGAATTATGGCATGACATTGAAAATGAAAATAATGCGTCAATTGGCTCAACTGAAGGAGAATGATCACAGATTTACGCTAACATTTGATGAGTAGACTTCTTCTATGAACAAGCGATACATGAATCCAAACGTACACACATTTTCGAATGGCAATGCTCTGTTTTGGAACTTGGGGCTGATTCGCGTTTTTGGAAGTATGCCTGCTGAAAGTGGAGTCAGTATCGTGAAAACAAAGTTAATTGAATTTGGCCTTATTCTGGAAAAATATATTATCAGTATTACTACAGATGGGGCAAGTTTGATGAAAAAGTTGTGTCGATTGATATCACTTTCACATCAGCTCTGCTATGCCCATTGAGTTCATAATAGATACTATTCATAAAAAACAAACTGATGTTGAGGAACCTGTGATAGAATCTGAAAATGAGGAAGAAGACGATGAGATTCCCTTGGAAATGGACGAAATTTTTAGCACAGGCTCAGATTCAGAAGATGATGTTTTTCATTGCTCTATGCCCAGAATAGATGTAGACCTAGATGCAGAATATGCTGGTATTATTGAGAAAGTTAGGAAATTGGTGAAACTTTTTAAAAGATCACCTATTAAAAACGATACTCTGCAAAGATACGTAAAGCAAGGATTTGGAAAACATATTGAGTTACAACTTGACTGTAAAACTCGATCGTCGAGCCTAGCAGACATGATTTCTACATGTATTAGAATCGAGCTGTGTGTCAGCAAAGCTTTGATCGACCTCAGCCTGGAAGCTGATCCAACCTACTCTTTGGATGCGGAAGAACATGCGGTTTAAGCGAACTTAGACAAGGCATTTCAACCTGCAAAAAACTCGCTATGGTGTTATGTCGTCAAGATACAGACTTGGCTTTCGCAGAAACAACACTTAGGTTTATAATTCGCAAACTGGTAGAGCTAAAAACTCTATTGGCAGAAAAACTAGCTGGCTCCTTAGGAAAGAGCATTGTTGAGCGTCGGACGAATTTGACAGCATGCTTTTCATATATTAGAAATCCAGCTAAATACCAAGCAGATAGAGAAGATTTTGCTAAAGACGAAACATTTAAATTGCCTCTGAAAAACATGTTTCGAACTGAAATTAAATCACTTATAAAGCGTTTGCATCCGCAACACAGTCTGAACCACTCACAGGCACAGACAAATTCAGATCCATCTTGGTCGATCGCATCAACATCAGCTGCCACCGCTAATGATATAGCTGAATTTGATGATGACGATAATGAACCGCTTTCATCTCTTTCTGAGACACCGAAGAGTATTTCATTGCAAGAAGATCTTCAGGAAATAATGACTGCTGCGTTCAAAGAACCCAGAGACAGAAAACTAACTACGAATTCTCTGGAGGCATTAATCAAAAAAGAAATGAATTTATACGAGTTAGGGAGGTCAAAAGGCGAACTGTCACAGTTCGTGGATAACTGCCTGAGATCTGTGGTTGGGAAGGTCTTCGCAAGAATCGATTTAAAAGGAACATTCCAGCAATTAAAAATTGGTGAGAAGTCATTGGTATATTTTACAATAAACACCCATATAGTACTTTTCCGGTACAACGTTTTGACATTTGGAATATCAGCTGCATCAGCTCTCTCCCAGACGATAAAAGACAGTATACTAAAAGGATTGGAACACATCGCTTCGCTTCATCGAATAGATGAAAACGGAATACATCCAACGAACGAGAAAACAAAGGCAATCTTAGAGGCACCTGCTACAGGAAATGTGCAGCAACTGCGTCCACTTTTGGGATTGCTTAATTTTTACAATAGACTTTTACCAATATTTTCAACGGAATTGAAGCCACTCTACGATTAACTTCGCAAGGGCAATCAACTTGAATGGTCCACGAATGCGGTAAGGCTTTTCGGAAAGGCAAACAAATGTTGTCTGATAATCAAGTAACATAATAGTGCCTACAACCCGCCTAAAGAAGTTATTGTGATGGCAGATGCGAGTCCATTTGGAGTTGGAGGAGTTTTAATGCAACTTTCAGACGGAACCGATGGACCTGTGCTATTCACTCTACTTGTTGTCAGAGGCACAACGAAAATACAGTCACTTAGAAAATGAAGCGCTGGCGATAGTATTTGCAGTACGAAGATTTCACAAATACCTTTATGGGCGGATGTTTACACTGGTCACTGATAACCGGCCAATTCAAATGATTTTGTCACCAAATAAGGCTATTCCAACGTTAGCAGCAATTCGCATACAAATTGGGCAATAATTTTATCTGCATACCGGTACAAATTGGTACACAAAAAAGGTCCCTTATTAGCTATGGCTGATGCACTCTCGAGACTGCCAATGAATGTTGTAATGTGCTAGCGATTGAAGAGACGATGACTCCGAGATCGACGGGTTTTATGACGCGGACTCCATACCAATAGATTTTCATCGAAGGCTACAGGTGTCTTGTCAAAATGCAGCAAATTACAGAGACCAGTTGGCCAGAAAAATGCGCAGAAGAGGCAATACGTCCGTATTTTCTACGAAGGAACGAACTGTCCATTGAACGCAAAAGTGTGTTATGGGGCATCCGCACAATAATCCTCAGAGTTTTACAATACGAAGTTTTGAAACTGACCAACATATCGGAATGGTATAAATCAAAATGTTCGCAAGGAGTATTTGTTGGTGGCCTGGGCTCGATTCATTTATCGTAGAATTCTGCAGAAAGTGTTTGACAAATCAGCCGTCAAAGACGTCAACTTGGCCGAAATCGAACTGGAATTGGTATCGTGTATATGCAAACTTTTTTCATTGCCGACGACAACGTTTTTTGTTGTTAATTGATAGTCATACCAAATGGATGGATAAAACATATGCAGCGGACGTTGGCCGCA
Organism: Odontomyia ornata; assembly: GCA_963969285.1. Taxonomy (NCBI): domain Eukaryota; kingdom Metazoa; phylum Arthropoda; class Insecta; order Diptera; family Stratiomyidae; genus Odontomyia; species Odontomyia ornata. The sequence goes on from OZ017739.1 coordinate 141,462,037, forward strand.
GCAGTAATCGGAGAGCTGAAAAAGATTTTTTCAGTTTGGGGCCTACCAGTAGAATTCATCACGGATAATCGAACTCCGGCCGGCGACCAGTGGGGAAACCAAGGAAACGCTGGTCTGACTCTGTCGATGAAGACAGTTTTTCGCTGCTAGCATTTCAAAATTGGAGGACGCGGTTAATGGGCCGAGACAATTGGAGGCGTTATTTGCAGGAAGCGAAGGCCCGGGAGGGGCTGTAGTGCTAAGAAGACGAAGAAGGGACCGCCATACAATTTAGCAGAATTAATGGGATATCTAAAAGCTAATGGCGTTTGGCCGATGAAAAGCAATGACCAGGCAGAGCGACCATTTCAGACAGCTAAGAAAATGGTTGGATGGTGTTCGTTGCGCCATGTACTACAACAGGAAAGGCACAAGCTGAAATGATGCTGAATACAAAGCCAAGGGATTTATTTCAAATGCTGAATGAGTCTGAAACGAATGAAATGGAATTACCTACGGCAAAACATCAAAGCATTCATAAAATGACCTGGGTATCGGATAGCAACACACAAAACCAGATTGGCCATTTTCTGATCCAACAACGCTGGGCCTCGAGCATATTGACGTCCGTACACACCGATGAGCTAATTGTAACTCAGATCATTTTTTGGTCAAATCAACGTATCGATGTCGTATGTCAAAGGCATACGAGTATTCGGCGAAGACTAACCCGCTACAAAAATTTGACATCGAAAGGCTCCAAACGGCGTCCGTGGCCAAAAATTTCACGGAGACCCTCGACAACAAGCTGGCTCCCATCTGTTCTGCTACGGTCTTAATAGCCGTGGTAGAACAGACGATCGGACATCAAGCCCGGCGCAAGAGAAATGATTGGTTTGATATGAGTGCCATAATGCGTTAGACAAAACGAATAAGGCATACAAAGACTACATAGGTAGGTAAATCAGTTAAAAGAGAAAATCTCAGAAGAGTTACGAATAAGATATTTCGAATTAAGAAAAGAAAATACTATGACAATCGGACATCAAGCCCGGCGCAAGAGAAATGATTGGCTCGATGATAAGTGCACGAATGCGTTAGACAAAAAGAATAAGGCATAAGAAAAGAAAAAACTATGACGACCAATTTAGAAGTATCGATGTAAGTTTAGCGAGCAACAACACAAGACAAATATACAAAGTAGTGAAAAGCCTCAAACGTGGTTATCAGCCCAAAACCCCGCTCTGTCGTGATGATATCGGCAATATCATCGCTGATGAAACGAAGATTAAGGAAAGACGAGCATCATATTTCAAGAACCTCCTTAATCTCCGCACAGTTCTAGAACGTCAGAGTCTATAGATGTTTGCGGCCCCACCAACTCTGAGTGAAGAGTATTCCATAATCAAAGCATAAAAGAATAATAAAGCGCCGCGCATCGATGAGATTCCAGTGGAGCTCATCAAATATGGTGACAGCAGTATTCATCAAGCTATTCACAAAGTCATCCAGCTCATTTGGCAATAAGGACATATGCGGAAAGATTATATTCCCTATCCACAAAAAACGTGACAAACTACAGTGCGAAAATTATAGAGGCATATCACTACTTTGTACGGCGTAAAAAATATTTTCAAAAATCTTAGAAAAGAAAATCGGATCATACGCCAACAGTATTATTGGGGAGTGTCAAGGTGGTTTAGAGTAGGTAGGTCGAGTATAGACCAATTGTTCAGTCAAGCAGGTACTTGAAAATTGCTGGGAGTTCAACATATACGAACGCCAAATTTTTGTTGACTTAAAGCAAGCATACGACAGTATTGATCGTAACGTCCTGTACCGAATAATGTTTTACTTTGGCATCCCAGCCAAATTGCTCCGTCTTACCAAAATGACAATGACGTCGACGACCTCCCAAGTCCGCACCAATAATCAACTCACCGATTCCTTTTATAAATATATCGGATTAAAGATGGGCTGGCCCCCTTGCTATTCAATTTGGCACTGGGGTACGTCATAAGGAAGCCACCTGTCGATACACGAGGTACATTACGACACAAGTCGAGCGAAGTAGTTGACTATGCGGATGACATCAACATTTTGTCACGGTCATTAACAACTGCCAAAGTACTCTTCCTGGATCTCGACAGAGAAGCAAAACTAGTAGGGCTCCAAATCAATGAAAATCAAACAAAGCTCATGACGCAGTCGAGGAAAAATACCCCAAAAACACAAAATATCAGACTTGGCGAATACAGTATCGAAAACGTTAGTGAATTTGTGTATCTAGGCGCCAAAGTAACGAGAACCGGTAACGAAAGAGACGAAATACGCCGAAGAATACAGCTCGCGAATAAAATATTTTGTTCAGCTGCATGCACAGTAAAACAAAGCTCCAAGTATACAAATACAGGGTACGGAAGCATAACTTCCTTTTTTGAAATGCCCGCCCTTAAAGTGCTAACTGTTATAGCGCGGCGCTAGTAGTTTCATTCGAGAGAGGTGATTTTAAAGTTTTGCTCATCCCTTGGTTAGTCGCTATCATGCGTAAAAAGTCGCTATCATGCGTAAAAAACAAGTACCGCTGAAAATTTGTTTTGTTGAATTTTGAAAAAAGGAAGTTATGCTGCCGCACCCTGTATGTGAGAAGACCTGTGTTATGGTATGGCGGTGAAACATGGACTCTAACCCAATCATCCGCAAATATATTGAACGCATTTGAGTGATGGGTCCTGAGGCGAACAATCGGAGCGAAGCTAGACGGGGACCAATGGCGAATTCATGTGCGGAAGCTGCGATAGGATGGCCACATGAATGGTATGAACGAACAACGGATACCCAAAAAGGTATTCGTTGGGAGAACTGAAGGGCGGTGACCAGTGGGGATACCGAGGAAACGCTGGTCTGACTCGGTCAACGAAGACAGTTTATCGCTGCTTGGATATCAGAGACGGAGAACGCGGTCAATGGACCGAGACAGTTGAAGGTGCTATTTGCAGGAAGCGAAGGCCGAGAGGGGCGGTAGTGCTACAAAGAAGAAGAAGAAGAAAAGCTTAGTGTATAGGGTGCTGGGAGAAAACAAACTTGGCTTGTATGTCCCTAGCGAAATGGCAGATAACGTCATGAGGTTAATTCATGAAAGATACAGTCATTTAGGCATTGAGAAATATTATGAACGAACTCTCCAGCGTTACTGGTTTCCCGCTATACATAGAAAGTAACGAGCACTCATTTCCAATTGTTTAGAATGTATGATGCATACTGTGCCCAAACGAGTGAATGAAAGAACCCTCCATTCAATACCTCAGAAACCCCTTCCCTTTGGCACAATCCATGTCGACTATTTTGGGCCTCTTCCTAATGTTTCTTCTAAGCGAAGGTATATTTTGGTAATAGTGGATGCTTGTACCAAATATGTAAGTTATTTGCTGTCAATACTATTAGCATCAAAGAAGTATGTGCTTCCTTGCAAAGGTACTTCGAGTATTATGAGCGGGCTTCACGCTTGTAATCGACCGGGGTACTTATTTTGCTTTTCTTGAGTTCTCTTCATTTTTTGCTTAAAAAATAACACAACTCATGTTAAGGCTGCCGTTTCTGCACCTCAGACAAATGGTCAAATTGAAAGAGTTAGTAGAATACTCACACCTATGTTGGGAAAACTGACCAAGGCGGTGGACCAATTCGATTGGCCGCGAATGTTGCTTCGTGTCGAATTTGCATTAAATAATTCCTGTCATGTTAGTATACGGGAAACCCCTAGCATGTTGTTGTTTCGTGTGGATCAACGTGATCCAACAGTGGACGACCTTACGGAATACCTCAGTGTCATTGACCCTAATATAGTTGCCAAAAATTTAGACGCCATACGGGATATGATTTCACAAGTTCAAAATGAACAACTATAGCTTAAACGTAGTATCCCACCTCAGGTCTTTGCAGAGGGTGATTATGTGATGATTCGCAATATTGATGTAACTGTCGAAAAGAATAAAAATCTGGCGCGTTAGGGACATAACTATTTCGTATCTTTATATGAACGCAACCTTAAACATTTTTAATGAAATTTCAATGTCAAAACGTGAGTTAAAGTCAATATTTCATCATGGTAAAGTACACGAACCAGCCACGTTTTGAAATTATTAAAAATTACTGTTAATTACTGTTATCAAAAAATCATCTTCAGCGATGCAGCTCATTTCTGGCTCAATGGCTCTTTTAACAAGCACAATACGAGTATGCGTTATTCGTCGGCAGCAATTCCACATGTGCTTCTTGAGACACCGTTGCATCCGCAAAAAATTACTGTTTGGTGCGATTTTCATGGTGGAGGTCTGATTGGGCCATATTTTTTCGTGGATGAAAACAACCGTCATGTTACCGTCAATGGAGAGCACTATCGTGTTATCTTGGAAGATTATTTGTGGCCAGAATTGGATGAACTTGACATCAACGATATGTGGTTTAGATTTTATAATGGAAATCCCTATACATGCTGTGCTATGTAATTCGGGATGTTGGGAATTGTCAGATAACTCATCTACCCTATGATGGAGTTGCGGGAGCCGCAAAGTTAAAACCTTGGGTACGAAGCGGAACTGGGTTTGTGTCGCTCGTTGATAACTGCATAACGTTCACATTACTTAGCACCTGCATCTGCTCATTAACATATGAGATAGAACGAGAGTGCAAAGATGCTTATAAGAGTAATATTAATTTCAGCCTGGAATGAAACGCTCAACGAATTTTGGGTAAAACTTGAATTGAAGGTAGAGCTGAATTTAACGTTCTTAAAACAAAATTCTAAATTGCATTTTAAATGTAAATGAGAATCAAGTAGCTTTGAAATTTCTTAGTTTTCGCTCATTTTGAAATTGAAGAAATTTTCACAAAAAAAAAATTAAAAAATACGAAATTCCAATCGAATTTAAAGTGGAACAACCAAATTGTGATGAAACAATGCTGTTGAGTTCTTTTTGCTAAATTAATTTTTTTATTCAAACTTTAATTCAGCAGAGTTTACATCACTCTGACGTAAGCTTCTATCCCACTTTAAAAGAAACATCAAATTAGCATGTCAGTGTGCAACAAAATCTGATAAAATTTCAGCAAACCCCTGTCGGACGTCCAAATTTCATTGTCAGTTTAAACATTTAGCAAACTTTCGTCACCTGGGGCTTAATCTTGTACAAGTCTATATTTCGTGTTTTTTTTCTTTGATCTATCCATCTACGAGTCTCTAATATCTCCAGAGAAAGAAAGAAAGACATTCAACTCTTAGCTTAAACCCCACAAAATATCCAATTGAGATTATCATTTGCATTATCTGCACACACGCAGTTACAAGTTTTATTGATTTTTTTAATTCTCTAATCATCCAATCACTTATCGCTCGAGGTGAGTGACTGTTATAGCGTTTTTAAGTCAATCTTTATCAAATGTGAAAAGATTGCGCGATCACTACCAGCAGCGACTTTTACTGCATGTCAGTAACGAAGAAATTTATATCTTCATTATTTTATGTCCGTTAAGCTAATATGTGTCTGATTTGTATGGCAGGGATTGAGATTTAACTGACTTTGTTCCTATCAAAATCTACCGAATTAATAATCGGATTTGTCAAAATTCTTGTAGTTTTATTGGTGAATATACTATATATAAATTAGTTATTCATAAAAAGAGTGAGATAAAGATCCGACACAATTTGGAATAGATTATTAATTTCAAAACAATCCAGAAATTCAATCTGTTAAAGTCTGCAATAAAATTTGTCTCTTTTTTCTTGAAAAGCGTGTGACGCGTCTGCTAAATAAAAAAACATGGCCCGGCGGCTTTTCAAGCAAAATATAGAATTGTCCTGTGAATATCAAGTAAACAAAAAAATCAAACGTGTTGAAGTAGCAGGAGAGTACTTCTGCCAGAAGGATTTTGTAAAAAATAAGTAAATTAAACAATGTCATCTGAATACCGACAACTTGGCGCATAAATTGAGAAAGGAAAAATAAAATGGAAAACGTTTATCTCTTCAATATCACAAGTTGATGTTATTGTAATTACAAAATATTCGATCGGCTGCAGCTTTGTTGTTTATCACTCACTCACTTTTCAGGTAACATGAATCTGTTACTAGAGCACCTACATATTGTTACATGCACGAATAATTTCTGCGAGCTACTGTTGCAATTGTTTTCACAACCATTAAGAACCCCATGATCAACAAAGTGAATTTACTCGAAACCACGAGAACCCACCAAGCATGATCAACATCTGAAAGCGACGTCACCCCATTCATTAAGCTGCTCGAATATACCAGTACCTCTCGGCAGACCATTCGCCAATGTACGAGAAATGGGTTGAATGGGTAGAGACCCTATATAAAGGCGAGCTGAATGAATGGGGGGATCATTAATTAGAACCGCGATAGTAAAAAAACTGCAAAAGTGTGAAGCGAGTAGAAAAGCGATATTGTTCAAGTAATAGAAAAGTGTTTTTCGTTGATTGTGAAGTGATTTTAGAAGACAATTGCGATAGAAATTTATGGACAAGTGGAAGTTAGACTTTTAATAGTGAAAATTAAAATTGTGAAATAGTTAAATAAGTGATTGTGCACTTTTAAGTAACTAAATAAACTCTTTTAATTTAATTTAAAATACATTGCGTTTTCACTTTCCCGGAACAGTAAAATTATTGGCCGCGAACCATAACAAGCGACAATATATTCTAGGCACCGGCGATAACAATTGTATATTACCTCCGAAATATTTCGGTCAACATGGATTTTTGTGGAAATTAGGGATTAAGCTTTTCTTACCATCTACTTTAAAAGTTGTACAATGGTACCTCGATATATCGAGCTCTTTGATATATCGAAGTTTTTTCATTCCCCGTGGAGTTTCCTATTATTCCAATGCTTTGTTTGCTTCTGTATCGAAGGAAAAACCTTAATATATTGAATTTTCGTAGCTTACTTCCACGATCGTTCCACCTTTATTTATCAAAATTTTGGTTGTAAAACCGCTGTATATCGAACTAACCCTCAATATATAGAACTTTTTCTTCGAAAATTTATACACATCGCAGTTGTTTTTACAAAAGAACGAATAAAGTCAACAAACTGTCGGCTGGCGTTCATGCTGGAACCTGTCACCGCAAGGCTGCTGCACTGCTCGTTTCCTAGTCTTGTGCAATTCTATATTGGTTATTGTCATAACTGTCCTATGTGAAGTTAGTGCGTAAATGTTCGCGCGTGTATAAATGTTATTTCTGCTTAACAGAGGCGGAAAAAAGAGTTCGCAGATGACGGATGAAAGAAATGAATTCAATATCGTTGGAAATATATTAGTGAAATAAGTTAAATGCTTTGCTCAAGTTATTCTTTTTCACTATGTCTTATGGAATGAGAACCTAATTTTTGAGAATATGTGAGTATCACACAATACAATACAAGCGTCGTCACAGTATATAACTTTATTTAACTTAATAACTAACAGTAATCACGTATCGGCATGTACACTGTCGGAATTGCATGTTGCTTGCATCGAATGGCGTCATCAGACTGACTGTTGCTTCTCAACTCTTGCGTTGTTGTCCAATTCTCTTTTGAGTGTAGCATCATCTCTGGCGGTGAGTCCATAACATCGAAATCTTGTAGCGGCGAGCTGCTACTTCCCCACAGTACTCCCTCCTGAGTCATGTCGTTCACGATATGACGTTTGGCTGGTGGATATGTGCGCGTGATGCTTGGGGCGGTTGATTAATTGGTATTCATGGCTTTGGCGATTGCGGCACGGTGGACTGGAATTCACAGTTCGGATGCTGCGATGTGGTCGCTGCAGCACTGGGTTGGCTGATTTCGGGGTAGCTGTTCGCATTTGGGACTTCTTCGAGGAACGCGGGCTTCAATCACTCGGTGGAAACGTTTATTGAAAGCCCATTTACGTCAATTTTGTATAGTACATCTGATAATCGATTTAGTACTTTATGAGGGCTGGTAAATGGTTGTGATAGAGCTCTGCGTACGGCGTCCCCTCGAAAGTTGACGTGTGAGCAATTGATAAGTTTTTGTGACGGAATGTTGGAGAATTGCTGTAGTTGGATGTTGGCGTGGATCGAAGTTCTTACATCGTTTTACGGAGGTCATTTAAAAACGTGTGAGGACTTAGTTTCTTTGCTAGGTATGAAAAATTCACCTGGAAGCGTAAGCGTTGTCCCGTATACCATTTCTGCCGAGGATATACCAATGTCTTTTTCACTGTGTTTCTAAGGCCCAACACGGTCGGGAGTACGTCGACCCAGGCTGAGTTCTTTTCATGGCACATGATGGCTTGTTTTAAGGATCGATGCCATCGTTAATCGCCCCATTAGACGAGGAGTGGTATGGTGATGTTCTGGTGCGTTCGCAGCCAATGAGGTTAGCTACAGTTGTGAAAAATGATGACTGAAACTGTGTGCCTTGGTCAGTAGTTATGGTCTGTGGGCGACTGATTCGGCCGTTTGATCGCTAAGTGGAACTGCCTCCGGCCAAGGTGAAAATCGATCCATAATAATGAGGACGTATTTGAATCCCTGGCAAAGAGTAAGTGGTCCTACTATCTCAAGGTGGACGTGCTGAAACCTTTCAGCTGGAAGTGCAAAATGCTGAGGTGAATTTCTTTGATGTCGGCCTACTTTGGAGCGCTGGCACGGGATGCAGTTTCGTGCTCATTGGTGTGTATTTTCGCATGCAGGGCCAGACGAAACTTCGGAAAACAGTTTTGTATGTGGCGCGGCCGCTAGAGTGTGATGGCTGATGGAACGCATTGAATATTTTTTTTCGTAGGGAAACTGGTACGAAAGGGCGAGTTCTTCCTGTCGATGTATCGCAGTATAGCTCAGATCCACCATTGAGGGCGACGAGTTTTAACTGAAGAGATGACGTGTTGTTCCTTAATAGGGCTTGGAGCTCTTCGTCTGGGTTTTTATGATGTATTAATTCGTCGAATCCAACGGACACGGGCATTGATATGGTCTCAAGGCGTTTTAACTACCAGCGATGTGTTTAATGTTCGTTGAGAACTGAGATATGAAGATTAAATGGTGGAGCTGTCGAGGTCATGCCTTGTCGTGTTTTTGTGAGAACGCATAGACGAGCGGTTGGTGATCCATGTTTATTATGAAGTTGGTGTCTTCTAGCGCGTGGCGAAAATGACAAATACTGCTGTAAATGACTAACGGTTCGCGGTCATACGCGCTGTATCTCTTTTCTGGGGGTGATAGTTTTCTTTGATAGAAAGCCAATGGGAGCCATTGGTCATTTTTGCGTTGTTCCAGAACGGCTCCAATAGCATTGTCAGATGCGTCTGATATCAGCCTCGTAGGTTTTCCTTGCTGATAGTGTGCGAGTAAAGCTGCATCTGCTAAACAACTCTTGCAATCCACAAATGCTGTTTTTAGTCTGCGACAAAATTTTATGTAGAGGGGCTTGAATTCGCTCGGCGTTTTTTACGAAACGTCGTTAGAAGTTTAATGTTCGAAGTTGCAGTACGTTTACGGGTTTCGGATATGTGCAGATTGCGGTTACTCGCGACGGGGGTGGTGAGATTCCTTTCTCGTTTATTATATGTCCTAGATACTCGATGCTTGGTACGCCAAAAACACACTTTTCAGGATTTAAAACGATTCCGTACTTGCTTAATCTTTCGAAAATTATGCGAAGATGTTGTAAATATTGCTATTGTGAGTGAGACATGACAAGAATGTCATCTACATAGCACGTGCAAAACTCGAGATTTCTTAAAACTTCGTCCATAAGTCTTTGGAAAGACTGTGCTGCGTTCCTCAACCTGAACGTCATTGCCGTAAATTCATATAATACAAATGGCGTTATTACGGCAGTTTTCGGGACGTCTTCTTCGGCGATGGGGATTTGGTGGAACGCTTTCAATAAATCCACTTTTGAGAAGATTACCTTGTTAGCTGCGATAGCAGTGATATCTTCGATGTTCTGCACTGGGTACCGATCGGGTTGAATTTTTAAGTACCACCGACGATGATCGCCGCATGGGCGACAAAACCCTTTTCAGATTAAGTAGCCGAATTCAGACTTTGCTATTATTAACTTTCCGGGAGTAAGCCAACGTGGACGATCGGCTACGGGTGGTCCAGTTGTGACTATGTGGTGCTGAACTTTATGAGTTGTGACTTTGCGCGTTTTACATGAGTTCGTGATTTCCGGGAACTCTCTTAATAAGGCGTGGAATACCGAATTCACGCTGAACACCGTTGCGCAGCTAGATTGGCTTATTTGTCCTTTTGTTGGTTGTCCAGCGGGATCGAGGAGTTTTTTGTTTTTAAGGTCTGCAATTATCCCAAGATGCTTGAGAAAATCGGCGCCTAGTATTGGCCGAGACACGGCGGCTACGTGAAATTTCCAAGTCAATAGTTTAGGTAGTCCCAGTGGCAGCGTTATGTTCTTCGTCCCGTATATGCTTATTGCACTGCCGTTTGCTGCGAATAATTTGTAGCTGGACGCGTATTTTCGATCTGGCGCGTGGAATTTCGGAATTACTGAAACGTCAGCCGCGGTGTGTCACAGCGTCGCTGATGCCCACCTGATTCATCAGCGATGGCATTCGTTTCCCTTCTTCTCTCAAAAGGAGCAGGGTGGTCGACATTGTCTGGCTGCCGTGCCGAAACGGCGATGGAAATAACATGTTGTTCTTTTGGATTTTCGCGAAGATTTCTTTAATCCTATAGTTGCGCTTGACTGATTCGCTTGGTTGTACTTACATTCGGGATGGCAACTACAATTACTGACATTGACGGGCTGGAGATGAGTTTGATGTAACGTTCTTCGGAGTTCTGCGATTTCTTTTCTCAATGCATCTTTGTTTTGTATGCCGTCATGACGCGTTTCTGCCCGTCGGCTTGGGTTTGTTTCTGAAATGGCGCCTTCATTGAAATTTTCGAAAATCCGATCAGTTGCTTGTGCCAATTTGCTTAATGTCCGATGCGGTCCCTGGTGGCAGATGTTCGAGCCACATGTGACGCAAGACTCCTTCGGATATGCTTGCCTTAGCTACGTTTTGTATCCGGCAAAGGAGTCGCGACGGGCGTTGATCACCTAGTTCGAAGCCGAGCAATAGTTCACGCGTACTCTGCGATTCCAACATGCCGTAACACGACAGCAGCTGTGTTTTAAGGTTGTCATATTTATGACTGTCTGGCGGCGACTTGATATTGGCGATTTGCGCGAGCACGGAAACGTCGAGTTTCGCTATCACTCTGTCGAAGCGAGTAGCATCGTCTTTAATTTTGTTTGCGCGAAATTGTGCCTCGACGCGTGCGAACCATAAAGCCGGTTGGCTTTGACAAAATGGACGCAATTTCACAGCCGCCATACATAGCACATACTTATGGGTCAATCGCTGTTGCAATTTGCTCCGCACTACGAACATCGTGAAATTGTTCTGTTGCTGTTGCGCGAGACGTTAGGGTCACCAATTGTGGGTATCACCCAATACAATACAAGCGTCGTCACTGTATATAACTTTATTTAACTTAATAACTAAAAATAATCCCGTATCGGCATGTACACGGTCAGAATTGCGTGTTGTCTAATTCTCTTTGGAGTGTTGCATCATCTCTGGCGGTGAGTCGACAACATCGAAACCTTGTAGCGGCGAGCTGCTGCATCCTCACAAAGACACCGTATAAGCTACGGGAAATCACATCCTAACGATGTGAACGCCAACAGATACTAAAGGCTTAAATAGAGATAATGCAATGAAGTATCCGCGTGGATTTTAGAAATTGCTAGTTGTTATATTTTTCTACCTAAAAAAAAATGGGCTGTATAGGATCGGAAACTACTCCGGACGAAAGGCAAAGAATTGTAAAGTTAGGAAAACAAGGAAAAAAGTTTGTTGACATATCCAACGTTTTAAAAAGGAGTGAACCTGCTGTGAGGAGCATTCGCAACCGACATGAATCAACAGAGGATTACAGAAGTAAATGACGCAGTGGCCGTCCTCGAGTATTAACTCAACGTGAACGTCAGAAAATCGTAAGTGCTGTCTCAAGAAATCCAACAACAACTTCCTCGGAAATAGCTGCTAATATCAAGCAAACTATTATTAAGAAAGTGAGTGCTGGGGCGGTATGCAGAGTGCTGAAAAATTTAGGTTATAATGCGAGAATTACCAGAAAGAATCCTTCAATATCGAAAGCAAACTAAGAGAAGAAAGTTTCTTTTGCAAAAGAGTACTGCAGTAAAGATAACACATTCTGGGATACAGTACTATCCTCAGATGAAAGTAAGTTTAATTTATTCTATTCCGATGGCAGACTTTTTGTTTGGAGAAGACCACGCACCGAATTGCGTACAAAGTACCTAAAGCAAACAGGTAAACACGGGGCCGGCGTAGTTTCGCTCTGGGAATGTATGGCATCTTCGGGGGTTGGAAGACTCGTACTTATAGATGGTATTATGGATAAGGGTAGTTATTTGAATATCGCGAAAGAAGCTTTAAAAACCAGCAACAATGAGTTGGGTCTTGGTAGCAGTTATTACTTTCAACACAATAACGATCCCAAGAACACGGCTTATTGTGTGCGTCAACGGATCGCGTATAATGTTCCGCATATGCTTAATACCCCCCGCAGTCCTCAGACATCTGGACAAAAGGATTCGACAGCATACCATAACAAATAGAATGCAACTAAAAGAAGTTTTACAGACAAAATGGGAAAAAAATCTACTGATTATACAGTTATTAAGGCAAAGGGTCTTCCTATTAAAAAGTAAATAAAATACTATTTTTAAATTTAACGCTCCGCGAATATCGTTTTCCAGGCAATAGATTGATGAAGTTGGTTGTAACGGTTTCCTACTCCGTCTCGTTCGATCGCAATCAGAACCGACCTCTCATCGGTTCGAGACGTGCAGTCTTGGAAATGACAACGGACTGTACCCTTCAGGTCAACAAGTCCGGTCACACTTAGTCTACTCCGTGGTGGCTGCTTGTAGGCTAGCTAGTTCGGAGAGGAGTTTCGGTCGCGGGTCTTACGCGAGCAGACTAAGTCCGAGTTACTTAACTCAGCCACCGGTTCACATGCCCGATTTCCAAACGCGTCAACAACTACTCATCCAAAACGGGAAACCTACGTTACGTTAATTCTGGATGTGATCTCTCCACAGATCTCAAATCAAAAACGCTACAAAATCCCATAGGCGCGTTACCGAATCACCGACGCGGTACCAGAAAATAAGCTAAACTACCTCAAGTCCAAAATAACCTACTCTAAGAAAAAAACGAGCGCAAACAAGGGTACCGCGGACCGTAACCGAATAGAAATCAATCATCCGCAGATTATGAAAACCTAACCCTCTTCAAGACATACTTACCCTCGGTCATCATTTCCGCTGCAAAAGAAAGAGCATGCGGAACGGAAAGGCTTATTGCTTCTTTAATAATTCATTTTGTTATAATTTGCAGATATTTTTAGCAATCAAATACGTTGTAAGAACGTACAAAAAACTACATAAAGCAAATTTACAATTGATTTCAAAATGTAAGCGAGGCTTATAAAATTTTCTAATTCGGGAATTTTCTAACATAATATCTTTTCATTTACAAACTACTCTAATCAAAACATATATATGTCTTTATGCCTAGTTTTTTTTGTGTCCAACAAAATTAATATCAATGATAATGTGATCTTAGAATGAGAAATGAACTAATATAGGAGGCATTTGTCCATTAAATCAATTAATTTAACTAATTTACAGAATATACAAATTTAATAAATCTATATCTAACACTTAATTCAACAATTATAACATCATAATCATACTATTTTGTCGTTGGTAGACCAGTCGTGTCTCAAATTTATCTATCGGGTATTTAAAAGCAGAACAAAAGGTAGGGCACAAACCTTTATGATCAGCCAAATGCATTAAAATTCAATTCAAAATGAGAACCAATACGAGCTTATCATAGCCATTTAACTTAAAAATATCACTGCCGCCAACAATTAGAAGTACTTGGTGGATCCGCCCTGTATGGTGGGATAAAAATTCTAGAATACGATTCTCAGATTTGAAAACATGCAGTTGAACCCTAGTCATAAATTATACATGTATAGGAAATTTCATTTTTAATCTTTTTACTAAAAACTCTGCACTAAAATCGAATACGAAAAATATGTGGATTCAATAATAGAAACGATAAACTTTCAATAACTAAACTGTACTTTGCCTTCACAACACAACCGAGCTCATAATTGTGTACAGTAGCACTCAAAGAGAAAAAATATATCGCCCGCCCTACCAACTTTTCTTACGTACAAAAGATCCGAATAAAAATCTCAAACTGTCACTAAACTACTTCCTCCTAACCAGCTTCTCACTAAAGCATTAACTCATACATGATTCTAAAAAAATGTTCAGGAAATGAACAACTAAACTATTCCAAAAGGATTAAAGAAAAATCTTTCCTATACCTAACCAACGAAATATTAAGGGCCTCGGCTGTTTTCAAAGCTTATTCTTTTGGTTCTCAGAACCTTTGGGAAGTGTATCGATATCCTGATCTTACCGATGACGCCAATATGAAAAATTTTCAAATACAACTATCGCCTGGATAATGTTCCTACTTTTAATATCTGGGCTGGCTTTTCCTCGAGACAGGTAAACGTGTAGCTACTACAACTCTTCCTTTTCTTAACACCATTCCTGTTTAACAGCTGTAATTGGTCGCTTGCGGACTTATCAAAGAAGTTTACCTTCATATAAGATTTACATCGATTATAGGAGGAACCATGTACCAAAGGAAGCAAAGAGATTGGTAATGGGCAATGATAATTTTGAGCTGGTCTTTACAATTTATATCTCTAATTATTATAATTCCTAATTTTCAAACACATTTCCTTTACAATTGCATTTCTAATTTACAATTTCAGTTTTTCGTTATTCATTCTAGTTCAGCTAATGCATTGTTGCATTAAAATATCCATTGATCACTTTTTTGGCGGGTTCGAGTAAAGGTTTCATTAAAATAAACATTGTTACAGCGAACATTAACTTTTAGCTGTGTCATCTGTGAGATTCTTTAGTAGAGGGCCTGGTTCTTTAGTCCATTCTGAATCACCCGTGACATTCCAACCTATAAACACAATTCGTTACAAACGTTTTGTGACCACATGATAACATCATTTTCCTAATATATTTTGTGAACAGGGGAATTAATTATCTTGTCATCCATTTAAATGGTTAAGTTTGATTTTATGAATCAATTGATTTTATGTTTGTGACAATAGTCACAACAGTTTCTATATTAAACCGGTTGCGATTTCCGTTTTTAACTTTGTTTCCAAGAATTGCATTCTCACTTTCTATTTGTAACCTTAAAACAGAATCACATCAAAATTGGGCATCTAAAACACTGCGAAAACGATGAATGATCGCAGTCAAAGCCCGCAACTAAGTAGGTCGTGGTCATACTATGTGAAATGCCTTCAATTTGAATCAAAACTTAAACATTAACGAAGGGTTTATAACGAACCCTTCATCCACACATGTTCGAAAAGTGGCAGAATTATCTATTTTCTGTGGCTTTCATCTGACCACAGTACGCCATTTGGACTCTTGCTCCTGAGCTTGCATTTCTAGATTTTTTTACGGTATTCTCTGTATTTATTACTACGCTTTTCACTTCAGCTACTTGCGCTCGTAATTGAGCATTCTCTAAAATAACATCATCACTACTTACATGATTTCTATGTTCTTGGTGATTATTTAATCCTCCTGTATGAGAACTAGATGTATGATGATAATCATTAGGTGTGTTGCTAACGTGGTTGCGTTCTACTTGTTGTTTTAGTTGTTCTGTGTGCTTTTTCAGCTCAGCCTGATGCTTTTTCCCAATTTCATTGATGTGTGTTGATAAAACTTGCTCTATCCATGATCCGATGGTAATGCTAAAGCTGATTCTGATGATGTTGATACAATCGATTGAAGCATGCGAAGGGCATCTTCGTTTCCTTTTCTAAAAATGAATAGTAAATTATCACTCGCTTCGCAGATGCGGCAACACACCGATTTTACCATTCCTAGATTCTAGAGAAAGATGCTTCCAACTGTTACGAATAACCGTTGTTTTCATACACTATGTTGCACTCCCGTTCCACGTAATGCACGACACCGACCACTTCCGACTCTTATACACCCTTGCCTGTTCCAAGACTTCAAATAAATGCCGCTTGCAGGCTGCGAAGTCAAACCACCACTCAAAACTTATAACGGATGCTCATGGAAAATCCCATGTGCCCCTTGACACTTCAAACCAGTTTCCACTTTTCTACCTATTTGACGTTTTGATGGCAACTGTGGGAGGCATTGCCAGATAGATATGTTTCGAAATGTATCGGTGTTTAATTACAGCGGCTCACATTGACAGAAAATATTTCTCCACAAATATAAATATTTGAAAAAAAAAATATTTTCTGCGCAATGATATCTGCACGAAAGATGAAGTCTGCTTGCACTTCGAAGTCATACATATCTGGCCGGGTGCCAGGGTTCGGGATCGGAATCACTTCGATTCCCGGGCGTAGGCGTCACATTACATGGTGTTAATTTTTTCCCCTTTACGTATCAATGTTGTTTTGTAGAATTTATTGTTTATGTTATATCCGCTTGAACTTAGAAATAAATTTCCCAAAACCTATAAGTTGGTTTTGAACAACACAAAGGAACAAGGACGTCATACCTTATATTTATATCTAAACCATGGATACTTTTTCCGCCACTGTATGTAGACAAAATTGATTAACGCTAGTCATAAGTATGTCAAAAAGGAGAAAAATAGTCGTGCAAAGGGAAAATAAGGGTTATAAAGGCCGTGAATGCCGGGTATAAAAAAAGCGATATAGCGAAGCAGTTTGGCATCTCAGCAGGCACTCTGTGCACAATCATCGAAAACAAGACAAAGTATGAAAACCAATCATCTTTGTCAAAGAGACATACATGACCTAAGTGCAAAGATATCGAAGTATTGTAATAGAATAAATACCTCGAATTGCGCGTACAATATCATGGCATTGCCATGTATACCACGGAAGCGCGACAAATTAGTCCAGAGGTCAGAAAAGACAATCCGGATGATAAACGTCATTCCCGTGTGACAGCCGATGAAAATTCCGCCATTTATCGTGAACGCCCGCGCCATTTCGCTCGGGGGGACCGGAATTTGTGTATTGCGAGTCGGAGGTGTGTTTGACCTGTGCACGGGATACCATGAAACGTTAGTCATCGTGAGGTCGAAAGGGTGTAGCGATTCAGCGGGAGTGTGTAAATAATGGAATCGTGTTAGCGGACATAAGTGGGAATAATTGCCCGAATTTAGTAACTTGTACCAAAACGGGTTCTACAAAGGGATCATCGTCTTCATGGATATCCGCTACATCTACATCATCATCGTCCTCGTCGCAAGAAAACCGTGTCAGCTATTTCATAACAGGTCCCATCAGGGGAGCGAAATTCAGATCCCGGTCTTGTTTGCTTAGGCTGTCACTAGAATTGTGTACGTAGTGAGTAGCAAATGGAAACGCGCTATACAATAAAAATTACAGTTTGTGTTATTTAAAACACAAAAAGGAGGTCTTTCGAAGCATCATGTTGGGGTGTATTGACGAATCAGATTTCCTCAGCTCATGCTTCACATCAGTTTCCAATAGATTTCGGACCTTATTGTTCAGATATTGCTGTAAATTGTCTGATCTCAAAAATTCTCACCTTCCGAACTGCCTTGAATGGGTTCCAAATTTTTTTTAAAGGAAATAGATTGATATTTTTCTTGAGTTGTTTTTTTTTGTAAATATTATGAAACGTAGACTTGCTCAGATCAAAGAGCGTAGCTATTGATTATCGCCTTTAGAATGAAATTAACTATGTCTCTGTGATGAAATTGATTTCATAAATTTAATCCTAACTTTGAGATTCTTTTATCACGCTGCTTTCTCTGATGGTACAAGAAATAATGATCCGATCATCCTTAATTGTTTGTACACCTTAAGGATCGTCCACTTTTATCAGAATTTAAAGTTAAAGAATTTTACGTTTAACTTTTTAGAGTTTTGTTAAAATAATTTTACAAAACCCTACAAGTTTCGCGACCTGTCTGTCCGTCTCTCCGTCCGTCCGTGTATCACAGCACTTTTTCTCGCAAACTACTTAAGCTAGAAACTTCAAATTTTGTATGCAGGTGTAAAGTGGTGCTCTCTTCAAAGTTCAACTACAAAAAATTTTATAAGGTATTTAAGGGGGGGTTCTCCCCATGTAGGGAAGTGGCCCCGAATAAAAAAAATCATCAAAGGTAGCCGATATGCGTATCAAATGAAAGGTCTTGATGAGAACTTTTCAAAATAGGTCTTAATTTTATACTTCTTGCTTTGAGGGACGCGCAGCGAGGGGAAATACACGAAAAATTAGTGTCCCCCCCTTCGCGATTGGAAACTTGTGATCCGCAAAATCTGAAAAAAATTATGATGGTAAGTCTTCATGAGTACAACAACAACAAATACCTTAGAAGTCGAAATTCGCTCAACTTTGTTAATAATAGTATGATTTTCGAATTTCACATTTTCCTCAATAAAATCGCATCGGTACCGTTAAACTAAACGAAATTTGTTATTTACGTAGTCCTACTAAGGGTTCTTAAATGTTGTAAGTTTGATCAAAATCGAATGATATACACGGAAGTTGTACCCGTTTGAAATTTCTCCAATTACAACAACAATAACACATGATTTTGGCATTTTATGGATTTTCCATCCAATCAGTCACTGCAGTTTTGACTTGATCTTCTTGAAATTTTTCAATAAGGTCAATAACATTAATATTTTTGAGAATGCATGATTTCAGAGATTTTTGTTGGTTTGCAACAAAATGGCGACCGTTGAAAGTAGAAAAACAATGGATTTTCCTTTGAACGTGCACATCTCTTTGACATATTTCTTGACAATATTCATTGCTGGTGACTGCATTTCTGAGAAGTTGAGTACAAAACCCTTCTGAGATGAGCGTAGGTCTGTTTACCCAACTTGTTTTTCCTTGTTTTATATTACAAAATAACTATCATACAATAAAATCAAAATGCATCACTTTCTTCTGAAATAGCAATACTTTAAAACAACACAACAGTTAAAACGCCTTCAACAATAACAGCTCAAGCGGCTTCTTCTTCTTCTTAGCACTACAGCCCCTCTTGGGCCAAATAGCGCCTCCGCCTATCTGGGTTCGTTGACCACGTCCTCCAATTTCGAGATCCGAGCAGCGATGAACTGTCTTCGTCGACAGAGTCAGACCAGCGTTTCCTCGGTTTCCCCACTGGCCTCCGGCCTTCAGTTCTCCCAACGAATATCTTTTTGGGTATCCGTTGTTCATCCATACGATTCATGCGGCCAGCCCATTGCAGCTTCCGCAGTCATCGTTGAGACCTCCGGTTCGTCAAAAATTTTATACAGCTCATGGTTGTATAGAATTCGCTACTGGTCCCTGTATAGCTTCGCTCCGATTCCACGCCTCAGGAGCCGTCTTTCAAAGGCGTTCAATATGTTTGAGATGCTTGGGTTAGAGTCCATGTTTCACACCCATAGCATAGCACAGGACTTTTTGCTATTGAATGTTAATCAACATGCCTTGTAACGTGTCTATCTTTGTACAGTAGGTGGTTATATTGACGAAATTGATAAAAGAACATTTTTAGGGGTTTGTAAAAAAAATTTGAAGAGCACTACATGACGTACACAGTAAAGCAATGCTCTATAGTTTTCACACCTTAACTTGGCTCTCTTTTTGTGTGCAGGACATATTATACTTCTTCGCCAGTCTTCTGGTATTTTAATAGCTCCTCTCACCATATTCTGCAAATTAGTCTGTGCAGGTTGCAGGGTTACGTGAAGACCTCCCTCTGGAGCAGTTCTGCTGGAATTTCGTTTTTTACGGCAACTTTATTTTTTCTGAAGTCACATACTGCTGCCTGTGCTTTGTCTCTGGTTGGTGGTGAAAATGGAATCTCTTGCTCTGCTGCTGGAACTTTCACTGCTTCAGTAATTGTTGAGGATGCTGTGAAAAGCATCTGGAAATATTGCAATCACTTTTATGATTTCGTCTGGGTTATCTATGATTGAGCTGCACACTTTTGCAAAGAACTGTTTGTAGATTCAAGCCGTCTTTTGGTTGTTTCATAGAGACATATACTTATCTGTTGGAGCTTGGTATTGATGGTCAATCGTCTCTTCCTTCGGCACACTTACTTAGCTTATCGTTGGTGTATTAGTAATCTTCTTTGGCCGGAGTTGATCGCTAGATGTATGCTTTGTACGTCTGATTCATTTTTTCAACCGTTTCGTCGTAAAAGTCGTTCCTACTTTTCGACTGCTTCTGCCGCTGCACCTCTTACTGTCTTCTAAATGGTTTCGATGTCATTACTACTTTCTCCCACCTGCGAGTATCTGTTGATGCGATTTTCCAGCGCTGACATGTATGTGGACCTTACTGAGCTATCATTTAGCCTGTTTATCTGGTACCAGGGGGTAGCTGATGTTCCTTGTTTACAGTTCTTGGAGATGCGGCATCGGAGCTTGAATCTTACAAGTTAGTGGTCTGAATTACAGGCAGCGCCACGGAACGAGCGCGTGTCGAAAATGCTGACGGCGGCTCGCTTTTGCACGAGAGCATGGTCGATCTGGTTGAATGTGCGTTCGTCCAGGGCTGCCCACGTTCTCTTATGGATGTCTTGATGCGGGAGGCATTACTAGAAGCCAGGTCTATCAGACGCTGTCTGTTGTCGTTGGTGTCTCCATGAAGGCTGCACCCTCCGGCTGTTCCTCGATATGCCGTTTCTCGGCCGATATTTGCGTTGTAATCATTCAGAACAATTTTTACTTCGTTTGATGACAGTGCATTTCCGGATGCTGTAAAATTTGTCGTTGATTGTCTCCGATCTTCTGGAGCTGTGCTGAGGACTAAGAAGGTTCTTGAAATATGATAATCATCTTTCTTTTACCTTGGTTTCAGCAGCGATGATGTTACCGATGTCATCATGGCAGAGCATGGTCTTGAGCTGATAACCTCGTTTGAAATTTTTCACTACTTTATATGCTTGGCTTGTGTTGTTGCTCGCTAGATTCACAGCGACGATTTTCAATTGGTCGTCAAAGTATTTTATTTTCTTTATTATAATTATCTTATCCGCTACTCTTCTGAGATTTTCATTATGTTCTCTCTTCGTCTTGGTTTCCCTCTATTCTGGCGGAATCGTTATTACTTTCGATTCCGTTATCAGGCGCGGAAAACTCGCCTTCACCCTCTTATGTCAGCTTTTTACAAAAACTAAAACCAGTAAACCCAATGTGCGACCCCGAGACCACTTACTACCAGTTGGTCGCCATTCAGTAAAATGCGTAACGCAAAGGCAAACAGATATGACATATTAACTTGTCTTTATTGCCAACAAGACGAAATGGGATTTCGCGTTTGAGAGGGATAGTGCTAGCCACAGCCTTTAAAAAAAAATGTAAATAGAAGAGAAATTTGGAGAAGATATGCATTGAACAGCCTCCATTTCGTGGTATTAGGAAAACAAGTACAACTGTGATCACATGTTTCGCGTGGTAATGATTATAGCGCTAATATGACAAATTTTCCAAACATTTCATTAAAGTTGCCAGCAAATAATTAGCAGCAAAGGTTGGATCGACTTTCTTCGCCAATAAAGGGTTTTCCAATAAGAGGTGTTATTTTGATATTAAAAGAAAAATGCCACTTTTTGATATAAATGATCGGATGTTTATATCAATATAAAGAGAAAGGTATGGCGTTAACAGTAGAAAATAACATCAGGCAAATGACCACTACGACCACGCTTACAGGACCATATCCTTTTCATGAAATTTTCCATAACCAAATCGCAAAGTGGCTGCCCTATGTCCTCGATAGCCTCATGAGTTTCATCTTTGACGTCTTTAATCGACGCTAGGCTGTTGGCATAGACCTTCTCTTTCACGTGGTCCCAAAGGAAGAAGTCGCAAGGTGTTAAATCACAAAATCTAGGTGGTTAATTGTGATCACCTCTTTGAGAGATAACACGGTCCGGAATCTTTTCCCTAAAAGATCAATAGTTTTGTTGCTTGTGTGGCACGTAGCGCTGTCTTGTTGAAAGTAAACGTTGTCCAGATCAATTCCACTCAATTCCAGCCATAAAAAATCATTAATCATCTCTCGATAGCGCAATCCATTCACAGTAACTGTTGCTCCAGCCTCATTTTCGAAAAAGTAAGGTCCTGACTCCGCCGGAGCATAAACCGCACCAAACAGTCACACGTTGAGAATTCAACACTTTTGGCTATAGCAGCAATATTCTCATATGTCCTTGAGTGACGTGCACGGGTTTTATTCTTCACATAACTAAGTTGTATTGCGGTCCGACAAAAAAAGTGACGGTCCGTCAAAAGTGACATCTACCGAAATAGCCGGCTATTCAAAATAACACCTCTTATTGAAAAGCCCTTTACGTGCATATGTTAGAACGTAAAAAATAGTGTACTAAAAACCGCTTGAAGGACCAGGACATGGTTTTTTCATACGGCATAAGTGAAGAACAGCATTTTTGTAGGGATCATCAGATCAAAAGAGTGAATAATAATCCAATTTGGTGAGAACTCCCCGGGAATACCCTTACATTAAACAAATTCGATGATCTATCTATACCACTACTTCGACTGGCCATTAAATACAACCACAATGACAACACTATATTTTTTACTGTTGCTGCGTTTATACCACCGGGACACCTTCATTATTATTTGTTTTTTTGCAATGATCCCACACATTGAGCATATGCACATGATAGCGATGATCGTACCGTATATGCACAATTGACTTAGTAACCAATTGCCATACTTTCATTAAATGGTGAGAAATAACACCTGGTGAGGTGTAAGATTGTAAATTCCGTAATTCGTGCCTGGCTAAGTTCTCTTCTTCAATTTGCAACTTTCATTAGGCAGGCAGACAGTCACGCTGGCCAAGCGGGCACCTTTCCATCCGCCGCACCGCGAAAACGCGCGATTTAGTGTGAAGATGAGCAAAATGTAGTGATGATAATGGTGATGATGAATTTAATGATGGTAACGCCGCCAGGAGGTTGTTGGTTGGCTGTGCGGCGGTGGTGGCGGCAATCACTACTTTCACAATATGCCTATCATGTGTCAGTTAATGTGATCGCGCACGTATGAGAGCATAAATTACAACCATTGGCGTTAACATGGCCAAGACATTCTTTTTATTATGCATATGATTAAATGTAATCGAAATTGAGGCACGCATTAGTATCTTTGATGATTTGTATGTAAATTGATTTTTTTAATAGAGGAAAAATGGAAAATGTGCGATTGTTGAGTTGTACTTTAGGGGACAACGAAGGTGAAATGTCTGCAGCTGAGCAAATAACAAATTCAGTCAATTTGTCCCAAACATTTGCACATCTGCATTTGAAATGTAAATAAAACCACAAGTAAAGTCTGTCATTAAACAAAGAAAAAGACACACCTTAAAATTTCAGCTCTATCAGCGAAAATATCTCCTCAATTAAAATATAATTCGAATATCATCCTATACAAAAGTACACGTGAGAATTATCTTTTCATCTATGCATACCAAACGAAAAGATTCGATTCAATATCTTTCAGAAATGATTTCATGCCATTCACATCATAATTTTCGTACAACAAAAAGATACAGATCCCATTCTCCCGCTGTTGTCCACGGCTCTCCTATTCACGTGTTGAAACTGCCACTTAAGATAAAGATCAACTGCAATAGATACATCTATGACGATTAAATTGTGAATATAATGAGAGATTTTGAGAGGAATGCATGCTCGGACAAGACAACTAAACGATATTGAAGCGAGCAGTGTGTTATTATCGACGTCGTCGACTTTTCACGGTGAAATCGAATGGGTGTTGCAGCGTGCAGTAAGTAGAAGTGACGTTAATTACACGACCGTCAACGGATCTCGAGGAGGTAGTCAACTTGGCCATACCACCTGTCGGTCTGCTAGCCAGACATGCCGCACACATTAATTTGTAATTGATCAGTTTGGAATTAGATCCACCCACCAATTGTCAAACTAAACATTCTTAACGCGCGGAGCCGCCGCTATGCATTGAGAAAAAGCTTTTAACGATTTTGTTTTTGGTTCTTAGGTTTGATGGCGTAGAAGAGATAATTAATTTCATGGTATCTTAAGCCTGAGATTAACCTTTTATGTACGACGCAAGAAATTATAATTAATTACTTCTGTTTTTGTGATTACTAGACGAGAAAAAGTTTTAAATTCAGTAGCCAGACTTTTGCGAATCGAAATAAACTGATAGTAGCTTTCTTGAAAGGGTTTCAAAAACATGACTCCAAATATTTAGGTTCGATTTTGAATCAATGCGAAAACACCATGTTAGAAGTGTAATGACTATATTCAGTACATCCAAAGTTATATAGATCAAAGATATATAGTAAGATGAGCTGGAAATGCTTTCGTAGCTCAATGAGCTCTCTCTAAGAAAGGACAAGATGGCGTTGTCATTAAGAAAGCGTCTAATCTAGCAATGATAATAAAAGGCTACCGGATGCAACCTGGAAGACACAAGTGAAGGAGGAAATGATATAAACGGCTGTGTGCGTTCATAGTCTAGAAGGAGCAGTGACTGTCTGCGTTATCTTCTTGGCTGGGGAACTTTTGTTGGGCCCCTAAGCGTGCTTCACAGTTAAAAATCTGCTACTATTTTTTAAACCTTGTCTTAGGCTAGTCGCATTTTAAATAATTTCCAGTATAAAAACTAGACTATGGGAAAGACTACTCTTATTTTTAATATATCTTATATTATATTTTAAACCTTTCATAGATTTTTGGCATTTTCAATCTTTTTAAGTTTGAAAACTACACCCTCATGAGTAATATTTGCATTTTTAATCCATATTGTATTAAATTTTTGTCATTTTCAATCTTTTCAGGTTTGAAAACTATACCTTGATAAGTACTACAGGGTGCGTACGGTATTTGAGGACATGCATAAATGTGACTATAACTTCGCGAATTTATTTTTTATTTTTTGTCCCTTTCAGATAACAAATGGCGGACTACAAAATCACTCAAAGAAATGAAGAGACATGCTGTCATCGTCGCTATATGTGCGAACCATGCAGATTTAGAGATCTCTAATTTTCTTAATTGCGCCCCTTCATTCGTGCATAAGGTTCGCCGTGAATTGGAAGCATCAGGAGGCGATACAGAATCGGTTGCGAAACGCAAAAAGCACGAACAACGTTCTGACACTGTCCAATCTGCAGAATTTTTAGAGCAAGTGCAAGCGATCATAGACGAGGACCCTTCAAAATCAATGAGGGTCCTTGCGATTGAACTTCATTTTTCTGAGCGCCTTATTCGTAGAGTTGTCCACGTGATGCGCAGAGGATAGTTCATGTCGGAAAGAACACGGGAACAGAGAGTTCTCCGATCAAAACGTCTTTTAAATCAAAAATCAAACACCCTGAGGCGCCTAAAATGTTATGGTTTTTTCCGACGAAAAAAATTTTGACCAGGATCAAAAGACCAATCGCAGAAATGACAGATGGCTATGTTCAAATCCTACGGAGGTTCCTGTTGTTATGCACACAAAATTTCCAGCTACTGTTATGGTTTTAGGTGTTGTCAGCAACGAAGGACATGTTTTGCCACCACACTTTTTTACTCAAAGACTTGGAGTGAACTCTGGTGCATACATCGAGGTTTTGTAGACGGTAGTGAAACGCTGGATAGACAATGTAAGCGGAGGCAGACCATACATTTTTCAACAAGATTCTGCTCCTTCACATAAAGCGATGGCAACACAAGATTGGATGGCCGAAAATTTTCATGACCACATAAAACCGAACCTATGGCCACTTACATAGCTCCCCAGACCTCAATCCTTTGGATTATTACGTATGGGGCGTAGCTGAGCGTGAGACCAATAAGCGTCCTCATAATACCACTTCTTCGCTGAAGACTGCTACCAATGCCGGTATGGTCAATATGAACAAGGAGCATTTGATTCGGGCATGTAATCGTTTCCGGACCCGGACTGAAGAGGTTATTGCTGCTAATGGCGATTTTATTGAATAACTTTATAGCCATATATTAACATAACGTTGTATAGAAAATTCCTGAAAATTCATTAAATTTTGTGAAAAATACAAGCTAATTAATTTTACTCTCAGGTTGTCCTCAAATACCGCAAGCACCCTGTATTTAGATTTTTAATCCATATTGTATTAAATTTTATTCTGCAATTTAGAATTTCGTTATGAAATTCTAATGAAAACCAACTGTGAATTGCGTCGAATATCAATTGTAAACCTAAAATGGTTAGAATTTAAACCAGAATGCATTATAAGGACATAGCTTTGCACATTTCTACCTGAAATATGCATTTCTTTTGTGGTTTTGACGATGCATGAATCACCAAGGAAGCTTGCATACGTTTTGTTTTCCTCGAAGCTCGAAGAGTCAAGTCGTTTGCCTTTAGTTCTCGAAGTTTTTGATGAAGATCAATAATTATGTGTGATTTGTTTGTGAAAGTAAAGTACAATAAAACTGTGAAATACGTTCAGTTAAGTAAGTGTACGGTGTCTGGAGATAACAACGCAAGATGCTCGGATTTCAAGTAAGTTCAACAATTATAGACAATTTTATTTTTTTAGTAACAGCAAAGAGACATTTTGTATGTATAGCGTTTTATCCTCGTGACAGGATGGTATTTGGTCCTGTATGTTTATAAATCCAAGAATGATGTTTCAATGTGCATAGAAGATAATCATGCATAGATGTAAGTATAACTTTTAGTCGGAATTTGTGTTGATCTCAACATAGCAATTATTTTTCTGTTTTCATAGTCAGCTTTATTGATAAACACGATTATGTTAATCGTGTGTCTTAATTCAAGGAAAAACTTTATCACTTTGAGACTAAGCAAGATTTTTCGATAAATTGTATCGCTAAATTTAACGCAGATTATCGTTTCTGAGTTAATATGCAAAATATATAGTTCCGTCTCTTACAGTTGCGTCTGAGTCCAATTTAATGGGAGACATTATGTTGAAATATCGTGATGTTGCGGCAATAAAACCCGAGAGATGATTAATGATTGATTGATCTGGACAACGTTTACTTTCAACAAGACAGCGCTACGTGCCACACAAGCTACGAAACCATTGATCTTTTACGGGAAAAGTTTCCGGACCGTGTTATCTCTCAAAGAGGTGATCATAATTGGCCACGAAGATCTTGTGATTTAACACCTTGCGACATCTTCTTTTGGGGCCACGTGAAAGACAAGGTCTACGCCAACAGCCCAGCGTTGATTCAAGACCTCAAAGACGGAATTCGTGAAGCTATCGAGGACATAGGGCAGCTTACTTTGCGATTTGGTTATGGAAAATTTCATGAAAAGGATATGGTCCTGTAAGCATGGTCGTGGTGGTCATTTGCCTGATGTTATTTTTGGGTATTAATGGCATATAATCTTTGTCTTTATAACGAAATAAATATCCGATCATTTATATTAAAAAATGGCATGTTTCTTTTAATATCAAAATAACACCTCTTATTGGAAAACCCTGTATAAGTGGTAAAAATTTGTTTATGATTCATAACAGTTTATGAGAATGTTATTTTTAAATTACAGATTGGAGTTCAGAAATAAGACCATTCCTGTGTCTTTTCAAGTTGCTACCATCAACTGCATTGGGAGTCAAGGGGAAGCACTTAAAGCGTTCTAACTTTCTGAAGGCAACACAAAAATTTGACACAAATTTTTGGTATATTTTGCCTTCCCCAGGACCCCCTAATTCATAAAATGATTTTTTTATTTCAGGTTCTAAAATTTCTAATCAAGACCTTTCATTTGATACTCCACTCGACTACCTTTGATTAAAAAATTTGTTTAAGGGCTAATTCGTTATTAAAATATTTTTAAATTTTTGGTAAGACCTTAACTTTTGAGAGACAATCACAAAAGACCTTTTCACAAAGTTTGAGCATTCTAGCTTCTATAGTTTCTGAGAAAACTAGCTGTGACGCACGGACGGACGGACAGACAGGTCTTTGTAAAAAAAAATTTTACAAAGACCTAAAAATGGGAGCGTTGAGAATAGTTTTGTTTTAAACTCAGTCATTGAAAGCACTCTCTTTGTTTTGACATATTCCAGCCATACGCACACATTCATTAAGTTTAACGTAGATGACAGACCGACTTCACTTCACTATTGTATTCCATACAATTAACATATAGTTTTCATTTCAATCAAAAAATTCATCTACATTTTTATATTTATTTCAAACAATTCAAAGGCATATTTAAACAAAAACAACTTTTTGACGACATGAATCGATGACTTGAGTTATGCATCCATTACATTTACTATAAATTATTCAAATAGATTAAATAAGTTATTGTTTTTTTTCAATACTTGGCCAACTAAATAAATTGAAAAAAAAACATCAGTAATGTTTATTTTCATGAAAATCCGAAGGAAACTAGTGTCAATATTGATTTGAAATATACATCAAACATAAACATGTATGTATTCCGTGTGGAGCAGCGGGTTAGGGCACACTCCGCTTGCAGAGCAGCTCCCAAGTTCAAACCTAGGTGGCGGCATCGAATTTATGCTTCTGATGCTGCTGTCGACTATCAGCCCACTCAGCTGTGATGGGTTGTTTTGGAAAAATTAGGTAATAATCCTATGGTTGAACGTGATATTGACCATATCACCTCGAATTCCGTTACGATCGTGGAATAAGATAACCTAACGATAGATCTCAACCTCATGGTTTGGATTTGGACTGTTGTGCGATGGATTATTATTATTATAAACATGTATTGTTGTTGAATTTCATGCAATTTAAATGGCTTTATCCTACTTGATTATGATTCGAATTTTACGAAATTTTTTGAGTGCAAGGATCTTATACTAATGCAGATTATCATCAAATTTAAGTAGTTTAAAAGTGCCGCTTCGATGTTGTAAGGGAAAGCGTAAAGTTGATAAATCATACTATGTAATAAACATAAGCAGTCGAGCAGCCCCGTGGTGATCAGGAGTGGCTGCTCCTGAAGAGATAAGGTGGTCACCCCGTCGAAACTGCTTAGTTTGTTGTTTTACTGGTGTGAAGTAAACTGCATCCGTCAAGTTTCCATCCTTTAGGCAGAGATGAGTGGTTCACTTCAGCCACTTTAACATCTTTAGGTTTGACATTCCCCTTGTAATGCAACGACCTTCTTCGGTGAAAGTAACGGTTGCTTTTTGTGTAATGTTTGCGTTTGTTTCAAGCCTCCGTGTCCGCTAACTTTAACGAGGCAAAAAAATATTGAATTACTGTAGAGTAGCTTAATTGACACCTAATAGAACTTTTCTAAAGACAATAAAAATTGATCGGTGCGTCTTGTAGAGTAGAGTACGCCTGATAAGTATTTTGTAGTGATAAGTATTTTGTAGTGTAGCTTCGTGGCTCGACAAGAACCCGCCTCATATGATCCCGCAAATGCTAGTCGTCAAGCACGCATACGCGGTCGTTAAGCGAAGCTAGTTAGCTGAGCTCGGTGTTGTTTATAGCTCGCTGACACTTATGCCAGACCATCGGCACCCGTGTCCTACACGGGCATTAAAAAAATCATTACAACTATTACTAGGAAAAGTAAGCAACCTTTGATGTGTAAGGCATTTATTGCCCTTATACTCACAGACACACTTCTGTAATTGTTTGGTTCAGATTCTAAAAGATCTAATCAAGATCTTTCATTTGGTACCCCACTCGACTATCTTTGATAAAAACCAAAATGTTTAAAAGCCACTTCAACACTATGGCACCCGCCTTCAAATTTTTCTAAATATTTGAGAGACCACCACTTTAGGCCTTTCCACAAAGTTTGAGTATTATAGCCTCTATAATTTCTGGGAAAACCTGCTGTGACGCACGGACAAATCAACAGACAGGACGCGAAATTAGTAGGTCTTGTGAAATTCGTTTTGCGAAGCCCTAAAAATGATTTTTCCCTTCAAATGCGTTTTTTTTTAAGAACTCGTAGATGTTATGTGGGAAACGAGGTGTGCTGGCAACCCGGGGCGGCTAGATGAAACAGCCGAGATGACGGGTGGGTGAACAACCGGTTGGTGATCACGATCAGCATGGCAGACTGGTGTTTGCGATGATTCGTATCGAAGATGTCGTGATAAACAGTTTCGCAGAGAGCCACTCCCATTATTCTTATATTGAATTTTGTTATCAATACAACCCCGCATAAATATCACTATATTAAATAAATATCCCTTTATCGAATCAATATCATTGTTATTATTACAATCCCACAGTTTGAGGGCTCAACCGGGATCGGATAATTGATGAATCGGATAGATCAAACTGGGAGTATAATAAAGTGCATTGATATTCAGACCCGCAGGCAGTGTAAATTCAGTGACAATTGAAGTAGAAAAGTGCAGTGATCATGTCGAAAAGAAAGTTAACACTTGGTTTTCGAGACAGATGACGGTAGAAAAATCGTAGACTACGTGAGTTCGGTGGGTTGAAATTTAAAGGCGAAGACAATGAAAAATGGGAAAACAAAGGAAAGTATATTCGGGATCATTTCGACGAAGTACAGTTAGAAACAGTAAGTGAAACAGAAAACAAAACAGCAGTTAGCTGTCCAGCTGTGTCGATGTTTGAACGATCTTGAGGTGTTAGAAATGGAAATCGATGAAGGGCGGTAGATAGAGGGCTGAAATGTGAAGACAAGTAGCGACAGCGACAACAGCACCAGCAAACGAGGGAGGAACAGAGGAAACGCGCTGATGCCGAACATGAGGAACTATTGTTGCTGCGAACACTAATGAGCATTAAACAGTGGCACATAAACGATGAATCGGAGTCGGATGACGAATTGGGCGATCTACATCAGTCGAGAATGAGAAAATCGCTCCGCGACGATTCCAAAACATTATTACAAGCTGAAAGAGTGCAGTCGTGAATTGGACTACGGAGGTTTCCGTGAAAGGAGTTTTCGATGAAAGTTAGTGGTACCAAACTACATCGGGTGTTGAGAGAACGAAAGAAGGAGAGTTCCGTTTCAATGGTGGAATATATGTTAGCAATGCAGGAGATGGCCGCTCGTGGTAATATAGATGAAGCGTCGCTGGTCGAGTACATAGTTAGTGGGATACGAGACAACGAGATTAACTAAATGATGCTGTATGGAGCTGAATACGTAAAGCAGCTGAAGAAAAAGCTGAACGTTTACGAGGACATAATAGAGAAAGCAATGGCCGTAGCCGATAGCTGATTAAGAGTTGTAGCTGAGAGTCGATCAAGAGCAGATACTATTGAGCTGAATAGCACAAAACCGAACAGTGGAGCTGGCATTGCAGTAAATAAAAAGTATTGTTTTAATAGTGGGTCAGCATATCATATAAGAACTGCGTGCACTTTCCCTACAAAGTTATTCAAGTGTCGTGAGTCTAGCCACATCCCCAAGGAGTGTCCGTTTAGCCAAACCCCTAAAGTCTTGAACGTTGCTGAAGTTAAGTTCGTCGATAATGCGCCGATGTTGAAAAATGTGTCAATTGGAGGAGTTTCAATAAGAGGACTTTTTGATACGGGCAGTGACGTGAATCTAATCAAGGAAAATGTGCTGCATACGTTACCGAATATTCAAATTGAACCAGCTGTTCGTTCATTCCTTGGATTCGGAGTTTCCGTTGCTGCGAACGGAAAGTTTCTGGCTGATGCCGTGGTGGATGAAGTTAACATGTCATTATGGTTATACGTTGTGTCAGATGGGGCCACGAGTGTTGATTCCGTGGTGATTCGTGGAATTGCTGCCGCTGCTGATATAATCATTAAAAGGGAAAGCTGTTGTGCTGAAGGCGAAGCAGTTGTTATGTCCATTGCAACATTAGAAGACGACGGATTACCACTAGAAGCCGAACCGCAGGGATATCAAAACGAGGGGCAAGAGTTAATCGAATCATAGAAGCCGCAGGTCGTAGCGGAGCCACTGTTTAAGATGCATATCGAGCTGAAGGAAAAAATGCCAGTCGTGGATCAGGCTAGTCGGCTAGATTTTATTGAACAGGAGGCACTCGAGTCACAGATTTCTCAAAGGGTGATGAATGGAGTTATTCGACCATTAACATCGCCGTAAGCTAGTAGAGTATTCATCGTAAGGAAGAAAGATTGAACGCCACGAGTTTGCGTCGACTACAAAGATCTGAATAAGAAGGTCATTAGAGACATTTTCCCAACTCCGTTGATAGAGGACGTCATCGATAAGCTGCAAGACGCACGTGTGTTTACAACAACAGACTTAGAAAATGGATTCTCCCATGTAGCAGTCGATGAATCAAGTATTGGATATACGGGATTTATCACCAACTAGGGGCGTTTCGAGTTCATGTACGGATTTTGTAACTCGCCAGCTGTGTTTTTATTTATTTTCAACCTCCTGATTCAAGAAGAGATCGTGGTAGCATACATGGATGACGTCATAGTGCTCGCCAAAGATGAAAAAGAGGGCGCGCGGCGCTCGAAGTACGTATTGAAAGTTTTCATGAAGCATGGGCTCCGGATCAAATGGAAAAGGTGCCGATTCCTGCAGCGCCAGATTGACTTTTTGGGGCACCAAGTAGCAGATGGAACCGTCACGTCAAGCAAGCAGGTTGTCCGGGCAGTAACAAAATTTCCATTGCCACAAATTATTAAAGCTGTGCAGTCCTTCCTGGGATTAACCAGGTACTTGAGAAAGATCGTATTAAATTCTGCAGTGATTACTCATCCGATGTCGAGCCT
This sequence comes from Odontomyia ornata, assembly GCA_963969285.1. Classification (NCBI taxonomy): domain Eukaryota; kingdom Metazoa; phylum Arthropoda; class Insecta; order Diptera; family Stratiomyidae; genus Odontomyia; species Odontomyia ornata. The sequence goes on from OZ017739.1 coordinate 141,494,940, forward strand.
TTTAAGGAAAGACGTGGCATTCCGCATGGAGTCGTCGCAAATAGATGCAGTAACACAGTTGAAAGCTGCTATCACTAGTTGCCCTATTTTACAAATTTATCGACGAGGAGTCGAAGCAGAGCTGCATACGGACGCTTCAGCTAGAGGATTTGGAGCTGTCTTGTTCCAGCGAAGCGAAGATCAACAGGTGTACCCTATATACTATTATACAGGGTTTTCCAATAAGAGGTGTTATTTTGATATTAAAAGAAAAATGCCATTTTTAACAAATATAAATGATCGGATGTCTATTTAATTATAAAGAGGAAGGTATGCCGTTAATAGTGGAAATAACATCAGGCAAATGACCATCACGACCACGCTTACAGGGCCATATTCTTTTCATGAATTCCATCTTTCGAGGTCTTGAATCGACGCTGGGCCGTTGGCGTAGACCTTCTCATTCACGTGGCCCCAAAAGAAGAAGTCGCAAGGTGTTAAATTACAAGATCTCAGTGGCCAATTGTGACCACCTCTTCGAGAGATAACACGGTCCGGAAACTTTTCCCGTAAAAAATCAATGGTTTCGTAGCTTGTGTGGCACGTAGCGCCGTCTTGTTGAAAGTAAACGTTGTCCAGATCAATATCATCCAATCCCGGCCTTAAAAAATAATTAATCATCTCTCGATAGCGCAATCCATTCACCGTAACTGTTGCTCCAGCCTCATTTTTGAAAAAGTAAGGTCCAATGACTCCGCCGGACCATAAACCGCACCAACAGTCACATGCTGAGGATAGAGAGGCTTTTCAACAATAACTCTTGGGTTTCCCGAGCCGCAGATGCCACAATTTTGCTTGTTGACGAAGCCACCGATGGAATTCCGGATAATTTTCATGAATTTCAAGGACCCAATCAGCAAAGACACGACGTTGTTGATGATCGACCGGCTTGAGTTCTTGTGTTAACTGAACTTTATAAGCCTTAAGACACAAATCTTTATGCAAAATACGGTGTAATGACGTTTGTGGAATGTCTAATTCCAAAGAAAGACGAGGAATGGACAAACCTGGGTTTTCTTCAACACTTTCGGCTGCAGCAGCAATATTTTCGGCTGTTTTGAGTGACGCGCACGGGTTTTACTCTACACATCACTAAGTTGTCCCAACAGCTCGAATTTTTCCACCAATTTCTGTATTGCGGTCCGACAAGGTGCTTCACGACGGCCCAAAAATGTTCAAGTTTTACGAACCGTCTCTGCCAAATTTTCACGATTTTTATAGTAGATTTTAATAATTTCAATACGTTGTTGAAGCGTGTATCGTTCCTATTGTATTGTTCGCGTAGTTTCTACTTGGCAAATGTAAAAAAATGACAGCTTCAAAAGTGACATCTACCGAAATAGCGGACTATTCAAAATAACACCTCTTATTGGAAAACCCTTTAGCGGCAAAACCACTAGTGCTGACGAGAGTGCTCATACGAGGTGGGACAAGTAATGAGACTGATTCCATGAAAACCGTATATTTAAAAATTATTCTACAACTCTGCCATCCCCTTCAAAGCAGTCCCCTTGGGCAGCTATACAACGATTCCAACGCGTTTTCCATGCTTCGTAACATTTCTGGAACGATTCGACTGGGATGTCCGCGAGTACCCTCGTCACGCCCGCCTGGGTGTCCGTAATCGACTCAAAATGGGTTCCTTTGACCACCGATTTTGTTCTAGGGAACAAAAAAAAAGTCACAGGCCTATAATAACTGGATCAAGCAGCCTGGAATCGTTTTCCACTTGTTCCAAACAGTCTTCTGCGACGGTCATTCGATGCTGCTTTTGCACCTCAGAAAGGTTCTTTGGAACCATCTTCGCGCACAACTTTTTCATCCCAAAATCGTCGGTTAAAATTTGTCTGACTGTTTCACGGTTCGAACTGTTAAACGCCGATCTTCACGGATTAGGGCGCGCACACGCTGCGCATTCGCGTCAGTCCGCACCCCGACTGGTCTCCCACTCCGCGCCTCGTCCTCCACGCTTTCACGCTCCTCCTCAAACTCTTTATGCCATCGAAACACCTGGGCACGACTAAGAGCACTATGGACTTTTGCAATTTTAGCGTACGTTTTCGAAGCTGTTTCGCCCAATCTGGGGGTAAATTTTATCGCGACGCGTTAGTCTTGATATCGTTTCTCCATTTTCGTGACCAGCCCCACCAACACACGTCTACTCAAGACGACACAGCAGGCGAACTAAACAAGCTAGGGCGATGGTAAATATATCAATGGAGAGGGGAAGGATGCCGGGGAAAGGGAAGGGAATTTCAAGGTCATTACTTAATTGCCACACCTCGTAGTTATCTGCAGGTCAAGGCTGTCTATTTGGCTTTCAGAAAACTCAGACACTATCTATTGGGAATCCATTTTAAGTTGGTCACTGATTGCAGTGATTTTAGGCAGACGATAGAAAAGAAGGAGTTATCACTGGCAGCCTTCGAGATGGGTGATGTATATTCAAGATTTCGGCTCTGAAGTGGAGCATCGAGCTGGAAGTCGTCTCCTGCACGCTGATGCATTAAGCCGATTTCCCACGATTATATATTTGATGTGAGATGAATTTATAGTCAGGTTGGAGCGAGCGCAAGCGAGGGATCCGCATATCGAAGCTGTTAGAAAAATGTTGGAATCGAATACAAATTACGACGTTTATGTGTTAAAGGGATCATTGCTGTTCAAAGGAGTTGACGGAAGAGAGCTGTTATGCGTACCGAAAGCGATGGAATCAGAAGTGATTCGATCAGTACACGAACGGAGTCATTTTGGCGTATGAAAGACGCGGTTCCAAATTGAGAATGAATATCACATCTTGAGTTTGAAGAAGGAGGTTGAGAGGCATTCAGAACTGTGTGCGGTGCATTCTGGCAAGTAGCAAGGCCTAAAGGCAAGAAGGGTTGCTGCATTGTCTAGACAACGGTGATCAACCATTAGACACTCTTCACGTAGATCATTTGGGGCCGATGGACGCAACCAGTGTCATACCGCTATATATTCGCTGTTGTGGACGCTTTCTCGAAATACACTTGGCTGTTTCCGACAAAAACGTTGTCTACCAATGAAATCTTGAGGAAATTCGCCGAGATCCAGAGTAGCTTTGGAAACCCGAGACGGTTAATCAGTGATCATGGGGCTGCCTTTATGTCCGCAGCTTTTAAGGAGTTCTATGACCGGCAGAACATGTATCATCTGTTAACAACTACCGGAGTGCCGCGTGGAAATGGTCAGGTTGAACGAGTCAATGCCAATATAGTGCAAGCGTTGAAGAAGCTGGCTATCGAGCATCCTGCGAAATGGTTTAGGTATGTGGACCTTTTGCAATTTACGATGAAAACAAGTTTCCATAGAGCCACTAAAACTACGCCGTTCGAGCTACTCTTTGGGGTGCGAGGCAGGGGTGCAGAGCATACTGACATTTGACCGACGAAAGAGGAACTACACGTGCAACATTGTAATGCCGAGAGAGACCAGAGGCGAAATGAAGCCAGATAACATATCCAGAAAATCCAACAGGAGAACCGCCAGCAGTACAAGAGTCGTATGCCAAAAAACTTCTATAGGGTGGGGGACCTTGTCGGTATCAAAAGAACGCAGTTTGTTGTCGGTAGAAAGATAGCCAGTGAGGTTTTGGGGCCATACGAGGTTACAAAAGTTAAAAGAAATGGACGATACGACGTTGTCAAAGCCAGTGCCGATGCCGAGGGTCCGAAGATTACTAGTACAGTGCTGACCACATGAAACCGTGCCGCCATTACGGCGACTATGAAGACGAAGGTTCTCATTGGAGACGGATGAAGTTCAGGATGGCCGAATGTGGGAAACGAGCTGTGCTGGCAACCCGGGGCGGCTAGGTGAGACAGACGAGATGACGGGTGGGTGAACAACCAGTTGTGATCACGAACAGCGTGGCAGACTGATGTTCCCATCACTCTTATATTGAATTTTGTTATCATTACAATCCTGCCTAAATATCACTATATTAAATAAATATTCCTTTATCGAATCAATACCATTGTTATTATTACAATCCCACATGTTATGCTTCCACTTCATAGATGGAATGCTTCGGCGGCTCAAGTTATCTTTCAGTCGAAGTTATCATTTGCTTTAATCTTTATTAGTAATCTTTTCAGTTGTTTACAAAACGTATGCTTAGGATTAGAGTTCAATAAACTCGCGAAATCGCGCAGAGATAAATTGCTTAAAGGGGCAGTAAATGCATCAAATCCGTACCTTGGGAAACTCCTCAAGTAACAACACTTCTAAAAGATATCGAGCGGGTTGACCATGTCTATCAATGATAGGCCAGTTAGGTGTAAGGAAGCTTATAGGGAATTTCACGCTAACTAGTATCAGATAATTTATTTTGTTGGAAACTTTGAGATTTCATATTAATGCCTATACTATTTTGTTTCTTATTCTCTTTCACTGCGTTGATTCCAATGAAGGGAATATTCCATGTAAACAAAATACATAAGCGCTTTAAAATATATTCAATTTTCTAGCTTCATTGTTCACACTTTGCTTTCTAATATAAGTGCGTGATTACAATTCAAAAGTCTTAAATCGGAGCTGAGATACATTAATGGGCTATAAATTTCAACAAATTGCTTACAAATGCTCCCGCATGTATGCGTGAACATGGGGGCATATGTTGTGTCAGTGAAAGAGGAAATTATGTTTCTCTACGGTAGGCTGACGGCGCATGCATATATTCATTCAAATCAATCGAGCTGATGAATTTTAAGTTCCGCTGTTACAAAACCAATCAAATAATGAATGCATGTGCTCTAAAAAAATTCATGGTTGACAAGTTTTTTTTACATACGAACAAATGATAATGGCGATAGCTGAATGAATACTTAATTTTCAGCGGTGATGTGATAACTTAAGTTTTGATTAGACTATTGGTGGAAAATTTTTGATCGAAAGCTTACGAATATTATTAATTTATCTAAGTTCGGAAGAGAAACAACGCATAAACCAAGTAAAATTTTTGAACACCTTATTGTTTGCAGATAGAGTTTATTATAATTATATTTTCTGAGTTCAATGCTAATAAAAAATGATGAAAGAAACCCAAACGGCCAGAAAATTATTGAATTTGTGATTATTAGAATCGAAAACCGACGGCTAGAGTTTTTTTTCAAGAGTTTCTATCATTCAACCGTCATATAATAACCAAATAAACAAAAAAATTTCGAGCAACAATTAATTACGTAAATGGAGTTTTTATTCAATTTAATTCATTCTAATCTCATACCACAACCTTGAACTCAATTCGCTGACATGTTATCGTATAAACAAACCTTACATTACACTGCCATCTACAGAAAGGTAGTTAAACATGTTTCAAAAAGCGCCCATGCTTAGGCGAATATCTAAGACTCCAATTTTCGAAATTGAATTCGCCGTAGCATCCATTCAAAACAGCGAAGCACGAAAACAGTAAATCGAGAGGCGAAACAGCGAGAATGGGAATGATGCGAATAATGGTTTTCAGCTTTAGATTTTCGTTTCGTTTTTCAATTAATTTATCAACGGTTCACTTACCTGATAAATTATCCAGCATAAACGTGAGCAGCCTTTGAGTCCCGTTGGGTTCATTATAAATTGATAGAAATTCTTTACCAAGCGGATTTCCATGCAAACCAAGAATATTTAAATGAAATAGTTTTCCAATCTCGTAGGGTAATGCACGAAGATAATTATTGTTAAGTAATAATTCCCTGGAAAAAAAAATATTTTTATTTAAATTACGTTTGAAAGTTGAGGTTTTATGGAAAAAATTGGTGTATTGATTTTGTATAGGTTTTTCACATTAAGTTAACCCATTTGCAAATGAAATCCACTATTTTACGAATAAATTCATCTTTTCCAAGAAGAAATTAACCCTTCTGCAAATGAAATTCATTTTTTTACAAATTAAATTTAAACTTTTCCATATGAAATCCACCTTTTGTCATATGATGTACTCTTGCAAGTAAATTAGGTTGAACAAATCTAATGATTTTATAATATTTCGGGAGTAAGGGGGCTTCCTTCTTCCGTGCTTCTAAGATACTGAAGAACGGAGCACCCTTACTTCTGAAATACGAGTATATTGGGTTGTTCGAAAGTGAGTATGCCGCCGAGAGGGTACGTTTTAAACAATCCGCGACTGGTCGATTACGTGTTGCTGTTCGGTACGCGGTGCCGGCGTTTTTAGTTAAAGTAGATTGATTCGGTTTTGGGTTCGAGTAGTTTATTACTGGCACTGCATCGGTGAATAATAGGAAATGCATGGTTTTTGGTTGAGGAGGTTTTTTGCTGTTCTCTTTCTTTTGGACGGCAGGTACGGTCAGAAAGAAATGGAAACGAATTAGATTGAAGTAGAATAGTCGCTTAGTTGGAAGTAGTTTTTGACGCGTTTTAATCGGGCATTTGATTCGGTGTCTGATAATATTGTATTCGGACTAGTCGGCTTGCGGAAGATCTGCGACTGAAATTCCTCTTCGAACTTGCTAGACGGGCAGCATCCACCTCGGAGTAGACTAAGGGTGTCCGGACTTGTCAGCCTGATGGGTACCATCCGTTGACACAAACCAAGACTTCACGTCTACAACTGAAGACAGGTCGGTTTGAATTTCCTTCGAAAAATCTCGAACGAACGAGAATGTATTTAAAAACCATAACAATCTCCACAATTTGTTTCAGATTTTTCGGTATACAGGTATCCAATCGCCAAGGGGAGACACAATTTTTTCTTTTTTTTTTTCTAATACCGGATATCGAAAGATATCAGCAATACCTTTGATACCCTACTCGACTTTGTTCGATGAAAAAATTTTTTAGGGATCACATCCTTATATGAAGAGATCTTCTTAAAATCCCCTGGGATTTTTTTTTCACTATGGAACTTTAATTAATCAGAAACTTCTGAGCTGTGTAATAATCGAGCAGTCGCCTAGGCAAACTGCTCGAAAAACAACATAATACTTTATCCAATTTTAATTGTAAATTAAAAAAAAATAAATATTTAAATTTGCAGTCAATAACTTTGTTTATTTGATATCCGCAGGCCAATCCTCTTTTTTCTTTAAAAGCCGTCGGGCCTTGCTTAGTTGTGTGAGCAGACGCGTTTCGACTACTTTGAGTCATCTTCAGTGTCCAAAGGATGTGTTGAAGGGAGCGACTTTATATAGTCGTAGGACGGGTAATTAGCGAATAGGTAATTAGCGGATGGGTAATTAGCGGATGGGTAATTAGCGGATGGGTAATTAGTGGATGGGTAATGATGTCAGGAAGTAAATTACTCAATTATATCAGGAAGGGGGATATTATGTTTTTGTTTTTTTGCTTGTTGGCTGTCCGTTTGTTCTGTTTCATCTCGTTTCCGTTTTCGTCTAAGAGTGTGGTCTAGGACTGAGAAAATTGCGTCGGAATTGGTAACAAGTTGTTCGTTGATAATGTCACCGTCTGTCTTTCTATGTTTATAAATTTCAAGCCTTTCTAGGATGTCTGACATGCAAGGACTGCGACATGGTATATATAGGAAGAACAACACGAAAACTAACGACAAGATACAAAGAGCACCTACGATCTTTCTTATACAACAAGGCAGACTCCAATTATGCGACGCACCTACAAAACCACGCACATGAGCCTGATGCTATGTCAAACTCTATGAAATTGCTACACAAACAAAACAAAGGACCGAGACTTGACATCCTAGAAAGGCTTGAAATTTATAAACATAGAAAGACAGACGGTGACATTATCAACGAACAACTTGTTACCAATTCCGACGCAATTTTCTCAGTCCTAGACCACACTCTTAGACGAAAACGGAAACGAGATGAAACAGAACAAACGGACAGCCAACAAGCAAAAAAACAAAAACATAATATCCCCCTACCTGATATAATTGAGTAATTTACTTCCTGACCTCATTACCCATCCACTAATTACCCATCCGCTAATTACCCATCCGCTAATTACCCATCCTACGACTATATAAAGTCGCTCCCTTCAACACATCCTTTAGACACTGAAGATGACTCAAAGTAGTCGAAACGCGTCTGCTCACACAACTAAGCAAGGCCCGACGGCTTTTAAAGAAAAAAAAAATTTAAATTTGCAATTAAATTTCGTTCACGGCAACCCATTTGCAATGCAATTTATGAAAATGAATTGCGGTATCACGCGATGGGAGATACCGGTTGGATGCAAGCAGAGGGCTCGCGAAGAAACCACCGGTGCGACACACAAGAATTCTGATTTTGTTCGCCACATACTCGTATTGCAGACGTCTCGAAAAATCGGTTCTCGCGTTAAGTCAAGCATGGTGAGATCGTCAGTGAGGACTGGGCGCATTATTCTGCCTGTGATCTGCGGGTTTGATTTTAGTATGTATCCAACGTTCCCGGGAATCATTTTCATGCGGTATGTGGGAAGGTTGGAAAACGTTCAACCGAAGTGGAATTGTATCGGACGCGGTTCTAATGTAATGATGTAATGTGTAAACCTACTTTGTGTTTTTCAAGCTTTTTGTGTACGAACAGAACCCCAGGGGGCTTGCTAGGGCTCTAATTTATATTCATTTAGCCGCACTCCCCCAAATCTTCGGAGCCGGCCACACTGCATTCGATATGTATAATTTATTAGCCGCGTTGGCATGGATATCGGAATGAAGAAGTGATACCGAAGTGAGTACGCTTGCTCGAGGGCAAACAGCAGCGAAAGTGGTTCAGCACTGAAATCATGAACGGAGCGTTTTGGTTTTGTGAGTTGAATTGAAAACGAATCGTCAATACAATTGGACGTATATTTTGGCGGTGCAATTGATATTTGCCTGTAAACATATTGGAAAACTACCTAAACAAGATTGTCTTTGAATATGGATATTCTCTAATATATTAGCTTAATTGTTCCCTTAAAAGAGTACTGTTGTGCAGTGTTTTACCCACAAATTTCACAAGCAAACTGCTCGGGAACCTTCCTATCCTCTACTTGTGGTTTTATTTGGCAGATTTAGAAAAGTAAATTTCCATTCATAATCGTCATTTGTAAAATAGGTTTCCTTCTCATTATTATCATTAAATATATTTTTGTTTTATTTTCATTGATTTGTGGCCCTACTAGTTTTGCTTCGCTATCAAGCAAAGGCTGCTATTTGGCTCAACTTGTATACTAATGTAACTCGTTTATCGACAGGTAGCTTCGTTATGGCGTACTCCAGAGCCAAATTGAATAGCAATGGGGCCAGCCTATTTCCCTGCTTTAGTCCGATATTTGTGTCAAAGACATCGGTGAGTTGGCTATTGATACGGGCTTGGGACGTCGTCAACGCCATTGTCATTTTAGTAAGACGGACTAATTTGGCTGGGATGCCAAAGCAAAGCATTATTTGGCATAAAACGTTGCCATCAATACTGTCGTATGCTTGCTTAAAGTCAACGAAAATTTGATGCACGTCTAGGTTGAACTCCCAGCATTTTTCAAGTGCCTGCTTGACTGTGAACAATTGGTCTATTGTCGATCTACCTGCTTCACAATAATGCTGTTGGCATATGATTCAATTTTATTTTCTAAGATCTTTGAAAATATTTTGTACGCCGTACTAAGCAGTGATATGCCTCTATAATTTTCGCACTGTAGCTTGTCACCTTTTTTGTGGATAGGGAATATAATTGATTGGCTTCACTCTTTCGGCATGTGATCTTTTTTCCAAATGTGCTGGATGACTTTGTGAATATCTTTATGAACATTGCTGCCACCATATTTGATGAGCTTCATTGGAATTTCATCAATGCCCGGCGCTTTATTATTCTTTTGGGAACACACTTCATCCAGAGTTGGTGGGGCCAATGGAAGCTCTCCGTAGACACCAATAGGCTCGTTTGTTGTGGAGCTATGCGGAGAATGAAGGAGGTTCTTGAAGTATGATGCCCATCTTTCCTTAATTTTGGTTTCATCAGCGATGATATTGCCGACGTCATCACGACAGAGCGTGGTTTTGGGCTGATAGCCTCGTTTCAGGCTTTTCGCAACTTTGTATGCTTCTCCTATGTTGTTGCTCGCTAAACTTACATCTTTACTTCTCAATTGGTCGTCATAGTATTTTCTTTTCTTAATTCTAATTATCTTATTTGCTACTCTTCTGAGATTTTCAAAGTGATCTGTCTTCGTCTTTTCCTACCCATGTAATCTATGCCTGATTCTTTTTGTACAACGCGTTTGGCACTCATTATCGAACCATTCATTTCTCGGGCCGACTGTCTGTTCTGCCGCTATTTCCATCCAGAGCTCGTTGCTTGTCTTTAACGATGGGTCTGATAAGATGGGAGCCCGCTGGTTGTCAAGGGTCTCCGTGAAATTTTAGGCAACAGACCCAGTTTGGAGCCTTTCGATGTGAAATTCTTGTAGCAGGCTGGTCTTCGCTGAATATGCCTTTGACATACGACATCGATAGGTTTATTTGATCAAGTAATGATCTGAGTTACAATTGGCTCCTCGGTGTGTACGGACGTCAAGTATGCTCCAGATGCATCGTTGTTGGATCAGAGCATGGTCAATCTGGCTTTGTGTGTTGCCATCCAGTGATACCCAGGTCATTTTATGAATGCGTCGATGTGGGAAGCAAGTCGAACGTATGACTAGATTTCTTCTACATGCAAAGTCAATCAGGCGCTGGCCGTTGTCATCCGTTTCATTGTGGAGGCTATATCTCCTAGTGTTTCCCCGATGAGATAGCTCACTGCCAACCTTACCGTTGAAATCACCCAAAATTAATTTTGTTTCATTTGTAGGCAATGAGCCGACGAGTCTTTCCAGGTGATTGCTGAATGTTTCCTTCGTTTCTTCGTCCTTTTCTTCGATCGGGGCGTGAACATTTATCAGCCAGATTTTGAAGAATTTCGCTTTTATACGGATCGCACACAACCGTTCATTGACTGCCTTAAAATCAATAACGTGCGATTTGAACTCCTACTTTTGAATAGTTTGTGGGAGCTCTCGTCTTGAATGTCGTTTCCAGTCCGGTTCGTTTCCTGGATTGCCAGTATTTTTATTTATATTGACTGGCCTGTTGTAAAAGGTGTCTTAACAGCGCCTGGGTAATTGAGTGATACAACCATCCTTATTTTAGGGATTCGCTTTTTTGTCAAAATGACCATTTCGGTTTTCTCTAGTGCTAAACTGAACACGCAAGCAGTCATCCAGTCTCTCACTAGGTGCATTAGCATTCCTACCATAAGTTGCGCTTGTTCAACGGTGCGTCCAGCGACTAGAGCCGCAACATCATCCGCATAGCCGATCAAGCGAAACTCATCCAGTCTCAGTAGCTCGTCGTAAGACACGTTCCACAAGTCTGGACCAAGGATAGACACCTGGGCAACATGTAATGATTTAACGTCTACGTGCGAACGCGGAACCGACCTCTCACCGGCTCTAGACGTTAAGTCTGAGTAGTGCCAACGGACGGTACCAACCGGTCAACCAATCCGTGCACCGTATGTTCTGTTTAATCGTTCGCTGTCGGCCAAAACTCCTTAAAACTGTTTATGCGTGGCGGCCACTACCTCCACACTTCAATTCACTGCCATGTGGCTGTCAATCTCTGTTGGCATCCCACGACAAAATAGACGTGGGATGTGCACTGGTCGCAACCAACGTAAAATGACAAGCCACCTAGCAGCAAAGTGTGTTGGCAGTGGTCACCAGCGGCGTCGCATGATTCATTACAGGGCAGTGTCCACGATGCCTACCAGGTATGGGGAGACTGAAGGAAACGCTGATTGGCCCTATGACGTTTTTTTTTTCAACGTCGTAGGTGTTTGGCATGGTAGCTCCCAGCTCCCTTCCGGACATGTCCGCAATGAGGTACCGCGTGGGACTTAAAACTTGTAAGACTCGACACTTCACGAACTTCTTGTCTAGCTTAGCAGTGTAGTGCCGACCTGCTTCACTTTGTCTAAAATTCCGTCGGCAGATTTCGTCGCCTGCCTTGAAGCCAGAAGGATGGGATCGCAGATTGTACCGCTCCTCCCCCACCCGTCTACTGTCTTCAATCCTCTCCCGGATTTGTTTTCGTAGAATTTGGAGTTTCTCGTGCGGCTCCAGCACCACTATTGGGTCTTCCAACCCTTTCAACTGCCGCAATAGCCGGTACGAGTTTCCGTGACAAATCATATGCTGGCATAACACGGCAAAGTATGGGGAGATGCCTGTGGTGGAGTGATAAGACGAACGCAGGGCACAGCTGATGGCGGAAATCCTGCGGTCCCAATCCTTCTGATCCGGTTGGACGTAGGCCCGAATGGCGGCTCTGAGGGTGCGGTTCAATCGTATTTAATTACATTAATGATAAAGCAATAGAAATCGATCTTAAATTAAATTTTTAAATCTTTAAATATGACTAAAACTTAAGACTAAATTAGTGGCCGATAGTGGCGAGCTATTAAAAGTGGGAAAAAAAATATTGAACAGCTACTTTCCCTTCCAGCAGTCGACTTCTTCAAAGGGAAATGAGAGTGCGTGGTAGTCTACCGAAGAAAGGGTGCTTTCGGTCGATTTACAAAAATTTATCCCCTAAACCCACATACATTACAAAAACCGTCTCTAAACAACGTTAAATGACTCGACGAGACAAGTGGTAGAGCAACCGTAACAGCTTAGTACGCGGTCAAAATTCCCGACGCGTGGAAGCATTCCGGGCATCGCAACTCCAGCATACGCCACCGAATGTTGAACCGATACCACTCGTCTATCACGCATACGAAATAAGTAGAATCCTTCCGCGACATAAAGGCAAGGTAGCCTTCTATTTTCTTGAGAGTCCAGGCCGACAAGAGAAACCCCATCTGGCTGACAGTTCCATCAAGAAAATAGAAGGTCCTTACAGGGGTTAGCCTGGGACAACACATCGGAAGGATTCTGTCGCGAAAAAAAAATCAAACAAAGGAGAGCGGAAGCTACAACTCACGTGAAGCGACTGCTAGTGTGTATCACACAACTCCACTGCTCCTGTTTGTGAGGCTCGAGTACCAAAGTACCTTACATCCTCCGTAAAGGACCAACTCGTCAGAAGACGCGAATCTCTTATCCCCTTAGGATGTTTTGGCACCACGTTGGGCGTTGGGCGTCTACGTGCGAACGCGGAACCGAGCTCTCATCGGTTCTAGACGTTAAGTCTGAGTAGTGCCAACGGACTATACCAACCGGTCAACCAATCCGTGCACCGTATGTTCTGTTTAATCGTTCGCTGTCGGCCAAAACTCCTTAAAACTGCTTATGCGTGGCGGCCACTACCTCCACACTTCAATTCACTGCCATGTGGCTGTCAATCTCTGTTGGCATCCCACGACAAAATAGACGTGAGATGTGCACTGGTCGCAACCAACGTAAAATGACAAGCCACCTAGCAGCAAAGTGTGTTGGTAGCGGTCACCAGCGGCGTCGCATGATTCATTACAAACACTCGATGTAACTTTCATCCTTCGTTGGCCCTGTGTCGTGTCGTAAAGCAGGCTTCGATCCGTCAGGTAGTCCCTCAAAAGCCGAATTAGATATTCCGGAACTTCAAAAGGATTTCCAGCGTATGCAGAATATTCAACTATCTAGCGGAGTTGAAGGTGTTCCTTATGTCGAGTGTCACTAACAGGGCTATCCGTCACTTGATGATGCTATATGCCTCTGCCTTTTCGACCGCGATCACCACCTCTGGAATTGCATCAATGGTGGAGCGTTCTGCTCTAAAGCTGTACTGCCGAGGAGATAGGTCCCCAGCAGCACAAATCGCGTCAGTGAGTTTAACTTTGATGAGCATCTCTAGCACTTTCCCAGCAGTGCCTACTATGCATAACGGGCGATATGCAGACGGCGATCTGGAATTTGCGTTCTCCTTGCTGATCTGCACAAGCCTCGGCAGCTTCCATCGTACTGGGAAAACCCCGTCCAATATGCAAGCGTTGAATGTGCTGAGCAGCAAGTCAGGACAATGGTGACAGACAAGTTTATTTATTTATTCCATCTAACAAACTGAATAATCCAACAACAAAATGGAACGCAAAGAATAAATATAGCAATATTTCAATGAAAAAATAATAGAATGACGATAGTTGTAAGTTAAACTAGTAGTAAGCCTGTTAGTTTTTTTGCAACACGTCAGCTGGAACACCATCTGGACCTGGAGCCTTCCTTGCTTTCAGTGAAAGGACTGCCTCTCTCAGTTCTGGCTGTACGAAGACTGGACACTCGACTGCTGTTTCACCATGGACAGCGTCAACACGGACGGAATGGGTGAGGGAGAGTGCCCGCACTATCTCGTCCATCTTTACCGCATCATGTATGCAGGGTTTCCATAGGGCTAGTTTCTAGCCAACGTCCCACGGATCCTTGTTCACATTGTCTACTAGATCCTGCCAGCAGCGAGCCTTGGTGTTGTCAATCATTTTGTGAAGGCATTTCCTGGCCGACTTATATGCTGCTACCCCGTCGCATACCTTGTCACGGTTCCATGCTCGTTGAGCCTCACGCCGTAACTTGTGACATTCTTTTCGCTTCTCAGCGATTTTAGTCGATCACCAGTACACTGGGGGCTTGCCGTGCCGTGGTTGTCGGCGGGGCATATAAGCGTTGCAAGCAGTCGTGATGATGCTCATAGTTGTGTTCACCACGTCTTGAGCTGCCAATTCCTCCATCCACTACGATCTCTCTGCAGCGGAGCACCTCGTCCATCCTTCCGATGGTCCACCCAATTGTAGAAAGTTGAGAGCACCGACGTCGGGAGACCACTGATCTCGACAGAATGCACTGATGATCACTGGCCGAGTAGTTCTCTAATACTCTCCAATTGTATATCTTCCGTACTAAGGACTCTGAGACGAATGTCATGCCCGGGTTGGCTCCTTCACAACCAATATGGCGGAAAGCCGGCATGTTTCCGGTGTTTAGTACGACGAGCATCGTCTGGGCGCCATTTCTAGGATTCGTTTTCCCCGCGAATCTGTTTGAGGCATGTCCCATACTATTGCTTTAGCGTTGAAGTCTCCTCCAACGAGCACGTTGCCGTCTGAGTTCAAAACAACGCCCTCCAAAGCATTAAGCTTGGTTTGGAAAGATGATATCGATTCGTTCGGCGTTAGGTACACACTAAAGAAGATGACCCTGAGCACCGAACCCACACGAAAGTATCCCCCCGTCCATAAATCTCCGCCTGAAAATCACTGATCCGAACCCAGATGGCGCCAGTACCAGTTTAATCAGGATACCACGATGCATAATTTTGATCTCGATGTTGCTCACTCAGCAGCAAAAAGTCGGCTTTCATGTCCCTCGCAAACAGCTCAAGCAGGTTTTGGGCGGTTGAACTGCGATGTAGGTTTAGTTGCAGGATGCGGGTCATCGTAGCTCTGATTTTGCCTTGGCTAGCATCAGCATCCTTGCAAAGAATAGAATGTGCCTCCTTTTTACACTCTTTTCTTTTGTGTCCCATTTCACCGCATTTGTTACATAGGAGTTCTATTGGGTCCTTTGCATACTTGTTCGGTGTGACCATAGCCAAAGCATTTGAAACATTGAAGAGGCGTTGCTCTTCGCCGTATCCTGCAGACAACCCACCCTATTCTTACTTTGCCCTTATTCAGAAATCGTTCGGCATCCTTTTTGGTCGTCAATGATGGCTATGCGTTGTCCCCTTTGGTTGTCTGGTGTCAGCCTCAATTAGATCCTGCCCACGCTAGAGAACTCCCTTTTGATGGGCTCCTCTACCTCCTCTACCTCGGCCAGGTCCGTGACGCAGTCAATGTCTCTAATTTCGATCGTTGCTATCGGCTCGAGCGAGACTATAGTTGCGCTTTTGCCGATAACTTTCTTTACTGCGTCGCAGAATGCTTCTTTATTGTCTGCCTCAACTCCGAATTCGACCAGTATGTGGCTTGACCGCGTTGGTCGTAAAGCTTTAAAGGCAGTGGTGGTTTTTTCGCTCCTTTTGTGAGAACTGTCTGGAACCCTTGATCTGGCGTTCCACGTCCATCAAGTGCCTCTTCCTTCCTTCTTTTATCCCGATTTCTTTAGATTGGGCTAGACACTTTTATTGATGTTTGATGGTGAAGCTATCTGCGCTCGCCCTTTAGGCTTAGCCCTCAACACTTCTTTAACCTTCTGCTCCTCTTGGGGCTTCTGATCCACTTCGGCCTTTACCAGCACTTCTGATAATGCTTATGCGGTCTAAGAGCTCCTCTAGTTCAAACAGGCCCATCTTTACTCCTTTGCTGATTTTTGGCGAGTCGCATGTAGATTTTATTCTTTTTAGAACATTTTCCGATTTTCGGGTTAGCCTTTCATGTCGGTGGGCGGCAATTATACTTTGCGACCACCTTTCTTGGGAAAGGTTATCGGCTTCCGCTTCAGAGTACAGTACATCCGCCACATTTTCGACAGTGGCGATGAAATCACACAACGGCGCTTTATTTTTCTGTTCACATCTTTCTTTTCTTGCCGTAATCTTTTCGTGGACTTCAGGATGGTTCGGTATTGTTTCGGGATTTACGACCCTTGCTTCGGTCGCTTGGGTAGTGATCACAGCAGTAACAATCGAATTCTCGATGTTCTTTATATTTCCCCCCACCGCTCGAACATCGGGTGCGTCCTGCAGATTTTCCCGCTTTTCCGTTTTAGGGCGCGCTGGCGTTCACATCATTTTTTTATACGTCCGAACGCCGCAGGAATCTAGGTCTCGACAAGATTGTCTGACAATCTCCGTTTTACGTCCGTCTTCACTGCCATTGCATTCACCGTCGTTTTTTTCATCGTTAGTACTGCTCCCGATTTGCTGGGAGAATCGTGGCTGCAGCCGCTGGTTGCGTCGTCATTGTTTTGTTATTTTTGCCTGCTTTTTTGGATTTTTTTAATCTTTTTTAGGGTTCTTAGTTGCTCCAGTTTTAATGAATCATGTGTGTAGTCGCCTTTTTGGTCCCTTGGTCTTTGCAGAGCAGGGAGTCCATGTGAGGATTGGCACAAGCCCAGAGCCAGACTAGCGCTAATTGGGAGTCCGTCTCAACCGAACCTACACCATCAACCCAATGGTGCGAACTTTGAACGTACTCCGAGGCCTGCCGAGGTTTCAACGGGACGGAGACGGTATGATAGTTGAGTTGGAGCCGTTCATTCACGAGTGTCAAGCAACTAGGTTCAAACGATTATCTCCGCCAGCCCAGAGTATCAATTCCAGTTCATTGTCCAAAGCGTAGTCCAAATTCAGTCAGGAACCTGTCATCCCAGGAGGAAACCTCAGGGCATCTTCATATCTTCGGGTACGTGGGGGCGGCGCTTCCCAAAGGATACTAGAAGATTATTCCTGTCGGCTGGCATTCCCCTGCGGGAGAATGGAGGTTGAGCGACGGGCTAACTCCCCGTCCCTGGAAAACCCGACATTATTTCGAAACGTGCAACAGAGCCTCGGAATGGATTGGACCTACGTTAGCGACTTCGCAACCGAAAAAAGAACTTTGCCATTGGATCCTGGAATGTCAGATCACTTAACAGCCATGGCGTTGTTACGAACTTTATACGACAGGCCAGTAAATATAAATTAAACATACTGGCAATCCAGGAAACGAACTAGAATGGAAATGATATTTAAGATCTGAGATCACTGTATTCAAAAGTGGGAAGCCTGCTGGAAAGCGAAAATTCGGAGTGGCCTTCATTGTGGATACGGAGTTAAAATCGCACGTTATTGGTTTTAAGGCAGTTAATGAAAGATATAATTGCAAATTTCTTCAAAATTTGGCTGATAGAAATACACGCTCCAACGCAAGAAAGGGACGAAGAAATACAGGAAATGGTCTGCAATCACCTAGAAAGACTGGTCGACTCATTGTCTACAAGCAACACGAAATAATTCTGGGTGATTTCAACGCTAAGGTTGGGAATGAGCTATGTCATAGGGGAACGACTGGAAAATATTGCCTCGAATGACATTCGCAAATATATTGAACGCCTTTGAGCGACGGGTCCTGAGGCGAATAATCGGTCCGAAGCTAGACGGGGACCAATGGCGAATTCGATACAACCATGAGCTTTATGAAATTTGTGACGAACCGGAGGTCTCAACGATTGTAAGACTGCGGAAGCGGCAATGGGCTGGCCACATGAATCATATGGACGAACAACGGATACCCGAAAAGATATTCGTTGGGAGAACTGAAGGCCGGAGACCAGAGGGGGAAACCGAGGAAACGCTGGTCTGACTCGGTCGACAAAGACAGTTCATCGCTGTTCGGATTTCAAAATCGGAGGACGCGGTCAATGGACCGAGACAGTTAGAGGCGCTTTTTGTAGGAAGCGAAGGCCCGAGAGGGACTGTAGTGCTACGAAGAAGATTTTTTTACTTTATTTAAGCATAAAGCTGCATTTTCGGGATGAGGACAACATTACCTCAACTTTTTTTTCTAGTGTATACTCAATATTCATATGAAATAATGAATAACAGAATAAAAATTCTCATAACGAATCATCAATAGTTGAGAATTTTATCTTAATTAATTATTTTATTTTCTTTGTGAGACTGTTCACCGAAAGAGGATTAAACTTATTAATATAACGAAGACAACACCTACCTCAAAATTCCACAACATTTTGTTGCTTTTATATAGTCCTATAATTGCTTAATATAATCAGATGGTTGAATATTTAATAATAAAAACAAAAATTAATATTTTTGTCCATTGTGCCATGGTTGAAAATTAAAATAAACTCATAACGTAACGAGTAGCAGCATAAACCGTTGAAACCAATGCTGAAGTGCTAATGCCAAATGGGCCTATGAGCCACTAAATGTTTTTCAGAATAAAATTTCCTTGTACTTGAAAGTATTCCCAACAAATTTACAAGCTTTATTTTTCCATTACCGTTCGCCTTCTTATATAGTTAAATAAACTACTCAAATGACATTTTTAGCCATTCTAAAAAAATTATTAAAACCCACTTGTTTTTATTTAAACACTACAAATATTTGTTGCTACTACTTGTATAAATTAACAACTAATCTCTCTCATTAATCTCAAATCAAACTCTATCAAGTCTTTATACATGAATACTAGAGAAAATCAAAGCTATTCACTTACCTCAATTGTATAAGTTCACCCAACTCAGCTGGTAGACTTCGAAGTTTATTCGAAGATACATCCAATATTCGAAGATTCACTAACATTCCAATATCATTCGGCAATCTCGACAGGTTGTTATCGTTCAAGTAGAGGGCAGTGAGGTGTGTGAAATTCCACAGCGACGGACTTAAATTTCGAACATTGCCTAAACACAACAAAAGAATGAATTAGCACTGTGTATATACTACTAATGACTAATTTAGCAGTTGATGGAATACATGCGAAACATTCGCTACATATAAACAGTAAACATCTCAACTCACCTGTTATCTCAACTCCATGCCAAATAGCTTTTCGCCCCGATGCAAGCTCATCCGGTGATAAGAATATTTGTTGCCGCCTTGTATTATTGTTTTCGTACTTGTCTTTATTTCGAGACATTTTGTAAGAGTTCCCTGTTTCGTGGAAAAAATTCATAAAGCATGTTTTAGTACTTTCGAAATTTCATCTTTTGCTTTGCAGCGGATAATTGAATAATGATGTATGTGAAGCCTTTCTGTGTATGCAAAAGTAAGTGAAAATGCATGTTGATTAACGAACATAAATAAAAACAAGAAAAAACATCTCAAACGTCAATTAAACGACATAAATTAAATTTCATTTGAATTATTCGCTTTCAGCGATCCTTCTTATAATTATGAAAAGTTCGGCACAAAGCAGTTAAATTTTCAAGAAAGAAAAATCGACCGTTTTCTCATATTCAAATCATGGTCTAATTCTCTCATTAGTGCATTTTAGCCCAGTCATATTAGGGCTTTCACCTCGGAATGAAAGATAATAAGCTGCAAATTGGTATGAACCTTTGTTTTGTCATTCTAAATGTTGTCTCAAAAGTCACAATCGTTATCGTGTTCGCGTCTCAAGATATTCAAGGTCAAAGGTCACAAAAATCGGTTTTTCGCGAATATCTGGCTTCCTATCGGCTAAATGAGATTTGCATTTATTATAAAAGTTGTAGGCTATAAAATTCCCTACAACTTTTGTTTAAACTTTTTTTTCATACGACCAACCGTTTTGAAGGTAGAGCGCGAAGAGTGCACATCGTACAGTCATATACGGCCTAATGCAAGGTCAAGCGTGAGTTATGGTTATCAGTACGTTATAAAGTCAATTATTTACTTGGAAATTATAATTATTAAACAATGCCTATTATTTATGTACTAACTATTAATTATTTATATTTAATTAAAGTAAGTAACTTGATTATTTATATATAATTATTCATATTTAACTCATCATTGACACAGCTATTGCCTTATCAGAACATCAAAAGACTGCTGTCATCATAGGAGAAGATATCGATTTGCTCGTTATTTTAATTGGACGTACTCAGTCACATCATCAGGAAATTTTTTTGAAAAAAGTTGGCAAAGGCAATGTCAAAACACAAATATATTCTACTAAAAGTTTTGACCAATATCCTCGTACTAAAAAGCACATTTTATTTTTACACGCATTCAGTGGCTGTGACACGACTTCTGCGCTATTTAAAAAAGGAAAAAAAACTGTTACTAGAGCATTGGAAAAAATTCCTGATTTAGATAAACTGGTGGAAGTATTTCAACAAGAAAACTGCCCAAAACAAACATTATTAGAAAATGGAGTGCGCATCTTGTTGGCATTATATAATGCTCCAAAATCTGAGGACAACATTGATCATTTCCGCTACACGCAATTCATCAAATTTACAAAACTAAATAAACCTGTACAACTGTCAACACTTCCACCAACAAGTGTAGCAGCTCATCAACACATAAAACGTGTCTACTACCAGATTCAAACGTGGTTAGGGAAGGACTTAGAACCTAAAGAATGGGGCTGGATGCTTGAAAATGAAATCCTGGAGCCCATACGAACGTTATTACCTCCAGCACCAGCCGAACTACTAACGTAATATTTTGCAATTGCAAAAATGGTTGTGGTTCCCGCTGTGGATGCAGAAAATCAGGGCTACAATGTTCTTTAGCTTGCGGCCAGTGCAACGGACAAGCTTGCCTCAACGCTTCACTGTATCCAAGTAATCCCGATGAAGAAAATACATATGATCCCGATATTCTGGAAGGTTTGGAGATGAACATGACAGATAATGAGGATGATGACAATGAATCGAACATTTTTGAGCGACAAGAAGAAGAAGACGACGGACAAGAAGAAGATAATTAGCTTCCATTTCCAATTTCATTACAATTAAAATCAACAAAGATACTTTTGATATTTGAACTCACATTTTGATAAATGTATATTATGCCGTATTTAATAATAAATAAAAATATGTGTAAAATATATACTCTTACTATCATTTTAACTTAAAATAAAACTAAAATATATAATCCAGAATTAATAATATTTTATACTTAAATAGTTAAATATGAATAATTATATATAAATAATCAAGTTACTTACTTTAATTAAATATAAATAATTAAAAGTTAGTACATAAATAATAGGCATTGTTTAATAATTATAATTTCCAAGTAAATAATTGACTTTATAACGTACTGATAACCATAACTCACGCTTGACCTTGCATTAGGCCGTATATGACTGTACGATGTGCACTCTTCGCGCTCTACCTTCAAAACGGTTGGTCGTATGAAAAAAAAGTTTAAACAAAAGTTGTAGGGAATTTTATAGCCTACAACTTTTATAATAAATGCAAATCTCATTTAACCGATAGGAAGCCAGATATTCGCGAAAAACCGATTTTTGTGACCTTTGACCTTGAATATCTTGAGACGCGAACACGATAACGATTGTGACTTTTGAGACAACATTTAGAATGACAAAACAAAGGTTCATACCAATTTGCAGCTTATTATCTTTCATTCCGAGGTTGACCCCTTTTTTTACCTAATATGACTGGGCTATTTATCATAGAAGCAAACCACTTTCAAAGACTAAAATTGCTTTGGGCAAAAAATAACCGTATGAGCATATGAAATGAGATTTTCTTCTTTATGTCTGGAGCACAAGCACATATCTTACTTACATGCATTAGGTGTTAATGTGTATTTTTTTATGGAATATTACGAGAACTTTCCCCATGTTATGACGCGATAAAACTAGGTGCGCATTAATGCAAAACAATATTATTTATTTCGTAACATTTATTCCGAAAATATTGGAAATCGGTAAACACTTTAAATTGCCGGATGAAATTTACTTGCAAAGATCCGGAATACTCGTATGTCTAAAAATTTTAATGCAACTGTTTTAATAAGTGTAACCGCTTACTTTATGGCTTTCATTTAAATGAGCAATTTTTATTCAAGTGAGGAAGAATTCCTTTTTAATTTATTTTAGAAGCAGTAATTAACCTATGCTTCGCAATAATATTAATAACTATTGGGTATCCAGAAATCAAACATAATCAAGTCATGATTGATAGTAATAATCCACTGAGTCCTTGGAAGTACCTTCTTTGGAGTTTGCCTAATTTTACGACAAGATGGATTTCGAAACTTTTACCAGCAGCCATTTTGAAATTCGAGAATCAACTTATTCAAAAATTGCCATTTAATGAATGACATACATTTGTATTATGCTTGTGTTTTAAATTATGAGGAACGGTCACTTTGCATTTGAAAGTCTGATTTTAGCTTATTTTTGCAAAGATTTATTGTTTAACCTAGTAAACAATTGCGGCGAATCTCGACTAAATCTTTGGTCAGAACGGAAATAAACGATTTGTGTTTAATATGGAAGCTAAAAATATTACGTATCTAATATTCGCCTTTTTTTCGCTCCGATTAATACAACATTTTGCAGGATAGAAGAAATTGGCTCAATAACCTATCATACTAAGTTGAGAAACTTAGCCGCTAAAGGCCAAAACAATCTGTAAAAGTCGCAGTTTACAAGGGTAGCCATTTTGAAACCTGCACTTGTACGATCACAAAAACTATAAAATTCCAATTACATCTATTTGACATCAACAAATTTCTTCAAAATTATTTGGCTTATGTGATCGCAACTACAATGACAATGGACTATGTAGGTAACATTTAACGCACCTTTAGGCCAAATTTCATTCAAATCGGAGCTATCCTTGGGTCAATCAGAAATCACGGATTTCATTTCACACAGGTATCATTATGTTTTCGCTCAGGAGGATTTGCCTAGTTAACGAGCTTAGCCGAGGTATTCACTTGGTACGCCTTTCTAAAAATTGGTGCTAATCGAAGCATAATTCGTCCGTGTGGGGTTTTCAGTCCCCCATCGGATGCGTTCTCAGGTGGCGGATAGAGGGTACCCTAGCCGGCGGTTATGTGGGAAATAAAATCCGCTGACAACGCTCCACTTATTTACTTGTAATGGAACCAGTACAACAGATTCCAATCGGATTAGATAAACGGCAACAACTATCGCAACGTATGAAGGATTATACCTTTGGAACTTGGAATGTTAGTTCATTGAACAGACGCGCACTGCGCCAATGTCTATAAAATATAGAAACACAGAATTAACATCCTCGCAGTGCAAGAAGCTACTCGTAGATGGCACGGGGAACGCACACTTATGGCGACTAGCGGTGACAATCATAATTTCGACCATCGAAATGACAACACAAGGATCGGTGGAGTAAAATTATTTTGACGTTCCTTGTTCCTTGTTATCTCTCTCTGGCTATCTAACCGCCTTTGTGTGATGTTATGATCTTTTCGCTGCGAAATATATATCCGTAAATTAAGAAGACGGTTGTTATTTTTGTAGACTTAAGTGGAGTGAATCCCCATAGTGGTGACCCCGAAGTGATCCCCTAATTTACAGTGACTTCTAAAAGGAATCCTAATAAAAAACTCAGTTTTCGTGAAAGAGCGAAAATGACGCCAACGTTTTCTTTTCAAAATGGCAAACGCGTCAAACGATGAAACGCCGAAAACGCTTAAAAATGCACCGCCAATCGCGCCAAGACCTTCGTCATCCGCGAATTTATTTGTTGAGGCGTCGCGAATCACGAAATTTCCTGCGTTTTATAGACCTGATCCGCAATTTTGGTTTGGTCTGGTTGAAGCTAGTTTCCACACACATCAAATTACCCAGGACGAAACGAAATTTCGGTACATCATCCAGTATGCTGAGCCCGAGATACTGCCACACGTCATTTCCCTGGCAAGGAATCCACCGACGGAAAATAGAAATGAAGCAGTTAAGCAACGAATTTTAACGGCATTTGTGGAACCCGCGGAATCAAAACTGAGGCGCTTATTCCAAGGCCAAAATCTGGGAGGCAAGAAACCATCGCATTATCTGCAGAAATTCTGCAATGCAGGAGGACAGCAAGTAACCGAGACCATGCTTAGGTCACTGTTGTTGGAGCAAATCCCCGAAAACATAAGGGTGGCATTAGCCATAACAAGCGAGCCTGACGTCGAGAAACTAGCAAAGATGGCAGATTTAATGTTGGAATTAAAAAATTCACCTGGAGTTATGGCAGTTCAGCAGCAACCAGACAACCAATTATCGCAAATTTTAGACCGACTTGAACGATTGGAAATTCGAACGCGAAATCGAACAAATTTCAAACCTCGCAGCAGATCGAATAAGCGGTCAGGATCGAGAGGAAAATTTTAGTTCTTCCACACACGCTTCGGAAAACAGGCCAGAAATTGTAAAGCACTATGTCAATGGAGAAATATTGAGACGGCGCCGGAGAACTAAATTCGTCGTCCCGCATTTCGGCAGCTGAGAACGACCCACTCCACCTACGCCGACTTATGATAGTGGATAAAAAGTCTGGCTTGCGGTTCTTAGTGGATACCGATGCTGATGTCTCAGTTCTTCCAAAAACGAAGCATCACATTGTTCCCTCGAAATTTAAATTATACGCTGCCAACAACACACTTATACTTACATATAATGAACAATTTTTATTGCTTGACCTCGGTTTAAAAAGACCATTTCCTTGGAGATTCATTATCGCGAATGCTCAACAGCCCATCATTGGAGCAGACCTGTTACAGCATTTCGGTTTGTTGGTTGATCTCCGAAGGAAGGTAATCGTGAACAGCAAAACAAACCTCAAAACCATCGGGGATAATACTAACAATGTCAGCTGTAAACCATATCATCAGCTTCTAAAAAAATGTCATGATGTGGCTCTCCCTGGCAATATTAAAAAGGCCATCAATAACGGCGTCTACCACCACATATTGACGAATGGACCACCAGTAGCTGAGCGGGCAAGGAGACTACTACCGGACAAATTGCGCGAAGCTAAGGCAGAATTCGATCTGAAGCTTGGACTCGGAATTTGTCAGCCTTCAAGCAGTCCATGGGCAAGTCCATTGCATCTTGTCGCGAAGAAAAGTGGCCATTGGCGCCCATGCGGTGATAACCGCCGCTTGAATGCTGTCACCATTCCGGATATATATCCGATCGCGCATTTGAGCGATTTTACGCATAATCTGCATGGATGCAAAATATTTACCACGTTGGATTTGACACGTGCATACCATCAGATCCCGGAAGCGCCCGAAGATGTTCCCAAAATTGCCGTCATAACATCATTTGGGCTTTTTGAGTTTAAGGTGATGCCATTTGGACTCTGTAATGCTGCTCAAACGTTCCAACTCTACATCGGCTCAGCGTTACGAGGATTAAGATTTTGTTATGCTTACGTCGATGATGTCTTGATAGCATCGAAATCGCATGAAGAACATTAACAGCATCTACGAATTATTTTTGAACGGCGTCAAGAATACGAATTGTCGATTAACGTCTCGAAATGCGTTTTCGGAGCCTCATCCGTGGAATATCTTGGATACCTCATTGATGAAAATGGCATCAGTCCCCTTCT
This sequence comes from Odontomyia ornata, assembly GCA_963969285.1. NCBI lineage: Eukaryota > Metazoa > Arthropoda > Insecta > Diptera > Stratiomyidae > Odontomyia > Odontomyia ornata. The sequence continues at coordinate 141,520,914 of OZ017739.1, forward strand.
TGCTCGTGTGCAAAGCATTCTGAAATTCACGAAACCGTCAACGATTGAGGAGCTACGAAGATTTCTTAGTGCCATCAATTTCTATCGGAGATCACTACAGAACTCAGCCGAAATTCAAGCACCACTACATTGATTTTTAGTTGGCGCTAAGAAAAAAGATAAGTCGTTAATAATATGGAATCCTGAAGCTGAGGCAGCATTTAAACAGTGCAAAGAACAAATTGCAAATGTAACGCTGCTACGACACCCCATTGAAAATGCACAATTGGCACTTAAATGCGACGCGTCGAACACTGCCATGGGAGCTGTATTGGAACAAAGAAATAACGAGTGGGAACCCTTTGGGTTCTTCTCTAAAAAGTTCACCGCCACTCAAACCCAATACAGCACTTATGACCGAGAATTGCAAGCCATATACAGAGCCGTGAAGCACTTTCGCAGTATGATCGAGGGACGGCCATTGATTATCAAAACAGACCATAAACCCCTTACGTTTGCCTTCAATCAAAAGGCCGATAAAGCTTCACCACAACAGCTGCAGAAATTGGACTTCATTAGTCAATTTTCGATGATTTTAGTCCACATCGCGGGAAATGAGAACACCACAGAAGATGCATTATCTCGATCCAACTCGATAACAATGCCGATAGCAATCACCAGCCAGGACTTGGCAGCAGCTCAAAAAGAGAATGACAAACTTAGTCAATTACTTCGAGCGGATACAGCATTGCCGTTACGTAAACTTCGTATCGATGACACTGATACAACTATCTACTGTGATGTATCTACTGCGGAAATCCGGCCATATATTCCGTAAACACTGCGACGGAAAATATTTGATATGACCCATGGTCTGTCTCATCCTGGTGGTCGAGCAACGAAGAAAATTATTAGTCGAAAGTACTTTGGCCCAGCATGTCCAAAGATATCCTCGAATGGGCCAGATCATGTCTCGCGTGTCAGCGAAGCAAAACGGGCCGGCACACAAAACCACTTCAAGACCATATCCAAATGCACGAAGCAAGGTTTAGCCATGTCCATATAGACATAGTTGGCCCCTTGAATCCTTCGAGAGGTGTCCCATATGCGCTGACCATCATTGATCGTTTTACGACAAGGCCCGAAGCAATCCCCATCAAAATAATCACGGCTGATGAAATTGCAACCGCATTCTACAGCAATTGGACAGCGCGCTTTGGAGCGCCAAGCATTTTGACTTCAGATCAAGGATCGCAGTTCGAGTCACTCATTTTTCTGTCACTGACAAATTTAGTTGGCTGCAGGAAGATCCGGACAACAACATATCATCCTGCAGCGAATGGAATGATTGAACGATGGCACCGTTCATTGAAAGCGGCGATAATGTGCCACAACAATAATGAGTGGGTCGACATCCTTCCAAACGTCTTGCTTGGTCTTTGTACGAGTACCAAGGACGAAATTGGCGCAACATCTGCGGAGCTGGTCTATGGTACAACACTCCGAATGCCGGGGGAATTATTTTTCAACGAAGATATGCCGCCAGATCCAAAACTATTCGTACAAAAGTTCCGGGAACGCATGAAGAGAATAAAAGCAACTCCAGCATCACGCCATGACAAACGAAAGATTTACGTCCATAAGGACCTTTCGTCATGCTTGCACGTTTTTCTGCGCATCGACCGTGTGAGAAAGCCGTTGGAACCGCCATACGAAGGACCCTAAAAAGTAATTGAAAGAACATGAGCAAATGTTTTTAAACTCGAAATAAATGGGAAACCGATGAATATCAGCGCTGATCGTCTGAGACCTGCCTACTTTGAATACACATCTACAACTCATCAAAATCTGGCGCCCCGAAGATATTCTGGTCCGAAATCGAAAAATCAAAACGTAATGTGTGATATGTATTCAACTATAAACAACTGTCAAACGTCAAATGCATCCAGGAGGGAGTACTATGACGACTAGCGGTGACAATCGTGATTTCGACCATCGAAATGACAACACAAGGATCGGTGGAGTAAAATTATTTTGACGTTCCTTGTTCCTTGTTATCCCTCTCTCGCTATCTAACCGCCTTAGTGTGATGTTATGATCCTTTCGCTGCGAAATATATGTATCTGTAAATTAAGAAGACTTGGTTGTTATTTTTGTAGACTTAAGTGGAGTGAATCCCCATACATTGTAGCGGACTTGAAAGCAGCAAAGCGCCATCTCTCCGTGAATTAGGTCAAAGATGTCGAATAAATTTTTAATATGCATAGCTTAAATTATTATGTATATAATTTCTTCTTGCGTTATACTCCGAACGGTAAAGATAAATTTCTGTGCGCTCAATAAATACTATTTTCGATTATCCAAAATTTAGATGTTTCGTTAATATAGGAAACGACGCGAAGGCGAGTTCATATAATTGGTGACCTTTACGTTTTGTTATTATCAATAAACGAATAAAAAAACAAAAAATAAAAACAATGGCGACCGGTGGTGAATCGTCAACTCCCGGAGAAAGAAACGGAAACTCCGAAAACTTCGCTGAATCTCGCACGTGAATTGTGGTCCGGTAGTGAACCCCCTCGACTAGAAGCCGTGCGTGATGTAAAGTTACCGCCATTTTGGGAGTCGCAAGTCGAACTTTGGTTTTCCCAGATTGAATCCACCTTCGGACATTACAAAATATATTCAGATACGGCAAAATTCAACGCGGTAGTGGCATCCCTCGATACTACCATCCTCAAGTAAGTTGCGGAGGTAGTAAAGCATCCACCGGTCGGTAACAAATATGAGGAGCTAAAAACGCAATTGATTGCTCGATTTGCTGCATCTTCTGAGCAGCAGCAAACGCAGGTGCCAACGTGACCAAAAGCCATCGCATCTATTTCGTCAGATGCAAAACACGGCAGACTCGCAGCTGCCTTATGGTTACGACGTTTACTAGTGCATGTACGCGCCATCATGTCCGTGTCAACTGAAAGGGACATTACAAAACTACTCGAAACGGCAGACAAAATTGTCGAGGAATTCAACGCTGTCCCAGCTGTAATAGCATCGGCATCAAAAACTTCTGTTCCGAGGTCAGATCCAGTTCTCGTGGAAATACTAAGACTTCAGAGATTAGGAGTGAACGCAAGAAATTAAGATCCATGTTCTAAAAATCGATCCCGGTCACGTGCTCGCTGACACCCAAGGTCCCAAACACGCACACGAAATCAAGGTACAGATGAGAAAAATTGTTTTTACCACCGGAAATTTGGGAAAAAGGCGAATAAATGCCGTCCACCTTGCCAATTTTCCGAGCAGGAAAACTGAAAATGTCATCGTCAAATGCGGTCACTTAAACAAAAGCCGACTATTAGTAACCGACAAGCAAACAGGGCTAAGATTCCTCGTGGATACAGGTGCAGAGGTATCGGTAATCCCTAGCCAAGGCAAAACACATCAGGAAGAACGAAAATTGTACCCAGCAAATGGAACGACCATCAACACGTTCGGAGAACAGATGATTTCGCTCGACTTTGGACTGTGGAGGATTTTCAAATTGCGTTTTTGCATTGCTGCAGTAGATCATCCGATACTCGGAGCTGATTTTCTACAACATTTTAATTTGCTCGTTGACGTCAAGCGGAAGCGGTTAATAGTTGGTAAGACAAATCTCGAAGCGATTGCAACACTCCAGCCGAGGCAATCACCACTGTGAATCGACAGATGCCATTTCACAACACCAAATTTCCCGAGTTAACGAGTTCTGTGACAACGCCACAAACCAAAAAGGCAATACTCCAACACCACATACTGACGAAAGGCCCGCACAAACTTTCGAGTGATTAAAATTTCGATTGAAAATATTAGATAAAATAATATTACTCCTTGGAAGGGAGCTTTTCATCAAGATTCGTGTCATTTCGAACTCTGCTCCGTAAAATAATTTATTTTGTTGCAATTGCAATTACGGCCGAAATTGTAAATAAATAGAGACAGCTGAATTGATAGTAATAACAGTTGAAAAATTTAGAAGCCTTAAAACAAAAGTTAAATAAAATTACGCGAGTGAGTATGCACGAATCTAGAAGAAAAATACATGGTGGAAAATGGAATATGTCGTCCTTCAAGTGGCCCATGGGCTAGTCCCCTTCATTTAGTCCCGAAAAAGTCAGGAGAATGAAGACCCTGTGGCGACTACAGGAAACTCGATGCGGTTACGATATCAGATCGATATCCAGTGGCAGGAATGGAAGATTTCAACCGTAATCTGCACGGAAAGACAATCTTTTCGACCATCGATTTAATCCGCGCCTATCATCAAGTGCCCATTGCAGATGAGGGCATTGAAAAGACAGCTGTCAGCACACCCTTTGGACTCTTTGAATTCTTGACGATGTCTTTTGACTCCGGAATGCAGCTCAAACCTTTCAAAGGTACATCGACATTGTTCTCTCTGGATTAAGTTACTGTTTTGGTTACCTGGATGACATCCTTATCACCTCCAGCTCGGAAGAGGAACATCGGATACATTTACAGCAAGTGTTCACTCGATTAAAGAAACACGGCATCAAAATTAACGTCACCAAATGCAATTTTGGTAAAACCGAGTTACGTCATTTGGGATTTCTGGTAAGTAGCGAAGGAATCAAGACGCTACCAGAAAAAGTTAATGCGATACTGGAATGTGAAAAGCCAAAGAGTATTCAAAGTCTACGAAGATATGTTATTTAGGCATGATCAATTTTTATCGGAAATTCCTAAAAAATGCCGAAGAAGTACTTGCTCCGCTAAATGAATTCCTGCGCGATTCCCGAAAAAATGATAAAAGGCCTGTAAACTGGACGTCAACAACAATTAATGCCTTTGAAGACAGTAAAAAGTTGTTAGCAGCAGCAGCAATATCAAAGATCCAGTTAAAAACGCTCAGCTGGCTATAACAACGGACGCTTCGAATCTCGGGATGGGAGCAGTATTGGAACAGTTTGTCGACGGGATTCGGCTACCACAAGGATTTTATTCCAAAAAATTTAGCGACGCTCAACGAAACTACAGCGTCTACGATAAAGAATTGTTAGCGATCTATTCAGCTATCAAATATTTTCGAGACAGAGTAGAAGGACACCAGTTCGTGATACAAACCGACCACAAGCCACTGTGCTACGCTTTCACACAGAAGTCATCAAAAGCATAACCATGCCAAATTCGAGAACTTGAGTATATTTCCCAGTTCACGACGGACATACTCCATGTTAAAGGTGAAACAAATATTATGGCAGACATTCTATCTCGAATTCATGCAGTTACCACACATAAAGCACTCGATATGGTAGACGTAGCAGGGGAACAACAAAATGATAGCGAGTTACAAAGTCTGTTGCACTCGGAAACATCATTGGATTTGCAGAGAGTACAGATGAGTGGAAAGCATTTGTACTGTACTTACTTATCAACAGGTATCACACGACCCTATATACCACAAGCACTTCGACGTCAAGCATTTGATTCTGTTCAACACCTGTCGCACCCAAGTGGGAAGGTTACCAGCCGTTTATTACGGGAAAAATTCGTCTGGCCAAAAATTCACAAGGATAATGCGAATTGGGCAAAACCATGCATTCCGTGCCAACGCTCTAAAACCAGCCGACACGTCACGACTTTCCGGTTTAAGTTTGCAGCGCCAGATAATTTAGTTGGTCCACTGCCATTCGTAAGCAATTTTAAATATGTCCTTACAATTCTCGATCGTTTCTCGCGATGGACGGAAGTCGTACCAATTACCGAAATCATCTCCGACATAGTCGCTACGAATTTCGATCACCATTGGGTTTCACGTTTCGGTACACCAAGGATTGTTACAACAGATCGCGGTAGCTAATTCGAATCAATACTTTTCCGTTCGCTTACTGAAATAATTGGTTGTAAACACACCAGGACGACTGCTAGTCATCCTTCAGCAAATGGAATGGTGGAACGCTGGCATCGATCTTTAAAGGCAGCACTCATGTATCATGAAGACGAAAACTGGCTTCAAGCTCTGCCTACAATTCTTCTCGGCCTTCGGTCTGCCTACAAAGAGGACATTAAATGTACTGCAGCAGAAATGGTATACGGCACCACACTCCGGATTCCATGAGATTTTATTGAAGATACGGACAGTAGGAGCGATCAGACAGCATATGTGTCTAAATTTCGGAAAAACATGCGATGACTGTGGCCAACACCTGTCGAACACCATCGACATAGCAGCATATTTATTTTCAAAGTTTTAGCAACATGCAGTCACGTCTTTGTACGAATTGACGCGCCAAAAAAATCTTTGCAGCAGCCGTATGTTGGTTCATTTCGTGTACTTGATCGAACGGCAGGACATCGCAAATATCAATCGACAGGTTGAAACTGGCCTGCATCTTAAACCCAGGCATTGAAGAACCGACGCCATCACCGCTGTCCAACCATGAAAGCCGAAGACCTCCAATTACGAAAACTTACGCGGGACCGAATAAAAACAAGCAGCGGAGAGTCACATTCGATGTTGACACATCTAGAGGAGGAAGTATTGTAGCGGACCTGAAAGCAGCAAAGCGCTATTTCTCCGTGAATTAGGTCAAAGATGCCGAACAACTTTTTAATATGTATAGCTTAAATTATTATGTATATAATTTCTTCTTGCGTTATACTCCGAACGGTAAAGATCAATTTCTGTGCGCTCAATAAATACTACTTTCGATTATCCAAAATTTAGATGTTTCGTTAATATAGGAAACGACGCGAAGGCGAGTTCATATAACACAGTGCTTAAAAGCGGGAAATCGCAAGGAAGCTGTGAGTTCAAATTGGGTATCATTGTTGACAATACATTATCACCGACTTCAAGCCCGTCAACGAAAGGATCTGTGCGATTCGTATCAAGACCAAATTCTTTAATGTCTTGCTGGTCAACTGCCAAGCCCCTACAGAAAACAAGGAGGCAATCAAGGAAGAATTTAACAGCACCCTGGAATGCACTGTCGATGAATTGTCGTCAAACGACATTGACTTCAATACGAAATTCTGCTTCAATGCAAAATTCTGCCTAGAAACAGCGTATAGAGGAACAACCGGAGGACACTGCCTCCATGTAAATACCAGTAACAATGTCTGATAGGCTTCGCTACTAGCAGAGGCTTTACAGTAAGCTCCACACACTCCCTGCATCAATTAAGCCATAAGAGAACGTCGGCGACAAGCTTAAAAAATGTGCCGAAGAAAGAAAAGACTGACCATACACACCAAGATCCAACAGATAAACGAAAACATGACCCTACATAGTCAGATCGGCGGATGTCTCTAATAAACAACTAAGAGACGGCTTCAATCCACAAAAAAGTCTTTGCAAAAGTGCACAAGGAGCAATCATAGGTACTCCAGTCAAAAGTAAAAACAGATATATTTCCAGAAGCTATTCACAGCGTCTCCAACAACTACTTAAGCTGTCAGCATTCCAGAAGCAGAGCAAGAGGTTCCAGTCTCACCACAAACCAGAAATGAAATACAGGCAGCAGTACGGTACGTCAGAAAAAATAAGGGTTCTGGAATAGATGGAATACTAGCAGAACTTCTCCAGAGCGGGGGGTTCTCATCTAAGTAATCTGCTGCTCCGACTAATATACAGAATACGGTCAGAGGAGCAGTTACGAGAGGATTGGCAAAAAGTATTATGTATCCTGTAGGGGGATAAATTTAGATGAGAAAATTACTCGCATATAGGCATCGTTCTACTGTATACGCCTTATAAAGAGCTCTCCGAAATCATAGCAAGAAAATTAAAGCCGTACTGTGAAAGTATTGTAGGAGATAGTCAGGGAGGCTTTTGAAGTGGATGGTCTAAATAGACCAAATATTCTCAGTTAAGCAGATGCTCGAAAAGTGCTGGGAATATAATATCTATGTACACCAACTCTTTGTAGACTTCAAGCAAGCATACGACAGTGTTGACAGAAATGTCCCGTATAAAATATTGCTTGACTTTGGCGTCCCAACAAAACAAGTCTGCATGGTCAAAATCACGATGCTAAACACAGAGTCCCAGGTCAATGTATACAGTGAACTAACGAACAGCTTTATAATGGAATTAGGCTTAAAACAAAGGGATAGGCTTGCCCCAATGTTCTTAAATATTACACTGGAACACGTTATCAGGAAGTCATCAGCTGAGATCTCGGGTACACTTATGTTCAAGTTCACACTATTAGTAGCATACTCGTATGCTGAGGACGTCAATATAATGGCACACTCAATCTCAGATGCCAACGGAGCATTCTTGATATTAGCATATGAAGAAAACCGAATTGACCTACGAGTTAATGATACTAAAACTAGATTCATGACTCAAACGAGGAAGAAAACTCCAGTTCGACAAAACCTGTCTGTAGGCAACTATAACCTTGAAAGTGTGCGTAATTTTATTTATCTTGGAGCTAATCTGAATAGAAGAGGCGTCGAAAAAGAGATTGGACGCTGCAGAAACACCCCAAATAAAGCCTTTTGCTCCGTACTTCTTATTCTAGGGTCCAGAATTATGCACAGGCAAAATAAGCTCCGTTACTACTCGAACCTATGCTGCTATATGGAAGTGAAACATGGACTCTAACGAACGAGTCCGAAAAAGCAGTGGACATATTTGGACGCGAAGTGCTCGGAAAAATCGACGGCGAATTGAAACAAGGAACAGAGAGAAGACTGCGTTACAACAATGAGTTGTATAAACTATTGGACGATCCACCTAAATCTGCTTGCGTAAAGTTACGCAAACTGCAATGGGCGGGCCATTTAGAAAGAATGGACGGAAACCCAAAATAACATCCAGGTGTAGAGCACAAGGTAGACGTCCATCGATGGAAAGACACGATATGAGCTGACAGCAGATCCTTGCTGGGAATGATCAACTGGCGGACGAGGTCGCTGAACCATGATGATTGGAGGAGAGTGATTCTGGAAGCCAAGGCCTGGAGTGGGCTGTCGCGCCGGTCCACAGGAATGCTCTTGGGGACCAGCATTCTTTGGAGAGTGCCGCCGCCATGGACCCGCGGATGTCGAGGTCGCCGTAAGGTTCCTCCTGGGATGACAGGTAACGACCCTAATCGAATCAGGACTATGTTTTGGACAATGACCTGGCATTGATGTTTTTGGCAGGCGGACATGATGGTTTAAACCTAGTTGCATGCAGAGTAGCGCTGAGCTGACACTCATGCGCGAACGACTCCAATTCAACGATCATACCGTCTCCGTCCCGGTGAAACCTTAGCAGGCCTCGGAGTACGTTCGAAGTTCGCATCATTGGGCTGGTGTTGAGACGGACTCCCGAATAGCGCTTGTCTGGCTCTGAGCACTTGTCCCCATAAGGGCTTATACCAGACCTCGCATGACCTCTCTACTTTGCAAAGAAAACCATAGGACCGCAAACGCGACTACACACTAACGAAAATAGCGGATCAAAGGGAGGACCCACTCAAACTGGAGCGATTTCAAAATAAATTCAAAAAAAGTAAGTAAGAATATCCCCAGCGACGACGCAACTTTCGGCAACAACCACGATATTAACAGCACATCGGGAGCGGGACCAACGACGAAGAATGACAGCTAAGACAGACGAAAAACGGATCACAATGGACAGCCTTGTCTAGACTGATATTCTTGCGGCGTTTGGGCGCAGCAAAAGAATGATGCGAACGCCACAATCTCCTAAAAGGAAGGGTAGGATATTCTGCAGGATGCGCCAGATGTTCGCGCGGTCGGGGAAAATATAAAGAATATCGAGAATTCAATGGTTACTGCTAGGATCGCTGGCGAAGCGACCGAAGCAAGGGTCTTAGATCCCGAAATAAGGAACCACCCTAAAGTCCTCAAAGTGATCACGACAGGAAAAGAAAGCAGTGACCAGACATATAAAGCGCCGTTGTGTAATTTCCCCGCCACCGTCGAAAACACTTCGAAACGGAAGCCGATAACTTCTCCCAAGAAAGGAGGTCGAAAAGTAAACTTACCGTTCAGCGACGTCAAGAAGAAAGGCTAATCCGAAAAGCAGGGGACGTTCTAAATTAAAGAAAATCTGCATGCGACTCGCTAAAAATCAGCAAAAGAGTAAAGTATGAGCTCCTTCAACTAGAGGAGCTCCTAGGTCGCATAGAGCATTACTGGAGGAGCTGGTTAAAGGCCGAAGAGGACCAGAATGCCGAAGAAGACCAGAACACTAAGGAAGCGTTAAGGGCTAAGCCTAAAGTGCACGCGTCGATAGCACTACCATCAAACACCAATAAAAGAATGGCGTCTAGCCCCATCAAAGGAGATTGGGATATAAGAAGGAAGGAAGAGGCATTTGGTGGGCGTGGAACGCTAGTCTAGGGGATCCAAACAATGCTGACAAAAGGAGTGAAGAAAACCGGAATGAAACTTCTTCGAAATGTGCCAGAAAATAAAGTTCGCACGAACGCCCAACAAACAAAAAGACGATGCGAGACAGGAGAGAAAAATACCACGACGAAGACCCAAGGAGCAGGTACTGCTTGTAAAACCCCAAGATGGCCGATCCTACGCAGAAGTGCTGCCGGACATCAGGAGAAATTTGAGGCCCGAAGACACCAAAATAGCTATTAAAGCAGTACGAACAATGCGATCGGGCCGACAACTGGTGGGATTCGGAGCAGAGGCTGACAATAAAGAAGCATTCTGCGACACAGTTAAGCAGGTTTTCGGAAAAAACGCAACTGTAGCCTCGCTTGAGCCGATTGCAACGATTGAAATAAGAGACGTTGACTGCGCCACGCACCTGGCCGAAGTGGAAGAGGCCATCAGAAGAAAACTCGAGCGAGGGCAGGCCAAAGCGAGGCTGACACCAGACAACCAAAAGGAGGACAACGCATGGCCATCATTGACTTTATCGGAGAGGACGCCGAACAATTTCCAAAAAAAACCGAAGTAAGAAAAAAGGTGGGTTGTCGGCAGGATAAGGTGAAGAGCAGCGCCTCTTCAATGCTTCAAATGCCTTGGCTTTAGTCACCCTGCGCATAGACTCGGCAGAAGTTCCATAAAAGAAAAGGGTGTGCAAAGGAGGCACACTGTATTTTTTGCAAAGATGCTGATTCAAGACCAGATCTTGGGTGCGTCTTCAGATCAGGAAAATGTTGGGTTTTCCAGGAAGCCCTAGCCAAGGCAAAATCTGAACTTCAATGGCCTCTATCCTGCAGGTAAACTTACATCGCAGTTCAACCGCCCAAAACTTGCTTGAGCAGTTTGCGAGAGACATGAAAGCCGACTTCTTGCTGATAAGTGAGCAATACCACGATAAAAGTTTGGCATCGTGGTGTCCTGAAGAAACTGGTACTGCCGCCATCTGGGTTCGGAACAGTAATTTCCAGGCACAGGGCTGTGGACGAGAGGATGGCTTCGTGTGCGTTCGGTGCTCAGGAATCACCTTTTTAATTGTGTATCTAACGACGAACGAGCCAATATCATCTTTCTAAGCCAAGCTTAGTGCTTTGGGGGGCGCTGCCTCGAACGCAAATGACGTGCTAGTTGGGTGAGACTTCAACGATGAATCAATCGATTGGCGCATACCCTTAACAGATCCGTGGGGGAAAGGAGTCCTACTTATGGGTACCAGGACAGCGTCATCGTACTAAGCACCGGAAATACGTCGACTTTTCGCCGTATTGGCCATGAAGGGACTATACCGGACGTGACATTCGCCTCGGAGCCCTTAGTAAGGAGGATATACAATTGGACAGTACTTAAGGACTACTCAGCCAATGATCATCAGTGCATTCTGCTTGAGATCCGTGATGTAGTCTTCCGTCGTCTGTGCTCTCGACCTTCTACAATCGGATGGAACATCGGAAGGACGGACGTTGAAAGGTTTATCGTGGTGCTCACGGCAGGATGATTCGCAAGGGACAGAAGAACTGGCAGCTCGAAACGTGGTGAACGCAGCTATGAGCACCACCACGACTGCTTGCAGCGGTTCTATGCCCCGTCAAAAACCTCGGCACGGCAGGCTCACAGTATACTGGTGGTCGACTGAAATCGCTGAAATGCGAAGGGAGTGTCACAAGCTTCGATGTGAGCTTCAACAGCATATAAGTCGGTCAGGAAATACCTTCGCGAATTGATTAACAGCAGTAAGGATTGCTGCTGGCAAGATATAGTGAACAATGTGAACAAGCGCCTTGGCTACAAGCTTGTTGTGCGGAAGCTTGGTGCCCTACGGACGCCTTGCATACATGAAACGGAAAAGATGGATGAGATAGTGCGGGTACATTTTTACGCCCATCCCGTCCGTGTTGACGCTGCCCACGGTGAAACAGCATCGAGTGCCCACTCTTCACATAGCCGGAATTGGAACGGACAATCGTATCACTAAAAAAAAGGAAGGCTTCAGGCCCAGATGGTGTTCCAGCTGAAGAGTTGCAACTTGTCTGTTACCATTGCCCTGACTTGCTGCTCAGCACATTCAGAGCTTGCCTACGGGACGGGGTTTTTTTGGTACGACGATATGTGGCAAGGCTCGTGCTAATCAGCAAGGGGAAGGGGATTCCCGGATCACCGTCAGCTAACCGCCCGTTATGTAAGCTACACACGGCTGGGAAAGTGCCAGAGAACCTCATCAAGGGAAGACTCATTGACGCGATTCGTGCCTCTGGGGGCCTATCTTCCCGGCTGCGGCTTTAGAGCAGGTCGTTCCAACACTGATGCGATTGTAGAAGTGGTAAGCGAGGCCCAAAAGGCAGGGGCATATAATCGGACCAAGCGACGGAACGTTCTGTTGGTAACACTCGACGTTAGGAACGCTTTCAACTCCGCTAGATGGGTGGATATTCTGGATGCACCGGAAAATCCTTTTCAAGTTCCAGAATATCTGATGCAGCTTCTCAGGGACTAACTGAAGGACCGAAGTCTAATTTACGGCACGACACAGGGTCAACGAAGGATGAAAGTTACATCGAGTGTTGCCCAGGGATCTATCCTTGGTCCAGACCTATGGAACGTGTCTCACGACGGGCTGCTGAGATTGAAGATGCCATATGAGTTGCGCTAGATCGGCTATGTGGTTGATGTTTTGACTCTAGTTGCTGGACGCACCGTTGAACAAGCGAAACTTAGGCTAGGTATTTTAATGCACCGAGTAAGAGACTGGATGATTGTTTGTGGGTTCAGTCTAGCACTGGAGAAAACCGAAGTGATCATCTTGACAAAAAAGAGAACACAAGAGTAAGGATGATCAGTACTGGAGGCGTACTAATTGAATCGAAGCCAGTGGTGAAGTATCTGGGGCTACTGACTGACTCAAAGATGAATTTTTTCTGAGCAAATCAGGACAACGGCTGAGAAGGTTGCTTCGGGCGCATCGGCTCTGAGTCGAATTATGGCCAACGTACGGGATCCAACCCATCCAGAAGACGCTTCTTGTTGAGTGCTGTACGGTCAGTGTTACTGTACGGAGCAGAAATATTTGGCAATGCTCCCAGTAAGGAGGTGTACAGAAAACGCTCGGCACAGGTACGAAGAAGAGGAGCACTAAGAATTGCATCTTCATATCTGACAGTCTCTAATTCGGCGGTGAGGGTTATTGCACGTGTGATACCTGTTGCGCTCCTTGCTAGAGAGCGCCGCGCTATTTACCTGAGTCGAAACGAGGACTCAAGGAAGACGGTTGTCTGCGAGGAGAGACAACTCTTACTGAACGATCCGCAGCAATCTTGGTGAATTGCACGAAGGGAAGGTGGACTACGCACTGCATGCTGGACCTGAGACCGAAGCTTTGCCAAAGGCAAGGTGAGAATGACTTCGATCGACCCAGCTTTTGAGCAGGCATGGGTGTTTTCAGTCTTACCTGCACAAGATTAGTAACTCTCGGTCCCCCTATTTTAGATTTTGCCCAGGAGAAGAAGAGGATGTTTGTCACACATTTTTTCCTTGCAAAAAATGGGGGCTTCGACGGGACCTCTACACGACTCTACACTCCGGATAGTACAGTAGCGGTCTAGCAATTCCTCTTACTCCATCCCTGCCCCGAAGTAATAAGTCAAACGGTTCCAAGCTAGGTTCTCAGGTTGACCGGGGAGGTTTTTAGTGGGTATTTCAGATGCTCGCAAGCATGGGGTCACCACACTCAGTGCGTGAATGGCATTCATCTCCCAACCAATCGAAAAAAAACCTCTTTTTGCCGAAAAACAAAATTTCAGTCACCAGCCTGGAACTCCCTATTCTTCAGCTAACAATCGAAGGCCAACGTTTCGTTGCCTAATACATTGATACTGGGAGTACTCATTGTATAATGAGTACATTTCTCAAAAGAGATTATATAAGCTTCCTCAACCGCTAAGCATAAATTCTGTTGCATAGACAACTGATCAAATTTGGTTTTGACATTGAATCGAATGGAAATTAATTGATCTTTCAAATCGTTTGTTTGACTGTATTATAGGAATGAATATTCTTCGGTGTACCAAGTCGAAAATCGACTTTGAATCGAAAAACCTGTCAATAAATAATGTGAGCACTCCTTTCTATATAGATCAGTGTGAACTTTATCATATTTTAGCAAGTCAATGCCAAGATACTTTAGATATAAATAAAAAGAGCAGAACCTAAAATTTTATAATAAGTTTCATATCAATAAACAAATCTTACACAAAAGACGAACAAAATCTTATTGAACGAATCAAACATGAATTCAGAGACATACAATATTATAAAAATGAAAAAACTTACGTTTATACGTGAAATTAAACATAATTTAAAACTAATTACAGATGATCCGGTGTATCAAAAAAATTACAGATTTCCCTATTCGTTGAAAGCATTTGTGGAACAACGAATACAGGAAGGTTTAGCACAAGGCATCATACAGCCTTCTAACTCTCCTTACAATTCTCCCATTTGGATTCTTCCTAAAAAAAGATGGAAAGCACAGACTAGTAATCGATTTTCAAAAAATAAGTAACATTACAATAGCTGACAAGTATCCAGTACCACAAATTGATGATATCCTAGGCTAATTAGGTCATGCAAATTACTTCACTGGCATCGATCTTGCAAAAGAACTTCTTCAAATAGACATAGATCCTGAAGATCGTTACAAAACTGCTTTTTCTACGGACGAAAGACATTTTGAGTTCACAAGGATACCTTTCGGTTTGAAACATGCACCACCAACATTTCAGAGGCTTATGAATTCGATTATCTCATACTACGAGTATATATGTAAATAAATGTTAGTATACATGGACGATATACTAGTTTTTAATTCAACTTGATGCGAGCATGAAAATGCGCTTCGTAAAATATTTATTTCGTTAAGAAAGTCGAATTTGAAACTAAGAATGAAAAAAATACACAATTTTAAAAAAGTCTACATAATTCTGGGACACATTATGACCAAGGGTGGCATAAAACCGAGCCCAAAAACACTGGAAGTAATAGCAAAATTTCTATTCCCTTCTACTCAAAAACTGATTAAATCATTTCTAGGCTTGACAAGTTTTGTAAACCAATTAGTAACTCAAGCAAAGTTTTCTGAATATCAAAACTTGACTCATGTAACATATAGACTCCATAAATTGAGGTCGAAAAGCTAAAATATGGTCATATGTATTTCAATTCGCTGTCATTTTATTTTCAGTATGTTTCCCTCATTGTTTCAGTTGTTGTCATAACATATGACACTTACAAACTTCTTCTAAAATGTTCATCGAAATTCCTACATATCTGTAGTGTCTGTGTCTTTTGCAAACGTGTATCTACACAACATCACATGTTGTTGCGATTGTCAACTTTTCAATCGGCTGTAAATTAATTGTTTATGACTCGATTGTTACGAAGTTTTCAGAGCACATCGATATGTGACTAGAAAAGAGTTTTTGGCAAATTTAAGGATCCCATTTTGATTTAATGGGCCCAAACGTAAAATTTATAAAATGTACTATTATTCCAAAAGTTGATCGAATTTTGATTTCTGCGAAATTTTTCGGGTCAAAGGTATTCAATCGTGAAGGGTGGGACACATTTTTCATCATTTCCCTTCTCTATGCATGCCTCGATCTAAATAAGATCTGTTTTGAAAAGTCCTCATCAATGCTTTTCATTTGATACCAATATTGTCTATCTTCAGGTAAAAAAAAATGTTTGAAGGTCACCCCCTGTATGTGAGAACATTTTTAAAAACTTCCAACATTTTTCTGTACCGAAACTTTAAAGGGGGCACCACTTTACATCTACCCACAAAATTTCATGTTCCTAGCTTATGTGTTTTGCGAGAAAACTTGCTATGACGCAAAGACAGACGGGCAGACATGTACCGATTTTAGTAAAAGGGTTGAAATTTCGAATCAGGCGTCTACTGCATTTAGGTTAGACTCCCAATTAATTGCTAACAAGAAATTGAAGGTGTATTTATTGACGTCTGCAGACAACTCTTTGATCACGATAAGAATATTTCAAGCTGGCTGCCAAAATTTATCAGCAGTCTTGAAATGTGTTACACCATTTTTTTTTTAGTGGTTGGAAGGAGAGTTCTATTTACGCACTGAGTATGGGGCTCCCATGCTCGCGAGCGACCCAACTACCCACTGAACATCTCCCCTGTCAACCTGAGAACCTAGCCTGGAACCGTTTGACACATTAGTTCGGGCCAGATTTCATTTTGCTACGCCATGTAGCGCCTTCAGCTAGGAGATATCTCCTCTAAGACACAATTTCGATTAATGTGGATGCAATAACATTCATAGCAAAGGACAGCCAGCTGCCTTTAATTGGTTGAATTACCATTTATTGTCTGAGACAACGTGAAAATATTTCTGACATCGACATATTATCAGGCAACTGTGGAATTCATCCACCGATTGAATCAGGTGAGATATATGGGTTAAGTAGAAAAATAAAAATCACACGTAAGTAACCGAGGAATGTGAAATTAGAGTTCAATTATCTTTACAACCGCCATAATTAGAGAGTCGATCCACTTTGAGTAGGGACTCGCTTTTATGATGAAGCGGTATTCTGCAATATTAGCACATGCTACTTTTAAAGTGGAACAAGCCTTTCCTCAATACTTTTAACACTAGAATAGGGTGTTATTTTTTCTCCTTTATTTACGAGTAGAGCCAGCTTTCCATTTATTTCTCCGTATCTAGTAACCTCACCGTGGACTTGTAGCCCGGACACTGTTAAGTAAGCATCGCAACATTTCTCTAAGGTATTTGGACAGAGTTTCAGCTTATTTTGTGGGAAGATGTGAAGGTCGTTTACGGCCTGAGTAAAGAACCCTCAAGATTTTTTTTTTCTTTAAAAGCCGTCGGGCCTTGTTTAGTTATGTGAGCAGACGCGTTTCGACTACTTTGAGTCATCTTCAGGATTGGCCTGCGGATATCAAATAAACAAAATTGTTGACCCTCAAGATGTTTATCTGAAAAACCTACTTAACAACTCCCCTGTCGGCCTAACAATCTAGCCTGGAACCATTTGACACATTATTTCGAGCTAGTTCATTATGTTCGTATCGAAAATGTTAGCGAATTTGTGTATTTTGGCGCCAAAATAACGAAAACGGGTAATGAAGGAGACGAAATACGCCGAAGAATACAGCTCACAAATAAAATATTTTATTAAGTTTTGACGATCTTGAAGACCAGCTGCATACACAGGAAAACGAAGCTTCAAGTATACAAATCTGTGATAAGACCTGGGTTATGCTATGGGTGTGAAATATGGACCCTAACCCAAGCATCCGCAAACAATATTAAACGCCTTTGAGCGACGGGTCCTGAGGCGGAATAACCGGAGCGAAGCAAGACGGGGACCAATGGCAAAATTTTTGAAGAGCCGGAGGTCTCAACGATTGTAAGACTGCGGAAGCTGCAATGAGCTGGACACATGAATTGTACGGACTGGGCTGGGATACCCAAAAAGGTATTCATTGGGACAACTAAAGGCCGGATACCAGTGGGGAAACCGAGGAAACGCTGGTCTGACTCGGCTGACGATGACAGTTCATCGATACTCGCATTTCGAAATTAGAGGACGCCAGTTTGAGGCGTTATTTGCAGGAAGCGAAGGCTCGAAAGGGGATGTCGTGTAAAGAAGAAGTTCATTATGTTTGGGCAGGGCACATTATGATCGGTCAGACATAAAGTATAAAAGGGACTCACAGCAGCCGGAGACGTCGGGGCTGGGGGATCGCTCGTCTGGCAATTCCTCTTCCCCTCTCCCCTCCCGCTAGAGGAGGCATCTCCTAACTCGAAGGCGCCTAACGACGTAACGAAACAAAACGTAGACCGAAGTAATGTGTCAAATGGTTCCAGGCAGGTTTCTCTGGTTGACAGGGGAGGTGTTCAGTGGGAGGTGCAGTCGATTGCGAACATGGAAACCCCACACTCAGTGCATGAATGGCATTCGCCTCCCAAACAAACAAAAATTCTCGTTTTTCTATACCCACCACGTCATCGGGTTACAGATATCACTCTTCTAGCGGGAGGGGGTGATAGAAGAAGGACCCTTCCACACCCAGCGCTCATTTTTTACGATTAGAACTGCCCAAACGTAATATGGCATACGGTTCCATTTCCAATACTGGTTGCGCTTACTGCAGGGATCCCCTTTTTTGTCAATACTAGGCTGAACCTGCAAGCATTCATCTACTGCGTCACTTGGCGTATTAGTGTACCTAATCTAAATTGCTTATGCGGCTAGTGCCACAACATCATCCACTATGCCGATCAAGCACGACTCATTGGGAAGCTCAAATCTCAACAGTCTGTCATATGAGATGTTCCATCCGTCAAATGGTGCCTCATAATCCGTATCAGACATTTTGGAGCTTAAAAAGAGGTCTTCAACGTTTCCAGAATATCCGTCCACCTATCGGAGTTGAAGGTACTCCTGACCACAAGTGTCACAAACAAAACAACCCGCTTGGTGGACGGGCTGTGATCCTCTACTTGGTGGACTACGTTTATCACCTTGGTCTACGGCCATGCTGCCGGGAGGATATCCTCAGCAGCACGGATCGCATCAGCAAGTCTTCGCTTGATGAGTTTCTCGACCACTCAGTCACTTATAGCACATATGAAGAGCCGTATGCAAACGGCAACTTGGAGTTCCCCATTCGCTTTGCACGAAGACGAGCCTCGTTCCCTTCCGTTCCGGGAAGACCCCTTCACATAAGAGGGCCTCGAATGCCCTGAGTAGCAGAGGTACGGCTTGAGGATTGATAAACGTTAACGAAGATTTTCAGGCTATTTCTCCTCTATTTTCCAGTGCAGCAAGGCATCGATTCACACCTACACCAAACTACTATGTCTACAAATACTAAGAAAAACAATTTCCAATAATAAAACTAGAATACGAGCCCGGAGTAAGAAAATTACTGTTTGGAAATTCAACCTGAGCTGTTGATTCTTCTCGCGTCTAGTCTAGTCTTAGGTAATAGTTAGTTAGACAAAAGAAGAAATAAAAGCCAAGACAGACCACTCTCCTTCTAGCGAACACACGACAAAAGTCATTGTATGAGAATGCCTGCTAATCCAGCGCTGCCCGGTCAGGATTGTTATCGTAATGCCGAGGGAGTCCCTACCTAAGTTCAGTAATTCCTTAGTATGACCAATATCCAATGCTTTCCAAATTTTCATAGCTGTCGCATACGACAACACTTCTATCCCGAAGCCGGGTTATTTCAAGTATTCCTACTTAATCGCTAATTTAAAATAGATTATCGCAAAGCCAATTGGAATCCTGTAGAACAGCGCCTGCATAAGGAGATCAGTCTAGTCCCTATTAAACATATATATAATCGGATGTATCGATATTTCTTTTACGCATTTTATGATGACCTTTTAGGAAGTGTTGAATTCACCAAGGGGCTATAGCCGCTTGGCTGTCAGTAAAAGTACTTTCGTAAAAGTACTGGTTTCGTGACACGAACTCATTTAGGTGATATTTTGACTGTGCGCCCTAATTAGAAAACTAGTTTTTTTCAGTCACCTTCAATTTTATGAAATTAGTAAAGTTTATTTCGCGTAGCATAGAAAAGCGCAAAAGAACTGACATGAAGTATAATTAATTTAACTATTTTTCTGATTATAAAATTAACTTAGTTTTTAATCGATAATTTTGAATGGGGGAATATGTCAAGAAAGAGTGTCAACGGTCCTTCCTCATTTTGTTATATTTGTGAAGAGGAACTGACATTCAAAAACAAAAAAAATACTAACCTTATTTTAAAGTTTTATCGCGATTGCTTTGTTATTCTGTGGCATACCAAGACAAAGGTTTAGATTGATCAAAATTTTAAAACTGCTAACCCAAATTACTAGAAAAACGAAAAGATTTGGTGTTACACGGCAAAGTTTAAATTTTGTGAACCAGTGTTATTTATCACACAAAAGCCATCTGCCTGCTAAAAGATTGTCAGCTCCTCTACTTGATAAACACTAGCGATCTTGCAAGCAGATTGATAGTGTTAAATTCAAGTCATCCGAATGTATACCACTGCCCACTTTGCGCTGCCTTGAATGAAACTGCTAGTGCTAGCTTGATAGTAAACCTACGCATTGTACGAGTATAACACCTGATTTTTTAGTAGTCAACTTCCATGTTTTGGAGAGTATTCAATATTACTTATGAGTGAATATAATTGAATGTTCCTTCGATCTAAAGGAAGGCCACAAGTGCGTATTATTTGTATGAATGAAATCATTCAACACATCATACTAGGGCTTTAATGCCGTATTGACAGGTTCGCCCTTTGTACAAGCGTGTCACGATTTCAAGATTAATTGAGTATCTAAGGTACCAGTTTTTTAATACTCTACAATCTTCAGTAGAAAGCAAGTTTGATACTCTTCTGTTTTCGGGATAAGAACGACTCTATTCTCACGCCAGCAAGTAAATGCTTGCAATATTTAGGCAAGCATTATCGATAGCCAAGGCATTGGGTCTTCTAGGGTCAGCGACGTCGACCAAAATGATTCCATCCGGTCCTAGCGATTTCCAGGCATCAAACGAATATGCAGCTCATCGTGTTTGCTTGTGTGAAGTGACTGGAGCATTTCCTACATTTATTTATTTGCGATTACTGCGGTAGTGTCAAGATGTTTCTTGGCTGTCAGGGAAGTGAGTATCCATCAAAACCCTAAGCAAAAACAAGCAGTAGAAACTTGGTTTACCCACTTAAACAGTTGCTACGAGTTTGTACCCATCCACGCATAGTCTACAGATCTGGTTTTTCATGGCCCAGGGTTATTGAGTGAATGCGGATTCTTATGCATTCTTAGAATGACGAAGGTTAATATGCAGTACTTTCACCTATTATAGATTGTTGACTTTAATAACCCGTGTCGTAGGGATAGGAACAGAGTGGCCGTTTAACATGATGAGAGGCATTTGTGATCTCTTGCTTCTCCTACGTCACCAATCCAACCGCTTCTTGACAGATCAGAGATCCAACTCCATATCCCTTTCAGCTGGAGGAACTTTAAGGCGCCTCACGGCGTAGCAAAATGAGGCTCAATCCAAAATAATACGTAAAAACGGTTCCAGACTAGGTTTTCAAGTTGAGAGGGGAGGTGTTTAGTAGGCATTCCAGACGTTTTGTGCACATGGAAGCCACACACTTAGGGCGTAAAAAGGGGTTACCTTCCAAACACAAAAAAAAAACTTTCTCCAGAATTCCTTCCGGATCTGAAGGAGTCGCAGGGATTTGCGCTATAACCTTGGGCAATTAGAAGTTTCGTACCTTAGCTCGCGCTACTAGCAGAAAAGCTTTGACAGCTGCGTGACTCTTACTTTTGTCTATAACTGCTCTGTGCAAACACTCTTTTGCCACTTCATTAAGCGGTCGAATGACCGTCTGGCAGTATTACGTCTTTTTGACCCCTGACCGTTAATTGAACGTTGCTGCTCAAACGTCCTTTGGTGTTTAAATTGAGTTTTGCCCATCCCAGAGGCCTACGATTCTTCTTGATAGGCTCTGAATCTCTTGATAATCTCTTAGCGGGTCTCCGAATTTGATGTGACCACGTAGAATTTAGGCTACAGTAAACTAAGCATCTGCCCGCTTAGACTATACGGATAGATCTCCCTCATTTTTTCAAGGAAGACGTCGCACTACCTGCCCCATATCTTGCATGAAAGAATGTTATGGCAGGCATCATTTGCCTCCCTTACGCAAAAAAATGCAATCAGGACCGTAACCTATCAATCTTGCATATGTAGGACTGAAAACATTCGTGTTCGCTCGAGAGCTGAGTAAGAAAGAAGTCAGTTTTATGATGTCTTCGATTGGACAAGGGCCTCAGATCTTTGATGGCTTCAAAAATTTGTCAAAACAAATTACGATTTTACATTTTATGAACTCGCCTTAATGAATCCAACACCTACCAGGGCTTTATAGAATCGGGGCGAGATTATATTTACCCTCTGAAGCCAGCTATTCATGTCCTATTTCCATAACATTTTTTCATTCCATTCTATCCAATATTGAAGGAGCCTGGTGTCTACAGATTATTTCCATGTGGCCTATTTTAAAAAAGACAGACAACTGTCTAAGAATTACATCTCACAACACAAGTTACTTCTTCTATTCTTAGTGAAGGAGGCTCGTTTCGTATTTTAACAGTGAAACAGGACTTTCGGCTACATTTCCGAAGCTCTGTTAAGAAGAGCGTATCCAGCATAGCTTGCGATCGGTAAGTGATATCGACTTCAAATTTTTTTTGATCGATAGACAGAACCTCTGTCGTTGGGGCTTTGAAAGTCGAAGTCAATCTTGCGTCGGGAAAACACTAAAATCGCGGTGAGTACCATTTTCGCAAAGCGCTTCGAGGCCGTGTTCCTTTGCACACACCCTAAAAGACCAAAAAATAACTATGTAGTGGCGGCTAACTACGTTAGAAAGTCTGTATAGTTTGTCAAGAAGTGTGTTCAACGATTTAAAACTCAAAAGCCGCCGATGACCTTCCAAATCGTATTTCGGTAGGAAAAGTGACCAAAAAGAACGAGAAGCGAATCGTGGCTTTGTTTTCGCGCAATCCTGGCTTGCCCTTACGTCAACGACAAGCGAAATTGAAGCAAAAAGGTCTCGAGTTATCACACGTCGCCACTCACCCTTGTCTGAATCGTCACGTGGCCAAACGGCTCGTCCGGGCGAGAAATGAAAAGTGCATTGTGACACTTGATTGCCCTTCGCAATCGTCTGGGCCTACATCAAGCAGAAGCTCCGTGGAAAACGTGTTTACACTTTGAAGCAGCTTTCCCGACAAATTCGACTCATTTGGAAGGCGCTTCCCCTCGAATACGCCGAAAATTTAGTGAAAAGTATGCCTCGGAGATGCCAAGCAATTGGACTCACTATTAAACTGAAAGCGCGTTACCTCAGAATGTATTTAATGTATGTATAAGTCAAAAACTGTTGTTAAATAAACTTTTTCAAAATTATGCTGGGTACGCCCTTACTTAACAGACTGTATTTTTAAATTTAATTTCTTAAATTTTTTTGAAATGTAAGAAATCCGATATGGATAAATGTTGGTATATGTTGCCTCCCCTGGACCCCTGATGATAATAACTTTTAAAATTCAAATTCTAGTAGTTCCAATCAAGACCTTTCATTTGATACCCCAATCGACAACCTATGATTTAAAAAAAATGGTTAAGGGCTAATCTATTATAATGGGGGACTCCCTTAAAAAAATTTGAAAAGTTTGGTAAGACCTAAACTTTTGATAGACCATCACTTCTGAACTTTTCACTAAGTTTGAGCTTTCTAGCATCTATAATTTCTGAGGAAGTTTGCTGTGACGCACGGACAGACAAGTCGCGAAGCTAGTATGGTTTTGAAAAAAAAAATTTCCAAAGCCCTAATAATGTAAGACTATATTTACTATAGATCACGGTTTGATTATTGTAATATTCAGGCGGGCATGGGAAGCAAATGCAAACAAAATCAGTTATTAGAATAACTTTTTTACAACGAGCGCTACACAGGTTTGGAAATAGGTAACCGCACATGATTCTGTCTGTATTAACAATCAGTATTTACATAATATTCTATTAGAATTGTAGATTCGAGGAGCATTCCATCTTTTGACACCTTCAACTGGAATATAGATATTCTTATAAAGGGTGATTCATTATGAGGTTTGATTTTCAAAAGGACTTTTTTTGACAGATCACGCGACGCGTGACTCCTGCCAAACTGTAATGTAATTTTTATTCAATACTGTTTGACCAATCATCATGGAAAGACTTACACCGCAACAACGTATCCAAATTGTTCAGCAGCATCAAGAAAATCAGCGTTCTGTGAGAAATGTTTTTCGTGCTCTTAGAGCAACTTATGGTTTGTATCGTCTACCTACCAACACCATTATAGCCAATACCATCCACAAATTTAAATTAAAGTAAATTGGCCGCCTAGGTCGTGTGATATCACACCTTTCGATTATTTTCTTTGGGGTTACACTGAATCTCTGGTCTCCAGGAATAAGCCAGCTTTAATCAACGCTTTGGAAGCCAACATTACTCGTGTTATTCGCGAGATACCGGCTGCTATGCTGGAACGCGTCGCCTAAAATTGGACCCTCAGGATGGACCACTTACAGCGTAGTCGCGGTCAACATTTAAACGAGACAATCTTTAGAAAGTAAATGGTATAGATTGTTCGTTCGACTCACAATAAGATTTTTACTATAGAATTCAACCTTATGCCTTTCATTTGAGATTTAAAACCAAACCTCATAATGAACCACCCATGTTTGTAAAGAATTAAATATATTTGTGCCACGTTAATGCATCATAACAAGCTCTTGCCTTTTAAAGCCAGTCTTTGAACTAAGAATATTTGGCAACCGCTGCCAGAGCAATGTGGCGTTTTCCTAACATGGATAGGGATGTGATTAACTCGAGACACTTTTAGAGAAGAAGTAGTTTTAGGACTACGTATTCTTAGGTGGTTGTCATGAATTCCACGTAGTGTAGTGGTTAGAGCACTCAACCCGTAAGCCAAAGATCTCTGGTTCGAGTCACGTTGGCGCCAACTAGATTTAGTTTGAGTGATTCTTCGGACGGACTATAAACCCGTTCAGTTATGATACGTGTTGGTTTAAAGTCAGAACGTATCGCAGCTGGGTGGACGGACCCACAACCGGAGCGTGAAAAACTGACCATATCACCTTGTGGAGTGCCGTTACATTCCATCATGACAATGAGATACTCTAACTATTTCTAAGCGAATAGTTTATTAAAACTATCAGCTCATTTGCCCACACAGTCAACTAAATATTGAACCTTTTTTTGGAAAATTTCTTTGGAAATATGAAAGATATCAGCTTTTACGCATTTAAGGTCAATGTCCAACTCGGTTATTTGTGTACACTCTGGGGACCATAGCTTTCATTTTGAATTTTTGACGCTTCAAATTTACTTTAGACTTGTTAAACCAAATAAAAGGTAATATCAGCTCCTGTAACTCTGTTTATTTATGTTGTCCAAATATCAATATTTTAGACATAAATTATCTCCTTCATTATATTGAACTGGCTCGCGTGAAAAGGTAGCGATCACGAACCAAGCGAATTCGCCAGGTAGGGTGGGTTTGGTGGAGAAGAAATGAAAACTCATATCCTCTTACTAAAAGGGAACAGCGATGAAAAAGTACTGTGGAGAAAATTTTGGACAATCAAGTTGTGACCAAGAAAAATTTTATAATCAGAAGAAGGTAAAGCCAGCCAGGAGGTTAATTGATGATGACCAGAGAATTTATCTATAGTGTCAAGTTATGTCAAAACAAAACTTGTAGACAATTTTTTTATTTAAGCTTATGTTAATTTCAAGTTGGTTTTTATTTTATTTTGATAAATTACAACGAAAAATATTACGATTAAGAACAAAATAAAAACAGTAGTGAATTCTTCGGAAAACAGGACAGGAGCGGAATTGAGTAGCGACAATTATTCTGGAGATGATAATTTCGAAGACCATTCTGATGTGCATAACTGATAGTGCGGAATTTAAGCTCATATGTAATGTGATGTGGATTATGCAAATTTAGTAACTATCTTTCCGAAGATTTGATGATTATGCTTTCTCTTGATTTATTGCTGAAATAAAATTAATTGAGATTGTTATTTATTACTATTATTTTCGCAAAGGTTGATTTTAATTTTTTTTTTGGAAAGCCATCGGGTCTTTGTTTTTTAAGTGACGCCTTTGGGTCATCTTCAATGTCTGCCTGGTCGATCGTAAAAATAAACGTGTTGTTGTAACCGTGTCGTTCCGATTCTGCTGGGCTGTTCGGCGAATATGTTGCTGCAATTTTTAGAGGAAGGCTGCAGTGTGGTTTAGGTTTCTTGATGCTAGTTTGGTAGACGAATCGGTTCTCTGTAAATCAGTTCTGCTGCCGTAGCTTGCACGCCTTCCTTCCATGCCGCTCGGATGCCCAGTGAAACGTGTGTAAAATGCGTGTCTTTTGGTCGTTTTCGTGGAATCGTATTCCGCATTTTATCTGCCATTTTGTGAAAGTTAGCTGTACCCGTCAATAGGTTTAGTGACCGAAAAAGGTCAGATTCGAACCATAGAAATAGGTCGCCGGTTAGTCTCAGTGGTGTGCCAAAATGATGCATAAAATGCTCGAGCCACCGATTCTGCTTCCTGGTACGGCATGGGGAAAGCTTCGGGCCAGTCAGTGGTTCGATCAATGCATGTTAGGCAGTAGCGATGCCCTTCAGATGGTGACAATGACACGATGTGTATGTGTATATGTTCGAAGCGTGCGGATGGCAGTGTCAAGTTGCTTACTGGTGATGTGGCGTGGCGTGTAATTATCGATCACTGGCATTGTACGCATATTTTTGCCCATACGCGGCAATTCGTTACGATGGATGGTCATATAAAATGTTTTTTAACATATTTTACATTCGTTTTTACGCCTGGATGTGCCAATCCGTGAATACAATTGAGTACCGCAAACGCGGTGTTATAAATGATCGTAACCTTTCAGTTGAGACGTTGCAGCTGATCTGTATATTGGTGTCCGAAACCTGCATTATTTTTAGTTGTAGTATCGACGTCGATTCAACCAATGTTTTGAGCTAGTTGTCCTCCTCTGAGCCGCTGCGAGCTTGCGATAATCCTGCGTGTTTTCAATAGCTTCCACGCGTGAGAGTGTATCAGCTACAGCGTGGCTCTCCCCTGGAATGCGACGGATGTCGGTCGAGAACCGGCTGATGTACGATTGTAGTCCCAAATAGAGGGTACGAGGGTAGTCCCGAATAAAGTCGTTCTTATCCCGAAACGAGAGGAGTACCCCATGCATTATCGAAGGACTATGGGCCAATTTGTCAAACTTTCCTTCTACTGAAGATTTTAGAGTATTAAATAACTGGTACCTTAGAAACTCATTTAGGCTTGAAATCGTGACACGCTTGTACAAAGGGTGAACCTGTCAATACGGCATTAAAGCACTAGTACGATGTGATGAATGATTTCATTCATACAAATAATACGCACTTGTGGCCTTCCTTTAGATCGAAGGAGCATTCAATCATGTTCACTCACAAGTAATATTGAATACTCTCCTAAATATGCAAGTTGACTCACTCTTGATTCAACGTACAAAACAGCTACTAAAAAATCTGGTGTTATTCTCGTACAATGCGTAGGTTTACTATCAAGCTAGCACTAGCAGTTTCATTCCAGGCAGTGCAAAATGGGTAGTGGTATACGAGGGTAGTACCCGACCTGACTTTTGAATACAGGTAGTTTTAAAAAAACAATTACCGCGATTGACAATACCACCTTGCAACAACTTAATGTGAAAAATTCATAACGGTACGTTTATTATTATTTTTTTACAGACATCCAAAGTGAACGCTCTCAGTGAATTTTTAAATATGGACAAAAACGGGCATCGTTATGTGATACAATAGTTTTATTTGAAATTCTAAGTCCAACCTATATCAAAGCCGAGTTGGATTCTACTCTGCGGAAGTCTGCTCCTTCGTTTACAACTGTCAAATGTTGGGTAGCGTACGAGCTGCCAAGATGAACACCGCAGTGGTCGACCAAGTGAGGTCACTACGTCAGAAAATGTGAGGAAAATCCACAAAATGGTATTGGATGACCATCGACTAAAAGTGCGCGAGATAGCAGACATGGCAGGCATTTTAAAAAGTGCTGTGCATCGCAATTTGGACATGAGAAAGCTATGCGCAAGATGGGTGCCACGTTTGCTCACAATGGAGCACAAACAGCAACGTGAGGATGTTTCCATCGAGTGTTTGACAATGTTTCGCAGCAATAAAGCCGAGTTTTTGCATCGATTCATAACCATGGACGAAACATGGGTCCATCATTTTACAACTGAGACCAAGGAGCAGTCAAAGCAGTGGACTGAAAAGGGAGAACCGGCTCCAAAGAAAGCAAAGACAGTTCAGTCAGCTGGCAAGGTCATGGCATCCGTTTTCTGGGATGCCCGTGGAGTAATATTTATTGAATATCTCGAAAAAGGAAAAACAATCAACGGCGCATATTATGCAACTTTATTGCAGCATTTGAGTGATGAAATCAAGAAAAAACGGCCCCATCTGACGAAAAAGAAAGTTTCATCACGACAACGCACCAGTCCACACGTGCGTCATTGCGATGGCTAAAAGCAATGAGTTGGAGAAGTTCGAACTGCTTCCTCACGCACCGTATTCGCCAGATCTGGCTCCCTCTGATTATTTTCTTTTCCCGAATTCGAAAATGGCTCGGCGTCACGTCACGTACCAGCGCGATAGTGGCGTCGGCTTGCGAGTGTGACAGTTGTGCAGCGTTCGCTTTTTTGACGCTTCAAATGCTTCCCGGCCTTTTTCCATCCATGTTATAAGTGTGTTGTCTTTAATTTTTCCTTGTAACATGTCGTTGAGTGGAGCTTGTGTCGCAACAATCCTGGGCATATAACTCCGGTAGGAGTTTAACATATCGAGGAATTGGCTCAACTGTTTGGCTGTCTAAGGGCGATAATAGTTTATCGCTTGCACTTTCTCTGGAAGGAGGCGAATGCCAGTGCTCGATACCATGTGCTCGATACCATTTATTTTGCTAAGTTTACGCCGATACCATACTTCCGTAGCCTATCGAAGAGCTTACGCAAGTGTTCCGAATGTTGAGTTTCGCTATCGGACGCTTTCACACTTTCATTTTTCGAATCTATTGCCTAAAGTGTTTAATGCGCGGTGCTGGGTAGCGGTCGATGATGGTGCGTGCATTGAGAGCGCGGTATTTGCCACATGTCACTGTCGCTCTTCTAGCCAAGTGGAACGGACCAACTACTAGACGACGGTCGTGTTGTAACGAGTTGGACCACTGTTGGGAATTGTTTCCGTACAATCGTGTAGCAACCCGGTGCTGAACGACGATCCTGGTGTCTGTCGTAAGTATATGATAGCGCAAATTGTGAAGGAGTTTAGGTGCCCGTCCGTCAAGTCACGTGATGTCCGCGTACGCGGCGAGTAGTCGGTAATAAGTCAAGTTGCCGGTGGTAACCTTTATGCTTGGTTGCCCTGACTCAAACAAACGCCCTCGGGTGGTGAGTTTCATTAAGCGATCGATCAGCTGGCATCCCAGGAGGTGGAAGAGTAGGATGTAAAGGATTAGAAAATCAGCTCCGATAATTGGCCACGACACATCAGCGATTAGAAATCGCCATGGAAAATCCAGACGGAGTCCTAAATCGAGCAACGTCTCCACTATGCCGTATGTAGATATAACAGAAACGTTGGCTGCTGTGAGAGAGTAATGGGTTTTGCCGGGGCAAATGCAGTCAGCCTCACAGTTACTGTGTCGTTCTGTTGCACGTCCAGTGCTTCGTTTGGCATTATGCAGTGAACAGTTTTCCCCATAATCACTTTTCGAAATGACAATTGCTTGCGCTGCATCGTAAACTCCCGCTAAAATCCTTCTTTCCAGTTGTCACGTGGGCGTTCACCATTTTGTAGCTAACGGTTGGAAGGATAAAAGATTCTTAGTACTATCTATTCTCTCTTTAATTTCCAAAAACTACACTTTTTAGCATCAGCATTTTGATTACTTGTACGTCTATACGCGGCGAGTATAATATCGACAATGTTTCGCATGTTCTTCGTCCCACCAATGCGTTCGCGCCCACCGATGCGAAGCATTGCGAAGACAAAAGCAAAGCTTTTTTTAGTTGAAGAGTATGCGGTGCATCATAGTCTTTTTTCTGTTATAATCGCCACAGGTCTAAACGGCCCAATATTGTATCCACGTTAATTTTTTATACGATATACATTTTTTAACTATATGTGTATCACTGACTCCATTTCATTGTCAGCCGCCGTGCTTTCTTGTTTTCTTTCTCTCGAAGTAGCGTGCTTTTCTCTAAGAAAACTGGATTTGCCTGTTTGAGGACGGCAGCAAGCTGAAGTGTACGAACTCACCCATTTTCCGTTTGGGTCGGTTCATCTTGCTACCGCTTTCATAGGAGGGTGTGGTCTAGTACTGAGTAAATTGGGTCTGAATTTCTTACAAGTTGTTCGGCGATTATGTTACCGTCTGTCTTTCTATTTTTATATATTTCAAGTCTTTTTAGGAGTCAAATTTCGGTCCTTTGCTTTGTTTGTATAACAATGTCATAGAGTTAGTCATAGCGTCAGGCTTGTGCGTCTAGTTTTGTAAATGCGCTGCGTGTAAGAAAGCTTCCGTGTTTTCATTCCTATGTACACCATGTCGCAGTCTTTGCATGTCAGTTTGTATATGCCGCTGTTTTCATATATTGATGTGTCATTCAGTTTTGATTTCAGTTTTTTTCTTTTGTTGTTGCTAGTTTTGAATGTAGTTTGTAGTTGGTATTTCCTAAGGAAATTTGATAGTTTTTTGTCTCTTTGGAGACATTTGTTAACGAAATCCACTGTTGGTCGCTCTTATGCATTTCAGTCAGTTGGCGTTCGTGTTTTTGTTTGTATTGTGGAGTAAGTTTGTCAATGCCACGTTGTTTGTATCCGTTATAACTAGCTATTTAGTAAATGTTCTTGAGTTCGTTAGAGTTAAATTGTCAGTCTTCTATGTAGTTGCTGCGACTACCATTTAGATGTTTATTTTATCATTTATCGATTTATTCGGTAATATAGAAATGAACTGCTAAATTTTCAGTGGTTTCATTCTAATGACCTTCACTATTTCTTTCTTTTCTCCTTAGTGATTGTTCTTCAACTCGACGTCTGTTAGGTTGGGTCATAATGACCCATGATGTTTCCAACGCAGATGCTTGAATTTTATAGTCTTTTGTAATTCTATGAAATGTTCCTGATACTACGCAACTTTTCATAAGAATACACTAATTGAACTAAGACGAAGTCAGATTGGATTAAAAGTTCGGAATTATCTTGACCCACCGGACAGTTGTTTTACTAATTTTCCACCATACAGACGCCGGGTTCATGTAGGTGGCCCGGTACATGTCGAAACTGTGGTGAAGTAGATATATGGAAATGTCAGTGCAGGGCTGCAGCGATGGTCTGCTGTCTCAGCGGAAGAGGATATTGAGATCCGCCGAAATTGGCCTTGCCTGGGGACGCGTGAATGCGCTGGCAGGCTAGCGTTGCTGTGTCGTGGGGCGGGTTCTTTCCTCCTAGCACAAGGACCCACTGTAAAAAGAATTTCGCATTCACGAATTAAACATGGAAAAATGCAGATCGACTGGTGTTGAGGCCGAGGTAACCCACTAAGAGTTGCAATGTTTGTTCGGAGAATGAATTGGGCCGAGCAAAAACGGACGGACTGGCGGAGACTTCGTCGTTACCGACAATCTTTATGGCCCACAAATAAGAGTTGGGCGTACAGATGGTAGCGTTGCTCCCTCGCATACTCCCAACCGGATCAAGATCCAAACGTAGACGTGGTCATGTATTTCCCACTTGAGTGAAAAGCTATAGCGTTATGCAATGAAATCACATAACCCTATATCATAATAGAGCACGCGCCCGGAAGGCCACTCTACCCGCGAAGAGCCCTTGTTAACAAAAGAAAAGGAAAGAGCGCGCCCTATGGCTAGCCCATATTAGCGGAGGAGCCTGCCATCGATGCGGGTCCTATATCCGGTCAGGTTGCACGAAATTAAAAGACCGAAGGTATAGATTTAGTAATTCATTGTATTAATGTCTTTTTTATTATCGCAATTAATATTAACACAAGAAGATCTACATTTTTACGATATTTGACCGGACCTGACCGGACCTGACCTGACATTAAATTATGTGAATGTGAAATGTAATCGCTATTATGAAGGATAAGAAAAACGTTTTTCTTACTTAACAGACTTTGCTAATATTTAACAACAACTATTTATTCACATATAAATGCATTAGTTTTTAATTCTTTTATTCGTCTTGCTCTTTTAGTATCTCGTTAATACGAGTAAATCTGCCAACAAGTCGAATATTTCCTATTTTCATTTGCCTGTATTTTTCAATATATTTCAAACGAAACGGCTTAACATTATATTATTACCGTCATGTTTCTTTAATACTGTATACAAACTAGTAGATTGAATACAGTTTACTCTGGTTAAAAAATGAATAATTAGAACAGATGAAAGAAACATCGAACGATTCAAAAAAAAATCTCATGAGCAAGATAGTGACTTCAATGCAAAATACGAATTCATAAAACTAAACAAGAATAATCTTACTGACGTATTGACGAAATTATATTTTGAAACCCGTTTCTGGTATTGTACACCGGAAGGAAACTAAGTTTGCAAAAACCAAACACTTGTTTTTGTATGATCATATGTGACGTGATTAACATTTCTGTTTTTGTATTAATTGTTTCAAAAGATTTAATTGAAGTTGTTCTTGAATTCGCTGCAGTGTGACTTCCACCTTCTTCGCTTTTAGTTGTGCCAAATGAAATGTCGTTGGCAAGAATTGATTGTAGCGCAGGTTCGAGCAAAGATGATTTTCATAGGAAGAGTAGGTACTTAAGTAATACCTTTGCTGGTATCGTTTTGATTTCTATATACAGTCTGTTCAATGAAATTTCACACAGAATTGCGCGCATCAACAAAATCTAATTTCCACGCGCGATTAACGTTCAACGTACTCTGGACTGCACCTGAGCCGACTTAATATGCAATTTGCACATTCCAAACATTTTTTATTTCCGCGCGCGATCAATGCCCCAATTACAAATAAATTAATTCGTGTAATATATGCTTACTCCGAAAATTTCATTTCCACGGAGATCATGAACTTTTTGCTGACCACGACATCAAACATGTGACAAGCAGCAATGAACTCTAGGAATTCTCAACGACTCAGCACTAAGGCAATGACCGCGCTACGGACTTTGCGATACTAAAAATTGAATACTTGTAAAAATTGTACTATAAAAGACTTTAATAATAAAATTATGTTATCAGTTGTTGATCAGGTCTTTTTTGAGAAGCCAGACGAAACGCCGTCTGACTAAAGGGCAACTATTATATATTTGCTTTTTGAACACAGTCAACTTCGGTTATAACGCACCGGTTTATAACGAACCCTCACATATAACGAACAAACTTAGCAGGTCCCATCTAATTTCCACTATTTTCCTTAGAAATAGTACTGGTTATAATGAACTCAGCTATAATGAACATTCGTTTATAGTGAATGTAATATTCGCACAATTGGGTCATAATTATCGGATATAATGAACTTCTGGGTAATCATTATCGGATATAACGAACTTCTTGGTCATCATTATCGGATATAATGAACTTTTGGTCAATCAATTAGGGGAATGCCCGCACATATGAATAATTCAGCGCTGGTTTATATGTTTGCGAAATTTGGGATGTCCCATTATGCATATCGGTAATTTTCGCAAGCCTGAATGAATCTGGCAGCTCACAGTAGATACCGCCGTTGCTTTAGTGTTATATCTTCGCGATCGCGTGTTTTTTTACAGTGGACCAAATACATACAAAGTATGAGTGAAAAGCGAATGGTGTTTTCCCTAAAAGAAAAAGTTAAAAGTTAAGTTAAAGTGAAAAAAACAAAGCGATGTGTGTCTCGAGAAAAATATAAGAAAGTCGACAATTGCGACAATGTGGAAAAAAAGGACCTGTTGCTTCTTGCCTTTGAAAGTGTAAATAGTGGGACAAAATAAATGCGTAAATCGTTGCATGACGATGTGGATAAATTACTCCTGAAATGGTTCACAAAATAAAGGTTGTGTAATGTAACAATTAGTGGGACTGTCTTAAGGGCAAAAGCAGAAGAATTTGGTCGAAAAATTAAAGACGAATTTGTCTGCAGTGAAGGCTGGATTGAAAGGTGGAAGACACGCCATAATGTTTGTAACAGCAAAATTGTTGGTGAATCCGGATCCGTAGCTACAAATGTTGTGAACAATTGGATAAGCACTGTTTGGCCTACAATTAAAGAGAGGTTTGGTGATGATGACATTTTTAACGCTGACGAAGCCGGTATTTTCTACAAGTTGATTCTCGATAAAACTTTGAAATTTAAAGGCGAACAGTGCCAAGGTGGCAAATTGGCGAAAGAAAGGGTTACCGTTTTAGTGTGTGCCAACATGTCCGGCACGGAAAAACAAAAACTACTAGTTATCAGGAAGCGACAAAGGCCCCGGTGATTCAAAAACATTCAAAAGGTTGCTTGTTGATTATTGTGCTAATAATCGAGCTTGAATGACATCCGCAATTTTCATCAATTATGTACGCGAATAGGACCAAGAGCTAACGCAGGAAAAACGAAAAATCGCACTATAAGTTGACAACTGGCCTGCGCATCCAAAAATTGGGCAGCTGAATTCCGTAAAGCTGGTGTTTATGCCACCCAACACCAGTTTAAAATTACAACCCATGGATCAGGGTGTCATCCATTCGTTGAAAAGTCATTATCGAACTGCACATTTGTTGAGCATTGTTCAAGGCATTTGGTACATGCCTTAATGTCACATTCCTTGATGCGGTCAATCTTTTGCACAAATCTTGGCGCAATGTATCTACTGAAACAATAAAAAATGCATATCAACATGCAGGATTATTGGCGATCAACAGTAACGATGCATTTGATGAGGAGGATTTGTTACCACTTAATGAATGGCTATTAAGAAGCATTCCTAGCAGCAATACATATGCACAACCTAAAGATTTCCATGTCCCATTAGATTACCTCACTGCAGATGACAGCCTTTTAACCTCGACATTTTTAACGGATGAGGAGTTAGTTGCTGATATTCAAGCCATGGAGAGTAATGGAAGCACTGATAGTGAAGCTGAGGACGAGTTAACTGAGGGTCCAGTTGCAACTACTACATCAATAGTAAACAGAAGTTCATCGATTTTTCCAGTTTCATGGTGTACCACAAAATGTTCTAAATAAATTGGTATGAATTGAAGCTTATACAGACAAGATGAAAATTCTAGAGTTTCAAACAAAAATAACAGACTGATTTAAGTAACGAATTTACGTATACATGGACATTTGATATTTTATTTCGGATTAATTGGAAATTGAGCTTGCGTTTTGGTATTATCTTGAAGTACATATAAACATATTTGTTATTCATTAATGAAAATATTTTTATTTTGTTTTAAATAAACTTACCGAAAAAATATTTCTTGGTTTTTGGTTTAATATATGGATATAACGAACTTCGGTTATAACGAACCAATTCTCACGGCTCTTAGAGGTTCGTTATAACCGAGGTTGACTGTAATTGAGCATTTAGCTACTTCGATCTTCTCAGATAGACCAGCAGAAAACACAAATACAATTTGAATGTATAATTAGCGATTCACTGCCTGAGAGTTAACTTTTAGCAATTTGGAATATAAATGTTCGCAATCCATGGTCTTAACGCCACTAAGTTTCAGTTCAAAATAAATCTATTCGGGCAGCGTTACATATACGCAAGTACAGGCTTCGAACATGAGCGCCCTCGGCTAAGGACTTCTCCCAATGATATCCTACAGCAAAATCGAATTAAAAGCGATCACTCACCAGTTCTCGTTGAAAACGCGACTGTGAGTACGATGCATTTCATCGTGTCTCCATTTACGTCAAGACTCACCGAATTTGAAGAGTTATTTGTAAAGAAACTTTATATGGTTCCGTCAAAAGTACAGCACTCCGTTCATGAGAGGGGAAAAATAACACTGATGTACACTTCTACTCGAAAAGTGACACGTGCACGTTCGTGAAATGCCAACCGTATTTCAATGTCCTCTTGGTACATTGGAGACTACCGTAAGCAGAATGGACAAGAAAATAGTTCGATTCGTTTTGGTTAATTCACTGCTCGTGTTCACAGAACAATTCAGCAATTACAATAAATAATGACAGCACGATAGTCAACATTTACACACACTCGTATAGAAGCCCGTCAAGAAACGTTGGTCGTTGGTTGTGTCGTGAAAGCGTACGATTCACTCCACTCAATTTCGCTCGACTATTTTTTGCGTGGAGAATTACACCCGTGCGTCGCCGTCAAAGATTTCCTTCTTTTATCCAGGAAAATTGATCATTTCGCGGTAACTCCGAAGATTTATGCTAAATGTTTAGTTGAAACACGAAGGATTAGGATTCCTCCGAGTGTTACGGCGACTGTCAGGGATTTTGCGAGCAGGATGGAAATTTAAAGTCGCGAAAATCACCGAGCTTGTCGCGACCACGGTCAATCTTTACACACACTTGCATGCAAAAATCTCGAGAATTGTTTGTCGTTTCCGTGTCTTGAAACCGTACGATTCACTCACTCCGTTGCCTTTATGGAACCTCAACTTTTACATAGTCAAATGTTTATGGGCAACTCCAACAACACATTTATATAAAGCTTAAAATCTTTTAATAAACTACTTTTCAATTTGCATGCGTGTAATATGTTTATAATGTTAGCGGCTAGCATCGATAGACATTTACGCGCTTGCAAAAATCACTTTTTCCAGTTTTCGGCTTTCGCGTCCACGCACAACCGAGCGCATTTTATCACGACGACGACAATGAAGATGAATAATGACGAAGAAGGCAACTCTCTTCCTATTACTTTTCTTCCCAGGTTTTTCATTCAGCCGAAAAGTTTTCCGACCAAGCACTTGATATAAGTATCGAGAACATTATGCGGTCATTGAAATTAATGTTTTCTTGTGGGAACGAGATACCGAACACTTGTTTTACTTCTGACAATTTATTTTTTTCCGCCCGTTTTCCGCGTGCTCGCCGTGTCGCAGCCGTAAGTCAACTTCCCGATCCGTCCAAAAATCTCATTTTTCCTTTCTACCGTGTCGCTACCGGTAAATCAGCTGCTTGCTCAGCCGAGCTCGATTGCATTCGGTAATGTAATACACCGTTGGGATGCACTAAATCAGTGTTCCCATGTCCGAAATTTTAATTTATAGATTTAAATTTTACAAAAAGAAAGTTAGCTGAAGTAAAGAAAAATGAATCCCATGAAGAATACAATTAAAAGGAAACGTTTAAATCTAATATAAACGAAAATTGATATAAAATTACATTTAACAATAATAATAAGAACCTATTTTATAAATTACAATTATGAATGGAAGTAATGATATCGTTCTTTTGTTGCCTAAATTAGCAATTTAAACTTCGTATAAGGACTGGGAAGATTTTCGAGCAGTTTGCTTGTGTGACTGCTCAATTACTACAAAACTTAGGCTAGCCGGTATTAAAATTATACTTCTTTTCAAATGCCTGCGACAGTCACGGCTTTTCTTGTTCTCTAATGTAGAGGAAATGAGATGAACAAATTTAAACAGAATATTAGCATACATTCAGCACCAAAATGAATTGGATTGATGAACTCCTAGTAGTGACTGATACATCGCAAGAAAGGCAACGGAAATGAAAAAAAATATTACCTCATACACAACAGCATATTATCTAATAAATCACGGTATAGGCTGCTGTACAGGAGAAAGCCACGTTCCATCAAGACGCTATCTTTTCTCTTAAAATTATGATGCTTCATGAACGTAATTAAATCAATTCTAAGATTGTTTTCATAAAGATGATTTGAGAACAATGAACTAGCAAAATGAGTGTTGCGACATTCTGGCGTTTTGATTGTTACAAAAGAAAAACCCAAATAGGAAATACGTCTTCCACAGATTTAATCAACTTCCAAAATAAAACAAAAATTACCTTGAAAAGGAGTGATAAACCTTGGCGAAAAGATAAACACAAAATAAGAGATACAGGTAAGAAAATTTATGCACTAATCATAAAAAAATCAATACCAATTCAAATCTACAAAACGTAAGCATGAAATCAAGCATACAATTAGCAAAATATGGTTCACTCAGCAATCTAAAATAATTCATTAAAAACCTTCACCGAGTCCTCCGTTCGAGGTCAGATTTTCGCGATTACTATCCCCACGCACTTAATCGCGGAACAAACGCAATCATTCGTACGAAAAGCATTCAGCTTTCATACATAGCAATCTTCCAGCAGGTATTGCTCTAAAGAATCGACTTACTTCCTCGCCAATATATGTTAGCTTTCCTGTTTACACGCACACAAATATGCAGATATAAAATTCAAGTAGCTAGATTGATGGACGTAAACTGGAGGATACAAAAACCTTAGTGTTAATGTCATTGATCCAAAACAACAGATTAACATAGAATTGAATTCATTATCGTCATGCTGAACTATCTGTGAAATGAAGTAACCTCATATGGAAACGAGTTTTAAGTGTTTATTTGCGCTATGTTTCGATTTCCAATTTGTCAAGTTTCAAGTTTCCAATTTTATTTTATTTATATCGTTCTACTATCGATCGACTGCACTCCACCGGACCTAGGAACAATCATTCAAGAAACGATTTATTAGCGTTGTTTTTGCTGATATGTTATGGCATACGAGATTATTTCGCCAAGCAAATACGTAGATGTGTGGGAAAAAAATAGGTTTAATAATAAAGCAAAAATTTGGCACTAGGTGGCATGGGGTATATTTTTATATATCATCCGTAATGTATTATTGAAATTTAATAATATAATATTACAATTTCATAATTCAAGGTAAAACAATACGTAAATGATATAACAATATGGTATTTCACCTTCCAGTTCGTCGAACAAACAATTTGATTTTAGGAACTTTCTAACAAATTTAAATAAAATTTAATCAATATTCCCAAAAAAAATGCACAATTTATTTTGTGGCAGAGTTTTAGCTATTTAAATAATCAAAACCTAACTGTGCTGTCGGAACAAGACCAGCCTAACAACGAAAATCACCGATGGGTTTGGGGTAATAGAAAGAGATTTCTGGTCACAGGATGGAAGGGTATAAATTCCATGACAAGTTTTTTAAGCAAGAGGGTGATCAAACAAGAAGGGCTTTATAGCCATCCTAGGAATTACAATAATTCTACTGATGACATCAATCGATGACTTCAATTATACTTCCAATGCACTTAGGAATATATGAAATCGTTCAAACGAATTAGAAAATCGAAAATCTATCCGTTAATACAATAAGGCCGTAGTTCTGCTTTATGAAAATGCGAAGAAAATTCACATTTTTGTTGAAGTTGTGTAAATTTTAACTCCTGTGATACGATTGTTACCCTTTTACTTATAAAAACCTACCTTCGTGTTTTTTTTTCCGCTCAAATTTGTTTTAAACTCCAGCTCGACCGTTTGATGAGAAAAAAACAGGATTTTAATTTCCTATTCTAAATGCTCCAATCAAAAACTTTTATTTGAAAGCCGGCTCCACTTTCTTTGGTCAAAAAATTATTTAAAGACCACAGGAGTATATAGGGGAGCCGCCTAGGAAATCTTTGAAAATTCTGTTAAAGCAAAAACTTTCATTTGATCACGTCACAAAAAAATCTGAAGTACATAATCTGAAATTTATTCCACATTCTTTTTTTTGTGCAAAATAAAATCATGCTCAGTTTGAAATACAGGTATATAACCATTCAGCCAAAGACAATCGATAAATTGAAAGGTTTTTTGTGTGCTTCAATACATAACCAGTTGTCTCAAATTCATGAAAATTGTTCAACAAGTTCTCAAAGATTTTGGAACAAGTTGAAATTCAATCAAAGTAACTGCATTTTTTCCAATGCTTTGGTGCGATTTGTAGCTGCATTATAATTTTTAACGGAGTTCCATAGGGCTATAAGTTTCCCACATAAATACTTTTTGTCTTTTTTTTAAAAGCTTTGTTAATTAATTTTACAGACTCGTACTAACATCGCGACCTGTATTCTCATCTGTTTTCCCGTAAGTCAAAGCCAGTGTGCCTGAAAATTATAGCAGCTACAAACACGAAATTTTGTGGAAAGGTCTGACAATGCCAAGTTTCAGGACTGGAATGTACTGGTACTTTGTCAATTGTCGTAAGTACTCTACTTCTTTCTATGTGGTGTCGCTTGGGAGGCAAAAGCTACCATCGATACGTTCTAGTGATCTTTTAATCAACTGAAAAAAAAACTTGACGCGGTCATAGGTGTATCCAGTTTCGTAACAGCAGCGGATATTGAGCAGCCAACTACGTCACCCAAAACAAACTTCGGACCCCACAATCCTCGTGGAGGCTTCAGTTGCGAGGTCCACACGAGCTGCTACAAGCAAACAGAACATTAATTTACCACCTTCCGACATTGCACCCTCTTGACGAGATGTTCCGCCCCAGTTCCCAGTTGGCCAATTTCTGAATATTATACCAGGTTACATAGCTACAGAATTATCGAAATGTCAGCAGAGCTCCAATTGTCTGGTA
Organism: Odontomyia ornata; assembly: GCA_963969285.1. Classification (NCBI taxonomy): domain Eukaryota; kingdom Metazoa; phylum Arthropoda; class Insecta; order Diptera; family Stratiomyidae; genus Odontomyia; species Odontomyia ornata. The sequence goes on from OZ017739.1 coordinate 141,561,674, forward strand.
CCGAGTTTTCGAATCGTTGATTCACCGCTCAAGATCTATATCTCTCAGCTTACATATGACACTTAAGCTGGTGAAGCTAGAACTTTTATTGGACATAAACTGAACTGGAAGCAAGCTTTCTGTTATAAGCTGCAAAAAATTATCGAAGAAAAATCTGGCTAATAGTGTTATCGCTTCATTCAAAATCGCTGCTCCTGAAAATAATGCATATTGCTAAATCCGATTTCTGGCTTCCTGTTAAAGAATTTCTGTTTTGCTTGTGCTATCGAATATGTAATCACGAAAGTGTCACTTTCGCATAATAGCTACTTCTCAATTCTCGCTGTATATATATGCTGCGGTTCTCCTTAAGCTGTATATGAATCCTTCTTTGATTAACTTTCCTAATACCTTCGCGTCATCCTGATTCGGTAGAATAAAATGCGATTTCCCTTCCAAAAACAAGAATCGAATCACAGCCGATATTTCTCTTTCTCCATTTTTATAAAATGGAGAAAGAGAAATATCGGCTGCGATTTCCCTTCCAAAAACAAGAATCGAATCACAGCCGATATTTCACTTTCTCCATTTTTATAAAACCCGCGGACTCGCCCGTTTCCACACGCGGTTAAAACATAACTACAAGTCCGATTGGGCTGAAATTTTGACAATAGCCGACTACGAGAATGTACTACGCGATCGGGCGGTGAGGTTAAGTATTTATCGGACCGCTCTCATATTAGACTTCCTGTGCTCTTGCAAGGAATCAAGGCTTAGTCGATAACATTGTGCTGTTCAGGCTTCTAAAAGCGTCGATCAGAGGACATACCATAACCGTTTTTCGTAGCCTTCTTCATTCTTCACCTTCATTTGTACCTTAGCATTAAAATGTAGATGCACTTTGACTTTCTAGAATCGATTTCTGGCATAATATCAACAATAGAGCTTGTCTGCGTATAATTGAGCCAGTACAATCTGTGTAACGCTAATTAGTTCAGATAGCAGCAGAATTCCCAGAAAAGCAGGAACTTCTTTTTTGTTAGTGTTGAGTAGTTTGTTGACGTTTCTCTGAACTGCCTGTAAATTGGATTGTAAAACAATGTTATTCATGATGTCACCGTCAGAGAATAATTTGAAAAGCTGGGAGGGAGCGATTCCACTTTCAAGAAAGGTATTATCTTCCACTGTGCAACTATGGGAACCTGCTTGGGATTCTCTTTTTATCCACTGGGCCCTAATACAAAACTATCTACCTCCTCGTAAGTATCTCGCTCCATTCGTGGCGTTTTCGATGTGCCTAATCCAAAAAGTTTTGAAAAATTTAACTTTTTTAAATATAGGGCTCTCCATTTTACGCTTGGGATAATAAGGCTAAAGAAAACACATAAAATATTCAGATGGAAACGAAATTTTTTGTTCAATATAAAGATTTAACCTTGCCATTATACGTGCAACACAACATCACTCAAATGTCCTCATACAGGCCTCAATTCTTTTGAGGTAGTTTTCAATGACTTTTCGGCACATTTCCGGCAATATCTCGGCCATAACTTCACGAATATTGGTTTTCAATCGCTCAAGATTTTGAGGATTGTTCGCGTAAACACGATCTTTTGCACAGCCCTATAAAAAGAAATCCAAAGGTGTTAGGTCGCAGGATCTTGCGGGCCAATTGACATCACTCAATCTCGAAATTACGCGTCCTGGAAATTTCTCTTGCAAAAGTGCTCGATTAGCCTGTGTTGTGTGGCTTGTGGCTCCGTCCTATTGGAACCACATGTTCTCCAGATCATAATCTTCAATTTCTCTCCAAAATAATCGGTTAACATCCGTCCATAGCGGTCAGAATTGACTGTAATGGCTCTTCCTTGATCGTTTTCAAAAAAATACGGGCCAATAACACCACCAGACCATAATTCACACCAAACGGTTACTTTTTCCGGATGCAAAGGCCTTTCTGCGATCACCTGAGGATTTTGAGAGCCCCATATGCGGCAATTCTGTTTGTTTACATAACCACTGAGTGAAAAATGAGCCTCATCACCGAAGAAAATTTTGTTTGAAAAATCGTTATCAATGGCTTGTTGTTCAATCACCCAATTCGCATACATTCTGCGTTGTGTATGGTCTTGTGGCTTCAGTTCTTGAGTGAGTTGGAGTTTGTACGGATGGAGATGCAAATCCAAACGCAAAATCCGCCACAATGAGCCGTAAGACAAGCCCAAATGTTGAGCACGTCGAGGAATCGATAAATTCGGGTCTTCCTCCACACTTTGAGCAGCAACGACAGCGATATTTTCAGCAGAACGAATGTTGCGATGATGCACAGGCGTTGCAATATCAATAACCGATCCAGTCTCTTCAAATTTTCTCACTGTGTTCGAAATTGTTTGCTGTGTAGGTCGATTATGTCGACCGTAATCGGCTCGTAAAGCCCTAAATGTTGATACAGCGGAATCACCATTTTTAAAGTAAAATTTAATAATTTTAACGCGTTCTTTGACTGTTAAGGGATCCATATTTCTAAATGGCAAACCTTCAACTAAAAAAAAACACGCTTTGGATGACATTTAATTCTGACAGATGTCAAATGGCAGGGTTATACTTTCCTACCACGAAATGGATAACACTGTACATTGCGCTTTTATTACCTCTCGCACTACACTTACCCGCGTTTTAAAGTTTATTTTCCTTTTCAAAATGAGATGTTTGCCTCCGAACACTTTCAACAATGATATCGTGGTACAATTTATCTTCACTTTCATAAGCACCAGACATATCTCATTCCAAAATCAAAATGATTTCTTTTTCAGTTAGGTACCGACATGCCATTTATGATTTACTTAAAAAGTATAAAATGATGCACGTAAAGTCCCATGGTAGCCCAATGGCTACCAATACGTTATATCATAGGCCTGTACTCACCAACCAAAATCAAATTTTCCTTACGCCACGGATAAATCGAAGATCAAATACTTCTTCAATCATACAAAAAAAAAACGGAAAATATTTCTTTTGTACTCGTATTGTACGAGTATGTTTTCAAAACAAAAGTCACTGCAAGATCCATATTCACTGAAATTCTTACAAAGAATGGCCGATTCTACCTGAAAATTAATGTTGGCGAAAAACGTAATGCATCGTTAATAAGATAAGAGTTCTGTTGAATATGTTTATTTCAAGTTCTTGGGAAATTTCATCTGTAAAGGATGAGTTTCTGAGATTTTCCTTTCGTAGACATATGGCTAGCATAGAATAGAAAGGATTCACAAAAGATGCCGTTAATTTTCAAAGAATATAGAAACCACTTTCTCCGATGCATTGAACCATGGCCCGCCATATTAGTCGTGACGTCACAATGATGTCCATAAAAACGAAGAATACCACAACGATCCGCTATTATTTCTCGTTGAAAGTTAGCTTTCAGAACATAAATAATCAGTTCTCCACAGTGAATTTATTTGAACTAATCCCCAAAAAGTGCCAATACTAGGTTTTCGCGTTAGCGGGAAGTTATATCAAGCTAAAACTCCATCTTGAACGGTTCCAAACTCGGTTGACAAAGGAGGACGGCTTCCCATTGTTTCCCTAACCCACAGATTCCATGACTTCTCATCCTAAACCCCATGAACAAATGGCAGGAAATGCCAATAACTGCAAAGGCACCTGCAGCTCTGTTACTAAATCTTGTAATAACCATTCTGCCATAAAGGTTGTTGGGCAACGGACTACCCCCCGTCCCTGTAAAACCCTACATTGTTCCGAAACCTAAATGATGGATTCGACCTGCGCCAACGACCTCGCCACCGAAAAACCGAATATAGTATCACTAGATCACTTGACTAATCTGGCGCTGTTAAGAAGCTTTTACAACAGGCCAGTCACTATAAATTAAAAATACTGGCAATCCAAGTAACGAACTGGACTGGAAGTGATATTCAATATATGAGATCGCACACAAATTCAAAAGTAGGAAGCCTGCTGGAAAACGAGAATTCGAGGTGCTCTTCATTGTGGATAGAGAGTTCAAATCGCACGTTATTGATTTTAAGGCAGTCAATGAACGGGTGTGTGCGATCCGTATAAAAGCGAAATTCTTTAAAATCTGGCTGATAAGTATACCCGCTCCGACCGAAAAAAAGACGAAGAAATGAAGGAAACGTTTTACAATCACCTAGAAAGACTAGTCGACTCATTTCGTACAAACGACAGAAAAATAGTTCTGGGTGATTTCAACGAAAGAGAAATATCGGCTGTGATTCGATTCTTGTTTTTGGAAGGGAAATCGCACAGCGAAATCAAAGAGCGCTTGAATGCTTTGTATGGTGACTCTGCTCCTACAGTGGCGACTGTAAAAAATTTGTTTAACGAGTTTCAACGTGTTCGCATGTGGGATTTTCATGAGCCACGCCCCCGAAAACGGCTACCACGGGGGATAACGTGACAAAAATCCACGAGTTCGTATAGGCAGACCACCGATTGAAGGTGCGCGAGATAGCTGAGACAGTAGGCACTTCAAAGGACTGCATGGTTCATATCCTGCATGCAATTTTGGGCATGAGAAAGCATTTGCTCACAACAAACGCAACCGTGAGACCACTTCAGACCAGTGTTTGATGCTGCTTGAGCGCCAACCGAAGGAGTTTATGCGTCGTTTCGTGACCGTCGATGAAACATGACTCCACTGGTACACACCAGAGGAGCAATCGAAACAGTGGGCTTCACCGGGAGCAAACAGTGGACTTCACCCGTGCTCCGAAGAAGGCAAGGTCATCGCCACCACAGAAGCGTACTTTGCAGACCTCGAGAAGTCGTATTTTTCAGACGGGTTAAAGAAGTTGGAGCATCGCTGGGTCAAGTGTATCGAGCTAAAAGAGATTATGTTGAGAAATGAATCACCGCTTTTCCAAAATTTTAATTTTTCTTTTGTGGGCTAAGTACTTATCGGACCGTCCTCGTAGTATTAGGCTTGCATGACACGATAAAGGTCGAGTTCCACATTTCCATTCCATTTCTGCTTGAACTTTTTTACTTGCGTATTGATTTTCGCATGTAACAGAACGAAATCGCGCTGGCGGCGAAGCGAGATGTCAGTTTCTATACAAATTTATCCTACGGTGCGAGCAGCACAGTTGAATAATAATAGCAGTCAGCGTCAACCTTTTATGGAATTTCGAGAGCTGGTCCTGCAACTAATAATCTGGGCGAAACTGTAAATTAAAGCGGTAAAAACTTGCAGATAATAGCACTTCGACCATTCACCTTATTCAGAAGTTGAGTGGTATCTTCAAAATCGAAAGCACTAAACTTTGTCAGTCGAACACTTTTCATTTTCTTTGTAGCCCTACAGCCCTTCTTGGGCCTTCGCTTCCTGCAAAAAGCGCCTCCAACTGTCTCGGTTCACATTGATCGCATCCTCCAATTTTAAGATTCGAGCAGCGATGAACTGTCTTCGAAGAACGGGGCAAACCAGCGTTTCCTCGGTTTCCCTACTGGTCACCGGCCTTCAGTTCTCCCAACGAGTACCTTTTTGGGTATCCGTTGTTCGTCCATACGATTCATGTGTCCAGCCCATTGCAGCTTCCGCAACCTTACAATCGTTGAGAACTCCGGCTCGTCAAAATTTCATGCAGCTTATGGTGATATCGGATTCGCCATTGGGCCCCGTCTAGCTTCGCTGCGATTATTCGCCTCAGGACCCGTTGCTCTTCTGGTCTTCAAGATCGTCGAAATAAAATAAAATATTTTATTTGCGAGCTGTATTCTTCGGCGTATTTCGTCTCTTTCAGTAGCGGGTCCCGTTATTTAAGCACCTAAATACACAAATTCGCTCACATTTTCGGTATTGTATTCACCAAGTGTGATATTTTGGATTTTTGAGATAATTTTTCTCGGCTGCGTCATAAGTTTTGTTTTGTTCTCATTGATTTATAGCCCTACTAGTTTTGCTTCGCTTTGAGTTTCTGGAAGAGTTCTTTGGCAATCGTTAACGACCGTGACAAAATGTCGATGTCGTCCGCATAGGCTACTATTTGGCTCAATTTGTATTGTAATGTACCTCGTATATCGACAGGTAGCTTCCTTATGACGTACTCCAGAGCCAAATTGAATAGCAATGCGGCCAGCTCATCTCCCTGCTTTAGTCCGATTTTGTGCCAAAGGTATCGTTGAGTTGGTTATTGATGCGGACTTGGGAGGTCGTCGATGTCATTGTCATTTAGGTAAGACGGACTAATTTGGCTGGGATGCCAAAGCAAAGCATTATTTGTACAGTACTTTACGATCAATGCTGTTGTATGCTTGCTTAAAGTCAACGAAAATTTGGTATACGTCTTTGTTGAACTCCCAGCATTTTTCAAGAACCTGCTTGACTGTGAACAATTGGTCTATTGTCGATCTATCTGCCCTAAAACCACCTTGATACTCTCCAATAATACTGTTGGCGTATGAGCCGATTTTATTTTCTAAGATCTTTGAAAATATTTTGTACACCGTACAAAGACGTGATATGTCTCTATAATTTTCGCACTGTAGCTTGTCACCTTTTTTTGTGGATAGGGAATATAATTGATTGGTTCCACCCTTTCAGCATATGTTCTTGTTGCCAAATTTACTGGATGACTTTGTGAATAGCTTTATGAACACTGCTGCCACCATACATGATGAGCTCCAATGGAATCTCATCGATACCCGGCGCTTTATTATCGTTTTGGGCTTTGATGGTGTAACAAACTTCATCCGGAGTTGCTGAGACCACTGGAAGCTCTCCGCAGACATCTATAGGCTCCGATGTTCTGGAGTTCTGTGGAGGATAAAGGAGATTCTTGAAATATGATGTAAATAGCCTCCTGCATCCACCAATATGCAGCATATCGTCAGAAGTGCAGTTACCAGAGGAAACGAATATGTCCTGTACACAAGACAAATTAAGGTGTGAAAATTATACAGGCATCGCTCTACTGTGCACGTCTTATAAAGCGCTTTTGAAATCCAGGAAAGAAAATTAAAGCCGTACCATGAAAGTATGACAGGAGAGTATTAGGAAGGCTTTCGAAGTGTGCGGTCTAAATAGCCCAAATACTCTCAGTTAAGCAGGTGCTCGAAAAGTGCTGGGAATAGAATATCGATGTGCACCAAATTTTTGTAGACTTCAACCTGGCATAAGATAGTGTCGACAGAAATGCGCTGTAGAAAATAATGCTTGACTTTGGCGCCCCAACAAAACTAGTTCGCATGGTCAAGGTCACGATGCTTAACATAGAGTCCCAGATCAAGGTAAACGGTGAACTAACGGACAGCTTTATAAAGAAATCAGCCTTCAAACAAGGGGATGAAATTGCCGCAATGCTCTTTAATATAGCGCTGGAATACATCATCAGGAAGACATCAGCTGAAACCTCTGCTATACTAATGTTCAAGTCCACACAATTGGTAGCATATGTTGAGGACGTTAATGAAACTAAAACTAAATTCAGGACTAAAACGAGAAAGAAAACTCCAGTTCGACAAAGTCTGACCGTAGGCGACTACAACCTTGAGAGTGTGGATAACTTTATCTACCTTGGAGCCAACCTGGATAGAAGAGGCGCCGAAAAGGATGATTGGACGCTGCATAAACGCCGCAATTAAAGCATATTGCTTCGTACTTCACATTCTAAGGTCCAGAATTGCGCACAGGCAAAATAAGTCTGCATTTACAAATCATAGTCAAACCTGTGCTGTTATATGGAAGTGAAACATGGACCCTAACGAGCGAATCAGAAAAGGCAATGGACGTATTTGAACGTAAAGTGCTCCGCAAAATTTACAGCCCAGTGAAACAAGGAACAGAGTGGAGACTACGGTACAACGATCCACCTGTTTCCTCTTGGGTAAAGTTACGTAAATTGCAATGGGCGGGTCATGTAGCAAGAATGGAAGAAAACTGGCCACCCAAAAGAACAAGGTAGACGACCACCGGGAGGACCGAGGACTCGATTGAAAGCCATTAAAAGCTGACAGCAGATCCTTGTTGGGAGTAAAAAACTGGCGGGCAAGGTCGCGGAACCGTGATGATTGGAGGAAATAAATCCTGGAGGCCAAGGCCCGGCTTGGGCTGTCGTGCCATAGATGTTGATAATGATATGTCCGTGAAATTCGATGAATAAATTCCATCGAAAAAAAAATAAAACAGCAACAAACTAGCACAAAATAAAATCCCATTTTACTTCCGTTCAACGTATAGAATTAAACTAGGAGCATATACGACTTTAGCATCATAACCATATGTGCTCAAGAAAACCATTAAATATATCAAATGAAATTTATAAAATCAGCTTTTCTGAAGACATAACATTCAAAATTGATGGACTGCCTGCATCATTTTTGCAACATTCTATCCATTCGCTTGTTATACTCGCTATTCACCCGCTGTTTCAAAATGAAGTAGTTCTATATAATTATTCAACCGTTACGTAGCAACAAAAAATCTAGCTTATAAATATTATTCAAATAAAACTATCAAATTGTATAAATATTCAAGTCGCCCGAATTCATTGGATATCATTTTTGTATATTGTACGAGTATGTACTATGTAATCTATGTTCCGCGCACATATGGTTGCCATATATTGCAAAGATATATAGTATGAGTAAGACATACGTAGAATAATCTGTATTTTGCATCAACAAATTCATGCTTTCGTCACCACACAGCAACAGCTAAGTTAACATTAGTAGCACGAATGGTCATTGAACTAGCAGAAATGTTTCTAGTTTCCAACTTTAGTTTGCGATGAGTTTTTAAGAAAAATTTCGCTATTATAGTTTCAGATTCTGTTTATTGATATGTGCATATGCGAATGTGATGTTGGGCAATTAAATTTTATATGGATTTCTTGCAAAAAATAAACTGAATACACTTGATAGTGTTGATTCTTATGATGCAACTGAGGAATGGATTTGGAAGTTGGAAATGGATAAAGCTTAGGAAAGTGTTTGTCTGAAATTTTTTAGGAAATATAACATCTAATGTAGATTGTTACGCAATGAAGAATTTAATAACGTGCGCTCCTTTTTCGGTAATAATATTGTAGCAAAACGCTATTGGAAATAGCTGAGATGCTTGATTCCAGACTTAATTCACATGTTTTAAGACAAGCAAGTAATCCCGCTCATATTTTAACTATGGGAAGATAGCACTAGGAAACGATAATACTGTGGGAATGGTCAGATAATGCAATTTAAAAACAGTTCAACTAAAATTGAAAGCGTCAAAGCTTAATATTCTTTATCGTCTTCGGTCTCCATAAATTTGCAGAATCGGTATTATTTAGATATTGGGTAAGATACGATAATCACGTTAAAAAATGAAAACAAATATTGAATTGTGATTTTAACAGTTTACAAACAGAACCGTGTGTTGACAATTAAGCACCGCTTCAGATTAAATTTTAATGCAGAGTGCTTGCATTATCACGCTTGTTATATGCTTTGTGTGCACAGAACAACTGGGACAAGGTTTACATTACAATTTCATATAAATTCATTCAATTACACCGAAGTATGAAATGAATGCATTTATAACGAAATGAAAATCAAAATAAAATTAATAAATCCTTCTAATTAATTTTTTGATAAACAGTAATTACCTACATTATGCACACTACCAAAAATAAATTATAAAATAAAACCAACAGATGCTTTGAGGTTAGAGAAAAATTATTTTACGATAATCTTCAGGAAAATTCAAATTTCTTTGATCTCAAAACATTTGTGAGCTTTACGAAGGAAATTTCTTTGTACATAAAAAATTTAATTGAAACAAGTTGGGTAAACAGACCTACGCTCATGTCAGAAGGGTTTTGTATTCAATTTACAAACTGCAGTGACGCAGATCGAATCAAATCAAGAAACATGTCAAAGACGATTTTATTGGAGAAAGTATGAAATACGAAGCTCATGCCATTATTAACAAAGTTGAACGAATTTCGACTTCTGAGGTTTTTAGTATTGTTATACCCATAAATATCTCCCTTGATAATTATTTCATATGTCCATCCGCGACGGAGAAGACACATTTTTCATGTGTTTACACCCCCCCCCCCCCTGTGTCCCCACTGAAGCAAAAACTGACAGTTCAACAACTGTTTTGAAAAGCTCCCAGGGAAACTTTTATTTCATACTCATATCGGCTACGTTTGAAGAATTTTTTTTTCAGGGGCCACTCTCCTGTACTGTTATCATCGATCAATGGCCAATTTTTTCGAATCCTAGAATGGTTACAAAACCCTTTTGCTAGGAGCTCTCTCCCACCTCCTTGACTTGTTTCACTTATGAGCATTAATTGTAGGTACTCATCTTCAGTCATTCATTCAATTGAATCAAGTGTTCAAAGCATGCACCATAAACGTTGAAGTTGGGAAAAAATAACTCAAAATTATTCAATCTTCGCATTTAAATCAGCCACTATTTTGTTTTACGATTACTGATACCACTAACTGAACCGATTCTCAAAGATATACATGACACCTATCATTCCTGAAATTTTCATGCAAATCCTAGCAAAATTGTAGTGTCTGAGTCGGTAAAAGGAGCATGTTGTTCCATAGCCATATGTTGCCATAGTAATAAATGCAGCGCATATTGTTCCATAGTAATACAGGAAAATTCAAACCGCTATAACTTCGCTTAATATGATTCAATCTTTATGAAACTTTCAGGAGAAATCAATCTTATAAATAGACATCTACGTGCTGAATTTAATTGAATTTAAGGGTACCGTTAAGATTTTATTCAAGAAAACATAAAATCAATAAATCATACTATTACTAACAAAGTTGAGTGAATTGCGACTTCTCACGTATTTGTTGTTGTTGTACTCACCAAGACCTACATCCCTGATTTTTTTCAGATTTTTCGGATCACAGGTGTCCAATCGCGAGGGGGGGGGACACAAATTTTTCGTACATTTCCCCTCCCTGTGCGCCCCTCGAAGCAAACTTTGCCAAACTAAGACCTGTTTTGAAAAGTTCTCATCAAGACCTTTCATTTGATATCCATATCGGCTATCTTAAATGAAATTTTTTTTTCGGGGGGTCACTCTCCTATATGGGGAGACCCCCCTTAATTACCTTATAAAATTTTTTTGTAGTTGAACTTTGAAGAGATCACCACTTTACACCTACACACAAAATTTGATGTTTCTAGCTTAAGTAGTTTCTGAGAAAAACTGCTGTGACACACGGACGGACGGACGGACGGACGGACAGACGGACAGACGGACAGACTGGTCGCGAAACTAGTAGGGTTTTGTAAAATTATTTTACAAAACCCTAAAAACCACAATGAGATACCTCGCACTAATCAGCAACACAAAATTGATACATATAGAAATAACAATTTGAACAAATTCCCTCAACTAGCCCGAAGACCTTGAGATACGCGAGATCACGTGATTTCATATAAAAACACGTGTTAAACGGAAACAAAACAAGTAAAGTGCGTGCAAACACCCGTAGCCACGGGGTTGATTTGAGTGCGAAGCTTACCTTCTTTAAAGAATTTTTTCTTCTAAAACTCCGTGTAGGACATGGGTGCCGATTGCCTGGCACAAGTATCACGCGTAATGTACTCTACGAGGCGTACCGACCAATTTTTATTATTATTAGAAATGTTCTATTATGTGCCAATTAGGCTACTCAACAGTATTTCAAAATTTTTTTGTCTCGTTAAAGTAAGCGCACACGGAGGCTTGAGAAAAACGCAAACATTCTACAAAAAGCAACCGTTACTTACTCCGAAGAAGGTCTTTGCATTACAAAGGGAATGTCTAACCTAAAGATGTTAAAATGACTGAAGTGAACCACTCATCTTTGCCTAAAGGATGGAAACTTGACGGATGTAGTTAACTTTAATCTAGTAAAACAACAAACTAAGTAATTTGGACGGGGTGACCATCTTCTTTCTTCAGGAGCAGCCACTCCTGATCACCACGGGGCTGCTCGACTCCTTATGTTTATTACACTTCCCTATGCATCAATTCTGTCGTCAGCAGTCTTGAAACAAATGTGTACTGCTGCGAAATATCTCATTGTTGGTAGTGAATAGGCTAAACTTGATAAAAACTGGTAAAACGGTTCAAGAAACAAGGCTTGGAAGGAGCTATTCTTAAATGCAGGGTTCGAATAGCCGATAGTTTCTTGCCTCCTAATGATGAGGCTAAAATTCTTTGGGTGCTCTTAAGCAGACCTGGAAGTATCGCATTTTTACTAAACCAAAACGCATCATTTTTCAAAAACAAGAGAGAGACGAGCGTTGGCCGACCTTTTTCTTGAAATACATAAGAATGAGCTGTCCATTCGAACATCGCATACGATCATATATTAGATCATTTGTTTTCGATAAAAATAAATGGCGGCTTTCTTCGGTCTATTGGCAGGCATTTTCAGAATATATTCGTACATAGCAGGGTGGGTGTGTAACGTGGATGAATGAGCCGACCGATTGTCCAAAGCGAAATCCTTAAACTAATAGGGATAAAGTCAAAACTGCAACCCTTACGTCGTTAGGAAGGAAGGCTCCAACCATTATTACAAGGGTTTCAAGTTATTATGTCCCTGCAATTCGTTTCACTCTCTTTAATGTTATAATGATTTTAAGGTCAAACTTTATTTATTTGTTAGCCAAATCAAGGAGTACATTTAAAGAAAATACAATTAATATATACACGTTTATGCAATATAAATGGAAACAAAAGGACTAGGAACAGAAAAACTTGGATATATTGGCTTTTAATTGTGGTATGGGCATGGTTGGGGGGAAAATGGCTGACTATTTAAGATTTTGCAACATCTATTTATTGGTTCTTTATCGCCATATCTGGTAGGATGTCTACTTTCAACCAGCAGGCGGGTATGTCTGGTAAGCCTCACGGGGTCATTCAAGGTTTTTTTTTGGTTGGGAGGTGAATCCCATTTACGCAAAGATCCCTCTTCTAGCGGGAGGGGAGAGGGGAAGATTAAGTGCCAGACAAGCGATCCTCCAGCCCCAACACCATCGGCTGCTGTGAGTTCCTTTTGTCTTTTAGGACTGCCCGAACATAATATGCCACCTGATTTTCTTTGTCAACCAATTTGAGCATCATCGCGACTATATTACCCGGGGTGAGCTCTCCTGTCTCCCTGTAGAGGTCGCTTCGCAGCCTGTTCCATTTTATGCAAGTCAAAAATGTGTGGCAGGCACTGTCTTCCTCTCCTGGGCAAAACGACAATCGGGGGACCGTGACTTACCAATCTTGTGCAGGTAAGACCGAAAACACCCATGCCCGCTCAAAAGCTGGGTCATATAAAGTCAGTCTCACCATACCTTCGATTTAGTCACGGTCTCACATACAGGATGAGGCGCGAAACCCACCTCCCCTTCCTACAATTCACCCAAGACTGCTGCCAATCGTTGAGTGAGCGCTGTCTGTCCTCGCGAACAACCATGTCCCTCTCATCCTCGTTTCGACGCAGATTAATAGCGCGGTGCTCTCTAGCAAGGAGGCCGACAGGTATCACGCCTGCAAAGACTCTCACCGCCGAATCAGAGACTGTCGGATTCGAAGATGCAATTCTTAGTGCTCCTCTTCTTTGTACCTGTGCCAGGCGTTTTCTGTGTACCTCCTTACTGAGAGCGTGACCCCATACCTCTGCTCCGTACAGTAGCACTGAGCCTACAGCACTTATCAAGAGGCGTCTTCTTGATGGGCTGGATCTCCCTACGTTGGCCATAATTCGACTCAGAGCCGGTACTCCCGAAGCAGCCATTGCTCTGATTTGCTCAGAGAAACTCATCTCCGAGTCGATCAGAAGCTCCAGGTACTTCACCGCTGGGTTCGATCCGTTTAGTATGTCTCCAATCCTGATCATCCTCACTCTAGGGATTCTCTTTTTTGTCAAGATGACCACTTCGGTTTTCTCCAGTGCTAAACTGAACCCTCGAGCAGTCATCCGTCTATCACTCGGCGCATTAGCATGCCTAGCATAAGTTGCGCTTGTTCAACGGTACGTCTAGCGACCAGAGCCGCAAAATCATCCGCAAAGCCGATCAAACGCGACTTACTGGCATCTCCAGTCACAGTAGCTCGTTGTAAGACACATTCCACAGGTCCGGATCAAGGATAGATCTCTGGGCAACACCCTATGTAATTTTCATCCTTCGTTGGCCCTGTGTCTTGTCGTAGAGCAGGCTTCGGTCCTTTAGGTAGCCCGTCAAAAGCCGCATTAGATATTGTGGAGCTTAGAAAGGGTTGTCCAGCGTATCCAGAATATCCACCCATCTAGCGGATTTGAAGGCGTTCCTGATGTCGATCGTCACCAACAGGACGACCCGTCGCTTGGTGCGACTATATGTCTCTGCCTTTTGGACCGCGGTGACCACCTCTGCAATCGCTATAATGGTGGAGCGTCCGGCTCTAAAGCCGTATTGCCGAGGGGATAGCTCCCCAGCAGCACGAATCGCGTCAGTGAGTCTTCCCTTGATGAGTTTCTCTAGCACTTTCCCAGCAGTGTCTAGCATGCATAATGGGCGGCATACAGACAGCGATCCGGGATTTCTCTTCCCATTGCTGATTAGCACGAGCCTCGCCACCTTCCATGGTACCGGGAAAACCCCGTCCCGAAGGCAAGCGTTGAGTGTGCTGAGCAGCAAATCAGGACAATGATGATATACAAGCTGCAACACCTCAGCTGGGACACCATCTGGACCTGGAGCCTTCCTCGCTCATTCAAGGTTATCCTGTCAGTTAGGTATTGAGCTTTGATTCCACAGGTGCGGACCAAGAAATGATGTTGGGTGCACCCAATCAATAAAAAGAGAGAAGAATTTGGTGAATACCACCGTCTGTGTCGAGAGCTGCGCTCACATGAAGAACGTTTTTTTTTGTATATTTCCGCATGTCGAGACAAACTTTTTTAGAATTTACATGATCTATTGCAGCTGAATATTGAGAAGATAGTTGCAAAGTGGAGGAGACCCTTTGGAACAAGGAAAAGACTAGCTGTTTGTTTGAGGTAAGTTGATGAACATTTCCTGGTTGCATTTTTACAAAATTATTTATAATACGTTTGATATGATTAACAATTAAATAGCTATTAGAGAGAAGCTAATTTGATTCAAAAAAAAAATGAGAGCCTCCCCAATTTTCATTAAAAAGTAAACTTCTGGATGACCGAAAAATCAGAATAAATGTTGGTATAAAATAGGGTCTCCTCCTCCGGCGGAGTCGAAGAAAGAGGTATTTAAGTTTCGGTCTGTTAAGCTCCTGCTAATACGGGAAGAGATAAAAGTAATAAAACGGCAGTTATAACGACTGACGAAACAAATAGTGGCATACGGTCGAAAGTAATACCTGTTGATCGTATATTAATTACATGAGTCCATTGGACTCATGTTGTGGTGAACTGATGACGTAGATATACTATTTCCGGATGGAGATGGTGAATTGCAATGCATGAATGATAGCGCAGGTGGGGGAAATGGTGCACCAAGTTCCTTCATTTCTATTTTTGCGAAGAGAGCAGTAAGCTCCATCTTCATCAGTGCTTGTGTCGCTGGTTGGAACTTTCTGAACATGTCAGCATAACTCAAAAACAAGTGGTTTTTGCCATCAAACTCGCGTCTCGCAGGCTTATTTTGCAAATAATGAAGGACTCTGTCCACGGCCACTATCGGGGGTGCATCATGTTGGGCCTTAAGTCCAACTTTTTTTTTGTGGAGGCGGAGGTGGCATTGATGTTTGTGTAGATGCTGATTATTATTAGTGGTTCATGTTCCTAAGCTTCATTTTGAGGTTCAGGAGTATCAACAATGGTGGAGTCTTCGGTTGCGTTACTTGGTATATTGCTTTCAGTGGGACGAGTTCGAAGAGTATCATCAAAAAATTGCATTCGTTGACTCCATCGCCTAATTAATAAATTAGATTAATAGTTCCAAGTTCACATTACTTCAAAATTAAAAAATAATATGTACTTAATAGGAATTCTTTATTTTGCAGGTATTTGGCTACTGGTGACAGTTACCAAAACATCGCGTTTACGTTTCGTTTGGGACATTCAACTGTTTCTTACATTGTGAGAGACGTTTGTCGGGAAATTTGGAACGTTTTGTAGCCACTATATATGCCCCTTCCCACGAAACGGACGTGGAAAGAAGCTGAGGAAAATTTTTCAGCACTATGGGCTTTCCCTGACTGCGTTGGAAGCATTGATGGAAAGCACATTAAATTAAAATGCCCCAACAAGAGTGGATCTGAATATTACTGCTACAAAAATTCTTCTCTCTCGTCCTTCGGGCAGTGGGTGGACCCATTCTAGAAGTTCATAGTAGTTGACATTGGAAGTTATGGACAACATAGCGACAGTGCTATATTTGAGAATTCCGTTTTCTACCAGCAGTGTATTGATGGAAAAAATATTCTCCCTCCAAAGCCATTACCTGGAATACTCCAACTCCTCATGTCATCGTCGGTGATGAAGGATTCACACTTGAAACGTACCTAATGTGGCCGTATCCCAAACTGGAATGACCAATCCAAAAAAAAAATTTTCAATGCACAAGTCAGTCGAGTCCACCGAGTCGTGGAAAATGTATTTGGCATATTGGCCATGAAATGGCGCATATTGTTAAGACCAATAGAAACATGTACCACTACTGCTGATTGCGTAGTTAAAGCTTACCTGTTTGCATAGCTATACATATTATAATAAAGAAGGATGTTAACATACAATATGCAGCCAATGGCATTGATGCCATTGAGCTTATACAAGCGTTCGTACCAACAAATGCAACCAATCGAAGAGCAACGAGTGCTGTGATTCATGTCCGTGAAAGTTTTGCTGGTTAATTTGCCAGTAGATAATAATTTTATAAGGGATTGTTTATATAAAGTTATGATACGTAGTAGTGATGCCGGAATTTGATCGAGCGAATGAAAAGTAGATATTTTTTAATTATGGTTCCTTGTATTTTACTTACAGACGAACAAACTGACCCAATTTGAACACGGTTTTGAAAATTACTTGTAATTCCCAGCTCTTCAGCAATAATATTCCATGCCTCCGCTTTCTTCACAATATTCTTGTATAAATGATGACTTATGTCATATAAATAAATAAACTTTCTAACTTCTTCTATTAATTTCTCGGTTTCTTCACACACCTTTCCTCGTGGAAATTCAGTAACGCGCGTTACTTTTGCAATTTTATACAAAACAAATGAATAACACGACGTCCCTGAAAGTATCGCTGAGTCATAACGCCATTAGTGTGACAGGATTGATGCAAGCTTGTGTCATACAAACGTATCGCCGTAACGTGACGTTAGAGTAACGCTTAGCGCCGCGTTATAACGCGCTCTATGCGAATAAGCCTTTAAAGTTAAAAGCGAGAAAAGTAAAAAAGTCGAGTTTTTTTAAATAATTTTTAAACATTTCGATTTAATTATTAATGTTCCCGACTTTTTTAATAGGGAGGATAAGTCGATTATTTTTATACTTGTTGTTCTACAACTGTTTCTGCAAAAATCAGTGTGCCCCCTCTCAACAGCCAACTGAAAACAGATCCCTCCTGGTCTATTATTAATGTTGTAGTTCCATATGATTGAAATAGCCATAACTGGCTTGATAATGATCTGATTTTCATAAAATATTGTAAGCATAAAAGTCATACATTAATCTACATAACTGTGAAATTTTAAAAAGTTTAAAAGGTACCGCAAATACTTTTCTCGTTTAAATATTTAAAAAAATATTTAGCTTTTGTTTCTAATCGTTAGCCTAATTTTTATTTTCCATATACTTATTGCCGCGTGTTATGGTTCGCGGCCAATAATTTTAATGTTCCGGGAAAGTGAAAACGCAATGTCTTTTAAATTAAATTAAAAGAGTTTATTTATTTACTAAAAAAATGCACAATCACTATTTTAACTATTTCACAATATTAATTAGAATCTAACTTTCACTTGTCAATTAAATTTCTATCGCAATTGTCTTCTAAGATCACTTCACAATCACTTGTCTATTACTCGAACAATATCGCTTCTCACACTATCGCAGTTCTTATCGCGGTCGAATGAATGATCTCCCCATTCATTCAGCTCGCCTTTATATAGGGTCTCTTAATCATTCAACTCAGTTATCGTACATTGGTGAATTAGCGGGAACATCCAGCAGTGAATGAATGGAACAGTGACTCACTTTCAGATGTTGTACATGCTTGGTAGGTTCTCGTGGTTTCGAGTAAATTCGTTTTGTTGATGTTCTTAATTGTTGTGAAAACAATTGCGACAGTAGCTCGCATAATTATTTGTACATGTAACACTACCCTCACCTCAGTTCTTTTCGCCCCGAAAAGATGTGTCGCTATTTGTAGTCAATTCTCCCTGGGTGTAATATGGGGCAAGACGGTCCAGATGCACGATTTTCATTTTGGCTCTCGGCTTACGATGTTCCTGTATTTGGTATACGACGTCGTTGATTCGCTTTGTAACTCGGTATGGTCCCTCCCAATTATGTTGCAACTTTGGAGATCTACCCTTTCGCCGTTGCGGGTTATATAGCCACACCAAGTCATCTTGCTGGAAGCCAGTAGAATTAGCCTTTAGATCATACCTGGTCTTCTTGCGGTCAGTAGCCGATTCGAGGTGTTTTCGCACTGTCCGATGTATCTGGTTCAACCGTTGTCTTAGCTCACTTGCGTACTCCGAGATGGTTTGGGGTTTCTCGGGGGGTGTTCCGAACTTTATATCAGCTGGCACACGAATAGTCTTTCCAAAAATGACTTTGGCTGGGGCTTGGCCCGTCGATGCATGTTCGGCAGCTCTGTACGCCATACAAAATAGTGGGATATGTCGGTCCCAGTCCCTTTGGTTCTCGTCAACCATTTTGGCCAGGTGTTTATTGAGCGTGCCGTTGAAACGTTCGACCATTCCATCGGATTGGGGATGCAGCGGTGTTGTCCTCGTTTTCCGTATTCCCAGCAGCTCGCACATTTCGCCAAAAACTAGTGACTCAAAGTTTCGGCCTTGATCCGAATGTAGTTCCCAAGGTACACCGTACCTACTGACCCATTTTAACACTAGCTGTTCGGCTACAGTAGTTGCTTCCTGGTTGGCAATGGGGTAGACCTCGGGCCACTTGCTGAAATAATCGGCTACAACCAGCGTGTATCGATTTCCCCATTCAGATTCAGGAAAGGGTCCTGCGATGTCAACAGCAATCCTTTCAAACGGTACCCCCACGTTACAGGTTTGCATTTGTGCTCTCAGTCGTCGCTTTGGGCCTTTGACGGAAGCGCAAATTGTGCATCTGCGACACCAGTCCTCCACGTCTTCTCGAGCGTGGAGCCAGTAGAATCTTTCGGGCAATTTCGCTAAGGTCTTGTTAACACCAAGGTTGCCTCCCGAGGATCCTTCATGAATTTCCTTAACCACATCGTGGATTCGGCTTTTGGGTAGTATAGTTTGCATCCTATAGGAGCTGCCATCCGCCGTTTCCCATTTCCGCTTGAGTACGCCACCCTCCACCTGAAGGGAGTTCCATTGTGCCCAATAGCTTTTCAAGGTTGCGCCATGCGTTGAAACGTCCTTCCACTCAGGTCGCCCAGTCGTCTCCTTCCATACGAGCAATGGTCCCATGTCCTCATCGGCTAACTGGGCATTTCGAATCTCCTCCAATGACCAACCTTCATCGAATTCGGCCGTTATCAATCGCAGATCAACTCGTTTGAATAGCTGCACTGGCAATTTGACCTGCTTCAATATTGCAGACGAGTATTCCCGGGTTTGTCTGTGTCTTGCCTCCTTTTCCAATGATGGTCGTGAGTGGCTTCCAAAGAAGTGATGGTGGAAACAGGCTGGCAGCTGCCGATGACTTCTCCCGCTTTGATGCTCGTGGTTGTCTGCGGTGTTAAGGACTCTAACCAGCACATATCCGTTCCTTAAAGATCTTACAAGGCTTCGTCCTACAATCAAACTGCGCAATGCGGCCGTCTTCGTTGGCTCTAACAGATAAGATCGGTGGTCTCCAGAATCACCATCAAGCTTGGCCCATACAATGCTTTCGGAAGAATCCGGTACATCAGTGTCAGTACATACCACTACATACATCTTGGGAATTTGGACGCTGGGATCCTCCATCAGTACTTTGACATTCTGCCATTTCAATACACGTTTGCCCAAATCCAACGTGATTCCATGTGGCCGCAGAACATCCATTCCGAGAATGCAGTCATCCATAATGTTTGCGACCAGAAAATTATGTCGGAACCCAAGGTCTCCCAGCTGTCCGTAGTGAGAAAATTCTGCCCTTGTGTGGCGTTGCTGTCTAACTAGGTCTGGTCGAATAATCGATCGGGTTGCACCAGTGTCGATTGTTATGGTGCAGTGTTCTCCGTCAACTTGACCCGGAAGGCATAAGTCCGCTTCTCCACGATGTAGTCTTGACACGGTGATGGTGGTGCTGGGGACGTCGATCCTCCTAGCCAACCTCTGCCCCACGAAGTTGGCTCTTACATGTTTCCCAACCCCTCTGTTTGAAGGGCTTCCATTCTGGGCTCCTGACTCGGTCTGGATCTCCTCCTAGCTGCACACCCTGGACAATAGCTCGGTTTTCTTCGCTTCTTGCAGCCTCATTGCAGGTGCCCCTTCTCTCCGCAATTCCAGCATCTAGGCGCACCATTTACATGCGGGTCTCGCTCAATTTCCACGCGCTCACACCTGCACTCGTCTGTCACTACCTCACGAACCCGGGCAGTGGTACGAGTCACATTTTTCGCTGCCTCAAAGTTCAGACTGTAAGCCAATGCGTCCTTAACCGTTTGCTTTTGGGCTAAACGCACGGCTTGTTGCAATTCCGGGTCCTTTAGTGCGCTGATGAATGCTTCTGTCGCTGCATCATCTCGATGTTCTGGGTCGTAGGCTGGGTAAGCCAAAAGGGCTAGTCGCTCAATGTCTTGGGCTAGCTGCTGTAGGGTTTCGCCAGACTTCTGCACCCGATGCCTTAGCTGTGACCGATAAATCTGCTTTAGATGATCGTCTCCATAACGCATGTCGAGCGCATTCATTATAGCATTCAGGTTTGAGTGCAATTCAACGGGGATCGTCTGCAACAGCTCGGCAGCTGGGCCTCTTAGTGCAAGAATCAATGCAGTTGCTCGTTCCTGCTCATTCCAGTGATTTATGCGAGCGGCTGCTTCAAACTGGGTTTTGTAAATAGTCCAGACCGTTTGCCCGCCGAATATTGGTGCTTGCACATTTCTAGATGAGCTTTGCGCTGCGGTTATAAGTGGGGCTGGTGAGGCGGTTACTACTGCCTTCGCTGCTTCCAAGTCCTTTTTCACTTTTTCCATCTCATGGTTGATTCTCTCCTCGACCTGGCTGATCTCAAGGTTGATTCTCTCCTCGACCTGGTATACATTTTCCTCGACGCATTTAATTTGGCTGTTGAGACTACTGAGCTCCGCTTTTATTTCGGTTGACTGTTTTTGCAAATCCGCCCTGATTTCGATCGCTTGTTGGTCCATTTTTGCTGATTGTTCATTTAGCTTCGTTGTTTGTTCATTTAATTTCGCTGATTGCTCATCTAGCTTCGTGGTTAAATTGAACGACTGTTCATTGAGCTTCGCAGTTAAATTGGATGACTGTAGTCGCTGCTCTTGCTGCATCAGCATCAACATTTGCATCAGCGCATTTTCTGGTTCCTTTGGTTTTGGTGTTTCGGCTTCACCACCTTCTGCGCCTTTTTCTGCATCTGTAGGCTCACCCGAATCCAGATACGCACCTTCCGATTCAGTCGCGTCATGCAAGCGTGCAATCAGTATGGCCTTTGTACCTTGCGTGGCCAGATTTCGCAGTTCCAACTCCTCTTTGAGCTCCAATATGCTCAATTGATTGATTTTTAGATGTAAGTTTCCTGGCATTTTTATAGTTTCGGCAATTTTTCCACCAGTTTCAACGTTAATTCTCACTTTTGTGCACTTCAAAAATGTTTAATCGCTTTCACTTCCAAAATTTTCTATCCCACTTCTCGACACCACTATCGCGTGTTATGGTTCGCGGCCAATAATTTTAATGTTCCAGGAAAGTGAAAACGCAATGTCTTTTAAATTAAATTAAAAGAGTTTATTTATTTACTAAATAAAAGCACAATCACTATTTTAACTATTTCAAAATTTTAATTAGAATCTAACTTTCACTTGTCAATTAAATTTCTATAGCAATTGTCTTCTAAGATCACTTCACAATCACTTGTCTATTACTCGAACAATATCGCTTCCCACACACTGTCGCAGTTCTTATCGCGGTCGAATGAATGATCTCCCCATTCATTCAGCTCGCCTTTATATAGGGTCTCTAATCATTCAACTCAGTTCTCGTACATTGGTGAATTAGCGGGAACATTCCAGGAGTGAATGAATGGAGCAGTGACTCACTTTCAGATGTTGTACATTCTTGATAGGTTCTCGTGGTTTCGAGTAAATTCGTTTTGTTGATGTTCTTAATTATTGTGAAAACAATTGCGACAGTAGCTCGCAGAATTATTTGTACATGTAACAGTATTTAGCTTGAAACACTCAAGCTTACTCAGTGAGACTAACTTACTCCCAACATTTTTTAATTCTATTCTTACATACCTATTAAAATGTTTTTTTTTTTAACTTGCAACTCAAACATATTACATTTTATTTTACATCTAATTACCTATAATTTAGTCATCTTGGGCATCCGTTACCAAGATCCGTATTTAACCTTTTTATCTCAGGTACTTTGCTAATTTCTATCGTCTCGCTCATATTCAGTTCACACTCCTTCCTTACCTGCTTTACCACTAGTAGATTCTCCCATAAGATGTTATGATCCTCCTCGTTGATGTGTTTTGTGCTAGCTCCACTTCCTTCATCATCATCTATGGCGCGACAGCCCAGGCCAGGCCTTAGCCTCCAGGATTTATCTCCTCCAACTATCACGATTCCGCGACCATGCCCTCCAGTTGTTCACTCCTAACAAGGATCTACTGTCAGCTTCTATCGTGTCTTCTCGTCGAGCCCTCGGTATTCCCGCTGGACGTCTACCTTGTGCTCTACATGTTAATCTTATTTTGGGCAGCCGATTTTCTTCCATTCTTTCTACATGGCCCGCCCATTGCAATTTGCGTAATTTCACGCAAAAGGAAACAGGTGGATCGTCAAACAGTCCATACAACTCATCGTTATTACGTTGTCTCCTTTTTTCCTTGTTTCACTGGGTCGTAGATTTTGCGGAGCACTTTGCGTTCAAATACATTCACTGGCTTTCCAAGTTCGCTCGTCAGGGTCCCTGTTTCATTTCTATATAACAGCACAGGTTTCACTAGTGTTTTGTAAATGCGGTGCTTTTTTGCCTATGCAAAACTATGGCTCTTAGAATGGGAAGTACGGAGTAATATACTTTTTTTGCAGTGTTTATACGGCGTCCAATCTCGTCCTTTTCGGCGCCTCTTCTATTCAGGTTGGCTCCAAGGTAGACAAAATTATCTACACTTTCAAGGTTATAGTCGCCTGAAGACCGTTTTTTTCGAACTGAAGTTTTCTTCCTCGTTTGAGTCATGAATGTAGTTTTCGTTTCATTAACTCGGAGGCCAAATTGGTTTGCTTGAGATTTTAGGCTCAGAAATGCTCCTTTGACATATAAGCTTGAACGTGCCATAATATTGACGTCATCAGCATACGCTACAAATTGTGTGGACTTGAACATTAGTGTCGCCGAAGTTTCAGCTGATGTCTTGCTGATGACATGTTCCAAAGCAATATTAAAGAGCATTGGGGCGAATCCATCTCCTTGTTTGAAACTTGATTCCATTATGAAGGTGTCCGTTACTTCACCGTTCAACTTGACCTGGGACTCTGTGTTAAGCATCGTGTCCTTGACCATGCAGACTAGTTTTGCTAGGACGTATGCTTGCTTGAAGTCTACAAAGAGTTGTTGCACATCGATGTTATGTTCCCAGCACTCTTCGAGCACCTGCTTAACTGAGAATATTTGGTCTATTTAGACCCCACACTTTGAAAGCTTGCCTGATACTCTCCTATAATACTTTCATAGTACGGCTTTAATTTTCTTTCTATGATCTTAAGAGCGCTTTATAAGACGTGTACAGTAGAGCGATGCCCCTATAATTTTCACACCTTAATTTGTCCCCCTTTTTGGGTACAGGACATATATTTCTTCGCCAGTTTTCAGGTAACTGCTCCTCCAACCATATTCTGAATAATAGTCGATCCAAAAGGTTATTTAGATAGGGAACCCCCCTCTGAAGCAGTTCTGCTGGTATTCCATCTTTTCCAGGAGCCTTATTTTCCTGGTATTCAATCTATTCCCGTACTGTTGTCTGTACTTCGTCTCTGGTCGGTGATGAGACCGGGACCTCTTGCTCTGCATCTGGAATGTTCACAGCTTCAATCGTTATTGGAGACGCTTTGAATACCTTCTGGGAATATTGCAGCTATCTGTTTTTCATTTCGACTGGGTTGCCTATGATTGCTCCTTGTGCAGTTTTATAAAGACTTCTTTGTGGATTGAAGCCGTCTCTTAGTTGGTTTGATCTCTAGGCATACGCTGATCTGATTTCGCATAGGGTCATGTTTTCATTTATCTGTTGAATCTTGGTGTTGATAATCAGTCGTTTCTTTCTTCGGCACATTTTTTTTTTAGCTTGACATCGAAGGGCTTTATATTGTTCTTCTTTGGGCTGAGTTGGTCGCTGGATGTATTCTTTGGTCGCCTTGTTCATATGCTCTGCAAATCTCGTCGCTACCAATCTCTTCGCTTATCCAATGAATATTTTGGGACAGCCGCTACACGATATCTGATATATGCCACTTTTTTCTTCCGTCCTAAGCTTATCTTTTTCTTGCATCAGTATCCGCTTATCATATATCATTTATTTTTATGCAACTGGTTCCTATAAAATATTTTAAATTAAGCAATGGTGAGGACAAAAAACCAAATAGTTCTAAATTTTTGCAGGTGAAAGCTATGAAACAGCAAAAATATAAATCTAATCTTGAATACTAGGAATCTTTTCTGAGAGTATATTCACTTGGATTCGTGTTTATTTCCAACGGTTTTCTGCACCCTTCCAACCCTCCTCCCAAGTATCGAATATTTGATATCGAATACTCAAATCAAAGTAAGTACTGTAATCTTCTTTATGGTTGCTATGACTCCAACAAAACAAAAAATATGTGAAATCAGTTAGAGTGAACAGACAGCTTGAATTTCATTCAAATTTATTATCGAAATTTATAAATGAAGATAACTCTTTAGAAAGCTTACGAGAATCATTACTCGTATGTCTCTTTACCTAGCTGCAAGTCCAAGCGTTCAAGGTTTCCCTGAATTTTATAAATTAATCATATTTTAAATCGAAATAACATAAACTTGTCATCGAAGTGCTCTAGAGTGGATATTACGCATATCTATTGCCTTGGAATCGACACAACCAAACTGATTACAATCCCTAACAATGTGAATATCTCAAGAAGACGACTAAGGAACGTTTTCACTTTTCGCGGCTCAATAACGTTACCTATGATATTTTCACTTCATCGACTGCAATTTATAAGTGCATACTTGATTGTGGAATTGATATAGATAAGAATAAAAAAATTAAAAAATATTTGTCAGGCACGCGTTTTAATGTGCATTTCTAAGTATCCACTTTAACTTAGTTATGAATGAATTGTTATAGGAAAGTATCGTACGTTGGAGCATGTATTGGTAGTTAAAGTAGACTCAGTACTCCCATATTCATTGTGCTTTGGAGCGTATCTCGCGACCCAAGGCGAGTTTGAACTTGTGCAGTGTGAACAAACTTTATACACATGACAATACAATTCGCAATTCTTGCTATTTAACAACATGCACATTTTCTATTCAATTCCTTTCAATTTGGTTCTTTACTCATTTCAATTGGTAATATAAATAAAACAAAATGGGTAAACGGAAGTACGCTCCTGTCAGAAGGATTTTATACTCAACTTATGATATGCAGATCCGAATGATAATAAACTCAAGAAAAACTTCAATGACATGTACATATTAATCCACTTTTAAAAAAATATATTATGCTCAGTTTTAAGCGGTTACTAATATTATTCATTGAAGAGATTCTTATCTGAAAATATTGAAAAGGATTGACGAAACCTATGGTACTTGGTACAGTGGAAAGAAGAAGAACAGCACATTGTTGTTCTTGTAATTGCTTAAAATTCAAATGGCTATAACTTTCGCAAATCTGATTTGATTTTTTTGCAGCTTTCAAAATGAAAGGATTTTATATCAATCTACCATAATATAGAATTTAATTGAATTTAATAGTTGAGTTTCAGCTTCTAAGGTATTTGTTGCCCTAGTACACATAAAGATTTACTCCATGATTTTTTCCAGATTTTTACGGTCACAACTTCTTCGTGTTCATTCCATTTTCATACTCAGCTCGACATCGATAATCCAGTTTATGATTCGATATTTAAAAAATTGAATCCGTTTATTTAATACTTTCCTCCGCTATATTCGGTGAAAAAAATGTTAAGGGGTCACATGCTTATATAGGGAGACCCCCTAAAATCCTTTGAAAATGTTGATCAGAAAACTTCTTCAAAGTTTCATTATGATTGCTTCTATAACTCCTAAGAAAAACTGCTGCGACACACGGCCAGACAGACAGTACCGATTTTAATAGGGCATTGTACATTTTTTACAAACCCCTAAAAATAAAAGTGAAGAAAGTGCTTGTGTTGTTGAAGGAAGATTTAAATAAAATTCTTTGAAAAGTTCAAAGTGTCCCTACCTCTTCAAAATTTAGTTGAAAATATGCGCACATCTAAGTCGACATTACATTTGAATTAAGGAATTGAATCAAAGTTTGAAAAATTAACGATTAAACATAAATAGGGTATAAAATTCATTGAAGATAAATGTTTTTTAACCGACTTCCAATGAAGAGTGGGCTATTAATTAGTTTCGCACGTATATATATATATATATATATATATATATATATATATATATATATATATATATATATATATATATATATATATATATATATATATATATATATATATATGTATTTTTTTTTTTGTCTTTTATTATGTACTCGTATGTCCATGCATAACTGTTGAAGACTATACGAGGTCAAGTCATGTTTCTATTAGGTGCGATTGTAAGGACATGAAAATCGGATTACGTTAAAGGACATTAACATACCAGATGTGATTTGCGGATATTTTTAAATAGCGGAATCTGAAGTGAAAATACTTTGGGCAAATGAAATAAAATTCCGTCGCTATTTACTTTTTATTTTTATGGGCAGACACTGGCGTTGCAAGAGCAAACCACTCTCTTCATCAGTGTTTTCTACTTACAGTAACAACAATCAACGATTTTTTTTTTATTATACAGGTACGTTTACAAAACTGTTAACGCAGGAGCCCAAAAAATTAAGGCGAGGAATAAACGACCCAAGCGAAAAAATCAGCGAAGAAAATTATACACGTCCGATGCGTTTAAACTCAGATTTACTACAGTGAAAAATTAATAAAACAAAAATAGAACAGTTCATGTATTTGTGTTCGTGAACGAAAAGATGAGAGCGGAGTGAAAGAGTTGAATATATATTTTAGCATCTCCCCTCAAGTCGAATTCCAATCGAGTGTCATGTCAACAACTCCGAGTTCCAAAATGCAGTTTTGATGATTCATATCATCTCGTTGGTTGGGGTGTAACGGACTTCGATTTGATGTTCTTGTAGAGCCTGACGGATGAAGTGATGTCGGATATCTATATGTTTGGATCTAGCGTGGAATCCTGGGTTGAGAGCTAGTTTCCCGGCACCTTGATTGTCGTTGTACATGATTACATCAGAGAGTTCGCTAAATCCAGTTCTTTTAAGAACCCGATGAGGCGAACTGCTTCCTTTGCTGCATCTGTGAGTCCCATGTACTCTGCTTCTGTGGATGATAACGCAACTGTCCGTTGCTTTCACGATTCCCAAGAAATAGACGATCCAGTGAAGATGAACACTGAACCCGTGTATGAGCGACTGTCTTTTGTACATCCTCCCCAGTCTACGTAAACGATGAGCTTTTTTTTGTGTTTGGGAGGTGAAGGCCATTTACGCACAGAGTGTGGGACTCCCATGCTCGCAAGGAGGCGACTGGACTGGACAAGACTGCTGCCAATCGTTGACCGAGCGCTGTCTCTCGCGGACAACCGTCTTCCTCGCATCCTCGTTTCGGCGCAGGTAGATAGCGCGGCGCTTTCTAGCAAGGAGGGCGACAGGTATCACGCGTGCGATAACTCTCACCGCCGAATCAGAGACTGTCGGATACGAAGATGCAATCCTCAGTGCTCCTCTTCTCTGTACCTGTGCCAAACGTTTTCGGTATACCTCCTTACTGAGAGCGTCGTCCCATACTTCTGCTCCGTACAGTAGCACTGAGTCTACAGCACTCTTGATGGGCTGGGTCCTCCTACGTTGGCCATAAGTCGACTCAGAGCCGATATTCCAGAAGTAGCCTTCTCAGCCGTTGCCCTGATTTGCTCAGAGAAACTCATCTTCGAGTCGATCAGTAGCCCCAGGTACTTCACCGATGGCTTTGATTCGATTCGCATATCTCCAATACTGATCAGCCTTACTCTAAGGATCCTCTTTTTTGTCAAGATGACCACTTCGGTTTTCTCCAGTACTAAACTGAACCCGCGAGCAGTCATTCAGTCCCTCACTCGGCGCATTAGCATACCTAGCCTAAATTGCGCCTGTTCAACGGAGAGCCGCAACATCATCCGCATAGCCGACCAAGCGCGACTCATCTGGCATCTCGAGTCTCAGTAGCCCGTCGTAAGGAACATTCCACAGGTCCAGACCAAGGGTAGATCCCTGGGCTACACCCGATGTAATTTCCATCCTTCGTTGGCTCTTTGTCGTATCGTAGAGCAGGCTTCGGTCCTTTAAGTAGTTCCTCAAAAGCCGCGTTAGATATTTCTGGAACTTGAAAAGGGGTTTCCAGCGTATCCAGAATATCCACCCATCTAGCGGAGTTGAAGGTGTTTCTGACGTCGAGTGTCACCAACAGGACGGTGCATCGCTTGATGCGACTATATGACTCTGCCTTTTGGATGAGCTTTTGGTTAGTCCTTTTAAAACATAGCCTGTGATTCGTTGTTCCAGCGAGATATCTTAAAATACGTTTACCGTTTGACAGTTCGTAGCATGTAAAATATCTGGACGAGTTCCAACGGCTAGGTACATGAGCGCACCGATAAGTTCGCGAAAAGGGACAGGCGAAGCGCCTGTGTTGACATTGTCATCGTCGGAAATATCTGCTGAATTAGTTCCGGTTGCGAGCGGGCTACGTGCGAGTTTGCAATTACTCATTCCAAAACGATCGAGAATATTTCCAATGTAGCCAGATTGGGATAAATATGTTGAATCCTTTTGGCGATTGATTTCGATACCGATACAATATTTCGCCTATCACAGGGTCTTGATCTTGAATTTTCCTTGCAGTCTGTCTCTGATTTTGTGAAGTTTCGTGTCATTTTTGGCAGCAATCAAGATGTCATCGACGTAAACGAGAATGAACATTTCTTTTTGTTTGTCGACATATATACATGGGTCTGCAATTATGGGTGCGAAGCCGAGGTCTTGGAAAGTTTCGCTGAGTTTTGCGTGCCATTGTCTGCCAGACTGGCGCAATCCGTAAAGGGCCTTCTTAAATATGCAGACCTTACCGCCATTTTTTAATTGGTCTAAGATTAAATTAAACTTCTCAACTTTTCCCTGACGAATATCGATTCGAGCATATTTTCCAAGATTTCAGGTGGATCCATGTATATTTCAGTGTAGATGCTACCATTTAGGTAAGCCGCAGTTACATCAAGTAGCAATATCTTCATGTCGAATTCTGTTCCCAGTGCGGCAAATAATCGAAGGGAGCTGAGTTTCGCAACTTGTGCAAATTTATTGTAAAAGCCGATACCCGGACGTTGAGAGAATCCTTTTACGACTAATCGGGCCTTTTTAGGGTTTTGTAAAATAATTTTACAAAAACCTACTAGTTTCGCGACCAGTCTGTCCGTCTGTCCGTCCGTCCGTCCGTGTGTAACAGCAGTTTTTCTCGGAAACTACTAAAGCTAGAAACATCAAATTTTGTGTGTAGGTGTAAAAAGGTGATCTCTTTAAAATTCAACTACAAAAAAATTTTATAAGGTATTTAAGGGGGGTCTCCCCATATAGGAGAGTCACCCCCCGAAAAAAAAAAATTTAATTGAAGGTAGCCGATATGGGTATCAAATGAAAGGTCTTGATGAGAACTTTTCAAAATCGGGTTTTAGTATGGCAAAATTTGCTTCGAGGGGCGCACAGGGAGGGGAAATACACAAAAATTTGTGTCCCCCCCTTTGCGATTGGACACCTGTGATCCGAAAAATCTGAAAAAAATCAGGAATGTAGGCCTTGGTGAGTACAACAACAACAAATACGTGAGAAGTCGCAATTCACTCAACTTTGTTAGTGATAGTATGATTTATCGATTTCATGTTTTCTTGAATAAAATCTTAACGGTACCCTTAAATTCAATGAAATTCATTACGTATATGTCCATTTATAAGGTTGATCCATCCTTCATAAAGATTGAATCATATTTAGCGAAGTTATAGCGGTTTGAATTTTCCTGTATTACTATGGAACAATATGCGCTGCATTTATTACTATGGAAACGTTTGGCTATGGAACAACATGCGCTTTTTACCGACTCAGACACTACAGTTTTGCTAGGATTTGCATGAAAATTTCAGGAATGATAGGTGTCATGTATATCTTTGAGAATCGGTTCAGCTAGTGGTATCAGTAATCGTAAAACAAAATAGTGGCTGTTTTAAATGCGAAGATTGAATAATTTTGAGTTAGTTTTTCCCAACTTCAACGTTTAAGATGCATGCTTTGAACACTTGATTCAATTTAATGAATGACTGAAGATGAGTACCTACAATTAATGCTCATAAGTGAAACAAATCAAGGAGGTGGGATAGAGCTCCTAGCAAAAGGGTTTTGTAACCATTCTAGGATTCGAAAAAATTGGCCATTAATCGATGATAACAGTACAGGAGAGTGGCCCCTGAAAAAAAATTCATCAAACGTAGCCGATATGAGTATGAAATGAAAGTTTTCATTGGAGCTTTTCAAAACAGTTGTTCAACTGTCAGTTTTTGCTTCAGTAGGGGCACAGGGGGGAAATACATGAAAAATGTATTTCCTTCGTCGCGGATGGACATCTGAAATAATTATCAAGGGAGATATTTATGACTATAAAAATACCAAAAACCTCAGAAGTCGAAATTCGTTCAACTTTGTTAATAATAGTATGATCTTCGTATTTCATATTTTCTCCAATAAAATCGTCTTTGACATGTTTCTTGATTTGATTCGATCTGGTGACTGCATTTTGTAAATTGAATACAAAACCCTTCTGACATGAGCGTAGGTCTGTGTACCCAACTTGTTTCATTCTAGTATACCATCAGCGTTCAACTTGTTCCTCAGAACGGTTCGACATCCGAGGATTTTTCCGGTTTCGGGACGATCGACAATTTCCTATGTATCGTTGATGATAAGTTGTTTTATCTCAGCGAGTATGGCATCCTCCCGTTTCTGCCTATCTGGTCCTGAAATGGCATATCGTACTGGTATTTCGGATGCAAACATTGCGATTTCGCGTCGTGCCATTCTTCGTAGATCTGGTCTTCTTGATTGTCTTACATGTCAGCGGTTTCCGTAGAGTTATTTAGAATTTCCGAAACTTCCGCATTCTGGTTGCCTTCTGGAATCATGTTGTAAATTTTGGTGGGACGGCCATGACCCTGGGTTTTGATTATTGTTGGCCTTCCTGGACCACGTTTCATTGGTATGTTAACTATCGAGGTTCGGAACTTGAACTGGTTTCACTTCGTGGAGTCTCCGGTGATGATGTGCTCGGTATGAAAATGTGCTCGATGAGATTCGTATTGGAAACTATTTCGTTTTGAACATCATCAATTTGAACACTATATGGAAATGTGGATTCCTGGCTGAGTATGTCGTCGGAAATAAAATCTTCATATTTACTTTTTGTTTCAAATTCGTCAAAAAATTTTACATCTCTGGTAATCCGGATCTTTCTTTCGCTGGGAATCCAAACGCGATTGCTTTTGATGTATTCAAATATCTCACGAACGTTCCTTCGACACCTCTGGCATCAAATTATCCTTTTTCTAGAGATTTATCGAGTACATAAGCATAAAATGTTCTGAAGTATTCGATATCCAGTTTTCTTTCTGTCCAATTTTTAAATGGGGTACCTTTTTCGAGGCTTTGTGTTGCGCATCGATTCGTGACGTGATTAGCCATAGCCAAAAGGATGGTGGAAGTCCGGATTGGACCATCATGCAACGGGTAGATTCTTCAAGTGTTCGGTTTTTGCGTTCCGCAACGCCGTTCTTCTATGGCATATTTGGAGTTGATAAACGTCGTTGTGTTCCAGCGTTCTAGTCTCCACGTAGTTTTTATACTCGATGAACTTTGAAACCGGCTCGTCTTTACTTCGAAGAAAGTAGACTTCACACCAAGGACTTTTATCGTGCGTTAATATCATAAGATATGGCACTCCGCCAATGGAAGTTGAGCGCATAGGACCGCATTGATCTGCGTGTACGATTCCAAGAATGTCTGGCGATCTATGAATGCGGGTTGGGAATGGTTTCCTTGTAAATTTACCAGGAGCACATATTTTAGAATTTCGCAGCTGGTCCGCGTTTCCCGTGAAATTGCTATCCAACGATAGTCTCTCCAACGTTTAGGTCTTGCCAAAAATCTTAAAAAAATTTTTTTTAATTAAAAGTATTCGAATGGGGTATCAAATGAAAAATCTTGATTAGAACTATAAGATCCTGAAAGAAAAAGGTCATTTTATGCATCAGGGGGTCCAGGGGGTGGCAAAATGCATCAAAATTTTGTGTGCCCTCACCTCGCGATCGACACCTATGAGCCGAAAAATCTGAAAATCAAGAAGGTGGGTCTTAATGAGTACAAGAGCAACAAATATCTCAGAAATCAAAATTCGCTCAACTTTGTTAATAATAGTATGATTTGTAGACTTTACATTTTCGCCCATAAAATCAAAACAGTAAAATCGAATCATAATTTAGTGAGTTATAGCCATTTCAATTGATGGAATTACAACAACAATAACACGTGTTTTGGTTGATACATATTTCAACTTGACCTAGGCACTTTTACTTTCTTCCAATTTTCATGAACATTTAAGGAATAGTGTTTAATTTAAATTAGTCCAATCGGCTGAACATTCAGAAAAATTATTTAAGCTTCATCAAAAGCAGCATGCAGAAAAATTATTTTAGCTTGGCGGCTGCAATTTGCTTATGAAAGAAACATGCATCTTTTGCATAAATTGGAACGATTTCACACAACTAGAAAATTTGTTTCGAGCCCTAGGATGGTTACAAAGACCTTCTAGTAGGAGCACTCTCCTGCTTATTCAACTCTTTTTAGGGTTTTGTACTAAAAAACAAAACCCTGTTGCAATCACGACCTGTGTCCGTCTGTCCGTCCGTCCGTCTGTATGTCACAGCACTTTTTCTCCGAAACTATAGAGGCTACAGCCATGAAACTTTGTGAAAAGATCAAAAGTGGTGACTTCTTGAAAGTTCAAGGGTGGAAAAATTTTCGAAGGGGTTTAAAGGGGGTCTCCCCATATAGGGAGGTGACCCCTTAAAAAAAATTTCACCATTGGTAGTCGAGTAGGGTGTCATTGGAAAGGTCCCAATGAGATCTTTTCAAAACAAGTCTTAAAATTGCCTAATCGGTACCTAGGGGGGCAGGGGAAGGGGAAATGTACGAACTTTTCGCGTACCCTCCCCCCCTCTCGCGATTGGACACCTTCCATCCGAAAAATCTGAAAAAAATCATGAATGTAGGCCTTAATGAGTACAACAACAACAAATACATGAGAAGTCGAAATTCACGCAACTTTGTTAGTAATAGTATGATTTATCGATTTTATGTTTTCTTGAATAAAATCTAAACGGTACCCTTTAATTCAATTTAGCAAACAGATGACTATTTATAAGATTGATCTTTTCTGAAAGTTTCATAAAGATCGAATAGTATTTAACGAAGTTATAGCGATTTGAGTTTTCCTGTATTGCTATGGAACAATATGCCCTGTATTACTATGGAAACATATGGCTATGGAGCCATATGCGCTTTTTACCGACTTAGACACTACAGCTTTGCTAGGATTTGCATGAAAATTTCAGGAATGGTAGGTATCATGAAGATGAGTACATACAATTGAAACAAGTCGAAGAGGCAGGAGAGAGCTACTAGCAAAAGGGCTTTGTAACCATTCTAGGATTCAAAAAAATAGGCCATGAATGGATGATTACAGTACAGAGGAGTGGCCCCTGAAGAAAAATTTCATGAAATGTAGCCGATATGAGTATCAAGTGAAAGTTCTCTATGAAAGCTTTTCAATACAGTTCGTAAACAGACAGTTTTTGCTTCAGTGGGGGCCCATGGGGGGGAATACATGAAAAATGTGTTTCCTCCCTCGCGAATGGACACCCGTGATCTAAAAAATCTGAAAAAATTATCAAGCGAGATATTTATGGGTATAACAATAACAAATACCTCAGAAGTCAAAATTCTTTGAACTTTGTTAATAATAGTATGATTTCTCGAACATGACGTGCTTCTTGATTTTATTCGTTGCTGGTTATTGCATTTTGTAAGTTGAGTACAAAACCCTTCTGACATGAGCATAGGTCTGTCTACCCAACTTGTTTGCTGTTGTTCGCGTGGTGCATTATGAACAAAGCTTCGCATTAAAATCACCTCCCATGGCATAAAAATCGAGTTCTTCGCATAGAGTAAGCACTGTTTCCAAGTCGTCAATGAGTTTCCTCACCGAGCATTCATGTCGAACATAGATCCCCACGAACGCAAAGGTGCACCCTCCCAACACGGAGCTTATTATTTCTGCTTCAATATATTTCAGACTCGGAAGGCAGTGCTTTTGGACCTTCATGTGATCTTTGTGACCCATAGCAACTCCAAGATTTCCCTCTGGATCACCACGCCTGATGATCTTGTATTTTCTCAGATGCACTCTGTATCTATCTTTGAGTCTTGTTTCCTACATAAACAAGAAGTCTGGTCTATGGGCGTTCAAGTATTCTTGAACGAAATTACTTTTATAGCTAGTGAACATACAATGTGTTGAGGATGGAGAGTTTAATGGAATTCATCACGACAACATACTTTGAAGGCGAATTCTCAGTACGCCGCTTTTTTCTCACTAGGGTTAGTGAGTTTTTTATAGTAGGGGATAAAAGAGCCCAGTTTTCGAACGAGTGTGAACAAGTCACACCCGAAAAATTGTTGGCAGTCAGTGTTCAAAACCGTATTTCGGTCATTCTGCGACTGCTGGGGTTGCTGCATTGGTTGCTGTTTTTGTTGCCGTATAGGCTGCGGTGCAGGCTGCTTCTTTGCACCTTGCAAGAGGCTGGAGTACGAGACCCCTTCACGTACAGTGTTTTTTTTATAGAGGCGGTGATGAAAACCCACCCTTTCCTCTTTCTTCTTTTGGAGATTCTTCCACCTCTCTTCAACTTCTTTTACCTTAGGATAACCTCTAAAACTCGTAGAGTGCCCCTTAGCATTGCAGTTGACGCAGAAGATCTCGTCTTTTTTCTCGTCCTTTGAGATTGGACATTCCATGGACTTATGCTGCTTGTCGCATTTTACGCATCTAACTTCGAGTCCGCAGTTAGAAGCGACGTGGCCAAATCTTTGGCAGTTGAAGCACTGGGAAGTGCAATTTTTCTGTAGACGCTCACATTGTATCTTCTGATACAATAGGAACTTTATGTCCATTGCTTTCCTGACTTAAAAATCCGGTTTGAATTGGACTAAGAAGGAAGAAAGCGTCCGTTTTTCCCTCCAGGAGGTTATAGTGGAGAACCTTTTTGCAGAAAGAATATTTTCTCCGAGATGTTCCTTCAGCTCAGCCATGACATAATTTTCGTCATATGAGCTGTGCACTCCTTTGAGAAGGAGTCAATTTTCTCTCTCCTAGGAGGGTGTAGGTGTAGCACGCCACCTTTCCACACTTTGGAATTTAAAAAGGCTGCTGTGACCCTCAGCCGTTTTGGGGTGGAGCGAAGATCGTATTCACCGTCACGTTGAACTCTGGCTCCTTTTCAGAATTTCGTACGCAAGCCCTTTTGACGCTATCCTTGAAAGTCTTCAGGTCAAGCCTATAGCACACCATGGGAGGCACCCTCTTGTAATGTATTGGCCCTACGCCACTGGTGACCAATACACATGCACATTGCTACCATATGGTTTCCCATCTCGCGTCAGTTGTGACGACTTCACATCCCACGTCAGTTTTGTCGGGGAACGTCAAAGTCGCAGTTTGACGCAGCCATATGGGGAGGGGGTTGTCGAAATCTCCGATTAGTTAACGGAATAGGTTAAAAATTTTCTGCCACGTGCGGATGTAATGTGCGATATATAGATTGGCGGAATGAAGAGTAGTTTGAGTTCGAAGTTAAGTTCACGAATGTGTTTTTAATCAAATAACCATCAATTAGGCAGAATCAAATCGCATAATTCTACGTATCGTGTGAACTTCCTGCTATGAATGGTGGCAAATTCTTTCGTTGGTAAATTCATTTGTGGCGTTGCACACATAGTATTCCTTTATTAATTCTTCTAGTTCCGGTGCTACCGTTTATCCTGATTAAAGAAGATAATTGGATTCACGGTCAGTTACCGCCCTTACAATACGGGTTCGCAATCCCGGCAGCCATATGAGGAAGTGAATTCGGTGAGTTGCAGTTTTGTTGTCTCGGGCAATTAAGGCAAGTTTTAAGAGTTGATTAAAGAATAAAATAAATTAATTAAACTATCAACAGTGAAAACACCAAACACTCCGCTATTTATTGCATTTACGTGTTCTTGAATGTGCATTTTAATGTGAAAATCGTGCGAAGAAAACTAAGGCACCCAGCAGAATGTTTTCGATGAATTTCAAGCAGTAGAGAAGTCAATGAACAAATTTTCTTGTTCCAAGATTGACGTTTGATAAAACGGTGCTATTAAACCACCATACCTTAGGGGAACTTTTTGATCCCTTCGGAGCTGTGTAGAGGCACGACCAGTGTGTGGCTTTCACGGCTCTTTGCACAGGCGTGAAAGAAAAATAGACAGCTTCCAACTGCCCCCACACGATAGGAGTGGGAGTAAGACAGACAAGCAGCAGCAGTGGGTATTTCACCGGAAACATTAAGTAACGCTGTTTTCCCAGTTGGCTTTAATTTTGCTGATTTTATCTAAACTCTGTTTTTAGCAACGTCACCTTATCATCACCAACTTGCCGCGGCACGGGAGAGTAGGAGCAAGTACGAACTTGATCTAGCCTTTTGGACTGGGTTGCTTGTCTACAAGGAAGCTGAAGGATGTATGTTGCAGCGGAGCAATATCAATGTGGCTCCTCCAATTCGACTGCTTGGAACAGGAGATAGTCCACAACTTTTCACCCAGATGGAAAACTCATCAGCGTCGGTGAATGAAAATCAAAGCACTGGTTATGAATCCTCGTCAATATCCCAGGGATTCCATTCAAGGTGAGTCGAAAGGCTGAGAGAACAACGCAACAAATTATCAGAAATTGTAATCTGCCCAGTCCGTAATTTCAATCAATAAAACAAGTATCATCCTAAATTGTTCCGTATCAACATCTGGATCAATTATTATTTTAAATAATACGTCAGGGATATAGCTTGCTGTGTTCCCTTTATAAAATCCCTTCTGCATTGTTTCGTGAAAAGGATATGGAATACCATCGGGTAGTTATGTGTCCCTAAAGCCTCGTGATCATTCCTATCACTTAGTTGAATAGTTAAATCACAATAAGATCCAAATTACAAATAGGTCACGCTATATTATGTTCCATTAGCATTAACCTAATCAAAATCAATCTATTGTGTTATTTATGATTTAAGTAGACCTACACATTAAATTTTGAAAAGGGATATTTAAGAAAAATTCAATCCCGAAACTGTTAAGAGATGACAAAGCAAGGGAAAATATTCGACAATTAGAAAAATGACGAAAACCCAACAAAACAAATAAGTTAAAAAGACTAAAATATGAATTTTATTAATTAACTCATGGAAGATGAATCTTTAAGCATAACAACCAACCTAAAATAATACATTGGGATGGATTTGGAAATACGTTAAGTAGTTAACGCAGTTTCAAGACTCTGAGGAAATCAATTTTAATATTTTTATTTTTATATCTCTTGTCCTTCCCGTCCCACCTCTATAGTTATACCTTACTCGTACCTCTACAAATAATCACACCTGATTGGCTGCATGTCGTGCCTTTGTAATGAATTTTCTGTCTGAATTGTGCGAACAAAGTCGGAACCGACCTCTCATCGGTTTTAGACGTTGAGTCTGAGTCGTGCCAACGAATGGTACCAATCAGCCAACCAGTTCGTGCACCCGTAATCCATTCCGCGGTGACTGCTTGTCGGCCAGCTAGAACGGAGAGGATTTCGGTCGCAGGTCTTAAAATGGATTACGCTCAATTACGTATTTCAGCCACCATTAAATGCCCGTTTCAACCGCGTCGAAAACACAAACATACGAAAGAGAACCCTACTTTACTTTATTCCGTATTCATTCATCCCTTCAGTCAATTACAAAAATCTAATTTCCATTTCGCGTTCCCGAATTTTACCGACGCGGTACCGAAAAATACACTACGTTAACTCAATCCCGAAGAACTCTACGCTAAGAAAAAAAAGCAAGACAAACTAAGGTACCGCGCACCGCATGCGACGCTAAACCGGCCATCCGCGGATTTTTAAAACCCTACCCTCGCGACGGCATACTTACCATGCACTCTCCTTCCCGCTGGAAAGAAAAGAAGGGCAGGCTGGAAGAGAAAGTCGTTTTTTGATTAGCAATTCATGATTTTATTATTTCATAAAAACAAAGGAGCTATATATTACAGTCTTTCTGACGGTACTCTTTTTTTATGCTTTTTGTTTTCTATCTTAGCTTGTATTATTTTGTGTTTAGGAATTAATTTAAAGAATACGAAAAACCTAAAATGTATGCTTTACGAATCAACAATTCCGTATAATCTATTAAGTAGAATCCTAACCGCAATTGGGTGCTTATGTTATCAGACATTTCTTGAGATTACCATATTTTGTTAGTGCTTATTATTATTTCTATTACTTATCAGTTATAAACATGGTTTGTATTATTTCTTGTTATTCTTTTTTTGTATTATTTGGTGTTAATTATTAACATGGTTCATTTTATATATATTTTTTTTTATTATCATTTGTATTATTTGCTATTTATTAATATGGTTTGTATTATTTCTTAAAATTGTAGGGATTATCCGTTATTTATTAATATGATTTGTATAATTCCTTACAATTTATGTGTATTAGTTGTTATTATTGTGTTTGTCATTTCAACATATTTACACCCGATGATAAACTAACGCAGATAATCTGATACACCTCTCAAAATCTTTGTTTTATATACATATGAATCTGATCAAATTCTAATAAAATTGACTCCATTGCTTGGAGTCAGAATACAATTTCCTGAATTTCTGGAATGTAGGATTTACAGGTACCTAACAATTGTCATTAGATGTCGGTATTTAAGAGATTGCTATTTATCTTGATAGAAAAAGTAATTTGTGTGACCCGTATCCATTTCATCTAACTGATATAGGTTTATATTAAGTCTATCTGAAAAACATAATTTCCTCATTTCTTTTTTTTAAGTGTCTTTCTGTGAATTTTTGGTTGTAGCCTTCTACTATCTAAATAATAGAAATAAGATACATTGGAAAACGATAGGGCACTACTATTTAGGCTCACATTGTTTTATAAAATTTGCACCAGAATTTACGTCACCTTTCATTCTGTTTCCCTTACAGAAAATTAAATGTTACGGGAAATACAACTGTGTTCACCTTCTTCAACTGCTTAATTTTATGTCGTGTTACATTGGCTAATTGAACTTGAAGATATAGCACCAAGGTCCTTCTGGTAATGCTTCTTGCCATGTTGTCAGGAATTCTTCAATACGAAACTTAAGACTGGGCTGTAATATATTTTGAGCAACCAAACGGGCAACAAGTTCTTCATTGTATGGAATTTAGAGTTGTTTTCATTCGGGGCCGCCTAATTGTCAAAAATGCCTCCGACTATAGTTTTCGGTGCAATACCTTCTAAAGCATCTATCATAACGTCACGATCGATTTTATCTAGTTGCCAAGAATTTTCGTTAATCAAACCTAACATTACTATTAATATTCGGTACTCGTAATCATATTCTAGAACACGCATGTAACCATCAATCTCAATTGCCCGAAAATATTTGAGGAGACCATCATATTCTTTGCGGCTGCACTGAACTGTGTCCAACATTTGATCATACGTAAAGAGTAATTTTTGCTCGACACAGTATTTATTTTCAGGCCCTGAATACCTTGTCATTTGTCCAACTCTCCGAGTTTTTTCGATCGTGGCTTTCCTTGCCGGCATTCTAAGTATTCATAGGAAATTTTCAAAACATCACCGCATTCTAACTTCCGATCAACGGACACTTCCTCTTCGTTGCTATTTTTCAGACTTCGGTCAATGGAGCGGCTACCACCTTTAGGACCTTTCAGCGGAGACGTGTTTGTTGCTTGTGCAAATTTCACATTTGGAACTTACTACAAACTATTTGAAATTTCGGCATCTTTTACTTCGTACGTTTTTGTTTCCGTGCATAGAACAACTTTATCGCGGAGTCCTCCCTTGAATTGAATTATTTGACCCTCCTTTATTTGTTTCATGAGGTGCGTATCTAATTCGGTAAGTTTGAAGTCACTTGAGTGATCTTTCCATCCGGATAATAAACAGCCTAAGTAATTTGCGTTAAATTTCGTTCATCCAATTTCGCATGTTAGATAATAGATTTGACATCGTCCAGATTTCTTTCACAGCTTTCCCTATCATGAATACGTTTCGATCAATACAATCTTATTGTAAATTTTTGGACCTATTTATAGCAAAGCAATTACGAAAGTTTTCTGGCATTCTATGCGACTTAACTTTTAATAGTAGGTAGAGGTGAAACTAACGAACAGAATTAACTTTAAGAATAATGGCGTGATACTATAAACTAAATTGTTTAAGCATCTCACTTACTGAAAACAGTTCTCATGCCCGGGTTATTTAAATTTCGGGGTTATGTCCACTGGCCGGTCGAGGAATGTCCCCTTTGGTTCCTGTTTTGCAATTCTGAAAAATAACATGATTTGCCTGATGACATTTCCCTCTTAGTGAAATGTTGGTGTTGTAGGAGGATTCCTTACCTTGTTGCGAGTCGTGCACTTAACTTGCAACGACCTTTTTGATTCCTTTAGTTTTTTACTTCACCTACCACGAGGCGACACTGCCTTGGCCCTCTTTGACAGTTTCCACCGACTCCAACTGCCATCAGCTTTGGGTGACATTCCTCGACTCAAACTGACGTAGGATGGGAATGTCATCCAAAGCTGACGTTCGCTCGAAAGCCATATGGCAGCGATGCGCATGTGTGCGAGCCGGCAGTGGCGTAGGGTCGACTCATTACACCTTTATAGATATTTATCCCTGACTTACTGCATGTTGTACCTCTATAAATATTTATACCCAATTTACTGCATGTCGTTTCCACAAACACTTACACTATCGTGTCTATTGAAGCGTTAATGTTCTAGCTAATTAAATTTTTTTCCCCAATCAAATTGCACATTGATTTCAGTTTGAATATCATCCCGGTGATATAATGTGAGAAATATATGAAGGCATTAAGTTAGAAGGAAGAAGTTATTATAAATTTTTTTGAATTTCTTATATATTCAAAAACAATGACTAGATTTAAATAGAAATCGAAACCTAGATATTTAAAAACTCTTCAAGTTACACAATTCTTTCTTACTACGAAGTGGTATTGAATAGAAAAAAAGGTCTTCGTAATAACTAAACTTAATTTTAGAGAAGAAAAAAAGGAATACAAAACGAGACTCCTATATAAATTCTGAACTGTTATATCTTGCTCTACTTGATAAATGAAAATAAGATTGTACCAACTAAACTCAATCGGTTTGAACGAAGAAAGTGGAAAGAAGGAGAACTAAACTTGTATTACCAGGAAACTATTTTTAATTTGAACCTTCATACAAATATTTCAGTTTGAGATTCATGTGCGCTCTCTATATAGATAAGATATACAAGGCTTTTGAAGAACGATAAGAACAAAGAATCAGCGCTAAATAGACCTACCATATTACAGATTAAGATCTACGATTAATTCAAAGCTTTTCTGTTAGAGTAACATCCCATGATAATAAGTCAAATCATAAGTAAATAGATTAGGGACGATATCGGCTAGGAATGTGACAGGCGTTACTAATTAATCAACAGTTACTAAGGTCTCTTAAAGTAACGTTCTTCACAATTCATATCATTATTTGGGTCAAATTTTTATAGGCTAAAGACGTGTAGAACTCTCTCATAATGACTGATATTTTTTTGAAGAAACCTAGAATTGTTTGTACAGATTTTATATTAAGCTATAACATAAGCTTTGTGTTCTGCATGAAAAAAAAAACCAGATAGACTTGAATTGTTAGTTCTACTACAAAGTTAATGTCCCTTCCTGGATTTAATTAATACGAAGAGAATGAAAATTAGAAATACATAATAATATGGAGTGCCAAATTATAACCGACTTTCCTTTCCATCCTGCCCTTCTTTTTCACCGGGAGTGAGAACGAACGGTAAGTATGCCGTGAGGAGAGTAGGGTTGTATCAATCCGCGGATGGCCGGTTTCGTGTCGTGTGCGGCACGCGGTACCTTCGTTTGCTTTGCATTTTTCTTAGAGTAGAGTTCTTCGGAATTGAATTAACGTAGTATATTTTTCGGTACCGCGTCGGTGTACTTCGGGAACGTGGAAAATAAACTAGTTTTTTTGGTGTTGACTGAAAGAATGGAAGAAATACGGAATAACGTAGAGATAGGTGCCGCTTCCGTATGTTTGAATTTTTGACGCGTCTGAAGCGGGCACTTGATGGTGGCTGAAACCACGTAATCGAGCGTAATCCATTTTAAAGACCTGCGACCGAAATCCTCTTCGAACTAGCTAGCCGACAAGCAGCCACTGCGAAATGGATTACGGGTGCACGGACTGGTTGACCGCTTGGTACCATTCGTTGGCACGACTCAGACTTCACGTCTAGAATCGATGAGAGGTCGGTTCCGACTTCGTTCGAGCGGATGTAACGAAAATCATTACACTCTCCTTCTTGGAAGCAGCCACGCTTGGCTGCAAGGGCTTCGAATTCCCTTTTCTTCCCTATAGGCTCAGCCTTCTACCCGACTTTTGTATGGTTTCCGAGAAACTAGCGGAAGCTAGTTTCGCAACCTTTTCGAGCTGGGGAAAATCCCGCTCGCTCACTTCAAGGGTCTTTGATACCTATGATGTGGGCTCTTGCGTTGGAGACCCCTTCGGCCTCTTTCTGGCTTCCGGCTTTACAATAGCCTCCACCTCGTCCCCATTGTCCGTGGAACTTCCACCCTCATCCATCTCCATATCACTAGAGACCTCCGGCACTTGCAGTTGCATCTTTCAACTAGCAAGCAAGTCGAGGATAAGCTCCTCCTTTATATGGCCCCCGAATTTTTCGCAAAAACGCAGCGTTTTTTCTCGCTTTCCGCGTGAAGCTAGATTTAGCGGTGGAGAGCTCCCCATATTTATTACTTTCCTGCGTACCTACAGATTCCAAGACAGAACTTGGAATACTGTCGCGAGAAAAAAAAGAAAATAGAAACTGAGACCCTTATTATCTAGTGATTGAAAGACACTTAAAAAAGCGTTAATAATAATATTTTCGCTTGTTTCCAATTCCAAATTCAACTCTTTTGCTTTCTCTCCACTCCACTCTACTTGTGCTCTGTATACGCGCCTTGCCCAGGCGCAACTCCTGAAATTTCCACTCTCCTCCAAATTTCAGCATT
Source organism: Odontomyia ornata (assembly GCA_963969285.1). Lineage (NCBI taxonomy): Eukaryota > Metazoa > Arthropoda > Insecta > Diptera > Stratiomyidae > Odontomyia > Odontomyia ornata. The sequence continues at coordinate 141,605,864 of OZ017739.1, forward strand.
CATACAAATCCTCCGAAAAACCTCCGAATAACTCTTGCTGCTCGACAGAAAAACTCTTGCTGCTCGATGCTCGATCCGTTCTGCGTCGACGACTGCTCGACTCCCTTTTCTTATCTTTATCTAGCTAAGATGACATAAAACTCTTAAGCTTAATATAGGGATAATCCAAAAAAAATTAATTACATAGATAGAATGTATGTATGTATGTATGTATGTGTGTACAGGTATTTCTAATCACGATCAAAAACGAAATTGTGGTCTCCGATAGAGAAAAATAATGGCTTATGGACGATCGGGTATTAAGGCCGTAAGCAGTACATAATTATCAATACACTAAGTTTTAATAGAAGATATATATCAATTTTTATTTTCCATATGAATGTTCTGATTAAATAATTTTCGAATGAAGGAATCAACATGAGAAACCCAATTGGATAATCGTTTGATACTCAATTCCATCATATAAAATAAGATAGATTTCATTCTGGTCTCGTCGTAAAGAGAATTATTACTATAACATTTTTTATTTGGTCGTCTACACTTAAAGAGGCATTTCCTACGCATTTCACGTTAGTAAATTTGCAATTCTTCTGCAACGGGAGATGAGACAGAGCCAAGCTGGTAAGCAACAGGTAATTATTGGTCGAATTAAAGTTTTATACATCAAAATTTTGGTGCTACAACTAACAAATTTACTTGAGAGGAGCCAATGCTGCGGAAGCATTATGGAAATTAACGTAAAATTTTTCCACGAGGAATTCGCGCATTAGAGAAAATATAAGGAAATTATGTAAAAATAAAATAAAATTTAGACTGATAATAATTGTACATCACTTCGATAATCATCGATCGTCGCATTTGGGTTACCCGTCGTAGATCTTGGGATGAAATTTCCATATCAATTTTCACTGAACTATTTGAGAGAATCATAAGAATATTTGAGGAGAATATCATACTGCGGGAATCTGTGAATATTTTAAAATCATTCATTTGTATATACGAAATATATGATACCAAGTTTCCCACAACCTTATTAAGGCAACTTTGACGAACATGTACAAGGATAAGAAATTTCGCACTTCAATGACATTCCATACATACACATATAACTAGAGTACACATTAAAAATTCCTCAAAAATAATTAAAATATTTACAAATAAAAATAAACAAAAAATTTATTAACCTTTCATTACTTCCCAGGAACTCGTGGTGGAATTCGTGTGGCACACAACAGCAAAAAGTCAAAGCAAAGCGACGTCGTCCTCGTTCCCAACTCATCCAATTCGGTTGCCGTCTATCCGTAGCAGACAAACAAATAAGAAAGCAAACAGACGAGCGAATAGACAGGCAGGCAGGTAGTAGAAACGCCGTTGTAACTTAAATAAAATTGTAGCTGTTGGTGACGCTCAGATATCGAATTTCGCTAATGTCGGGCGCCCTCAACTCCTCGAGAATGTAAAGGACGCAAAACGTAGCCCTCGGGGAAAAGCAATTGCACGGCGTTCGAAATATAGGCTTACGTCCGGGGTCGAGGAATTCCTCAATGGTTTTTATCCGATCAGTTGGCAAAGTTGATTAGAATGTAACACGAACAAAAACAAATGAAATTCGGAAGGAACACTCTTTGCATATTACTTGTAACAAACACACAAGATTGCGGCCAGATAGCTAGCGACGATAATGAAAACACTTTACGGACTTTGGGAATGACGACTGCTGCGGTGGAACGGAAGCAGTGCCGGCTAACGGTTCGGTTCTTGGAATCACAGCTGAATCAGGACGTTAGTTGGCCAGCAGAATAATTAAGGTAAATGACTAGCAATGATTGAAATCAAAATGAAACGAAGCAAACAAGAAAATGGATGAAACTTGAAAGTTTTGGGTTAATGCAAACCTTCATCGACTTCTTCAATAGTTTTCGAGGTTACAGGAATGCTCGATGCCCTGTTGAAATATTCCGAATGTAGATTAACCTGAAAGCGCGCACTGCCGTGTCCTTTGAATGTTTATATGAGAAAATTCTGATCCAAGTTTTCAAGTCAGTCGTTCTTGTTTGTTTGCCCCCAATAGTGGGTCAATCGCTTGTTGGCAAGCCCGACACGGATTAAATAATGGAGCGGTACCAAACCCCGCGCTTATCACATCACACAGTTGTCGCGTCCCGGTCCGGCTTATTGATTTTCTACATTCATTTGTAGCGGCCAACGGAGTAATTTGCACGTCGTACAATTTTTTCACTTATTTTTTCGCACACACGACAAAGGGGACTCCACTCGTCGCGGCTAATTAGAATCTTCGCGCGCGGCGCTTTTCACACACAAAACCATTGAAAACACTCGCACTTTTTCGCACATCAGTAAGCTGGTAGAAACGACCCGTAAATGTCGCGTTTTAACGGAAAATTAACTAAAAAATACAAGGGATTGTACGAAAAATTCGCGGCGGGCGACGACAGTAATCACAGAAAAATAAACTTCACGACGACGTTTCCCCGTTTCTCACCACACTTGAGCTTGCCTTTGCCGACGTTGCCGCTCAACTCACCACACCACTAGCCCGCACACCATTCAATTCTCTCAACCAGTGGCTCCGCGCACGCTCGCACACCACCGCGACTCAAGCTGTACGTACATACGCCTGACGGCTATTCACTATGCATGTCGCTCAATGCCCTAATCCAAACGCCAAATCTCCCCGACTTTTTCTATTTGTCACAACTTAAAAAAAATGACACATCAAAGGTATTCTGACCAAGGATTTGATTCGTTCCTCCTGGCCCACAACGCTAGAAATCTAGCAACAATCTCGCTCGCTCAAATTTCATTCGAAATTCGAGGGAACTTGCGACAGCTATTGACCCAGAGCACACACCACCCGTCACCGCAGTCGCACACTTTTGCACAGAACAGTTACCGATAATTCAGAATCGCATCCGATTTTCCGTCCGTGCTTCGTGCTTTGTATATTGCGATTTACAACCCACACAACGCGACGAACCGGAACCACACGCACATTCTTCGCACAGCAAAAACCGCGGCGATACGATAACTTCCTTCACGGCCTTTACAAACGTCACTTTTCTCGCAAAATCGTTTCCAAGCGCTTATATTTGGGTTTCTTTGCGCACTCAACACCACACTAGCGCCGGGTACTCGTACAATGTCTAGCAGATCTTTCGGTCAAACCACAAGTCGGAGATGGCAACAACGGCGCCACAAATGACAATACATAAAACGGAACATTGGACTTTTCACGGATTTTCCAATTTCCTCCACTTTTCGATACCTAGCTCGCTGGCTCGCCAAATTTGATCGCGCGTAATGAACGGGACTGCTTTTGATGGCTAGCTGACCCACTGGCAGCTGAATGCGCGTCGATGTGTGTATTCGAGACGAGAATCGGAGTGTGTGTAAGGATTTTCACCACTAAATGGTGCGAGGTTGACAGCTTTGAATTCGTGTTAGCGATTGCAGTGTCCTCTAGATTTAAAGGGCACTTAGAGATGTCCATTGGATCGCAAGAAGTCGTTATACTCGTAAGTAGATTCTACAGCATGGAAACTTCCATTAAAATTCATAACGACGAAAGAAGTCCTACGAGACAATTTTCAAATGCTTACTTTTCATCTAATACAACCAACTCCTCCTAAGCCTTTTCCCATAGGTCTTTCTACTGTACTTTTGCCCGAGGCAATACCTTATTAGAGTCCAGCAATAGTCTGCCACCATACGGCTATCTCATTGCCCTTAATACCTTCCTGCCATTCTTCCTATGTTCTGATGAAACCGCTGTAATTGTCGAGGTAGTCCGGAAATTTATCCAAATGACTATACAAAAAATGTATCTTAACATTCATATTCGCTCTTAAGTAGTTAAAATTCTGAAGCGTTGAGCGTTGTGTAGTTGTGTATATTCTGGTGAATTATGATTCTCTAAAAAGAATTTTAACTACTAGTCCAAAGCTTAACCCTACTTCCAGCTCGCTCTGTGCCATAATTCTTGAATTCAGTATCATTTATAAGGACATGGTTTTGCGGCTCATCAAAGATGCCTGCTTTTAATTTTTACATTCTCAAGGCTGATAACTTTCAGCATACATATTTAAAATAGTAGCTCTAAACAACGAGGAATGTGTCAAGTCCACATTTGGACGAGTGTACTAAGGTATTTGCAAAGATTTGTTATTTAGCAACATAACCTAAGCCTAATAAAACATTCCATTGAGGACAAAGCGCCTCGCAGTGGAACAGTGGCTATGTCGCTCCACCAATGGTAATGAGCACCGCTTCTGGCAGGATTGATCAAGAGCACGTAGCCAAGCAAAGTAAATCTTAATGCATCGACAGTAGGAAAATTAACTTTTGACTTGGGAATAGATATCGGGGAACATTTTGCACATACAATCGGACATGCATAGTTGTCAACCAACAATGAAATATTATTTTTGGTTAAATTTACACACAACAAAAATATAATTTAACGGAACTACTAAGTAACCCTTAACATTTTCAGGACCAGTCAGTTTTTCGTTGTTTTTGATCGTGAATGCACTCTTCGAATTGTATAGAATAATAGAAGTTAAACATTTGAGTGCGTTTTCATTGTATCGAATAAATTTGTGAATTTATATCAAACTTTTCGTTTGAAATTGAACATTTTTGGTCCATCGAACCGAATCGGTCATTAATTGACAATTAATTGAAATTGGACATTTATTTATTTACACTACTGTTCAGATTCGTGAACCCAATTACAAAATAGGTAATGAAATATAATATAATACATGCGAATAAACAAAGTTATATTAAGAAAAAAAGAACAAAAATATAAAATACGGATAAACTGTTGGAAGCTAAGCAGAATATTATGCAATATGCTTTTAAAAGCGTTTAAGGAATGTGGCAGAGGACCCAGCTTGAGCTCATTGTAACGACGTGATACGCGTACTAAAAATGAATAAAAATAAATATCGGTACGAGCAAAGGGCACAAAGAATATGTCAGTTGAACGCGTTCTTGAGGTGGGACGTATATAAAGCCTTTCAAGAAGGTTGGATGAAGGAATACCGTGATAGAATTTAAATAAGCAGCACAGGTCAAGAAATTATCTCCTATTTTTGAGTGATGGAATGTTTAGGATCTGTAAGCGCTCAACGTAGGAGCTGTAAGTGAGGTTATATTTGTAGAATAGAGATCGTGTGAATTTACGCTGTACAGTTTCTACAGCATCCGATAGATTGGTATAGTGAGGAGACCATACTCGGGAGGCATACTCAAGGATTGATCGGGCTAGAAGTACGAATAGATGGACGCTGGTTGAAATGCTAAAAGACTCGCAAGAGGATCGTAAAATAAAACCAGCGACACGTGAAGCTCTTGTGGTTATGCATGAAACATGGATGTTAACTTTCAAAACTGGGTCAAATACTACTCCAAAATCTTTAAATTTGTCCACACGTGCGAGCACCGATCCATCAATCTGGTATTCATATAAAACTGGATGAATTTTGTTGGTGAATCTCATGTGACAACATTTAGAAATGTTAAGAGGAAGTAAATTACCTTGACACCAATTTTGGAGATTGTCAAGATCATTTTGGAGGTATAAGCAGTCTTTGCTGGAGTTAATGGGGCGATAAATTTTTAAATCATCAGCGTAAAGAAGACAATTAGAGGACAGGCATTGGGGAAGATCATTAATGAAAATGTTGAAAAGCATCCTTGAGGAACACCAGATTTTGGGCTAAATGAGTCCGATGAAAAAAAATTATTCCATGTAACGGTGCAGGAGCGATGGGATAAGAAGGATAAGATCTAAGTGAGGACAGAGTCGGAAACGCGGAAAGATCGGAGTTTGTTAGCCAATGACCAACACATCGACTTGTTGACTCTTGTCGAAAGCAAGGGAGATGGTATTCGTAAGTTCTAACAAATTAGTTACTGTCGAACGACCTTTAATGAAGCCATGTTGTTCATTTGCAAATAGGATACTGATATCATCGTACATTCTGTTATGCACAATTCTCTCAAGGAGCTTGCCAAAACAAGACAGCAAAGAAATCGGACGATAGTTAGAGATTTCACTTCGATCTCCGGACTTATGGATCGGAAAGATGTTAGCATGCTTCCAAACGTCAGGGAAGCATGAGGAAGAAAGGCTAATATTGAAAATAATTGATAGTGGGGTAGATAATGAAGAAGATATTGACTTAACAAACAGATTTGGTATTCCATCAGGACCCAGACCACCATTAATGTCAAAGGTAAGCAGTAAATTTTCAATTTCTGATGGAGAGGTCACGATCGAATTCATAATAGGGGAAGGAGAAGGACACGATTAGTACATAGTGGGGTTCGAAAATTTAAATGTGGAGGAAACAAATTGAGTGAAAAGGTCACAGATAGCTTGCCCATCAGAAGCTTGGCAATTACGCCATGAGACGATATTAGGAATATGGGATGTTGTTTTCAGAGAATGTATGTATGTCCAAAAGGGCTTAGGACTATTAGATTGCAGTGATGTTTCAATCATATAATAATGAGATCGCATTGCGTTCTTAACCACTTTTTTGGCTTCTTTACGAAGCAGTCGGTAGTTGGTGAGGTCATTGTTAGAGTTGGAATAATGAAGTTTCTTGCGCGCCTGGTCCTTCAAATAGAGAGCGTCTGAGACTTCAGCGAAAAACCGGCTGGGGCTCTTTTTCCGGGGGGATCGGCAGATAGGTACATGGTTTGTAATTATGTTACTGAGATTCTCATAGAAAGTTGATAGCGCTGAATTGACATCTAGCTTCTGTAGCATTGAATTTCAGTCAATATTATCTAGCTCAAGCTGAATGGCTGCATAGTTGGCTTTGCGGAAATTCAATCTTGGGAGAAAGGAGTACGTTTGGACTGAGGTCAAAACTGACGATAGATACAAGCCATATGGCAGCAGCGCTTACTACCACACACATGACCATTAGTAGGCCGACTTTGCTGGCTAACTTACATGGCGTTATATGAAGAATTGTGGAGGTGCCAACAAAAATTCGAGGTTTTGTACGGTTTAGATACGGATTTCTACAGTGAAATCCAGATGATCCGTGAAGAACACAATAGCGCTCCTAGTGAAGTGAAAATTATTTCAGTTCTTATACCCGTTTAGTTTTTATCGCCTTCCAAAGTGAATTTATAGGAGTTTGTTTACATCTCAACGCTGAGCTATCAGTCGAAGGTGCAAAACGTGTGCTTCATTTGCTCGTCTTGGAAAGTTTAGGAGCACAATGGGCTATACAAGGTGAATTTATAGCATGCACGGAATGCGTTCGGCATGTTTTTTATTCGGAAAATAGTATATATGACGAAATATAAGCATTTGCTAATGCCGCAGTTGGGTGACAGCTACCGGAAGCTTGTCCATAGTAGGCCGACTAATACATATGCAAATTGCTACCATATGGCTTGTATCTATCGTCAGTTTTGACTGAGGTGCAAGAAAAGATAAACGAACCTCAAGTGGAGGATGATGGGGATCAGGTTTTACATATTCGGAGGGGGATTTTGTGATCGAGGAGATAGAGGCAGGTTTGGTAGTAAGGATGAAATCGAGAAGTTGATTGTTTGCGTTTGGGATCATATATAATTGCGATAGGGAGAAAAACGATAAAAAAGAAGAAAACAGGATAGAGAGATCATTGAAGGATGAGAGGGTATGAGAGCTTGAGTCTCACCTTAGGCAAGGCATGTTAAAGTTACCACAGATTAAAATATTGTATAAAGGGTTGATGCTACAGAAATACGAAGATAATTCAGAGAAAAAACGGTTGTAAACGCGGAAAGGAGCATTGCAAGGGATATACACGCAAAGTAATACTAAACTCACGGCTTGGGAGATATTGATTAAGACAGTGATGCATTCTACTGGAAGAGACGGTGAAAAGTCAGAGCAGAGTTTGCTATCTAAGGCTTTATGAGTAGCAATAAGTACACCACAACCGTCAGATTTACCTGAAATCAAACGATCTCTATCAGTTCGGTAGACATCGTATAGTGGAAAAATTACACTGCTGGCGATATCAGGAGTTAGCCAGATTTCTGTAAAACAAATGAAATCATCGCTGGAAACGGAAGAGGCAATTTTAATAGCTTCCAGCTTGGTTCGCATGCCACGTACATTTTGATAATAAAGATTGAAGCTACGAGAAGTGTTTTGAATATCAAAATTTAAATTAATTTTAATTAGTGTTCCAGGAGGCCAGTATTCTGGTTGAAGAACTATGCTGCAGTTTGACGGCGCAGTAAGCTTAAAGGAAGCTATAACTCTTCCCTCAATGTTGTCTTTTGTCAGTTTGTGGCAGCTGATTATCTTTACTGAAGGTCCAAATTTCGCTGAGACATAATCACAAATGTCATTCGTCGATGTCTCATAAGCCAGACGAGATATAAATATTTGCTTCGGTGGTGCCACAACATGAAGAGAGACATTGTGCGTTGGTAGCTATTGACTCTAAATCATTTGTAAACTAGTTGACTTGCTCGTAAATACGCAAAGATTTTCAGCGGTGCTATATAGAAAATTTAATTTAATTTTTGATGGCTAAAATATCAAAGGTAATTTTGCAACAAAAGGTCGCTTTCGACCAATTAGTGAAGTGGCAAACGAACTTCCGTAAAGATTCCAAGTCGCGGAAAACGACCACATATTACCGGGCCATAATCGCGAAGGTTAATGATCTGTAAAAATGGAACATGAAAACGCACATGGAAATTCTCGAACGAATCGACGGGAAAATAATTGAAGTGTCATATTTCACAGAAGATAACGACAAATTCGAGAATTTACATTTAAATTTTCAGACAAAACTAGAAGATGGCTTGCAAGCTATACGCGGAGTTGAAGACTATCAAGTCAAGGCACAGTCAAGCAAAAAGATCGATGAATTAGAATTGAAACTTCCGCGAATAAGTCTACCTCGGTTTACAGGAGATTACACAGATTGGTCATCCTTCAAGAATCTTTTCACATCAATCATCCATAATCGCCCTTCACTGTCGAGATGGAGAAGCTACACTATTTAACATTTAGTTTAGGAGGTGAGGCTCAAAAACTGCTTCGTCATTTTAGTATTATAGAAGCAAATTATGAATCGGCTTGGAAAATGCTGAATGACCGGTACGACACCCATCGAGTACTTTTGAACGGTCAATTTAAAAAAACTGTTCAGTATCAGTAGCCACCGAAACTGTGTCCGCATTAGAAATTCTCGTAGACCCTACTGTTGAATGTATCCAGCCAATTGAAAACTTGAAGTTAGGAAATTTGTGGCAATCAATTTTGATATATACTACAACACAATGGCTTCCTCTGGACACCAGACAACTGTGGGCGCAAGGTCAAGCATTAATCACAAAACCACCGTCATTTGACGATCTCAGAACATTATTGCATTGGAGATTTCGTGCTTTAGAAGCTCCTGGGGCTGATCGAACTAAACATTTTCGCCAACCGTAACATGTACGCAATATTCGCTCCATGAAAGCACAATCGTCAAGTTTATGTGTTCATTGCCGTGATCAACATCGTATAATCCACTGCCTTCAGTTTAAGCAGCTGCCAGATTCAAGGAAGTTTGAAATTGTAAAACAAAACGGATTATGTTTGAATTGCTTGAAAAGAGGTAATTTATTAGAAGAATATTGTGAAGCATATGTCACTGAAACTACAACTCGTGACAAAACTTGTAGATATGTAGTGAGATTACCCTTTAAGGGCATTAAGTAAAAAAATGCTTTAGAAATTTCAAAGTCGATAGCTCTCGCAAGTTTCGCACATTTAGAAAAGCCCCACTGGTTCAGATGAATAGTTGAAAGCGGAATATACCAAATATATCCAGGAATGTCTGGATCTAGGGCACATGCAAGCAGTCAATGATACCACTGAACATCTGATACTAGGAAATCAAATTCATTGCATCGCTCATTATTTACCTCATCATGCCGTTCATAAGGAAAGTAGTACAACAAGCTGCCGAATGGTATTCGACGCGTCTAGAAAAACTAGTGTTGGAATATCATTGAACGAAACCTTATTAATGGGACCAGCGATACAAAACGATCTGCTCGCAGTATTGATGAAGTAGAGACGGCATCGCTTTGCATTTGTGGCTAATATAGCAAACATATACCGGCAAATCACTGTGCACTCAGACAATGCACACTATCAACGAATTTTATGGAGGCATCCGTTGAAAGAAATTACGGATTGCATACTGAATATAGTCACATTTAGAATATGTTGTGCACCCTTCTTAGCGACTAAAACTTTTTGGAAATTGGCCGAAGATTAACAATGAATTTTATGTAAACAATCTATTATCTGGAGGTGATTACATCCAAAATATGACTAACAGGTGGAAGGAAATATTTGATCTTCTGCAATCTGGAGGATTTCCCCTTCGAAAATGGATCTCAACCAGTGATTTCGTTCTAATTGATAACTTCTCGGAATTGATTCGTTTAATTTTAAAATTTGTTAATTTGTTTTCGGCTGCCAACAGTCGAACCATGTCCTTTCCGCTTTGACCGAAGACATTAATTGGCGGAACTTTCTCGGTATTCTTGGCTACTTTTTGAGGAGGACCAGCAGAACTACGGGCTGGTTTCCTCTCCTTATTTTTATTTTCCTTATTTTTATTTTATAAATAAATTATAAAATTATCATTATCTTTATTACCTCTATTATTTTCGTCTACCTCCATATCCTGTTGGAGTCCGTCCAGCGCTGCAAAGTAATTCTGGCTTTCGTTGGTGCCACCAGCACTTAATACTTCTTCTGTGATTATTGGATTAGCAGCTTTCTTCTGTTTTGCTTTCTTATCGATTTTCCGTATCGGTTCACTAACTTGCACTTTTTTTGCTGTCCCGAACATATCTTCGTAGGTTTTTATTCTTGATTTTAACTCTTCGATTTCAGTTCGAAGTCGACTCACCTCCTGCCTATCCTCGAGCACTTGTGTCTTACGGCCACCATCTGCGGTATCCTGGGTGCTCTTGTGTCTCCGCTTGTTGACACTTGCCATCAATTTCACACTGTCACTCTCCCCGGGGCCTCCAACGGAGGGAAGCCGTCGGGCTCCTCCATACAGCAGTCCCGAGTTAAGTCTTTGGTTTGTTGCCTTTTCTTGATTTATTGATATGGTTGGTCAATGCCTTCGACGATAAATTCTTCCCCAATAAAATCAAAACTTGCTTTTGACTGGCTCGTAAAAAAATATTTCAATTTTTTTAAACTGACTTTTGTGAAAAATTAATTAATTTTTAAAATAAATGACAGAAGCGATTAAAAATACGTCTACACGCCTCTGTTTCTTGCAACAATTGCCTCCAATTGTCTCGGTCCATTGAGCGCGTCCTCCAATTTCGAAATCCGAGCAGCGATGAACTGTCTTCGTCGACCGAGTCAGACCAGCGTCTGCTCGGTTTCCCCACTGGTCTCTACCTTCAGTTCTCCCAACGAATACCTTTTTGGGTATCCGTTGCTCGTCCATAAGATTCATGTGTCCAGCCCATTGCAGGTTCCACAGTCGGACAATCGTAGAGACCTCCGGCTCATCAAAAATTTCATACAGCTCATGGTTGTATCGAATTCGCCATTGGTCCCCGTCGAGCTTCGCTCCGATTATTCGCCTCAGGACCCGTCGCTCAAAGGCGTTCAATATATTTGCGGCTGCTTGGGTTAGTGTCCATGTTTCACACCCATAGCATAACACAGATCTTATCACAGATTTGTATACTTAGAGCTTTGTTCTCCTGTGTATGCAGCTGGTCTTCAAGATCGTCAAAACTGAATAAAATATATTATTTGTAAACTGTGTTCTTCGGCGTATTTCGTCTCGTTCATTACTGGTTCCCGGTATTTTGGTGCTGACATACACAAATTCGGTCACATTTTCGATACTGTCTTCCCCAAGTGTAATATTTCGCGTATTTGAGGTATTTTTCCTCGACTGCTTCTTCTGATAAAGAAAGTTGAACCATTTGTAGTGTTTTTGATGATGAACGGGCCTTTTAACATAATCAAAAACACTACAAATGGCTCAACTTTCTTTAGGAGAATTTCAAAATCAGGGGCCGACATTCGTACGAAATTATAAAATTCTAATGCAGTCTCAGCCATAAATCTGAAAAGAATTCCGCAGATGATTTTCTGAAATGGATAAAAAATTGTGTACTGAAAACAGAACGTTTATTACTATCTTCTATAAAAATACTTACTCTATTCGAAGACGTGCATTTGAATCATCCACCATCTTCGTTTCATTGTCAATTATTTTCCCACTTAAAAACACGTAAATAATTGTTAATTGTACTCATATAATATACTAGAGCAGCAGTTTTTGCCTCCATTTCGAAAATATTTTGTGCAGTAATTCACGGAGAAATAACTTTTGTAGCAGGGCTTCACAAATGTAGCCAATCATTTAAGGCGTTATTCCTTAACGCGTCACTTAATGTGTACTTTGATACAAATGTTAAACTAATGTTACCACAGATGAGCTGTAGGATGAAGTTTTTAATTTGAAGCAATATAAATAAAGACGAATCAGCATAAATAACTGATATTTTCAATGCATTAAATATTCCAGTTCAATCTACTCATCAAGCTGTAGAGATCCCGAACGACCATTTCACCACAAACTTTTCAAGAACAAGTCAACAGCGAGATCTAGGTGAAATTTCATACGTCGTAAAATCGGCTTATTTCAAAACTTACGACAGATACAAGCCATATGGTAGCAATTTGCATATGTATTAGTCGGCCTACTATGGACAAGCTTCCGGTAGCTGTCATCCAACTGCGGAATTAGCAAATGCTTATATTTCGTCATATATACTATTCCCCGAATAAAAAACGTCCCGAACGCATTCCGTGCATGCTATAAATTCACCTTGTATAGCCCATTGTGCTCCTAAACTTTCCAAGACGAGCAAATGAAGCACACGTTTTGCACCTTCGACTGATAGATCAGCGTTGAGATGTAAACAAACTCCTATAAATTCACTTTGGAAGGCGATAAAAACTAAACGGGTATAAGAACTGAAATAATTTTCACTTCACTAGGAGCGCTATTGTGTTCTCCGCGGATCATCTGGATTTCACTGTAGAAATCCGTCTCTAAACCGTACAAAACCTCGAATTTTTGTTGGCACCTCCACAATTCTTCATATAACGCCATGTAAGTTAGCCAGCAAAGTCGGCCTACTAATGGTCATGTGTGTGGTAGTAAGCGCTGCTGCTATATGGCTTGTATCTGTCGTAAGTTTTGGCTTATTTGCAAAAAATGAAATTCTTCGTCGTCTGTCAGTGAGCTGCGGAATGACGGAAAGTATTCAATCTCGTGGAAGTCTCGATTATAGAATGTGTTGTGAAGCGAGTGCGGCGTATAAATCTTTGTCGTTCACGCAATTAGTTGTGCCCCGATCAGTAGTTAAAAAAATGCCAAAAATTAGTTATAGTTCCCTTTTGATAATTAGTCTGATTTTATCGTTTTCCTTATCGACGACTAGTGCACAGTACAACACAAATGATTACCTAAAACGGGAGCATTCGTTAACTCGGCCATATCACGGTGAGTATATTTACATCCTCATCCCCGACAACGAAATCACGCGCAAGGACTCTGCTCCGTGCAATCCTTGATGTGTTTGTTTTTCCCGGAATATGTCGCAGGAGAACGCCTCAACAAGTTTTCCCTTTGGCACACTTTCAGGTGTTGGTATGAATTTGCCGTTCTGGGACTTTCTGGGCGACACATTTGTGACAAGCAATTACATTCGCTTGACGGCGGATCTTCAGTCGAAAAGTGGCGCATTATGGAATCAAGTGGTAAGGGTTGAAATTTGCATATGCGGCCGGCAAGTGTACTTAAATGGTTTCTTGTGTGCTTTCTAGCCTTGTAATTCGAAGAATTGGGAGATTCATGTGTCATTCAAGGTTTCCGGGAAAGGCAATTTGTTCGGCGATGGATTTGCCATTTGGTATGCAAAAGAGCGTATGAAGGGGGGACCTGTGTTTGGCAGCAAGGACTTGTTCAGCGGATTGGCGATTATTTTGGACACCTATAGCAATCATAATGGGCCACATAACGTGAGTAGAAATATTCCCAACAACTTGAGGTCTAGTTATGCATTAAAACGCCCAATTGATCGTTTCTTACTCTGATGAATATTCTATTGATTAAACAAACTCGATTAATTGGCAGAGCACGTACAAATAATGAATAACTATCCACTCTTAATAAGGCGAAATTATATTAAATTTCTGCTCTCCTTATAACACAGACGACGTTACTGCTTGAATTGATTTAATTCAAAGGTGCATTGTTCGATGTTAGTTGCTTGAAGCGTTTTAAATCCGCAGTATTTATGAACGATCATTGAGTGATTTTGCTTTGGAGGTGTAAATGCCTTATCAGAGGTGTGAATCATCACCATACAATTTGTTTTGATTTTGGACAACATGCTGTTGTGATGGGCTTATCAGGTTATTGCATGTAAACGGAGTAAGATAATTTTTAGTTTTTTTTTGTACATTCAGTTGATTTGGCTGTGCATATTATTAAGAGCATAGAATAACAAAAATTCATTGAAAACAATCGCTAATTATTTTGATTATAAAATAAATGCTGCAGTAGATTGTTGGCAATGGGTTTTTTTTGGGCCGTTTGATTCATGTTATGTTTAATAAACAACATCTGTAAACTTATGGTTTTGCGTCGTTGCACTTAAATGAAATAATCCGTAATGCTTAAGCCAAAAATTCTCTAAAAGTGCCTTTTTGTATGAGAAAATGAATGGGGTTTCTAAAAGTTATTCTAAATCATTTATCTATTGTTAATGGCGAATAATGTCGTATGTGTGACTTCAATTAACTTCCAAACCAGTTGGGTAGACAGTAGTTTGCCAACCTGTTCATATTCGTTTAAAGGCATCATTTTGTATTCGCATAATTGATTGAACAAATGCTCAAGGATATTCTTGATAAAAATTCTGTAACGTCCGCGGTATTTACCGCAGTCGTAGGCATCAGAAAATTGCAGAGGAAATTTTGAAGTAGTGCTACGAAGAAGAAGAAAAAGTCTTGACGCGGGGTGGCATACTAAGGCCGGCTAGTACTCAGTCGTGTCGCGAGTCTTTCGGGGTATCCTCTGCCCGTTGCTGGGCCACTTCACATAGCAAACTGAAGATCTAGAAAGATGGAACGGAACTGGAGGTCATTAAGAAATGAAAAATGAATTTATTTTCGTTGACAAGCAACACAAAGAAAACAATTTAGGACCACACACTTTTAAATTCTAGCAAAAATTAAAAAAATATAATAAACAAAATAATATAACATGTTTTTTGATTTTCGGCTGTTTTCAGCTCACTTTGACGATACTACTAAATAAACGATGTCTTCCCTTTTTGAGTGAATATTACCATATATTGATTGCAAACGCGCATATCGAAAGGAACGTCCTTAGACTTGAAGTATAAAATGAGTGTAGATTGTTTATAAGAAACATCTCGAAACGCGCGTAATAGTATATTCACGCAAAACAGGAAGATTTTTCGTTTATTTAGTATCGCCACAATAATAGACTATAAAAACAGAAATTAAATTAATTCATAATTAATTATTATATTGGGTTTACTTGTAGAACCTTAGTACCATTCAGCTGAAGAGTTCGCTCTTTCAAAACGTATATCCAGTTATTGGAAGCAGCTAATGGTATTCATGTATTGGCCATTGGCCCAATCTGTACATTGCAGTATGCAGAAGAATTAACCCTGTGAGCAAGAAGGGCTGTCTCGCATTTGTACATATGTGAATGTGTGGTGTAAATATGTTGCTTCTGAGGGCATATCATTTCGATGTCCGATAGTTGGAGGTACTTACTGCGTTCTTGAGTTGTAATGGAAAGAATTTGTCTCTTTTTAAGTTGGTCGCTAGATACTCAGTGGAAGGTTTTATACATGCTGATATGTTGTTCAAAATTGTTGGAACAGCGTAAAGCTTGAGTAACTGAAACCCTTCCATAGACATGAGTGGTATCCGCATGTCAAATATGATTCGCTTCAAAGTTATTCTCGTACGCACGGTAGCAATGCTGTAGATTTTTTTTATAAATTCTGAAGGTACCGGATTTGATTTTGGGCAGATTTTCTCTGATGATTTGCAGTTGTCTGCGAAATTGTGGAGGCTTTATTATATCGTGTTAGTCCTTCTAGGATTTAATTTAATTCAATTTGTATTTACCTAATTTGTCGTCTAGCCTGATTGTTATCTGGCCAAATTGTACTATGCACCGAAGTAACAACTTCTATGCAGCAAGAGAATCTAAGTTCGGCCGAATAAACCAGCCAAAGTATTTTTGATCAATAAAATCTTGTATTTGTCTTTTAATAAATACCAGCCTAAGATATACTTTGGCCGAACTCTTTATTATCGGACGGATCAGAATTTACTGATCCCGAATCAATACATTCTTTTTCTTTTATACTAATTCTACTCATTGTTTGTAAATCTATTTCTCACGCCCTCATTACTTAACGTTCAACTTGTGTGGTCATCAACACCTCGCATTCCCATTTACCACACTCATCATCGCAATGCAATTTATGACCTATTTTCTAGGTCATAAATTTCGTCGTCTCAAGTGCATTACTAGGTCGCTAGCATGCACATGGCAAATCGAATGCGGAAGAAAAGTGAAAGTGAAAGAAATTGAACGTTGAGTAATAAGGTAGGTTTCATGTTACATACGTTCGTCGTCACATTAGTCTTTGCGACATGTTTTGTTTTCATATTCCAATGCAATGGCTCGTGATAGTAATTTATGACCTTACCATGGGATTGGAATATGAGACGAAATACAATTTGAGTATTTGTATTATGAATGAATGATTTAATTGAGTTTATGCAACTTATTTAGTGGGAATAGTGGGAATCATTACACCCTCCGCGTTTTTGTTGTTGAGCGTATATTCATATTAAGCGAAACAATGAAGTTGCATAATCTTATTACAAACATTTATATAATCTTAGCTGATTGTTATGTAATTCTTTTAATACTCCATTGACATCGATTATGGAGTTTACACCTTTCTTATCTTTTACTATAAAAGGACCCATATATAGTTTTTGATTTTTCTTACAATTATTATTCTTAATTAATACCTTATCACCTATTTCAATGTTTAATGCATTAATATCTATTTGCTTTTCTAATCTTTTCTTTTTAACTTTCTCTATTATTTCTTTTGTTTTATCTATTGTTGTTTTCAATCTTAGTTTTAATTCATTGGCAAAGTTGTCAAGATTGTATGTTTTTGTAGACAATTTTTTATCATTTGGTAAATAAGCCAATTTTCCGAAAACTAATTCGTATGGTGTATAACCAGTATCTACATTAGGAGATGTATTATAAGCGAAAGTATAATACGGAAGCCAAGTATCCCATTCCGAATCTTCGGTGAATGAGAGTAAGAATTCATTGAGAACCCTGTGGTTCCTTTCAACTACGCCTAAAGTTTCATGGTGATACGGTGTTGAAAATATCTGTTCTATTTGTAACAAGTTACAAACCTCCTTCATTAGCGCATTTAAAAATTCAGTACCTCTATCTGATTTTAAAGTTTTAAATTGACCATACTTTAGAATAAAATCTTTCACTAAGGTTGCCGCTATAGTCCTCGCATCCTTTGATTCAATTGGGATGGCAACAACAAACTTCGATAATTCACATTGCATTGTGAGAATATAACGAAAGTGATTAGATAGTCTCAATGGACCAACTGTGTCAATTTGAATTGCCTCGAAAGTTGTTGATGGTGTTGTAATGTGACGCCTACGCCCGGGAATCGAAGTGATTCCGATCCCGAACCCTTGCAACCGGCCAGATGGATATGTCCTCGAAGTGCCAGCGGACTTCATCTGTCGTGCGGATATCGTTGTGCAGAAAATATTTTTTTTTTCTGTCCAAATATTTAGATCCGTGGATATAAATATTCGAAATATAGAATTAATCCCAAACCCCGGCACATTTCGAGACATAGCCATCTGGCAATGCCCCTCCACCGTGGCCATCGAGAAAACTATGCCACTGGCGACAACTGGAGAGGCACATTGCCGCCATATGGCGTGCCACTCCACACACAGATGTTTTGTCCGAGGTGACAACCTGGGATTTTGACAGCCACATGGCGGACGTGGTTCAAGGAAAAAACGGAAAAATGACCGGCATGTCATAATCGTGTGCTTTAGTTTGGTAATAGAAGCCGGGTTTGAAGTGCAGTGACAAACGAAGTGTTTGGCGATGTCGGATTATTGATACTGTACGTGTGGCAGTTGGAATCCCCTGAAGGTCAAGTAAAACGTACAGCCCTGGAAAGGACTGGAGAGTTGGATGGGTGGCAGTGGAAACATCTACTCAAACATCAGCAAATCAAGTTTAAATCCAAACGCACCGGCGCTTAGCAGCGGCATGGGATATCAACAGTCATCGGAAATATCTTCGTTCAATAACAGAAATACTGCCTCTACTGGCATGAGGGGTGCAAGTTACGAAAGGTACTTTTAGTTTTGAAGTAGTAGAGATTTAGCATTATTTTAAACCATTCCTGCACATGCACACCATCTAACACTGTCCATTTCGATTACCGTAGACTAAGAGTAGCAGGTGCTATTTGTATGATCTCCATCTGCAACCAACAGTAGGCGGCGCAACAACAAAAAAACCAGATATCGAGTGTGTTGTAGTTGCGATCACCTTGCATCGTTTGCAGTGCGATTTGGCTGTTTTCAAGGAAATTTCGGATGGATTCGGCTACGAAATAGCAAGACAATCGCCTTCACCGTTCGGCGCAACAACAAAGCCCGTAATGAACAATGCGATTACTATGCCAGCCCTGATTTCAATATTCTGCAAGAACCAAACAGTGCGAGCTCAGTAGAAATGGTATTGACTTGGGTAACACACGGCACACGTAATTTCAGGTAACCAATTGCATAAGTACTTTTATTTCTACAAACAAAAATCAACAAACCAAGAAAACACAAAACAGCCAACAACCAACTTGCAAGGTTAAACAAAACAAAAAAAAACTGTAAAAACAATAATAATAACAACAAGGACGATACACCCAATAATAATGACATTCCCGAAAATAATTACGCAAATAGCATCCATAAAAATAGAAATCATGCTAACGGAAAAACATGATATCGAATATTAAAACGTATTATGCATTAGATTTAGAATGCCCTTCAAATAAGAAATGGTTTTCTTTTTGGGGTAAAAAGGCACTTGAATTTAATGTAGCAGCACAATAAAAATCATCTTTAACCAAACGAAACCGATGCAAACTTATAAGAAAAAAAAAGGGAAAATATTATTTATTGTGCCTTATAAAAAGATAAAATTTTGAAAATCCATATTCAACTTTTTAATCAAATATGAATTTCCTTTATACAGAGAGAAAGTCAGATGAAATCATAAGCTTTTTTCCTTTTGAATAAATAATTAATGATTTAGTTATATATGAGTAGTAGTATAAACAGTAACTTCGATGCGCAGGACAATTTTTTTTTGGTCAGCTGAAGTGGTCATAATATTCCGTTACAAGTTGATTATTAATACGATGTTGCAAATGCTAACATGCCTCGGAGCATTTTCTTTTAACTTAAATATTTTAAAAGGACCCACTGCCTTCAACGAATAAATATTTACATTCTTAACGCTATCAGCTGAAAACCAGAAAGTCCTCTATCACAGAAGTTGCATTCAAGTCACTTATGATTATTTTGCTAAGTAAATTATATTAACGTTAATGGAGTGCGGATATTTTGTACAATTTGTTTTTAAATACGAATAATATATAAATAAATACAAGTGATAATGATAAATATTGAATTGGAATATAAGTATATGATGGGCGTCGTATAAACCAATTCGAAATGAATGAAAAGAAAAATTACACTAAGAAAGAAATAAAGGCATTTATAACGTTCAGTATTCGCAAACTAATACAATATTATTGCGATCAATCAAAATTTCAACCAATTAATTCATTCCTTTCACCACGCTAGCCTTTACTTTAGCCTTTTTGCTAAATGCATTTAGCTTTTTAGGTTAACTTAACAAAATGATGATTAAGTAGAGTAAATACGAGTAGTTTAAGCGCAAACTGGCATTCTCAAAAATGTTGTCAAATTAATAAGATATGAAAGAGAGGAAGGAAGTAATTCTATATTTTATGGTTGTATCGTTGTTAATGGTTGGACATGAAAGGAATTTTATCGCGTAGAAAATTTATAATATAATTATACTCTGATATATTCGTATTAGCGATACAAAGAAGGAAATGTGATTAATTGACATTGGAATAAATGCCGAATCTTGAAAATTAGGTTGGGAAAAAGTCTCGCAAAGAGAAAATTAAGTTTTAAGCAGCGTATCTCATTATTTAATTGAAATGCCATAATATAATGTACAAAATAAATTTATCCGCGGTTCATCATGCTAGACACCAAGCAGTCAATCACGTTTTATCTTAATGCGATCTAATTTTGAAAATTAGAAAATTTGTTTTAACTGTAAACTAAGACGTAATTACACCAATTAATAATAATATGGTTTTAAAAAAAAAAAATATATTTTTGTAATTAGAATTAATTTCCCTTATAAATAACCAGTTCAATAAGAGAATGTAGGATCGAAAGTTTGTTCTACATCGAAGTAATATAAATGAGGAGAATGTATACCGTCTAGTATATTTAAGGTCTAAGTATTTGACATTTTTGAGGAAGCTTACTTTATTCAAGTCAATATATCAATAAATCTTACAATTAGTGAAAATTAATTATCCATCCAAGAAGTCACAAGATAAAGTCTTAACTACTTATATTAAAGTTGTATCAATTAACTACAATGCAAAGAGTATCCGTGTTGCTTTTGTGATTTTAAAAGAAAGATGAAAATGAATAAACGAATCTAAACTAAATTTAATATTATATATTAGAAATAAATAATATGAATTGCTAAAAGTTAACCCACGACTTTCCTTTTCAGTGGCTCGTTCTTTTTCAGCGTGAAAGGGAAGTGCAGGGTAGGTATGCCGTCGCGAGGTTAGGGTTTCGACAAATCCGCTGAAGTCGGTTTCGCGTCGCGCGCGGTACGCGGTACCTTTGATTGTTTCGTCATTTCCTTAGAGTAGTTTTCTTCGGTTTAAGTTCGAGTAGCATATTTTTCGGTACCGCGTCGGTGATTCGGTAACGCGCCTATGGGATTTTGTAGCGTTTTTGATTTGAGATCTGTGGATAGATCACATCCAGAATTAACGTAATGTAGGTTTCTCGTTCTGGATGAGTAATTGTTGACGCGTTTAGAAAACGGGCAAGTTCAGGTGACTGAAATATGGTAATTGAGCGTAATCCATTCGGAGACCCGCGACCGAAATCCTCTCCGAACTAGCTGGCCGACAAGCAGTCACCGCGAGAATGGGTTACGGTGCACGGATTGGTTGACCTGTTGGTACCATCCGTTGGCACTACTCAGACTTAACGTCTAGAACCGATGAGAGGTCGGTTCCGCGTTCGATCTGAAAGTAGAAAATCATTACAGTGTACTCGTATGTACAAATTTTTCTTTAGTGTGCCTATATAACTTGCTAGTAGCACAAATCTCACAATTATTAACAAATTTCTTGACCATAACGCTCATATTCTTCCAACAATATCTTTGTTTTAATTTTAGTAAAGTTTTTCTAACCCCTAGATGACCTCCATGTGGTGAGCTGTGGTATTCTTTTATTAGTTTGTTTTGGGTATCTTTATTCAAAATTTTCTTAGCTGGGGTGTATATTAAGATATTAGTCCTCAAACGCGTTTTATTATTATTCAGTTGCAACTCGTTATATATCTTCTTGAAATCCTCAATGTGTACACTATCAAATAAGTTATCACTGCTTGATAACGCGAGCTCGTTTATTTTTATTTTGCGCAAAACATCAATGAGTTTCTCCATAATGAAATCTAGATTTCTTTTAGGATTATTGCTCTTTGATTTATAGATAAATGATGATAACTTCTTTTCATCAGGAACTGATTCTCTGGAAAATTTATCGTTACCAACATATACTATTATTTCATCAGACGTACGTACGATTTCTAGTGTAGGATTTCTTAATTCATTTATCCGCGGTATTTTAAATCTAAGCTTTGTAACATTTTTGACGTCATTTAACGATGTGCAATTCCAAATGTGAAGTTGATCAGGCTTCGATTGGATATTGGCATCGGTTACTTTGCTTTCTTGTGCACATGTATCTTGTTGCTTCTTATTCATACCCCTTGTAATAGCTAAAGTTTTCTTTACTGATTCGTCTATTTCTGGAGGAATCATGCTTCGTAAAATATCAGTGTTTAATTCAATGCGAGATAAAGCATCAGCATTCGTATTGATTTTGCCTTTTTTGTAAATAATCTCAAAATCATAGTCGGATAAATCTAATCTGATTCGTGTGAGCCTTGAGGATGGGTTTTTGTGTGTAAACAGTGAAACTAGTGGGCGATGGTCTGTTACCACAATAAATTTTCTGCCATATAAGTATGGTCTGAAAAAATTTATACCCCAGTGTATTGCAAGTAACTCCTTCTCGATTATCGGTTTATTGAGTTCACATTTATTCAATGATTTACTTGCATAGGAAATGGGTAGGTCAGAACCGATTTCTCCTTGAGACAAGACTGCTCCTAATGCATAATTAGATGCATCTGTCGTTAAGATAAATGGTTTATCGAAGTCCGGATACTGCAATATTGGTGGTTTCATCAATTTTGATTTTAATGACTTGAATGCATTCTGGCATGTTTCATTCCATATAAAATCTGCATTCTTCTTAAGAAGCGAATTGAGTGGTTTTGCGATGCTCGCAAAGTTCGGAATAAAACGCCTATAATAATTGCAGAATGCTACAAATCTACGAACTTCATCCGCATTTTTCGGGATTGGGTAATCTTTGATTACTTGGTACTTGGAAGGTTCAGTTTTTACGCCATCTTTGGTAATGAGATGACCTAAGTAGACGACTTCTGTCTTTAAAAACTGACATTTATCAGGATTAAGTTTAAGATTAAACTTCTTCAATTTTTTGAAGACTTTTCTCAGATTTTCGTTGTGGTGATTAATACTACATCCGAAAACAATTATATCATCAACATAAAGAAAAGCTTCGAAATCAAGTCCGCAAAGTGCGATTGTGAGCATCCTTTGGAAACTGTTTGAAGAGATTTTTAAACCAAAAGGTAATCTCTTAAACTGATAGTGACCATTATTATCTGAAAATGCTGTAAGTGGTCTTGACTCTTTCTCTAGTTCTATTTGATGGAATGAACTAGTCATGTCCAGAGTCGAAAAATATTTGGCTCTGCCCAGTTTATCTAAGACATCATCTAGTCTAGATAATGGAAATTTATCGTTGACTATTTTAGTATTAAGTCTTCGAAAATCTACAACTAAACGCCATTTCTTTTCAGTACCATCACTCTTTTTTGGTACCAAAAGTAACGGTGAGTTACAAGGGCTTACAGATGGCTCAATTATCTTATTTGTTAAAAGATCTTGGACTTGTTTTTTGATCTCATCGCACTGAGAATTAGGAAGTCGATAATTTTTTGTGTAAACAGGTATATTATCGGTTACATTCAAACTTTGAGTGTAAAAATTGTTAACACTCAGTTTCTCATCATCCAAATGAAAAACATCCTGATATTCTTTTATAATTTCCAGAAGACTATCTCTAGCTTTGGGATCATATGAAGATATATTGATAGGATTCAGAAGTGTATTGAGTCGTGTAGTGTGAGTACTTTTGCGTTTATTCAATGCTCTCACATCATAATTGCGTAAAGGTACAGTATCAATAAGATCCTCAATACTATCAATTATGACTTCGGAATCTCTTGAATTCAAAATTTTTACATGTTTGATCCCTTTGGATGGTATAATGATGCTTCCTACAAATATACCTTCCATTATCTCCTTATTTAGGATTACCATGTCTTCCTTAGTCTCCAAGTTAATCGGAAAAATAGTTTCGGTTCTGGCAGGTAATGTAATCTGCGCAATTTTGCTTTGTTTGTAATGCATAGGTAGTACTACTTCTTTGTCATTTACTAGAAAAGATATTGTGTAGGTCTCATAATCTATCTTGCACAAGAACTTCTCCAACAAATCTCTACCTATAATTCCATCAGTATTGATAGGAAATTTTTTACCCGCAATATAAAATTTTCCTTGAATGATGTCTTCATCATTCAATTTCATCTCAAGATCGATTGATCCATAAGACGTAATTGTTTCACTTGTAATCCCCGTTAATTTGCATTTATCATCCGACCAAAATAGCTCATTTTTGTTAATTTTCTCGCATTTACACAAGGAAACATCTGCTCCTGTGTCTATTAAAAATCTCAAGTTCTGTGAGGCATTTTTGCAAAATACACTAATGTAGTTCGCACAATTATCCGAAATTTTGTATATCTTCTGTCCGGAAGGAATCTTTACTCCGTTCCGGAGTCCTGGAAGTTTTCCTGTTCCTGTACTACATTTATATTATTCCTGTTTCTATCATTATTGCGTCTATTACCTCTAGTATTACTATTACTATCCCTATTGTATGTATTGTTTTGATTATTCCTATCGTTACCTCTTCTTCTATAATTGTTCCTATTATATTCATTATTGCTACTATTATTGTTATTATTATAATTACGCCCCCTGCTATTGTCTGTATTACCATTCCTATTATCATTATTTCTATTCCTATAATTATTTCTCCTATTATCATTATTTCTATTCCTATAATTCCTACCATCTCTCCTATCACCCTGATTCTGATTATTTCTATTTTTCTTATAATAAAATACACTATTAACCTGACTTGCTTCAGTCTTCTCAACCTCCAGAGCTAAATCTGTGGCATCTGAAAAATTCTTTGGTCTTGCCGCAAAGATTGTGCTCCTTAATTGATCATTAAGGCCATTCTTAAATACTGTTAGGGCATAGGAATCGTTCATTTTCACGATCATGTTCTTTTGATCTTGAGTGGCACTTGCACCAAGGTTAGATATTTGCAGGCTATTTAATTCATCTACCAGCTCTGATATTTTATCCTTATAAGAAGATACACTAAATTTTTGCTGGGTCAACCCACTCAAAGTGGTGTGTATATGAGGGATGGTGTTTGGGCTCTTGTATTTGGCTTGTAATTTTGCCGCTAATTCCTCAAATGTCTTTGGAATTCCTGAACTTACTATAGAGGTCTGTACGCTAGTTGATAGTTTTATATTGTACACAAAATCAATTAGGGCTTCTTTTCCTTCTGTAGATAATGTCTTGTAAAATATTTCTACTAGCTTCAAAAATTGCTGTAGTGATTTGGAACATCCTTCAAAGACAGGAATTGTTTTTAAACAAATCTCTAAATTAAATTCTGCCATTTTTGCTCTATTCTGCTCTCTCATACTATCTAGATTTTCCGATAACAAAAATATTATCTTTACGAATTTCTCTTTTAATTCCAATGTTTCTTCTTCTATTTCACTGCTAAACAATTGTCTTGCTTCTTTCCTTAAATTTTCAATTATTGTCGATTTCAAATTTATTGTCTCCTCTGTATAGGGACGATTTCTACATTTTTTTATATTTGCCAAAAGTTGTTCTAATTCTTGCACTATTTGTTCTAAACGCTGCATTAGGAAGACGATTGCTTTCAGATATTAAACATTTATGTTTCTATTTATTCTACTTCTAACATAATTTCTATTTTTTACATGATATGCATACAGTACTGTTAAAATTATACAAAAAATAACTTTATACTTTGCTTATACTCTACTACAAACGAATCTGTGATATTAGTTGTCGAACAGCTATTACCCATGTTACAATTTCTTTTTTCCACTTAACGAATTTAACTTCCTGAATAAACTCTTCTGTACTTCTCCTTCCGAGATTGATATCAAACGATGAAGCTCTTTCCGTTCTCCCCTTAATTTTGCCTTGCTACCTGCACGATGTTTCTTCTTACGCTGCTGTACCGCGCTGACTATCGGTGTTGATCGCTTTTGTCGCTGCAAATATTCTTCTATTGTTAACTTCTTTGGTCCTAGTTCGCTGATTGGGGCTGGAGTGTATGCAGGTGCTTCAACCGTACTTGTTGACTCAGGTTGATATTCTACACGCTTCCTTCGTAAGTCATCCTCCGCCTGCGCCAGCAATTCACTGAACCTCTTGTTCAATGCCTCCAATTCAGTTGCGTCGAACAACGCTTCCATTTTTGCCTAAAGTTTGCAGGATCGCCATATCGTGTTAGTCCTTCTAGGATTTAATTTAATTCAATTTGTATTTACCTAATTTGTCGTCTAGCCTGATTGTTATCCGGCCAAATTCGACTATGCACCGAAGTAACAACTTCTATGCAGCAAGAGAATCTAAGTTCGGCCGAATAAACCAGCCAAAGTATTTTTGATCAATAAAATCTTGTATTTGTCTTTTAATAAATACCAGCCTAAGATATACTTTGGCCGAACTCTTTATTATCGGACGGATCAGAATTTACTGATCCCGAATCAATACATTCTTTTTCTTTTATACTAATTCTACTCATTGTTTGTAAATCTATTTCTCACGCCCTCATTACTTAACGTTCAACTTGTGTGGTCATCAACACCTCGCATTCCCATTTACCACACTCATCATCGCAATGCAATTTATGACCTATTTTCTAGGTCATAAATTTCGTCGTCTCAAGTGCATTACTAGGTCGCTAGCATGCACATGGCAAATCGAATGCGGAAGAAAAGTGAAAGTGAAAGAAATTGAACGTTGAGTAATGAGGTAGGTTTCATGTTACATACGTTCGTCGTCACATTAGTCTTTGCGACATGTTTTGTTTTCATATTCCAATGCAATGGCTCGTGATAGTAATTTATGACCTTACCATGGGATTGGAATATGAGACGAAACACAATTTGAGTATTTGTATTATGAATGAATGATTTAATTGAGTTTATGCAACTTATTTAGTGGGAATAGTGGGAATCATTACAATTAGCAATGGATTTATTTCGCCCTGTTATTTGTTGATTACAACTTGCAGTAAGGCATCCTGCACGCCTTTGAAGTTAGATATAAGAATTGTTGTTTGCAGCGCTAAAGAATTAAAAATATTGCTGAGAGTCTCAATTTGGAATGTTGTGTTTGCGAAGTGTTCAAACTTATTTTCATGAAACGAAATTGTTGGTTGATTTATTCTGCTTCCTTGGCTAGTATTTTTCAAGTGCGATCAAGTATGATTGTTTGATTTTTTATAGGTTCCAATAAATAGCCTTCGTTATGTTTTATTTGAACGATGTCACTTACGTACCGAGTGACAAACTCTTCATCTAATACTCCGAATAAAAGGTGAGCAGCTGAGCCTTAAATATTTATTTTTTTATTTATTCGCCAAACAAGGCACAATTAAATATATATACACAAAATTTAGTAACATGCATATCAAATTCATACAAACATACAAGAATATCGTCTATCTTATGGATGAATTGAGGACTTTTAATATTTTTGACTTAAAACAGGACTTGGAAGTGGTTGGGGAGTAATGATCACTAAACTTATTGAATATTTTGCAGCACCTGTTAACCGGCTCATTGTCTGCATAATTGGTGTGATGCGTATTCGTGGTTAACATGGGACTATGTCTAGCGACTCTAATAGGATCACGCAAGTGTATCTTGTCTGACAGAAAAGGAACTTGAATATTACACCTTAAGACGTCAAATGGTAGACATGCAGCCAAAGCGGCTCTCCTGGAGGCGAGTGATGTCAGGTTTAATGTTTGAAGTCGATCCTCATAAGATGGTAGATTATAAAAAGAAGTGGGGTCATGCAGGGATCTTAATGCGAAGAGTAGAAATCGTTTTTGTACAGACTCAAGTCTACGGCTATAGATATCGTATATAGGATCCCAGATTATGCAGCCGTATTCGAGAATAGGACGGACTAGTGAAGTGTACAGTGATTTTGTTGCCCAAATATTCATAAATTATTTTGCTCTCCGTTTAATAAAATCTAGCATCTTATTGGCTTTACACAGAACTTGATCATAATGAAGGTTGAATCTGAGTTTCGTGTCTAAGACTACGATAAGGTCTACAACTTTTTCAACTCGTCTCAGTTTTATGTTATTGATTTCATAATTATATATGATGACATTCCTTCTTCTTGTAAAGCTTATTACCTGACATTTTTCCAAATTGAGTTCAAGATGATTCTCAACGCACCATTGACGGAGGATGGTTAATTTGGATTGGAGAAAAGAAACATCGGTTGAGGATTGTATTTTATGATACAGTTTGAGGTCGTCTGCGTAAAAAAGGTGCGAAATATCAGGCAGCACTTTTGATAGATCTGAGATAAAAATATTGAAGAGAAGTGGAACGAGATGACTGCCTGGAGGAACCCCAGATCTCACGCGATAACCGACCTTGAAATTTAACAAATTGTGTTCGGTTTTTCAAATAGGACTGAACCCACCGGAGCAGTGAACCGGATATGCCAAAGTTACGGAGTTTCTTTAACAATATTCCATGGTTCACTCTATCGAACGCTTTGCTAAAATCTGTGTATATGGCATCCATTTGGTTTCCTTGCTCCATGCTACAAAGAATATCAGACGTCAAATTGATTGGATTTGTGGTAGTAGATCTATTTTTACGGAACCCATGTTGCTCTTCATTAAGAAATGGTTCAGTTAAGGGAGAAATTTTACTACATATAATTTTCTCGAACAATTTAGGTGTAGTAGATAAGATTGCAATACCCCTATAGTTCACTACAAGCCGTTTTTCACCTTTTTTATGGATTGGTGTTATAAAGGATGGCTTCCAAAGCTTAGGAAAGATACCACTAGATAGTGATTTATTGAAAATAATGAAGAGGGGTCTAATCAGTTCATTTTTGCAGAGGGCCAGAAAGCAAGGAGTAATAAGATCTAGGCCAGGCCCTTTATTCAAATCAAGGTCGTCGATAGCTTGGAGAAGTTCATCTTCAGAAATTGAAATACTGTTTATAAGAGTCCTTGACTATTTCCGATGACTCGAGGTGTGGTAAAGTAGCAGGATTGGAGTCAACATGCTGAAAATGGTCGGCAAAATACTCACAGATCTGCTCTGTACATGGTGACATTGAGTCTTTGTATGTCATTACCGAAGAATAGCCATTGGTTTTACGCTTAACGTTTACAAAATCAAAAAATTTTTTAGGATTGGAAAAAGCTTCTTGAGCTATGACGTTAACATACGATTGATATGCCTCTTGAGATTTAAGCTTAAATTCAAGAGCGAGGTCGTTATACTTACTCTTTATCGCGTTGCTTGCATCATTCCTTCTTTTTAGGAGCTTGTAAAGTTTATTTCTTTGATTACGTAAATGTCTGAGATCACTCCCCAGCCATGGTTCCGAAATCTTGTCTCTTTTCTTTATTTTAAGTATGAATGATTCAACGGCGTCAACGATTATGCGGTAAAAGGTGGATAGAGTCGTATCCAAGAAGTGATCTTCGTGTGCGTAGTTGATTTGGATGCAAAGCTCATTTTTGTGCTCGATTTCGCGGAGCAAATATTTGAACTGCGATATTAGGGTCTTGCAATATTGGCCGATGTGGAGTAGCTGATCTTCTTGAGAACATATATCGATCAGTCTAGGAGTATATCTTCTAATTACATCGTATTCCATCCAGTAGGTTGTTAAGTCGTAAAATGAGATTATTTTCTAGCTGAAATCCGTCAATCTTATCCTATTCACTTCCTCGAAATATATACCAGGGGTTTCCTTGAATGGTATTTGCTCCACTATTCCTTCTCTTTTCGGTGCTTAGTCATTGGATACATTCTCTACTCTTTTCCTGGATTGGCCTTTAACTGCGTCAGTGAGATCAGTGTTGACTAGGGAGATATATTTGGTTGGTAGTGTTGTTCTCTGTTGTAGAAGGCTCTCCGATGTTTGGTAGTGGACTGATCATATTTATCACTCTTGGGGTCATTCCAGTAGCGGTTTTTATCTCAACCACTCTTACTTTGCCATCAGATCCCTTTTTTACATTGATTATTCTTCTCAAGCCATTTGAGAGGTGGCAAGTGCTCTTCCTTTAGCATGACTAGTAATCCTGGCTCAACATTGTGCTTGATTTCTTGGCATTTTTCCCTCTGTGGCAAGTCTTGAAGGTATTCTTTAGACCGTCGGCGCCAGAAGGCTTCGTGAAGACCTCTCACCAATTTCTATCGAGTTAAAAGAGGCATGGATCTAGGGCCAAGTTGAGGATCTGGAATTGTTGTTAAAGGTTCGCCGATCAAGAAATGGCCTGGTGTTAGTGCCTGTACACCAGTTGGATCCGGTGACATCTGGCTGATTGGTCGCGAATTCCGTACGGCGAGATGTATCATTGCGCTACCAGTTTTGATGTTGCTCTCGGGCCTGGATGTGCGAGGCGGTGGGCTGAAGTAAAAGCGGCTTTTCTGAAGGTTGGTGTGATGTATGGCCGAGCTTTGCACAAGACTTGGGCGTCTATGCCTGGAATATGCACTCGTTTGAGCTGCAAGCCTGTCCCCGAATTCAACGGTGCTTTCAACTCTTCGTGATTTTCTTGCGCCGCAGTCGATTGTCGGCTCGATTACTTCTATGCGCAAAAGTGCGTCAGCGACAACATTGTCCTTACCCGAGATGTGCTGAATGTCCGTCATAAACTGGCCGATGAACTCGAAGTGTCGAGCTTGACGTGGCGAATTATTTTCGGGTTTTTAATTGAAAGCGAATGTTAACGGCTTGTGATCGGTGTATACCGTAACACTCGTGCTTCCAACAAATATCGGAAGTGCTCGATTGTGAGGTAGATTGTCCGTAGTTCTCGATCAAAGGCGCTGTAGCGCGTCTCAGCCGAAGTGAGCTTCTTAGAGAAACAGGCTAGCGGCTCCCAGACGTTCATTTGTTGCTGTAAGGCTGCTCCGACCGAAAAATCGGATGCATCGCACACGATTGCGAGCTGCGCACCGATTAGAGGATCCGCCAGCATTATAGCTTACACGAGGTAATTTTTCGATTTGTCGAACGCTTCCTTTGCTGCAAGTGTTCATTCTAGCAGCGCGTTACCCTTAATGTTTCTCTGTAAGATGTCGTGCAGCGGAGCTTGCGTGCGGGCTATATCAGACATGTCATTTCTATAAAAATTGCACGTAGCGATTAAACGGCGTAGCTGCTTGGCTGTCTCCAGCTTCGGGAAATCGACAATATCTTTAACCTTTTCCATTGTAGGTTTGATGTCTTTGCTGGTGACGGTGTAACCAAGAAATGTCACCTCCTCGACTCCAAACTCTCATTTTTGGCAGTTGGTGACGACGCCGTATTCGTTGAGTTGTTCGAAAATCTGCCAGAGATGTTCTCGATATCGCTCTTCGTTTTCGGAGGCTACGAGAATATCGTCAATATAAGCGTAGGCGTAATCCAACCCTCGCAACACCGTTAGAAGGTTTGCGCTGCGTTTTGGAGTCCAAAACTCATGAACAAAAACTCTAAGAGGCCGTACGGCGTTTTCTCAACATCCTCCTTGATAGCCGGAATCTGGCTGTAAGCGCGCATTATATCGATTTATGAATAAATCCTCTTACCGCGCAGCGATAGAGCAAATCGTGAATGTGGCGTACGGAATAGCGATCTACAGTCAGCTCTACAGTCGCCACACGGGCTCCAATTTCCGTCCTTCTTCGAGGCCATGTGTAATGGCGATGACCACCCGCTGGATGAAACCCGCGCTGTGCCAAGCTGGACCATTGTGTCGAATTTCTTACGGGCAACGTTGTACTTGCCTGTCGGGTGGCGCTGTGGTTTGGCCGCCACGGGAGCTCTTGGCGTTGTTGGAATGTGGCTCCAATAATCGGTTTGGGCACATCTGCAATCACAAAATTCCACGGGAAACTGCACCGCAGCCCGTGGTAGAGCGTGAGTGCTAAGAATTCATATGTGGCTAAGTGTGTTTCATTTGCGGCTGTCAGTTCGTATGAGCTGGCCGCGCACGAACGAACGCAGAATCGGCTCCAGTATCGATGAGGAACATTTTCTTCGAGCAACGATCAAGGACGAATAAGCGGCAAGACTTTTGGCTGTTATCGCTGGCCGCCATCAGTGACTGCCGTTCGTGTTTCCCGAGAACAAGCATGGTTCTTTGCACTTTTTGGCGTAAGCACCGAGATCAGAACTTCAGTTACACCGCATGGATTCCAAGAATGTATGGACTACCGAAAATCCACAAAGCAGACTGCCCAATGAGGCTAATTGTATCAAACAGTCCGGCTTATAGCCTATCAAAGCACCTAACAAGTTACCTCGGGAATCTGACAGCGAACTCCAAATTTAAAGTCATCAATACGGTTTTCAAAATCGAAATCAAGGACGTGAAACTTAACGACGAAAATGAATGTATATGTATATCAACGAAGCTAACAATTGAGTTGATCCAAACACGATGGGAGGAAATCAGTGGTCTCTCCAACATCAACAAAAACGCTTCATGGAAGCCTAGAGCTTCTGCATCAATGAAAACAATGTATTTAGCTATGACATCATGATACTCAAACAAATAATGACCTACCGATCGAAAGCCCGCTATATCCTATAATCGTGGACATCGTGATGGAGGATCTACTCGAAACGACACCAAAAAAGGCGAGCTCGCAACCAAAAAACAGTTCATCGCTGCTCGGATTCCGAAATTAGAGGACGCGGTGAATGGACCGAGACAGTTAGAGGCGCTATTTGCAGGAAGTGAAGGCCCGAGAGGGGCTGTAGTGCTACAAAGAAGAAGATGATGATTTTTTGTTAATAGAAATAATAGGGGAAATTTACAAGTAGTGACAACAGGGGATTAAGGAAGAGGAAGTAATTAAATATTTTAAAAGAAATGTGTGCCCAAAAAATTCAGAGAATGGTGTTAAAGGCTGGAATTCGCAATAATTCTTTCAGAAATTTTTTTAAAATTGTAACTAACGGCGAATTTCCCAGCCGAAGTGCGCGTGCCATGAGCACATCGACGAACCTCTGAACGTGCATTCTCCCAATATTCTACTTGGAACTGAATTATGAATTTTGGGCGTTGGGAGGCATCATCACGGATCTCAAGTGAAATATACGGATGTTCACTGACTGAGTAGTTCGCTAGTACTCGCAAATTGAGTTAGCGCAAATATTACGTCAGTTCCTACACAGCCCCAAGGGCGAAAAGTTGGCGTAGCTCTGTCCTCTCCTAGGATAAATTTGAGGCATGCCGTATACCCCACTCAATGGCTCTAGCGTTAAAGTCTCTATCGTAGAAGACCTGGCCTTTTGTGTTCAAAACAGCGCCCTCCAAAGCATTCAGTTGGACTTGAAAAAAATGGCATCGGTTTGTACGGTGTTCGAAATACATTGAAGAATATATTCTTGAACCCCGAACCCAAATAAAATCATCGCACATCCCTGTATGTGGAAGTGAGCACTGTTCCGAGCCCAGATGGCGGCAGTATCAGATTGGTCAGAGTGCAATGGTAGCGAATTATTTTCGTGGAATAGCAATAGAGCGGCTTTCATCTCCCTTGCAAGCTAATCAAGAGGATGCAGCGAATTTACGTTACAATGTAAGTTTATATGGCTCATAGATGTACAGCGTTGTCCTTGGCTAGGACTTTTGTGAAAACCCGGTTTCTCCTTGTTCTTGATCTTCTCAGGCCTTGGATTTGCCTCCTTGCAAAGAATACACAGTGCCTCTTGCGTGCATTTTTTACATCTACACCACAGGGAGTTCGTATTGGATCCCTTGTAGCCATGTCCACTGTGGGCATTTTCAAGGCACTGTAAGCAGCAGTGAGGAGATCATCCTACCAATTTTAATTCACCCTTCGTACAAATTTCCTCGGCGTCTTTGTCGATCAGGTCGACGATGGTCATACGTTGTCCCCCTGTCCTGAACAACGCTATAGTTGCCTTTTCATTGAGAACTTTTTTGACCGCGTCGAGAAATGCGTCTTTGTTGGTGGCCTCGGTCCGAGTCCAACCTGTTAACTATCGAATCAAGTTTGGCGAAATAGCTCTAATGAGAGTTATTTCGCAAAGAAAATTGCATACAATCTGCAGTCTGTTGATTTAACTAGCGGTGCCTGTCGCAGGGATTTACGGCGTGGTTTACTTCTCGTTTTGCGCTCGTACCGTACGTTTCTTTATTTTTTTCTTTTTAAGAATCTCTTATCAGCGTTTGGAAGGAGCTTTTGGCCGAATTTTTGCTGCCTTAGTTAGTACCGGAGATTCTACCTCTGAGATAGGGTTCCATCTCAGAGGTAGAATCTCCGTTTGGTATCTCGTCCTTCCTTTCTCCCGGTAGGTTAGGTATTATGGCGGGCTGAGCCTCACGCAGATGCTAGGAGATAAACATATTGAGAAACAATCCTCGAAGAATCTATCAAGATTTCGAATTTAGAAAACAGTAGAAAGAAGAAATTGATGGCATGCAGACGGACTAGCTTCAACCATTGTTGGGGACGCTGTGAATAGCTTCTGGGAATATTGCAGTTATCTGTTTTAAATTTCGACTGGGTTACCTATGATTGCTCCTAGTGCACTTTTGCAAAGACTTGTTTTTAGATTGAATCTGTCTCTTAGTTATTTAATAGAGGCATAGGCCCATCTGACCATGTTGGGTGATGTTTCAATTATCTGGCGGATCTTGGTGTTGACGGTCAGTCGTTTCTCTCTTCCGCATATTTTTTACCTTGTCGTTGAACGGTGTTGTATTGTTCTTCTTTGGCCCGAGTTGATCGCTAGATGTATTCTTTCAACGCCTAGTTCCTTTTCTTAACCGCTTCCTTGCATTCTTCGTCGTACTAGTCGTTCCTATTACTTTTCTTTCGTCGGTGCACCAAGTCCTCTTCGGCCACTACTATTACCGCATCTCTTACTATTTTCCACATGGTTTTCATGTCATTACTTTCTCCTGCCTGCGGGGACATTCCAGCACTAACATGTATGTGAACATTACTGAGCTATCATTTAGCTTGTTTATCTGATAACTAATCCTTCCTTTTTTACAGCTCTTGGAGTTGCGACATCGGAATTTGACCCTTATAAGGTAATGGTCCGAATTACAGAGCGCCATGGAACGAACCCATAACGAGGATGCTGTTGGCGGCTCATTTTTGTATAAAAACATAGTCGATCTGGTTGAATGCCCGACCGCCTGGGGATATCCATATTCTCTTGTGGATGTTTCGATGTGGGAAGTGTGTGAAGCCTCTGCTAGTAGCGGAGTCGATCAGGCACAGCTGTTGTTGTCGCTGGTCGCTTCATGAAAGTTGGAGACTCCTCTCTGGAACAGTTCTGCTGGTACTTCATCTATTCGAGGAGCCTCATTTTTCTGAGGTTCGTACTGCTGCTTGTACTTCGTTTCTGGTTGGTGGTGAAACTGGGACCTCTTGCTCTGCTTCTAGAATGTTCACAGCTGCAGTAGTTGTTGTAGACGTTGTGAAAAGCTTCTGAAAATATTGCAAAAAACTTGTTAGTGGATGAAGTCCTCTCTTAGTTTAATAGAGGCTGTTTAAGTCAAGGCTGCTTTGCCTTGGCTTCGTAGTTGTCAAGCGTTGGCCTTATGCCGCACCTTCATTGAACCAGTGCATGTACTGGACAACAAACTACTTAATAATTGTACTAGCACAAGTGCATGAACTTGAACTAGCTGTAGAAAGTTAAATATTAGTACTTTAACTAATTTTAACTTAAATCTCTCCGATACCTGTATCGGGAGATCAGCTGAAAATCTTCTCCAAAAGAAAACTACGCTGTGTCCAACAACAATGTCATTTGAAACGATAAGGTCGTGATGAAATTCGAAAATTTATGCTGACTGTCTTCACTGGCAGGACCTCTTGCTTCGTTAGCCAATAGATCCATCTGCTCTTCTATCGGCTTAAAAATACATTGAGAAGTCTGCTCACTTTTCCCACTAATGTTCAAAGTAAAATCAATGATATACAGGGTAAGAATAATAAGTAACCGGACTGACCTCAGGAAATTTTTTATTGGCAAAATATGTACAATTTTTCTTTAGAAATCTTCAAAGTAGTCCCCATTGGAGTCGATAACCCGCTGATACCGGATTTTCCAATCCCCGAACGCTCCCTGTATGTCGGCAACATCGATGCTGTCTAGAGCCCTCGTCGTAGCACGTTGAACGTTTTCCAGAGTCCCGAACCACGTCCCCTTAAGGTGTCTCTTGATCTTGGGGAACAGAAAGAAGTCCGCTGGTGCCATATCCGGGCTATAAGGAGGCTGTGGCAACGTTGCTCTCGACTGTTTGGCCAACTGCTCGGTGACGAGCAGGCAGGTGTGCGAAGGAGCATTGTCGTGATGGAGGATCCACGTATCGGCAATCTCCGGACGGACTTGGCGAACCCGGGCGGTTAGTCGACGGAGCACCTCTCTGTAGCACTGGCCGTTTACAGTTTGGCCGGGTGGCACAAACTCTTTGTGAACAATGCCTTTCACGTCAAAGAAAGCAATGAGCATCGACTTCACCTTCGATTTGCTCATGCGCGCTTTTTTCGGTCGTGGTGACGCCGGTGTGTGCCACTCCGAACTCTGCCGCTTCGTCTCAGAATCGTATTCGAAAACCCACGTCTCGTCTCCTGTAATAACGTGGTTAAAAAACTCTGGTTCGATTGCTCGATCGTACGCTCCAATTTCACTCCGACGACGTAACTGAACACGCACTCCGCTCTTGCTCGACGCTATCTCTCCAAGCGCTTGGAGGCAACTGCTGCAGCCCGGTTCCCTTTACCTAGACCCCCACCACCACTACAGCACCAGATACCGGTTAGCAGATGCTTTGACGGCGCGCGGCAGGCTCAGTCCGGTTACTTATTATATTGACCCTGTATGTTTGGTTTTTTAGCAGCAAGTACAATTTTTCTTGATTTTCTTTCAAGCCCTTTATAGTCTGTGACATCTGCTTAGCGTACTCCTCATCGAACACGCCAAATAGAGACTTAGCCACATTGGCAACTATATTGAAGGCTTCTCTTTTATTTTTGACATTTAATAATTGATTGATGTTCACGAGTTCATTTCGTAGATGGGCAAAATGGTCCACCAGCATGAAACAATTTTTTTTGAATCCACGATCGCAAAGCTGCTGCAGCACATTTGTACCATTCTTCAAAGCCAAAACTTCTGACCAATATTATCCTAAGTCATAATATATCAGGAGTCGCCATTCACTTGTGACGAACTACCCAATGACTGGAAGTGTAGGCCTGGTTGAGGTCCGACAGTTGAAACTTTAACTGGTTCAGGGTTTACCAGAGGAACCAGTAAACCGACCAACAGTAAAGAAACAATCGATGTTCCTTTCGTCGGCTTTCTGTGTTTTCTTGCGGAATTCGTTGAACAACCCGGTTCTGGTTCTTTCTCCAACGGTCGCTTCTTAGAGTTGGTTCCCTCCTTCACGCTCACCGCTTCTTTGGGCTCGCCCCTGGTCATGAGCGTGCTTTCTTCTATTGGCAATGGGGAAAGTTTATGAATGGGTCTTTTTAATATTCCTGAATTTGTTTTCACGTCAACCACACGAACAAAGCCATCAGTGCCTTGGTAAACTTTCGAAATTCTCCCGAGAGGCCACTTCATTACTGGCATATTGTCTTCTCTAATAATGACTAATGTACCCGACTGATTTGCTTTCACTTTGAACGGTGCTGCAATTGATTTAGATACTCTTCAGCCCAGCGACGCCAAAACTCTTCTTTGATATTGCTCACCGTTTTCCATCTGTTATGTAGTCCGACGTTTGCTGGCTTGGTAGCAGCATCCACAGTAGCTGTTAGAGGCTCTCCTATGAAAAAGTGTCCTGGCGTTAACGCTGTGAGATCATTGGGGTCTGCCGACGTTGGTGTTAACGGGCTAGATTTAATTTAGACAGTAGCTGTTGGAGGCTCTCCTATGAGAAATTGTCCTGGCGTTAACGCTGTGAGATTATTGGGGTCTGCCGACGTTGGTGTTAACGGCCTAGAATTTAAAATTGCCTCAATTTTCACTACAAGCGTTTGTAGCTCTTCATAGATTAGGGTTGCTGCTGAAGATTCTCTGAGTAGCAAGTACTTTGCCGATTTAACTGCGGCTTCCCACAGCCCTCCAAAGTGTGGGGCACGAGGTGGTATGAAATGGAAATCTATGCTCCTGCACAGATTTCCATTTCAACCACCTCAAGAGAAGATACATGTGCTATCTTCTCTTGAGCCTGCTCAGAATACAAAGATGTGGATAGCTCCTTAAGCTGATTATGGACTTCCACAAAATTGGTGGCATTGTCGTAGTACAGAGTTTTGCAATGACCTCGTCTGCCGATAAATCGCTTAAGAGAGCCGATGAATGCCTCAGTGCTGAGGTCACTTACCAGCTCTAAATGTACTGCCTTGGTGGCAAAACAGCAAAATATGGCGATATAGCCTTTTTTGGTCGTGTTCCTCTGCCACGATAATAGATCATAATCGGTCCGCAGAAATCAACTCCTACATTAACGAAGCGGCGTGCAGGCTGTACCCGGGCTGGTGGCAAGTTCCGCATGAACTGAGAAAGCAGCTGTGGGTTCGCGCGAGAGCATCGTATATATCTCTGGACAATGGATCGTGCTAATGTTTTCCCTTTTATTGGCCAAAAGTGCTGTCTTGTTGTTGCAAGCAGTGCTTGGGGGCCTAGATAGCATTTGTCTTGGTGAATATCAGTCATCAGTAACTTCGTTAACGACTTTTTGCATGGTAGCACCATAGGATGTTTGGCATCATAAGATAGGTTTGATGCTTTCAATCTTCCTCCAACGCGCAATGTACCCTTTTCATCGAGGAACGGTGCCAGACTAGCCAACTGATTGTTTTTGTTGAGTTCCCTTCCATACTCCAAGTCTTTTATAATGTCCCGAAATTCGTCCTCCTGAACATGTTTCACGATGACTTTGAGTGCTCTGGCTAATTCCTGACTGGAGAATGATTTCGGCCCGGGGCCTTTGACTAATGCGATCCACGAACCTCAGTATATACGCAACGATTCGTTGTAGTTTTTTGAAAGAGTTTCCATGTTGTATAGCATCGATAAAGTCGGTCGAAGCAATCACGGTGGTTGCCATAGTCACTCTTTCTTTTTTCTTCTATAAATCACATGACGATCTCTTCACATATTCCGGTGGCCACAGTGATTCCGTTCCATGCAGAAAGGGTGGTCCGTACAACCAAGTATTACATCCAGCCAAATCTGCAGGTGCAATGCCGCATGATAAAATGTCGGCTAGATTCCTTTTTGAATCCATGTGACGCCATTGTTCCGGAATCGATAATGACTGAATTGTTGAGACTCGGTTGGCAACAAAAGTGTTGTATGAGGAAGCGGTCGAGTTGATCCGTGCAAGCACAATTTCTGGGTCGGTCCAGAATATATATAAGACCTCTTCTAAATGTAGGGCAGTCTTAACTCTTTGAGCTAGCTCCGCGCCCAGTGTAGCAGCACAGAGTTCCAAGCGGGGAATAGTTATCACGCGCATTGGGGCCATCCGTGATTTTGTACATAAGATACGCACAATGATCCTGCCGTCCTTTAAGGTAGATCGTATATACACAGCAGTACCATACGCCTTTTCAGAGGCGTCACAAAATATATGTAACTGCACCTCCTTGGGTACTTCCTTGGCGAACACGTGTCTAGGAAACTGTGTTTTTTGTAATGCTAACAGGCTCCGACGAAATTGAGACCATCTAGTGTACATCGCTTCAGGCAAAGCAGCATCTCAATCTAACTTTAAACGCCAAATATCCTAAAGAAATAGCTTAGCGGTGACTATTACGGGACCCATGATGCCCAAGGAATCAAACATTCTTGCAATGTCGGAGGCTATCGTTCGCTTGTTAATTTTTATATCGTTTGGATTTATGTTGATGCAGATTCGGAAATCATCCACTTTGGGAAGCCAAGTGAAGCCGAGTCTTCGTAATGGCTTTTCCAGTTGGACCGCCTTGTCGTCTAGAGCAATATTCTGCAGTAGTCGAGGATGGTTGGCAAACCAGTTTCAAAGCTTCATTCCAGCGCCTCCCAGAACCTTTATTAATTCGTCTTGTATTTGAACTGTTTCGGTCGAGCTATTAGATCCCGTCATAACATCATCAACGTAAAAGACACGTTGAAGTATGTCAGCACCAAGGGGGTATCGATGATTTTCATTTCGGGCGAGTCTTTGCAAGCATTTGGCCGCCAAATATGGAGCACACGTTGTTGCATACGTCACGGTATTCAATTGGTAGAAACGCTGTGACTAATTTGAGTTATTCCTCCATATCAACAGCCCATATTTGCGGTCCTCGGGATGCAATACTATACGGTGATACATTTTTTGTATGTCCACAGTGAAAAGGTATCGGGGTAGTCAAAAACGGAGCAATATCGCAAATAGATCGTCTTTGGTGGTCGGTCCAGTATAGAAGATATCGTTCAGCGAGATGTTCGTAGATGTTTTGCAGGAGGCATCGAAAACTACCCTGAGTTTTGTGGTCCATCTGGTGTCCGCGTTGATTGGCAAATGTGGGTTTCACAGGACCTTTCCGCTGCCGTATACTGTGACTTGGCATCGACAACGTCTTCTTATTTCCAAAACCTTTCAATAGTACTATTCAGTTTTTGGTCTTCAGCAAGAACTACAGAAGTAGCAGATAGGGCTTCAGTTGTTCCACCTTTGCCTGCCACTATCCATCCAAGAAGCGTTTTCTGTAGGACTGGCAATTCACTGTCTTGCTTTATTAGGATATCATAAAAATGTTCGGCACTTAGCAGAAGACCCTAAGTACAGAAGGCTGTTATGTTTCTGGGAACACTCTTTACATACTCGTGACGTACAGTTTGCAGCCTTGTGTCCATCTCGGAAATAGTTCACGCACAATTTTTTGGCTTGGACTATTTTCAACCTCTTGGACGGGGTCAATTGAAGAAGGACGGGGTCAATTGAAGAAAGTCTGGACAGTAGTAGACCGGATGAGCTTGATTACAAACTAGACAGGAAGATGTTGTTACGGCAGCACTAGTAGATTTGATGATCTTTTTACGAGGATCGTCAAGTCGCTTCGTTTGGTTGCCAAGTCCTTCTAAGGCTTGAAAACAAATTTCTAAAAAGGCCATAAAATCGTTCAATGACTGGAGATCTCGTGGGTTGGCCAGCGATTGATCATATAAAGTGTGGGTTGTGCTATCGAGCTTCTTGATTAAGATGTGCAGAAGCGATGGATCCCAATCTAGCGTATTTACGTCGATATTTTTCAAGCCTCTTAAGTATTCTGCTGTTGTGTCGTGCAAAGACTTCACTGCTGCTGCTGAGGGCCTTTCACTTGCATTGGATAGTTGGTCTATCAGCTTATGGAGAAGTGCGGTAACCAGTAGACGTCGATTTTCGTTCAGAGTCTTCCATGCTGACTCATAATTGTCGTCTGATACGGCAAAGTTGCGTACGAGCTTATCAGCTTCCCCTATCAAGTTGGCCTCCAGATACCACATCCTTTGGCAGTTTGACATAGGTTGATTGTGTACCATTTGAATAAACAAATCGCGGAACTGGCGCCATTGCATGTAATCTCCATCGAATTTCGGCAGCGTAATTTTTGGCATATTTACGCTGGGATTAGTAGTTGTTGACGCTAGTGGGGTGGATGTCGTATTAAGCTCGTCAAGCTTAGTTTCCAGTTTTATGAACCACTCTTGTGATATCTCCTCCAATTTAATGTGCTGCTTTAGGTCGGACCCGTCTTGGTCAGGATCAGTGGTGGTTTCCCATGTTTGTTGCTGATATTCATCTAGTTGTAACCAGTATTGATTTATTGAAGCAATTTTTACTTTGCAAAATTGGCGTGAATACTGTTCCGCTTGTTCCAATCGCGAGAAGAGTCGTTGCAGTGAATTTGCTAATGCTTCGTATCGTCTTATCTGCTTAATAACTCTCGTATCAGTTACTGTCAATGAGTCATTCGTTGGCGATTTTGTACTCTACTTAGCGTGGGACATCTCGACAGATTGTTCTCCTATTCCTGCTTCTTGATGCCTCAATTCTAGCAGCTTTGACCTGAAGTGTGACTGAAATTGTTTGAAGTTTGCTTGTGTCGTCTCATGCAATTTACTTAAAAAGTAAGCATGAGTCTCTGACATTTCCTCTAGTGTGCGGATCTTCGTATCCGTTTCTTCAAATACATCCCAAGATGCCTCGATTCGTCGAAGTCGTTCTTCGAAGATTCGGCCTTTTGCTTGCGACTCAACGGATCTTTCTTGTAATTGACGATGATTCCGTC
This sequence comes from Odontomyia ornata, assembly GCA_963969285.1. NCBI lineage: Eukaryota > Metazoa > Arthropoda > Insecta > Diptera > Stratiomyidae > Odontomyia > Odontomyia ornata. The sequence goes on from OZ017739.1 coordinate 141,648,327, forward strand.
AATTTCTGCAGCCAAACGCGTCTGTTGCTGTGCTAGGCGATTCATTTTGATGCTCTCATGTGCTGTGATTCTTCAGTCCAATGTCATTTGTGGGGTGAAGATCACGTCGGGGTCACCAAATGTTTAAGTCAAGGCTGCTTTGCCTTGGCTTCGTAGTTGTTAAGCGTTGGGCTTATGCCGCAGCTTTATTGAACCAATGCATGTACCGGACAACAAACTACTTACTAATTGTACTAGCACAAGTGCATGAGCTTGAACTAGCTGTAGAATGTTAAATATTAGCACTTTAACTAATTTTAACTTAAATCTCTCCGATACCTGTATCGGGAGATCAGCTGAAAATTTTTCTCTAAATGAAAACTACGATGTGTCCAACAATATGGTCAAAACTTGACTGCCTTTATTTCATAATTTTCTGCACTTATATCTAATTTTACAATTTTGTCTTGTGGGAAGAAATGTAGTTCCCATGAATATTGTCATCATAAAATTGTAGGTGTACAATTGCAAATGCAATGTGTTCTATCCTCTGTTTTGCAGACAGATAGATCACATTGCGCTCGACGTGAGAAACTTTGTCTAGCGCGCATGAATAATTCCACAAGTTAGGAATTTCATTCGCGCTAGGCAAAACGCGTGTCTCATTACAAAATGCGAACATAATGATGTACGTTAAAAATTTTGTTGATACATATGAATGAATCATAAAAACTATAGTTGGGAGTTTATTTCCCATCTACCCACCCGCCTGCTAGTCGATGAGCGCACACGTCTGTCCGCCACCTGAGGACGCGTTCGATGGGGGGCCGAAAGACCCACATGGATACTAATAGATAGTGTTCGTTTTTTGCCGTTCATAACCAAAGTAAAACTGCGGAAGCTGCAATGAGCTGTCCACACGAATCGTTTGGACGAACAACGGGTATCCAAAAAGGTATTCGTTGTGAGAACTGAAGGGCGGAGACCAGTGGGGAAACCGAGGAAACGCTGGTTCTTCGGTCGACGAAGGCAGTTCATGGCTGCTCGGATTTCGAAATTGAAGGACGCAGTCAATAAACCGAGACAGTTGGAGGTGCTTGTTGCAGGAAGTGAAGGCCCGAGAGGGGCTGTAACGCTAAGAAGAAGAAGAATCAAAGTAAGCCGCCGTATTTATATTTAGACAGAAACACCGTTTCACTATATAATTTTTTAGGTTGAGTAAGAAATGATGTATAATTATAAAAGTAGATGAGCAACTGTTGTTTGGCTAAAGCAAAGGTGATTTAGAAAAGTTAGCTAATTCACCTTTTTGGCTGTTGCTACACCAATTTTAATATGATCCTAATTTCAAGCTTAGACTCCGATTTCGAATATAGCTGAACTGCAATAATTATTTTTCATTGTTTTTATTTTCAGCATCAACACCCCTACATAAGCGCCATGGTCAATAATGGATCGCTAAGTTACGATCACGACAGAGACGGAACACATACACAACTGGCAGGTTGTGAAGCACGTTTCCGCAATCTCGACTACGATACCATTATTCGCATAAGATATGAAAATGATGTTCTGAACGTATCAACCGACTTGGAAAATAAAGCTGATTGGAAGCTATGTTTCACAGTACCCGGAGTTAGATTACCGACAGGATATTTCTTTGGAGCATCTGCAACTACAGGCGATTTGTCTGACAATCATGATATACTCTCATTTAAGTTTTACGACTTGGATCCGCTGACAGATGTAAGTAAACAAATATTTTTACTCGTTCAATGAAGACGAATCATATAATTTAAAAAAAAAAATAATTTACAGGTTTCTGACCATAGCGATCGAAGAAACATTATACCAAGCGCCATGACATTCGAAGCACCTCGTGAACGTGCTGAAGACCCAAAACCTGGCATGTCAAACGTTAAAATCTTTTTCATCATTTTGTTTGGAATGATCGCAGCAGTTTCCGTCACCATCTTTGGTATTGCATACTACAAAGAAAAGAATGCGAAAAAACGATTTTACTAAAAAGAAACAAAATTCGTGCATATTCGATGCAAATGGAGGATATATTTTGAAAGGATCAATAGTTGTGAATACTATTTGTAAGTTTGGCGTCTGATAGCGATATTTGTTACGATTAATACAAGAATTATTAATTATCTATCAAATACTTGAATCCTTTCTTGATTTCCACTCTGATTTTTGGTTTCTATTTCTGCATTTATTATTTTTTTTTTAGTTTTCCCTATTTAGTGGTTTTGTAGGAAAGGTATCGGTAAATTCATCGTATAGATGAGGAAGGGAAATATTTTTTCGGTTCAATTGTGATTGGCATAAAGACTGACTTACACGAACAATTTTCAATAACAACAAATCAAAGATTTAAGTAAAACTGAGACATGTCTATTATTCATACAAAAGCGAACTGTTTCCATAAATGACATTTTTGCATCGTCTTATGCCAAAAAATAAAGAATAAAACTTTCTTATTTTTCATCACATTTGTTTACATTTAATTTTAAGACAGTTTACATATGTTTATAAGTTAATTTAATAACGAAAAGAGTAATTTCATCATAGTAGTTAAAATGATTTGCAAATAGAGAAGGATTGGTAAAATTAATGCCCCTCGTCAATGAATAAATTGATTTTATTTGAAAACAAAATTGAAACACCTTTACGGGATATTGTCCATATACTTAAAATGAGATGGAAACATGATATTTCTATAAAATAAATGTTTGTATATAAAATATGAAATGGTTTTCATCAATTCTAGACTTTACATAAATTTAAAGGGATGATGTCTTCTTAATACCGGCTCGAATGGAAAAACCGACTAAGTTTCAGAAAAGTTGATTAGGCAAAGTTTCACTGCAAGTTTAATCGAGGTTACCAGAAGCAATGTCCACTGATAACGGCAGCTCTTACCCAATGGTTCCTAATAATAGGAATTTAAATAACGATGATATAGATCTCTTTTTGTCGAGGTTAGAGAATAAAGATGGTAGTTCCCAAGATTAAGCATCGAAACAACATGGAAAGTTATGAAACACAACCATCACAAGGTTGCAAAGATTAAAAAGCCTTCTTCTCCCACGCGTCAACAATATTTATTGGTGATTTCTGCACTACAACCATCCCTCGTTGGATTTGTTGAAATTACACCTTAAGAATGTCCGAATGTCCGTTCATACTACAGGAGTGACGTCAGCAACCAATGGGTGGAGAAACTGAGGGCCCAAATGGCATTTTCAATGTGTCGAATCTTAAAGTCGTTAGTGATGAGATAAATCTTCTAGATAGGGCTGGTATTTAAATTAATAGTACGACTCTGGATACAGATGGAAATAGGATTATCTGTGATGGATTACAGAAGCTTGCCCTCATTGAAGTTCATTTTGAATTGGTCCACTTACAAGGAGACGGACAAATACTTCAAAAAGTCTTTGAAGCAAAAGTTTCCTACTTCGAATTAAGCCTGGACGGTAAATCCATTCATTTCAATGAAACATTGTCCTCCGGCCTCATACCGAGCGGAAATCTTGATAATTTGGTCAACTTTGAAGACTTGTGTCTCATATTTACAGAAGAAACAATTAAAAACCACGTTGACGGAACGTACCGTCCACGAGAATTTCTTTCTCCTAATATTCACACGGTTAATCCCGCATTCGTTATTTCTGCACATGCTCCCATTCCCTCGGGGAGAATCAGCAGTGCAAGAAATTTACCGGCATCTACGACCTGTACAACTGCTAAACATCCGTGAAACTGTAAATATCGTAGAGTACGACCAGTTAGTGGAACATCGAGAACAGGATTTGACAGAGAGATGATAAAGAACCAATTTTAGAACAAGACAAACCGTGATAATGCGAACAGTCTTTTGCTACGATTTGATATTCCGATTGCGTGCTAATTGTGCATTGCATTGTGGCATTTCATCAAAATTTTAATTTATTACTGGCGTCAACCTTCAGGTTTCAAACGTGCTTAGAAATACGCTGCTCAAATATAGTGTTGAGGTTTTCTCTCTTTCGTTGCGGGGACAATTGTCTGCACAAGACGTACCGGCTTTGTTAAAATTACGAATTTCATCAAATTTTCGTTGTGGATTACATCCTTGCTTGCATGGGTATCGCTCTGATCGGAGTTACTTAAAGTGATATCACGATTGGATATAGTATGAATTAAAGTGCAAGTAATTATTAACTAAAAATTTATCATTATGTGTGCATGAAGTGCAAGCTCAAAAATAAAACGGAAATTTCACGCACCTTAGCAATACAGCTGAAATGAGAAATTCGTGTACAAAACAAGGATAATAAGAAAAACAACCAAACGATAATTACAAAAAGTTCAAAACTGAGCTTTCGGGCATTTACTACGAATGGAAAGCCAACGCAACTGGCCGATCAGCCAAAACAGTGCGCGAATTTCTCGAAAAATATTACAAACCAGAAGAAGTGAAAATGGAAGAAGGTGCTGTTGCCCAATCAGGACAGAAAAATTTGGAAATATCTGTGATGAGACAAAATCAACCAGCTTCGATAATAAATCTTTGGAACGAATTAGGGCCAAATGATTCTTACGCGGACGACGAACAAGTACAGAAATATGGCGACGTGACTCGAACTTCGAGTGGAAAATTTGCATTCATATGTGCCTCATGCAATTGCCAGTTTTTAAATTCTCAACTTTTTGGTGATCACTTTCACGATGGGTTTTGTGGAAACGAAGTAGACGAGTGTAGCGCTGTTAGATCCGTCTTAGGAGAGGAAAATATCTTTAATTGTAAAACGTATTGAAACGACATACATAAATTTTATTATCGCTGTTCGCTTAGTTGTCCTGTGGAGTAATTCTTTTTCGGTTTTTGTGAAAGAAAAATCAAAATCTTAAGACACCCGAATTCTCGTCAACGTGCAATGTAGTGTTAATCGAATTTCAGCCAAATATTGCATCGCCCACACTATCTACAAGCGCTCGCCGATGATATTGGGTAAGTACCCTTCTGTTGTTTTTTTTTTTTGTTAAGTTTATATTTCGTTTAGTAATATACAAACATTATTAACCAATCGTTTATTAAGATTTTGATTTACTTCTTTTTATAATTTTATATTCAAAGAGAAAAGCCATTTTTAGAAGTAAATATTTCACATTTTTTGAGGGGGACAAGTTTAAGAGAAGAAAGAACGTACATACAGAATAGCGGTAAGAATTTCAATTGAAATCAGAACATTAAGAAGTAAACAAACGTATTGTGGGACACAGGTATCATCTATCTAATTACAAACTACGAGCATATGCATATTGTTATCATGAACTTGAACTTGATTGGTACATTGGTAATTAGCGTAGGATTTTGATAGCGATCGTTTGAAAATCAAAAACGCGTCTGTTCGCCAGCAATCGATTAATTGGATTTTATATATGCAAATGATCTAGCCAAACCTGTCGAAATTCTTATGACACCCAACTTATTTTGTAGCACGTAACATAAATGGTAGTAATCGTCATCAATGAATGATAATGAAATGAACAAGAATATGCACATGATCTAATCAGAAAAATGATGAAAACATTTTTTTTGTGTAATTGTAAAAGTTACGAGGATATTTTTCTAGCTTCGCGCAAACGTGGATTTGAATTCTTAAACCACAATTTCCGTTCCGACATTTCGCTTAGATATTGACCTGTTTTAGACTGAAAAATTTTGTTTTATTCAAAGGCAAAATTCAAAAGCAAAAAACTAAAAATAAAAAAATGCAATGAAGAAAATGAAATCATAAACTCGATCTTTCCATTTGGTTTTTTGAACCTGATCAGGTATGGGACCCGCCACGTTGGCTGGCCCCTTCACTATAATGAGCTAGCCATCTTTTTTAAGTCGTTTACAGGTGCTCTCGTAGGGTAGAGTGGCCTTCCGCTCGCGTGCCTATCTATGGTATAGTATTATGTGATTCCGTCATATAAGACTATAACATAAATTTTCCACGTTCATATTTTTCATTTAAGGGAAAAATTCAGGCAAATTATGTTTGCATGAGTTTTTCACTTAAATGGAAAATATATGGCCATGGAGCGGATGGAGCAGTGCGAGGGGGCACCGCTTCCACCTGGATGCCCTACTCTTATTTGGGGGCCATAAGTATCGTCAGTAAAGACAAAGTTCTCCCAAGTCCCGTCTATTGTCACCAGGCCCAGTTTGCCATTTGCTTGAGCGACGAGAAAAGTGCCGACAAATGTGTGTCGCATCTTGAATGGCAACAAAGTTAAAAGTGGTTGATTCGTGCTATTTGCGGAAAAATCTTAAAAGTGACGATACGTGAGACAACGAAGTACGTGTGTTGGAAGCAATTCAATTGGGATGTTCTCTGTTTAAGACGACAGAATGGTTCAAATATAGTTATTACTAGTCTGCTTCTTTGTCGTTAGTAAAGTGGCTGAGTTTTGAATCAGTTTTCGGAGTTAATTTTTTCCTGACGAATCCAAGCATAGTAGGAATAATAAAAATATATAATAAAAAGTTGAAATATTATGAATGATGTATTGTGACTGGGTGATGAAAGTGACTAGTTGGTATGATGAGACAATAATAATACACACGTTAATTGATACATATTTGTATTGAACACAATAGACATGTTACATCGGGAAAGGCCGATACGAGACTGACTGTCAAAGGAACGGCACATAGAAAATAACGATTCACAATAGTCTCCCCCACTTAATTAAAACATATAGAAATATAATTTTAATTCTATTATTCGGTGACATAGTCTTTCAAGAAGTTTGGAGGACATCGTTGACGAGCAGATCTGCGTGGTGGTAGCGTCGGGTTGTTTGTGTTCCCGTCTGCTGGTGTCTGTTGGCCAGGAGTGCCAGTAAGTGTTTCTGGCTGATTGACACCTGGCGCAGTCATTGGCGTAGGCTGTGTGTCCATTGGTGGTAACTCATCAGCTGGCATGTGTCGATATGGAACACCTGGGCTTGGGGCTGGTCTTTGCTGAGATGAAAAGGTGACTTGTTTCTTCGGGACCATTGTTGAAATTAGTTGGTCGATGTGCCTTTTTATAGTTCGGCCTGAGCCTAAGTCAATGATATAATGGTACTGACCCAGTTTTCGTTCGACAGTCCCAAATTGCCAGCTATCTTGATTGTTCAGGTGCATTCTTGCCTGAACTCTCTCTCCCATTTGGAATGAGCGGATGTGACAGCTGCTTCGGCTCGTTGGCATTACTGCTTTTCTGTTAGGCAGGAGAGCATCAAGGCGTATTCTAATTTTCCTTTTCAGGTAAAGTTCTGCTGGTGACCGTCCGGAGGCTAATGGTGTGGCACGGTATCGAAAAAGGATATTTTGTACTTTTGTGGCTATTGGTGATGAGTCTTCAGCTGCAGCTTTCAATCTTCTTTTCAGGGTTTGTATATTTCTTTCTGCAAGGCCATTAGTTGATGGGTGACCTGGCGCAATAAACTTCTGAAACATTCCCCTTTCTTTACAGTGTGTCTGGAACTCTTCACTTTTAAATATGGCAGCATTATCTGATACTAGGACAGATGGGTAGCCATGCACAGAGAATATGGTTTCTAGGAGTGTGATAGTTGATGCTGATGATGGTGCTTCTTTGAGTATTCGAACTTCAGCCCACTTGGATTTTGCATCGACACACATTAAGAAATAATGGTTGTCAAGGGGGCCTGCATAGTCAATATGTACCCTCTCCCAGTTGTCATCTGGTGGGTCCCATGGATGAATAGCGCCTTTCTGTGGATTGTGCCGGACTTGGGCACAGGATTCACAGGTTTTAACAATTTGCTCGATGTCCTTGTCTAAACGTTCCCAATATACATATCGTCTGGAGAGTTGTTTCATTTTTGTAATGCCCAAGTGTGAGGCATGCAGTTCTTCCAGGATTTGGCGTTGTAGAGATTTTGGTATGACTAGGCGGTCCAATCTGAAAAGCATACCGTTAAAGATGGTGAATGGTTCATCTCTTTGACTGGTTCTGAGGCTGGTCATCAGGGTTTGAAGGTTTTCATCTTTGGCTGTTTCATCAATAAAAGTTTCTGAAGTTATAGCTGGGCTGGAGATTTGAAGTATAGTTTCAGCATACAACGCATTGACTTCTTCATTCATTGATGTTTCAGATGTTCTGAGCAGTTGGGGAATTGGAGCCCTAGAAAGACAATCTACGTTCTCGTTGTCTTTTCCTTTTTTACAGCGTACCGTGAAGTCCAATCTACTTAGAAAGGAGGCATAGCGTAAAAGACAGGCAGATGTCATCTGAGGTAATGCTCAATGTGGATGAAAGATACGAGACAGCGGCTCGTTATCGGTGAGAAGGGTGAAGTTTCTGGCATAAACATAGTGTAGAAGTGTGTGGCTGCGTAAATGATAGCCAAGGCTTCTCTATCAAGTTGACTGTAATTGCATTCAGCTTGGGTCAAAGCTCGAGAGGCATAAGCAATAGGCTTTTCATGACCTTCCACTTCACGACTCAAAACAGCTGCAATACCGGTCGGGCTGGCGTCTGTTGTGAGGATCAAGGGTTTTGCTGGATCAAAAGGTGTTAATACCCTTTCGCTACACAACTCCGACTTTAGGTTTAAGAAAGCAGCTTCAGTGGAGGCCGACCAAACGAATTTTCCATCTTTTTTGAGTAGGCGTCGTAGATGAAAAGATTTTGTGGAGAAATCAGAAATGAATTTTGCATAATATGTCACCATACTCGAGAATCGTCTTAATTCCTCTACATTTTTAGGACGTGGCATGTTGAAGACGGCTTGAATTTTCACAGGTGACATTTCAACTTTATTAAATGAGACTATATGACCAAGATAGCTGATACTTTCTTTGAAGAAGGAACACTTATTTTTATTTAGATGGAGCTCGTTTTCCTTGAGTCGTTCTACACAAGCAATCAGGTTTCTTGTACATTCTTCCATTGATGAGCCATGGCAGATAATGTCATCAAAATATGCTTCAACGTTTGATAGGCCATTGAGAATTTGTGAGAGTATTCTATTGAATTCAGATGGTGCTGTTTTGACACCAAAACTGAGACGATTCATTTGAAATGTGCCCTTGTGTGTCGTTATTGTTTGGATTTTTTGTCCTTCCGCATCCACTTTGAAGTGCAAATATGCCTTGTACAGGTCGAGTTTGCAGAAGTACTTTGAATTTCTGAGGCTGTCGAAGACTTCATCAATGCGACGAATTGGATGATTAGCTGAGACTAATTTTGCGTTGACTCCACATTTGTAATCAACACATAAACGAATCCCTCCATCAGGTTTAGGTATTACGACGAGTGGTGATCCCCAGTCGCTTTAGGATACTGGAGTAATAATACCTTGTGACTCAAGAGTTGCAAGTTCTTCCTCAACTCGCTGGCGCAGTGCAAAAGGGACATCGCGTTCCCTAGTAAAGATGGGTTTTACTCCTTCCCTGAGCTGAAGTTTTATTTCTAGGCTTGGCACACAACCTATGCGTTCTTCGAAAATAGTTGCGTATTGTCTTAGTATGTCTTCAAGAGGAGTGACAGCGTTGATTGTAACTACATGATCCGAAGTGAGCCGTTCTTTATCGATTTCTTTGAGATCAATTCCGAGAGTGCGAATCCATATTCGACCCAGAAGTGCATCAAATCCTGCAGGAAAAATGAATAGGTCCGCATCAATTTCTCTATTTTTATATTTTACCGACAGTGAGAGTTTCCCTAAGGGCTTTATTATATGAGCTGAGTAAGAGCGGAATGATACCTGTGTTGGTTGCAGTGTAGCATTGAGACCAAGAAGTTTGAATGTTGTCTCTGATAGAAGTGAGAACCTGGGCTGAGCTCGTATAAGTCTTCAGTGCAGTGAATGTGACCAATACCATATTCTGAGTCAGAGTTTCGATCATTCTGAGAAGACTGTGTTGCGATGGCATGGGTCTTTGAATTTCGAAGAATGGTGGTGATACAGACCTTGGACACATGACCAATTTTCTTGCAGGTAGTGCATTTAAGCGCGTTGCGGTCGATTTTGCATTGATTTGCCTTGTGGTTTGCCCTACTACATTTGAGACAGAGTCCATCAACGCCCAAAGAACGATAGTCAACCCGTGTCATGTGTTGGGACTGTGAGCGTTGGTGTGAACTAGGACTTGTATTTCGACTTTGGTTGAGTTGTGATTTCCTATGTGACCTGTTGACCCTTGAGACATTGTTTGTGTCACTACTGAGATTGGTGAAATTATCTGGGATTTTGGTAAACTGGTTGCTTTCAAAACGTGATGCTTCCAATGCTGTGGCTTTGTTGAGCAGCTCATCGAAATTTTTGAACGCATAGTGTTGTAAGAGCTGTTCTCGAATCCAGTTGCCTTTTACTCCTCTAACAAATTGGGCACATAAAAAGGTTCAGCAATGGAAATCACTGATTTGCATTAACATTCAACATAAAAATTACAATCTTTCGATTTCTCCTTCAGGGATGCAACGAATTCTGAGATTGATTGTGTTGGCTGCTGAGTAACATTTAGGAAATAATGCTGAGCGACTACAGTTGAGACAGGCGGTGACAACATATTTTTGAAAAGTTTGATTAGCTCAGCAAATGGAATATCTTTCATGGGTTTCTCAGGACCCAATAATGCAGCTAAGTTGTTATAATGCGTAGAGCCAATTGATGCACACAACAATTGAGACATTGTGATAGGGGAATCCACATTTTTGAGACTACAGTAATTGTCAAAACGTTCTAAATGAGAAGTAAATCTTTCCTTCTTGGCGTCATATGATTCGAATGATGAGACTTGGGGAGCTGAACCGGATCCACTTGTCCTCAATGCGGCAGTGAAGACTGAGAGAAATTGTTCGAATTGTTGTTGATCGATTTTCCCAGCTGGAGCTGTCTCGGAAACGACACGAAAATAATGGCGGCTGAAAACGTGGCGGCTACGCGGCGGAATCTAACTGTTTCACTGTGTCAGACTGGTTTTCACTGGCAGTTGCAAACGTTTTAATCCTCGTCGCCAACTTATTGTGACTGGGTGATGAAAGTGACTAGTTGGTATGATGAGACAATAATAATACACACGTTAATTGATACATATTTGTATTGAACACAATAAACATGTTACATCGGGAAAGGCCGATACGAGACTGACTGTCAAAGGAACGGCACATAGAAAATAACGATTCACAATATGATGAATATTATTGACTGGCTTAATTTCAATAATAATAATGCAATATACGTGAGGGTCAACTTCCCAACAAGATGTTTACAGTTTTTATCACAGAAAACTGCAGTGCCTCCATTTCGTTTACCTCATTAATGAATTTAAGACAACCAAATATCAAGTAGGATTATAATTAAATTTCAAGGCTGGACCCATATCATCAGCGGGTGCCCGGCGAAGATGGGGTTAAGTACCCGTTTATTTTCTTTTTAATTCATACATATTTAAATTTTTTTGTACAGCCAACCTTTATGGTGGCATACTATTTTTAGCAATTGTAATCGGGAAAATTGAGTAGATTTTTTTTCACAAAATTTCTTTTTTGATGGCTTCTGCAGATGGAATCATTTATCTAAATCGCTTGTACCGTTGATCATGTTTATGTTCTATTTCCCATCTGTTTTATAGCAATGTAATTTTCAACTTTTCCACGCTGAGTCAATGAATATTTTGATTAGATTAATTCTGAGACGCAATAGGTCTTTTTGTTGTAAAATCAATATCGAATCTGAAATAGAAATGTTTTATAACTAAAATTGAAAGCTTCGGTCTTTCCCTTTCTCTCAATCTGACCGGGTATAGGACGCACAATGATGGCAGGCTCCTCCACTGAAATGGGCTAGCCATCGGGCGCGCTCTTTCTTTAACAGGGGCTCTTGTCGGGTAGAGTGGCGTTATGCTCGCGTGCCCTTTCATGGTGTAGAGTTATATGATTCTATCGCATAATGCTTTAACATAAATTGGCTACGTTTGTATTCCTCATTTGATAGAAAGAGTCATGCAAATTACGTTTAGTATAGTTTTTCACTCAAATGGCCACATCTACGTTTGGATCTTGATCCGGTCGGGAGGATGCGAGAAGCACCGCTTCCCCCTGGATGCCCCACTCTTATTTGGGACCATAAGTATCGTCGGCAACGACGAAGTCTCCTCAAGTCCGTCCGGTTTTGCAAGGTCCTATTTGTCCTCTGAACCAGCGTGTTCATAGCCTCCTCTTTTTTCGACTCCGGTCAAGAATCAAATTACATTTCCCAATTCGTGAATGTAAAAATGTTTGTGGGTCTTTTGCTAGGGGGAAAGAACCCTGCGAGCGCATTCACGCGTCCCCAGAAAAGACCAATCTCGGCGGATTTCACCATCCTCTTCCACTGAGGCAGCAGACCATCGCTGCAGTCCTTCACGGAAATTTTACCGAAATATTTCACTACAAGCTTCTTCTGCAGTGATTTCAGGCCGGGCTGGCCATAAGCGTACTTGTCGTGTTCGTTTGAATCGTCTTGATTTCATCCAATATGTGTAGAGTGGTATGACCAATCGCAGAAACGCTATCAGTCGCAGAGAACTTTGTAAAAACCGTACGGAGGCTGTACGATATTGTGTTTTTTAAAAATTGCTGTGCGAGGATCAATGAATACCTTATTGTAGGTACACCTTATTGTAGGTGAAGCAGCCAGTCACCGCTTGACCAAAAATCGGGCCGCTTTATTTTAACTGAATCGCGTAATGCTTTCAGAATATCAATGTAATATTCTTCTTCGTTGATCGTTTGGCCTCTTGGAGCATTTTCATCACGCACAACATCTTCATAATCGAAAATTTTTCAATGAAAACGGTATTGTATCTTTATATATTGATAAATACACGTATATATTTGCTTCAGAAAGCCATTGACACTGAAGAAGGGAGCAACTTACTCTCGTAATACATATTAATATAATAATATTGTATATAAAGGAAAAAATTGCGTTTTCATTGGAAAATTTGGCAAACATCTATACTTGAATATAATCTTCTTCTTCTTCTTCGTAGCACTACAGCCCCTCTTTGGGCTTTGCTTCCTGCAACAAGCGCCTTCAACCTTGGACCTTGGACCGAGACACCATTGACCACGTCCTCCAATTTCGAAATCCTAGCAGCGATGAACTGTCTTCGTCGACCGAGCCAGACCAGCGTTTCCTCGGTTTCCACACTGGTCTACGCCCTTCAGTTATCCCAACGAATACCTTTTTTGGTATACGTTGTTCGTCCATCCGATTCACATGGCCAGTCCATTGTAGCTTCCGCAGTCTTACAATCGTTGATACCTCGGGTTCGCCAAAAATTTCATACAGCTCATGGTTGTATCGAATTCGACAATGGTCCCCGTCTAGTTTCACCCCAATTATCTGCCTCAGGGCCCGGCTTTCGAAGGCGTTTAATAACAACCATAGCATAGCACAAGTCTTTTCACAGATATGTATACTTGGAGCTGTGTATGCAGCTGGTCTTCAAGATCGTCAGAAACGAATAAAAAATTGTATTTGCGAGCTGTATTCTTCGGCGTACTTCGTCTCTTTCATTAGCGGTTCTCGTCATTTTGGCGTCCAAATACACAAATTTGCCCACATTTTGTACACTGTATTCGGCAAGTATGATATTTTCGGTATTTGAGGTATTTTTCCTCGCCTGTGTCATGAGCTTTGTTTTATTCTTATAGATTTGTAGCCCTACTAGTTTTGCTTCGCTGTCGAGTTTCAGAGAAAGTTCTTTGGCGGTTGTTAGCGACCGTGACAAAATGTTGATGTCGTTCGCATAGGCTACCACTTGGCTTGACTTGTATAATAGCGTACCTCTTGGATCGAAAGAAAGCTTTCTTATCAGCCACATTGAATAGCAATGTCAAGTTTCAGGCGGTTAGCGACCGGGACAAAATGTTGATGTCGATCGCATAGGCTAACACTTGGCTTGACTTGTATGATAACGTACCGCTTGTATCGACAGGTAGCTTTGTTATGACGTATTCCCGAGCCAAATTGAATAGCAATGGGGCAAGCCCATCTCTTGCTTTAGTCCGATATTTGTGTCAAATGCTTTGGTGAGTTGGTTATTGATGCAGACTTGTGAGGTTGTCGACGTCATTGTCATTTTAGTAAGACGGACTAATTTGGCTGGGATACCAAAGCAAAAAATTATTTGGTACAGTACGTTACGATCAATACTGTCGTATGCTTGCTTAAACTCCACGAATATTTGGTATACGTCTATGATGAACTCCCAGCATTTCTCAAGTATCTGCTTGACTGTAAACAATTGGTGTATTGTCGATCTAGCTAGCGAGTATGATATAATTTTATTTTCTAATATTTTTGAAAATATTTAGTACGCCATACAAAGTAGTGATATGCTTCTATAGTTTTCGTACTAAAGTTTGTCCCCTTTTAATTGGATAGAGAGTACAATTGATTGGCTCCACTCTTTCGCCATATGTTCTGGATGATTTTATGGATAGCTTTCTGAACACTGCTGCCTGCATATTTAAAGAGCTCCCTGGAATCTCAACGATGCCCGGCGCTTTATTACCTTTTGGGCTTTGATGGTAGAACAAACTTCATCCAGAGTTTGATGGGTTAATGGAAGCTCTCCGAAAACTATATGCTCCGATGTTCTGGAGTTGTGCGGAGGATTAAGGAGGCTCTTGAAATTTGATGCCCATCTTTCCTTAATCCTATTTTCATCAGCGATGATTTTGCCGATCTTATCACGGCAGAATGTTGTCTTGGGCTGATAACCTTGTTTCAAGCTTTTCAGTACTTTATATATATATATATATATATATATATATATATATATATATATATTGTGTTAGACCAGGAATGGGAGAACAAGTTTAGGTGAATAAATAAAGGTTGATTTTAGTTTAATAATTTGTATAACAAAATTATTAAACTAAAATCAACCTTTATTTATTCACCTAAACTTGTTCTCCCATTCCTGGTCTAACACAATATATATATATATATATATATATATATATATATATATATATATATATATATATATATATATATATATATATATATATATATATATATATATATATATATATATATATATATATATATATATTGTGTTAGACCAGGAATGGGAGAACAAGTTTAGGTGAATAAATAAAGGTTGATTTTAGTTTAATAATTTTGTTATTTTATTTAATAATATGAAGATGTTTATTTGCGAGCGTGCTACTGGAGCGATCGAGACGAACTAACTCAACTAACGCGGTGATTGACTCCCGACGCTCTTCGTCATTCGAGTATTTACGAAGAAGACCGAGTCGCGCTCGGTTGCTACGCCGAGTACAGTTACACACAAAAGTCGTGCGTCTGTACACCCTAATACAAAAACACGCTGAACTCAATCAGCTTTAATACTACCGCCGTTCGAGTGTTTCTCGTTTGCTATTATCATGTTTAGCTTGTAACATAGATCCTTGAAGCGATCTCGCGGGAGCGCCTTTGTAAATATATCTGCTCTTTGAATTGCAGATGAAACGTATTCAACGACAATTTCTTTTTCGTTCACTTTCTCGCGAATAAAGTGAAAATGAACATCTATATGCTTGGTTCTTTTGTGAAAAACTGGATTTCCGCCTAGTTGGATTGCGCTTTGATTATCAACATAAAGCGTTGTTTCTTTATCACAAGGACATCCGATGTCCGACAACAATTTTCTAATCCAGACTACTTCCCGAGCAGCTGCCGATGCAGCTACGTACTCGGCTTCTGTTGTGCTCAACGTCACCAGTTTTTGTCATTGTAACGACCATGTTACGGCTCCGTTTGACAGACAGAATACATATCCGATCGTCGACCTCCGCGTCTCTACATCTGCGGCGTAGTCAGCATCTGAGAAACCTATCAGCTTTGCTTCGCTACCGCCGCTTTGATACTCGATGCCATAGTTAATCATGCCTTTCAGATACGCGAATATTCTTTAAACCGCCTGCCAATGGGATGAATCGTGCTCGTTCAAGAATTTACTGACTGCATTTACTGCATAAGCAAGTCTGGTCTCGAAACGGCTGCTAGAAAAACTAAAGAGCCTACTGCTTCGCGATATGGCACGTTGTTTATTTTTATTTCGCTTTCTACGACCGGGGTCAGTGCTGCGTGCGGATCCGCCGGCACGCTTACCGTTTTCGCGTCTACCATGCCGAATTTTTCGATTATTCTCTTTGTGTACGCGCTCTGGTGAATTATCATTTTTCCTTTTTCTCTACTTCTTTCGATCTGTAATCCGACAAAAATGTTAGAATCTCCGATCGTAATTTTGAACGTTTCGCTTAATCGTTGAATGATTTTCTTAAGTGTCTCTACATTGTCTGAGGCTACCAGCCCATCATCGACGAACAGCGCCAGATATACTTCGTCGTTTTTAAACTTCCCGGTAAACACGCACTTATCTGCTTCACATACTTTGAAGTTAAATTCACTAAGAAACTTTGTAAATCTTTGGTTCTAACAGCGTGGAGCCTGCTTGAGCCCGTAGAGAGACTTCTCGAGCTTGCATACGACATTTCTTGCATCTTTTTTCAGCTTCAGTCCTTCCGGAACTTTCATGAAGATTGTTTCTTCAAGTTTCCCGTACAAAAATACAGTTTGAACATCGAACTGCACTACGTCGAGATTTTTCGCTGCTATCGTTGCCAGCAGAATCCTTAGTGAGTCATATCTCACGACTGGGGAGAATGTTTCTTTGAAGTCAATCCCTTCACGTTGAAGACAACCTCTCGCGCACAATCGGACTTTGAAGCGGTGTGACTTCCCGTCGACGTCCGTCTTCACGCGGAATACCCATTTCGAATCGATTAGCCTCATGTCCGTCGTTTTTGTTACAAGTTCCCACGTATGATTTTCTTCTTGCGCTTTAAATTCGCCATGAATCGCACTTGCCCACTGCGTGGCTTCAGTGCTCTTTGCTGCTTCTTCGTATGTCAATGGAATCACGTATTCGGCTACATTTGCATCGTGCCGATACCTTCTTGGAGTTTGAATTGCGTTTCGATCTCGCAGGACTCTTCGATTTTCGCGATCTTCTTCTTCTTGCTCGTTCTCTTGTGCGTTGTCCTCGTTGTGATCTTCTTCTTCTCGTTCTCTAATGTCGACGTTGTCCTCACCGTTGTTCTCGTGTTCTTCTTCCTCGTCGATTTCATGTCCTTCGTTATCTTCTCGTGCCTCGTTCATTGGAAGAAATATTTCATATTCATCTTCCTTCTCGTTCGCTTCTACCGACGGCGGCCCGATTTTCTCGTTGAATACGGCGTTTCGAACAACGCTGACCTTTTTCTTTTCAGGATCATATACCCGGTAATTCGTTGACTCTTCCGTGTATCCAACAAAAACTTTCTTGATTGCTCGAGCGTCAAATTTTCGCGTGAATTGTTTCGGAGTGTGTACGTATGCATCTGATCCAAAGATTCGGAGATGCTTTAGGTTCGGAACCTTCCCAGTCCACGCTTCGTACGGGGTTACGGTGCCACTCGTCCATACGGTTCGATTTAACACGTACACTGCACAATTTACTGCTTCTGCCCATAGAGTCAATGGAAGATTCTTCGCGATTATCATTGTACGGGTACTTTCGACAATCGTCCGATTGCCGCGCTCGGCTTTTCCATTTTGCTCCGGGTTGTACGGCGCTGTTATTTCTCGTCTGATGCCACATTCCTGAAGATATTTGTCCATCTCTTCGTTACAGAATCCTCGACCATTGTCGGAGCGAAGAGTCTTCATTTTTCTTCCGAATTTGTTCTCGATCATTTTCTCGAAATTTTTGAATTTTTCGAATACTTTGGATTTCCTTCTCATGAAATAGACGTGCCTGTAGCCTGTTGCTTCGTCTTTGAATGTCAAAAAGAACCTTGATCCTCCGACCGAGTTCGTCGACATGGGCCCACAGACATCTGAGTGCATTTTTTCACCTGGCTTTATTTTCTTGTCGCGCTCCATTTTCTTATTAAAGGGTAACCTGTGCGCTTTTCCAAGACTGCACGGCTCACAGAAAACATCACTTTTGTCTGTACATTAAACGCCACTCACGAGTCCTTTTTCCGCTAATTCACGAATGCACGCTTCCCGACGTATCCCAAACGCTCGTGTCCAACGGTTAAATTCGTCGCAACTACATTGGCTTCTGCGTTGCTCCCTTGTTTCGCGACCTTGAAAAACATTCTGAGCACGCCATTGTTTTGCTTCATTCCCGTGGCAAGTACTTCACTGTCACGCGCCACGATAACTTGATTATTTTCGAAACGCACTTGGAATCCCTTTTTAGTACATACTCCGACAGAGAACAGATTTTTTCGTAACTTTGGCACGTGTAGCACATTTTCGATTTTTGTATCTTGCCACACTCCATCGATCAAGTTTTAATTTTTACTGTGCCTTCACCGGCGACATTGCAGTTTTGATTATCGCCAAGCGATACTGTAGCACCCGTATTGTCCGACTTGTCGTCTGATAGCCAGTCACGTCGGTAAGTTAGATGTCGCGATGCACCGCTGTCGATCAGCCAGACATCGCTCTGATCGGCCTTCATCAGTTGAGTCTTTGTCCACAGCACCTTCGCGGTTCCCGTACTTTGAAGCCCGAACCGCTCATTTCACCTACGAATGCACAGTCACGTGTTTTTTCGGCGCCATCGCGTGGCTTTCACTTGTTTCGGCAGCGACTCGCGAAATGTCCCATGCCTTGGCACTTGTAACACTGCACTTCCTTCATGTCCTGTTTATTTTCAGTCTTTTTATTTTTAGCACTTTTCGTTCCTCGCGAACGACGATTTTGGGCTGTCGCAGCCAGCGCTTCTGACGTTTCTTCTTCGTCGTTGAGTCTAGCGTCCTCTCTGATCAGCCGTTCCTGGAGGTTATCGAGAGTCTGCCGTGCCGGATCCACACTGTCCCATGCTACTTGCAGCGTGCTGAACCTCGTGGTGAGACTCGCGAGTATCTTTGCCATTATCGTAGCGTCCGACACATCTTTGCCGATGTCCTTGAGTTGGCTCGCCATGTTTGTCACCTTCGCCACATGTTGAACTGCCGTATCCGATTCACTCGTTCGATACGCGTGAAACTTTTGTAGCAAACCTAGTTTATTCGTTGCGGTTTTCTGTTCATGAATTAGGCACAATTTATCCCACATTTCTTTCGCAGAAACGCAGGACAATACACACACCTGTTGCGTCTCGTCGAGATTCGACAGTAATATAAACTTTGCCGTTGCATCGTCCTTTATATTTTTCTTCAACGCGGCCGCATGTCCGTTTCCAGCAGGAGGCTCCGGCCTCGTGCCGTCGACGACATCGAGAACATCATTCATCACAAATAAAGCATTTACTTGCGCTTTCCAGCCTTGAAAATTCGTTCCGTCAAATGGCTTCACGCACTTTACTGAGATGCCGACTGACATCACGGATTCGATTTACACTCCGCACGTTTTCACTCTCGTTAACTTCGACACAACCGAACAATGGCCGACTTCCGTTCCGCGCCACGTGGGACTCGTCGATTTAATTTTTCCACTTTTTGTTCTCCTAATTTTCACAGTTACTACGTAAACTGGGCCCATAACCTGTTAGACCAGGAATGGGAGAACAAGTTTAGGTGAATAAATAAATGTTGATTTTAGTTTAATAATTTTGTTATTTTATTTAATAATATGAAGACGTTTATTTGCGAGCGTGCTACTGGAGCGATCGAGACGAACTAACTCAACCAACGCGGTGATTGACTCCCGGCGCTCGTCGTCATTCGAGTATTTACGAAGAAGGCCGGGTCGCGCTCGGTTGCTACGCCGAGTACAGTTACGCACGAAAGTCGTGCGTCTGTACACTCTAATACAAAAACACGCTGAACTCAATCAGCTTTAATATATTGTTCTATTTGAAGAAATTGTCCCTATATAGGCTAGAAAACTAAGAAACTCTTTGCTCGGGAACTTTAGCTCTTAAAAAACAGAAAACCCTTTAAGGAGTAACCGACGTCTAGCATGCAACGAGAAATTTCAAGTTGGAGGAGGGGCTTAAAATTCAGCACTGCAGTTAGTTGGTTGGGTAGGAACAACTCTATCAGCAGCTTTTTCGCACTGTGGTGATGATTACGTAGGACCATTGTTGCCAAGATGAACCTAGCCTTATTCATAGATATGTTTGGCAACCAAGACTGTGGTTCAGGAGGCAACTTTTTTCTTATATGAAGTTTACTACCTTTCTGTGTAAGTTGAAGTATGTTTTATTTCAATTTATTTGACAACAGATTAGCGACCCCCAAAAATCTCGGGCCACCTACAGCAGGGCACTTCTTAGTAGGGAGTTCTTTACTATCTTCATCTGAACTAGTAGGGGCATAAAAGATGGGGGTTCGGCGCCAAGAATCCAACATGCAGTTAGAAGAAGTTCTAACTGCATGTTGGATTCTAGAGTTAGAGCTCTTTGAAAAAATA
Organism: Odontomyia ornata; assembly: GCA_963969285.1. NCBI lineage: Eukaryota > Metazoa > Arthropoda > Insecta > Diptera > Stratiomyidae > Odontomyia > Odontomyia ornata. Next base: position 141,668,787 of record OZ017739.1, read on the forward strand.
GTTATCGACAATGGAAAAGCCATTAATAGGCAAGCTAGTTCTAATTAAGGCCAACAAATTACCTCTACAAATGTGGTGATTAGGGCGCATTTAGTTTCTCTGAAGAACCGACGCGAAAAATGATATACGAGAATAAACCGCTAACTTCCAGTATACTTATCATGTGAGTAAGACAAATTTTCAGATAAAACTGACTGGAGCGATAGTAATAACCCAAACAACTTCATAATAAAACAATATCCAATTTCATATTAAATACCATCAAAAATATATATATTTTTCCAAAAAGAATAAAACCTAATCAGATCAAATTAGTACATTGTCTTCTTATATTTTGTATCTACTACAACAATTTAAAACTAGTCTCTATATATATTTCGGTAAATTTGGTTATTTTTGGATCTAGGTGTTAATTAACTGAAACTAACCTAAATGGTAAGAGAAAAGCGCTTACAACATAAAACTTTTTCAAGTTTAAATGAAAACGAAAGCAAGAAATAAATTCATTAATATCAATTATAGTTTGCGTAACATTTCACATTGAGATACAAATCTAATGGACTGTCTTTATATATAAGTTCATCCTTTTAATTAACTCACAAAAGCGTTAGCTGAGATGATTTTGGCGTCTTTTGGGCTTGTATAGTAAACTTAATTGTTCGTATATGTAATGCACGTGCTTTACTTCAGAGCTTAACATTGTTTATTTAGACAAATGGTGATGCGGTTACGGGAAATTCTTTCAAATAAATATTTAGAATAAAACGAAATTAATTCCAGAATCATCTCAATATATAGTTCTATCAACCAAGATGCACACTGAAAACGACCTTAATGCCTAATTATTACATTGCTTGGTAAGTCTTATTTGAAGGTTAGTAACGGATTGAATATTACATTTAACAAATACTTTACGCCTCGCATCAAATCACGTAAACGAGCGTGAAGAACGGCACTATTTGAATCTGTTAACTGAGCTGAGGTTAAATCCTTATTGTGACACATGACACATCCTACGGCCTCAATATCTACAACAGGCTGCCCTGATCCCAGAGCCATTTCGGAATCTCGCATTCCACGCCTTACATTCGACAGTTTTCCTTTGAACCACACTCGATCCGAATGTGTCAGTCCTTTTGTGAAGTTACCGAAGAAGTCGGATGCCCTTAGATACACTTCGGCTGGCTTGCTTAGAATTCCTGAATGCATTTTCACTTTCACTTCATATTCATAGAGATTCCATTTGTTGAGATTACAACGCTTCATTTCGTGCACGGCACTGTTCAGAGAATCACATGAATCATCCTCGGAGCATTCCACCTCATTCTTTTCTCCGTACATACAAGCAATTCGGTTGGCAAGCCATGGAGGTAAATAATTGCGTATCAACTTCGCACGCAAATTGTAGACTCGGGCGATTTCGACGTTTGAAACGATCCCTTCCCATTTGACGAGAGTATTTTCGAGTTGAGAGCATCTAATTTGAGTTTGGATTTTATTTGAATTATCCCAGGATGGATTTCCACAATAGTTGTGAAAGTCTTCCCATGTTAGAGTACTAGAGGATAGATCCTCATCGACGATAATTGGTTTGTTGTGGAGAAGATTTTCGTAGAGAGAAGAATCAGCATGTGATGATTGAAAGTTAGATGTCATGTAGGGCAGTGTTAGGAGCGCTGCTGCTATGATACAAACTGTGACCTGAAATTTCAAAGATACATTATTATATTATTATTTTCGGAACACATATTGCGGTTTTCAATGTAAAAAAAAGCCTGAAACCCCATAGTAGAACTACTCTAAATAAAATACAAATAAAAATTATTTCTTAAAATATATATAAGTATTTCCCATATTCTAGACAAGAATGTTTGAATTTTTACAAATTTCTTATTCAATCGAATTTATTCCTGTTGCATACTTATAGCAATAACTTTGTATTTACATTAGATAACACAATTTATTATATCATTTTGGAATCTACGTATACGCATTTTTTAAAAGTATTTGGGATTTCATACATTTTTTTTTCACCAAGTACGCTTAGACTTTTACAAAAAAAGATTCTTTGATGAAAATTGACTGAGATATTTTCCAAGAAATTAAAACAGTTATTCAGACGATTTACGACATACCTATTGGTATAGTCCATGAAGAATAATAACACAGAAAAACCGATCAATTTCATTTGTTTGTAACCGTGATATACAGAACAAGTCGACATTTTAAAAGAATTAAATTTCTGGGGTACTACCTGGGAAATATTTTTGTTATTATTTTGTTTGGAACACCTAATCTCTAATGGACACATAATTATGGACATACGAAAACAAGTTAATTATACTGAAGGACGCTTTTAATGGAAGAAGCAACACCTGGTGAGAACCTGATGCTAATAATGTCCACATCATTTAACTAAACATTTTTTGCCTGTCATATTAGAGTTAACTAGAAAGAAATAATCTGAATTTCAAAGAAAAAAGTTTTCCTTAAAACGCTAATAAAATCGTTTTTTAGTAAAAACAAATATATATATTTCGAGGATTAGTATAAATTACCCTACTTAGCATATGCACTTAAGTTTTATTGTTTTACTACTATTGTCAGAATGGGTAATGAATAAAACCAATCGAGTTCAACCAATTTAGCTTTTTTATTTAATTAATTTCTCTCCCTAAGCAACACACGTCTACTCGGCTTCGCTGGCGTGCTCGACTGACTGCATTTCACGACTGGCATCCGTTGTTGCCAGTTGTGCAGTTTCTCGAGTGTTGACACTATCCAAAAAAATTTTTTAATTGATTTACTATAAATGTCCCTAAAATTTATTTACACCTAATTAGCTGTAACATCTTTGAAAATCCGTTATCGATATCTTCATGCAGCCGTAAATCTTCCGTTTGTCTTAGCATCCACAAACTTTCATATGCATCCAGTTTTCGAATTTCGTTTACCTCCTGTACGACTTCCAGGTCATCCCAATTTATCTCGTGGTTATTTGCTACCGATGACTTGATCGCTTCAACTGGTCCTTGTTTTACAATGAATTTTTCCGCGACTGCTGGGTATCGCACTGATGTTTACCGTTATCAACGTCTTTTTTATTTTTCCAAAGATAAGTTATTGCAGCTCTCTGGGTTTCCCGTAGTTTTTTGTTATGCATGTACAGTGTAGTGAAGTTTCCGCATTTAACTTTCTCTCCATTCTACAGATGATCAAGGCCACTGTTCTTACGTTGTATCTATTGATATTTGCTGTATCAAGAATAAACTTGCGTTCTTCCTCAAAACGCTTCTTTCTAAGCGGTGTAGTCAACATCCTGTATATCCAGCTGTTGTAGGTTGCCATCTTTGTTGCGTGAGCATGGTACGATGTCGCTTCCTCTCCCTCTTCCTCGTGTTTGTAGGTTTCATAAATATGTTGAATTCAATTGCGTTGTTCCCCTTGATGATTTTCAAGTCTAAAAAGGCAAGTTCGTTGTCCTTTTCCACTTCACTCGTGAATGATATGTTTTTGTGGATTCCATTGATCTTTTTCAGCGTAATTTCTCGATCGTTCTTCTTGACGATCGCGAACACATCATCGACATAACGGATGCACACTGTCGGCAGCACGTCCTCCTCCGCAATTCGTTGTTCTATTCATGTCATAAAGATTTCACTGATTAAGGGGGATAGTTGATTCCCCACCGCTACACCCGATTTGTGTTTATAAAAGCGTCCTCTAAAGGTGAAATCTGTTTCAGACATGCAAAGTTCGGCGAGTTTATATAAGAGTCTCGCTTGTTTTTTCTGTGCCTGGTAGATGCTGTGAGTTATCAGCCAGTCTTCATATAACGCTAACGCTTGTTTAACAGGTATACTAGGGAACAGTGCTTTCACGCCGAAAGACAACACTAATTTTTTGTCATGCTCAATTTGATCGACTCGTTTTATTTTGTCGATTAATTCCACTCTGTTTGTCACTGAATAATTGCTCGAAGGGTTCCCCCATTTGTTGCAATCATCTACCAGCGATTTTGCAATCTTCACTGTCGGCGCATCGGTGGCGGTGATGATTTCATGCATTTCGTTTCCCGGTTTGTGAATCTTCGGTAAGTATTTTATTCTTGGTAGCACTGGGTTCGTCACACGTAGCCTAGTTTTGCTCGGAATAATATCTTTGCAGTCCTCTAGGGCTTTTTCCTCTCTTTTAACAGAATCTGCAAGAGGGTTGTATCTCAATTGGAAGTATTCCTCGTTGTTTAATTTCTCGAAACTAGTTCTTCGTATTTATTTCTGTTCATTATCACTACCTTATTGCGTTTATCAGCTTTAAGGTAGAATACGGGTTTTGCTTTGTGTTGTTTGATTACGTTCGATTCTTTGTTCTGCAGGTTAGACTTTTCCACTTTGATTATCCGTACCGTTTCTTCCCTCTTTACCTGTTTCTCTTCTTGTGTTAGAAATTTTATAGCTGATTCTACGCCAATGACTATATCCTCTTTTGGAAATATTTGTTTCCCATCGCGAAATTTCAGCCATTATTCAGGAGATCTAATTGCTCCTTAGTAAAAGTTTCAGTCGATAAGTTTACCACGAAATCACTAACAGTTTCCACCATATTTTCATTTCGATTTCCCTGGTTTACCATCAAATTTCGTAATTTCTTGTCTAATATTTTCCCTTTTTTCGCTATCGAACGCTTTTATTTTTACTTTATCGAGAATGTCTTCTATAGTTCCTTTTTTTCCGCGATTTGGTTAGCCAGTTTTCAATGGAGGTTGTATGCTTTCAAAGACAAATTGAATGACCTAGCATAAAGTCGATTTATGCTGTCCTTGATCAAATTCATCTCCAACTCTTGCTTACGTTTGTCCGCACCGGGAAGATTTGACCTAAACTTTGTTACATGGCTCTTTGGTACGATCCCTAATCTTTTATACGTTTTCAAAAACTTGTACGATTTCCAGGTCATCCCAACTTATCTCGTGGTTATTTGCTACCATATGCTTTGCTACCGATGACTTGATCGCTTCAACTGGTCTGGTTACCAAAGGAGGATGTAGATTTCTAACACAAGAAGAGAAACAGGTAAAGAGGGAAGAATCGGTACGGATCATCAAAGCGGAAAAGTCTAACCTACAGAACGAAGAATCGAACGTAATCAAACAACTCAAGGTAATAAGCACAATTACATACTCATACAATGTCACCCGCCTATTTATTTCTTCAGGCGACAACATATCCAAGTAGATGCTTATCGAATATTTTCAACTCGGGATCTTGTTTTCCCAGACAAACGCGCCATCAGCAATTTGTTGGAAAGGCAAGCTGCTCGTCATATTAAGATTTTGCATCGTAAGTAGGCATGAAATGTATCCGAATGTTTGGATTCAGATTCATTTCATGGGCACATGAATATTCAATCTTTGCATCATGTGCACATGAGATGTATCCGAATGTTTTGGTTTCCGATCGCCTTGATTAAAATTTGCACCGTGAGCACATGAAATGTATTCGAATGTTTAGATTCGCATACATTTCATATGCACAGAAATTCAGCATCGTTTAATTTTGGCGTGGTGGACAATTTTATGATTTGCACTGTATGCACATGAAATGTATTCGAATGTTTAGATTCGGATACATTTCATGAGCACACAAATATGGCATCGTTTAATTTTGGCGTGATGGACAATTATTTTAGTTCGTTGTAACATTTCAACATCGTTTAACTTGTAACATTTCAACATCGTTTAACTTGTGTCATTTCAATATCGTTTAAGTAAAAATAAAAACAATTCAATTTAGTCAAAACAAAAACCCGGAATTCGTGTATTCATTAAACGGCCTGGGCAAAAGAGCCCTGACATCAACATTTGGAGGCCCCGGCGAGATCCTAAGTTGGATCTTGCGCCGTTCTATAGTTGTGGGATACTGGAGTTTTTCGATTGGCGAGGCTTCGATACCGGGCAATATTTGGACAGCGGTCGGGCTGGAGTTGCGGTTGCAGAATTTGGATACCAGTGCCACGCGAACATAGTGTTTGTGGTATCAGTGTCGGTGAAGATCTGTGCTGTGCCGTTTTTTGTTTTTAAACTTTGTCTTATCACACGAACATGGAACGTTTGGCGGAGCGTCAAAAGGGATTGGCTAGAGAGTTGGAGAGCGTCATCACCAACTATAAAAAGGATTCAGCGGCCCGGAAACAAATTCCGAGTATTACGAAGCAAGGCTTCGGCGACTCGAGTCCGTGTGGGATGCCTTCGAAAAAGGGGATTCTGAGATCCACGAGCTATCGGAAGTGCCAGTGTCCCATGAATATTTCACCAGTGCCTTAAGCTCACTATCGCGAAAAAACTGAAATTCGTCCAGTCGAAAAAAGTTTGTGTCAACTGTCTCCGAGATGGACATGAGGCTGCTAACTGCTTGTGCAGAAGTTGCAAGGAATGTGCCAAAAACCACAATAGCCTACTACATTTGAGTGGAGATACTAAATCAAATTCAGCCAAGGTGATGCCCCCGCGCCCGAAACCGTCTAAACAGGAGGCAAGGCAGCAGTCCGATGCACCATCGCTCGCTCTAACTGCTCTGACGACACCACAGTCCAAGAGATACGTGCTTCTGAGCACGGCCCTGGTAAAGCTGACTGGCAGTAATCGACGGACAACGGAGTGCCGAGCTCTATTAGATCCGGGCTCATAAATGAATTTGATTATGGAGCGAATAATCCGAAAACTGGGGCTACCATTAACACGTCATCCCACGTTCATCGAAAAGGTCGGCGGTAGTACAGAAAGGGCGCACAACAGGGTGAATATTTGCCTACAATCCCGATTGACTGGATACGCCACGTAATTGGAGGCCTATGTGATGGATAAAATCATTTCACCGTAACCCTCTCAGGAGCTTAACATTTCAAAAAGGCCGATTCCAAAAAATATCAAGCTGGCAGATCCAAACTTTCACCGAATGGAGCCGATTGACCTACTGGTGAGCGCCGAACACTTTTACAAGATTTTGGCCATCGGGCAGATAAAACTGGGCCCTGAGCTCCCTGTGCATCAAAATACGCTCCTTGGCTGGATAGTCGCTGGAAGGGTAGTCCAACCTCAGGCTTCCTCAGTGACTTGCGGGGTTCTAGCAGAGAACATCAAACTAAACGAGACCATAAAAAAATTCTGGGAAGTGGAAGAAGTGTTGAACATGAAACCACCGTTTACATTGACTGAAACATGTGAAATAAATGTTTGCCAACCGATGCGAAGACAGCCTGACGGTCGCTTCCTGGTGAGACTTCCCTTTTGCGATGACCCCAAGAGGCTGCGCGACTCAAAAGCTATTGCCACACGCCGATTTTTGGCCTTAGATCAGAATCTAGAGAAAAACGCCGAGCTGAAACGTCAGTACAAGGAATTCATGGATGATTACCTACGTCGTGGACATATGGAGGAAGTGACTCTACAGATGGACGAGAAGTTGCAGTGTTTCCTACCACACCATTGCGTATTGAAGCCAGATAGTAGTACCAACAAGCTGAGAGTGGTCTTTGATGCCTTCAGTAAAAGACGACGAACATTAAACAACATCCTATACACCGGACCTACCATTCAGGACGACTTGTACGCAATTTTGCTACGTTTCCGAACGCCCTGCTTTGTTTTCACCGCCGACATCGAGAAAATGTACCGTCAGATGGTGCTTCATCCCGATGATCGCAAGTATCATATTTTGGTCTGGCGGAATAGTTCAACTGAGCCATTACGGTACTATCAATTAAATACCGTCACTTACGGCACGACGTGTGCTCCATACTTAGCGACCAAATGTCTTCAGGTGCTTGCAGCACAGGCATCCCCTGGGTAGCAGCGCAATGCAAAATGACTTCTACATCGACGACGTTCTGACTGGGGCGGACAGCTTGGCAGAGGCAATTCGGAAGCAGGAGGAGTTGATCAAAATTCTCGCTAGTGCAGACATGCTTCTGCGCAAATGGTGCGCCAATCATCCTCAACTGTTGCAGAGGATAAAACGTGAGGACCAGCAGATACAACTGGATTTCAGCTACCTATCAGAGGACTACATCAAAACCCTTGGCGTAATCTGGCTCCCGAAGGCGGACCAGTTCCAGATTCACATCAATCTGGAGTCAAGCGGTTCAAAACTCACCAAAAGGACGATCGCATCTCACATTGCCAGGATGTTTGACCCGATGGGTCTCCTGGCACCGATCATCGTAACTGCCAAGCTTTTCCTACAGGAAATTTGGCACCTGCAGTTGGAATGGGATGCCGCCTTGCCTGCGGGAATACACACTCACTGGTCCAAATTTCGCAGCAGTTTGCCATCGTTGCTGAAGATTCGCTTTTCCCGACACACTCACGCTGGAGAGAAGCCCATGCAGGTTCAGTTGCATACCTTCTGTGATGCCTCAGAGAAGGCATATGGGGCGGCAATATATAGTACGTCAGATCTACCCTGAGAGGCGGTCAAGTTGTCATCAAGTTGTTATGCACAAAATCAAGAGTGGCCCCGATCAAAACGGTGACTATCCCACGCCTGGAGTTGTGTGCAACCAAACTAGGAGCTGAGCTAAAAGAGCGAGTCAAAACTGCGCTAAATCTGCAAAATGTTTTCCAGATCTTCCGAACTGATGCTGAAATCGTTCTCGCTTGTGTCAACTCAACCGCATCGTCTTACACCGCATTCGTTGCAAATCGGGTTTCAGCCATTGAAACGCAAAGCCCAAACCAAAATGGGGCTGGCTCCCTTTCTGGACTCGGAAAGAATCTTGCGCGTTGGTGGGAAGCTGGAATTGTCGAGGCTTTCTTTTGAAGCCAAGCACCCGATGCTGCTGCCGTTCAAACACCCATTCATCAAGCTATTGATGATGAACATTCACCGCGTCAACTGCCATCTTGGGGCGCAGGCCCTGCTCACCAATACGAGAAAACGTTTTTGGCCAATAAGAGGGAAGCCGCTAGCGAGATCAATTGTGCGACAATGTATTTCATGTGTTAGAGCAAGGCTTCGACTATTCTCTCAAATCATGGGAAATCTACTGAGCACTCGCGTTCAGCCTGCGCGCCCATTCATCAATGCAGGAGTCGATTTCTGCGGACCCATCATGATATATTACCGTGGTCGAGGTACCCGTCCCCAGAAGGGCCATCTTTTGCTATTTCGCCACTAAAGCCACATGGAATTGATGAGCGATCTGAGTACCGAAGTATTTATCGGTTCACTGAAGCGATTCATCGGAAGGCGAGGCTATTGCCGGAATCTATATTGCAACAACGCCACCAACTTTGTAGGGGCACACAACCAACTATCGGAATTGTCATTATCGCTCTACTCAAACGAAGCACTACACGAGGTGACGTCTTCATGCAGTGCCCGAGGAATCGACTTCCACTTTATCCTGCTACGCGCACTCCACTTTGGCGGATTGTGGGAGGCAGCCGTTAAGTAAGCCAAAACTTTACTCTGCCGAAGCATTTCGTCGGCGAGGCCATCTTTAATTCGAGACCGCTGATCCCGATGTCAGACGACCCTAACGATTTGGCAGCCTTGACCCCAGGGCATTTTCTCATCGGAGAACCCCTGACGGCCATGGTAGACGATTGTGCGAAACCAGTCACCAACAGTCTTCACATTCGGTGGAAGCTGATAAACCACCTCAAGCTCGAATTCTGGAGATGATGGTCAGGTGAATACCTTCATCAGCTGCAACATCGTGTCAAGTATAGACAGATCCACCAGAACGTCGTCCCAGGGAAAATTGTCATCATAAAAAAAGACAACGCGCCGACAATGAAGTGGCCTCTGGGCCGAATTGTGAAGACCTATGAGCGGCTACAAACGGCAGTACCACGCCCGCCGTACCACTACCTAGACGACACAGCCTGCCGCACACCCTAGAAGAGGTGAGATGTTAAGCACAATAACATAATCATACAATGTCACCCGCCAATTTATTTCTTCAGGCGACAGCATATCCAAGTAGATGCTTATAGAATATTTTCAACTCGGGAGCTTGTTTTCCCAGACAAACGCACCATCAGCAATTAGTTGGGAAGGCAAGCTGCTCGTCATATTAATATTTTGCATCGTAAGTTGTCATGTGCGCATGAAATGTATCCGAATGTTTGAATTCGGATTCATTTCATGGGCACATGAATATTCAATCTTTGCATCATGTGCACATGAGATGTATCCGAATGTTTTGGTTTCGGATCCATTTCATGGGCACATGAATATTCCGACAGTGTGTCGCCTTGATTGAAATTTGCACCGTGTGCACATGAAATGTATTCGAATGTTTAGATTCGGATACATTTCATGAGCACACAAATACAGCATCGTTTAATTTTGGCGTGGTGGACAATTATTTTAGTTAGTTTGACATTTCGCAGTGAGCAAATTGCAATCAAAGTAAAATAAAATCGTTTAACTTGTAACATTTCAACATCGTTTAACTTGTGACACTTCAATATCGTTTAAGTGAAACTAAAAACAATTCGATTAAGTCAAAACAAAAACCCGGAATTTGTGTATTCGTTAAACTGCCGGGGCAAAAGAGCCCTGACATCAACACAAGGCAAAACCCGTATTCTACCTTAAAGCTGATAAAGGCAATAAGGTAAGTTTCCAGAAATTAAACAACGGGGAATACTATTGCAGATTCTGTTAAAAGAGTGGAAAAAGCCCTAGAGGACTGCAAAGATATTATTCCGAGCAAAACTAGGCTACGTGTGACGAACCCATTGCTACCAAGAATAAAATACTTACCGAAGATTCACAAACCGGGAAACGAAATGCATGAAATCATCACCGCCACCGATGCGCCGACAGTGAAGATTGCAAAATGGCTGGTAGATGATTGCAACAAATGGAGGAACCCTTCGAGCAATTATTCAGTGACAAACAGAGTGGAATTAATCGACAAAATAAAACGAGTCGATCAAATTGAGCATGACAAAAAATTAGTGTTGTCTTTCGGCGTGAAAGCACTGTTCCCTAGTATATCTGTTAAACAAGCGTTAGCGTTATTTAAAGACTGGCTGATAACTTACAGCATGAACCAGGCACAGAAAAAACAAGCGAGACTCTTATATAAACTCGCCGCACTTGTATATCTGAAACAGATTTCACCTTTAGAGGACGCTTTTATAAACACAAATCGGGTGTAGCGATGGGGAATCCACTATCCCCCTTAATCAGTGAAATCTTTATGACATGAATAGAACAACGAATTGCGGAGGAAGACGTGCTGCCGAGAGTGTGCATCCGTTATGTCGATGATGTGTTCGCGATCGTCAAGAAGAACGATCTAGAAATTACGCTGAAAAGATTAATGGAATCCACAAAAACATATCATTCACGAGCGAAGTAGAAAAGGACAACGAACTTGCCTTTTTAGACTTGAAAATCTTCAAGGGGAGTAACGGAATTGAATTCAAAATCTTTAGAAAACCTGCAAACACGAGGAGGACAATACCAGCGACATCGTACCATGCTCACGCAACAAAGTGATAGATTCAAGATGAGTTTCTCCGCACAAATTGGAGCAACTATAATAAAATAATCATTCAGAACCGCCGGAAAGAGCAATCGCACAAAACCACTGTTACCAAACACGTAACCAACTTCACACGGGAGAGCATTCCGGATGTCACAAATAATAAGCCGGATGCTAAGTTGGCATTCCCTGTGGGAGTTGACATGGAAGTCGCCGTCATACTTCGCTACACCCCGTGCCATTTTTGTACGTGGTAATTGGTATAATACATTTATGCAAAATCAGAGCTTGTTGACTTTCAATAATTTTTCCACAGCAATCGCGGTATCTCCATGATTAAATATTTGCTGTTCTCTTTTAATGGTTTTACGCATTATATGTTTTATCGCAACTACAAGAAGTGCCCCCTCGTCGTCAAGCGCCATATTACTCATGGCGTTTAGTATAATACATTTGTGCAAAATTAGAATTGTATGACTTTCAATAATTTTCCAATAGGAATCGCCGAATCTCTATGATTAAACAGGGCTATTCTCATTTAATCTGATTTGCACATTATTGTAGTTGTCGTAACTGTGAGAGGTGCCCCCTCGTTGTCGAAGCGCCTCATCGTTCGACCTGCCTAGAATTCTACCATTGTTCTTGTTGGTTTGTCGTCATCGTGAAGCTGGAGCGGTGATTCACACACATTAGACACATGCTGTTATAGCTACCTCTTCGACCCCTTCCGTGACTCAACTCAAACTCTCTAATTTATCGCATTTCATCTTCCAAAAATCATCAACAATCGCTAACACATCTATTCCAATCGCAACCGGTTGCTGATGAATGTGTTGGCGCCTTGCTAATATCTTTTGTACTATCTCAGTGCAGTGATCATTATTCCGTATACACTGGATTTGATATTGGCTGCCAGACATTTTTCAATAAATCCAATTGCAGCAAACATTGACGAATTGATCTTTGTGGCCCCGATCCATGTTCCGAGACGCCATCGGATAGATAGAACCCATGTAAAATTTCCATAAGTTGCATGCGTTGTTTTTTCAATTGATTAAAGTAATATTCTGAACCTTAGTGTTGTAAACTTTTTACAGTTGTCGCCAATGAATCTATGCCTTCAGATGCATATTTCTTCAACCAATATGCCAAATACATGAAACAGTGGTGCTTGATATGGAATATTTTGTGGAATTTTTACATGATACATTGGCCCTTCGGTTGAATAACAAGTGACTTTTTTAGGTATCGTAGAAAGTAAACGTTGAAAAATTTCATCATCAACTGTTGAGGCTTGTCGAATGACTTTTTCCATTAAATTATGTCCAAGGTACTCTTTGAACCCATACATCCTGGAAAAAGTGACGGATTCGATGCTTTTAGGAATGATTTTATGATTTCGGCGAAGCCCTTGGGCCGTATCTTTGGTGCTGTGCACAAGTTTAATTGAACAAACTCTTCATTCATTCTTTCCATTCACCGAGATAGGTTTGTTGATTATCGGCTGGAAAATATGTTTTATGAGAAATTCGCACAACCTTTTGGATTATACTTGGCATTAAACAATGCAACCACTGCCCCTTCATGTTTTGGTTTGTTTTTCGATATTTTCACTGTAATCGCTTTTGTATTTTGAATGATTTCTCCGGCAGTTGAACTAATACCTCGAATCTGTTTGTCGTAATTTATGTATCAACATTTTCGATTCAATGTGATATTTCATTTTAATATTCTGGGGACATCCAAGATGGTCGAAAACTTTATCTGATGTGTCAGTAATCAGATTGCGAATCTTTTCATCTTCTAAGCAATCATTATTACTTTTGGCTGAGTCAAGAATGATGAAAAGTTATCAATTTTCTGAATTTTGTATGAAGCTTTTAAACCCAATGCAGCCTCTTTCAATTCTTCCAAATACTTTTAAAACACTTCGGTGTCCATGTATAAATCATCCTTTCTATCATTTTTAAAAATTTCCATCAAATGTTTTACCTCTCGAGCTAATTTCTCTCCACCCTCTAAATATAATTCGTTTTTACTCAGGTTTGTCAGGAAGTCGGTATAATTAGCATCAATGAAGCTTCGTGTATTACTTTGATACCTTTTAATTTCAGATAGTGCTTTCGTAATATTCTTTTTGGCATTGACAGGATCATTTTTGTTTGAGACTGCCACAACCTCCCGCATAAATTTCATGATAATTACCTAGTTTTATTCTTTTTTTTAATGGATCATATATTTGTGGCAAGACACGAATATTTACTTTTTGTTGTTGACGTTTTTTCCTTTAGTAAAGATTTGCAATGTTTTGAAACCGTGTGTTTCCGGCACACTTGACTGTATAGAACTTTTAGGACTTTCGGTAGATAGGTAATAACTACTTGGTATTTGCGCGAATTGTGCCAAATTGTCAGTTGAAAAGCGAGCGGGAGTGTAGCTGAACGGGCAAGGTGTCCAGAGGAAGGATGCAACCGGTTAGCAGCATATAATTCGGCCAGGAAATGCTTTCGCAAAATGATTAACAGCAGTAAGGCTTGCTGCTGGCAAGATCTAGCGGACAATGTGAGCAAGGATCCGGTTTTGGCTTCAAGCTATTTATGCGGAAGCTTGGTGCTCTACGCAAACCAAAACAAGAAAAGTTTCAAGACTACACAGTTAGATGGGTGGACATTCCGGATACATTGAAAAGTCTTTTTCAAGTCCCAGAATAACTTATACGGATTTTAAGGGATTACCTGAAGGACAAAAGCCTGCTTTATGATACGTTGCAGGGCCGACGAAGGATGGAAGTTACATCGGGTGTTGGTCAAGGATCCATTCTTGGTTCAGACCTGTGGAATGCGCCCAGTGAGGGACTGGATGGTTGCTCGCAGTTCAGCCTAGCACTTGAGAAAACTGAAGTGATTATCGTGGCAAAAAAGAGAATCCTCAAAGTATGGAAGATCAGTATTGGGAGTGCTGGTCGAATCGAAACCAGCAGCAATGTACCTGGGGTGGCTGATCGACTCGAAGATGAATTTCTCTGAGCAAATCAAGGCAACGTCTAATAACGCACTCCAAGCGCATCGGCTCTGAGTCGACTTATGGCTAACACAGGGGGACCAAACCCATTAAGAAGGTGACTTTTGATGCGTGCCGTAGAGTCGGTACTACTGTATGGAGCAGAAATTTGGGACAACGCCCTAAGCAAGGAGCTGTACGGAAAACACTTGGCCAGGTACAGAGAAGAGGAGCACTGAGGATTGCGTCCGTATATCCAACAGTCTCTGATTCAGCAGCGCTAGTCATCGCAGGCATGATACTCATTGTCTTGCTAGAGAGACCGTATTATCTACCCTCGTCGAAACGAAGGCGCGAGAGAGAAATTTGCCCACGAAGACAGACAACGCTCACTCAATGATTGGCAGCAGTCCTGGGTGAACAGTACCAAGGGAACATGGACTGCGCACCTTATCCCTGATTTTGAGACCGTGGCTCAAGGAAAGGCATGATGAGACCGACTTCTACCTGACCCAGCTCTTGAGCGGGCACGGATATTTTCAGATTGGTAAGTCGCGATTACTGATTACTGGTTTTGCGCAGGAGAGGGACGATGGCTGCCACACAGTTTTTGCAAGTAAAAGATAGGAAAGGCCACACTGGGACCTCTACTGGGAAACAGGGGAGCTCTGTTCGGATATTCTAATCGGGGAGATACTTGGATCGGTTGACAAATGCAACCACGTGGCGTATTACGTTTGGGTAGTCCTAAAAGGTAAAAAGGACTCATTTGAGCCACCGGGGACGTCGCGGTTGGGGAATCAATTTTCTAGCAATCCCTCTTCCTCTCCCCTCCCGCTAGAAGAGGGTGTCAAGTGTCAAACGGTCTCAAGTCGAAAGGGAATATGTTGAGTGAACAGTCCAGACATCTTGCGCACCTAGTAGTTCAGAATCGGGAAACTCCCAACCACAAAAAAACCATAGTACAAAGTAACACATGTGAAATTTCAATGCCTGTTTTTTCATTGTATACACACGAGATTTTCAACCTTGTACTTTATATTTAGTGCATCTCCATATGACATTATTTTTATTATGACGATGATCACTATACAAAAATTCTTTCAAATTTAGTAATTTTTTGCCTTGTTGGCTCATGACAAAATGTAGAGGTATTTTTCGAAATATTACATATTTAGCACTCGGTGTTTATTACTATATTATATTCCTACAACTCCTATACTATATTCCTACAATACCTAAAATAATAAAACTGTGTCATTATAGAATATCAACATATTTGGAAATGTCTCAATTGTTTCGTTGATATGCGCGAAATATTCAGAATAATTGATTTTTATTTTTATGGGGATATTATTTTTAAATGTGGATCTTTTCTGGGATTTTAAAACGTCACACGCATTGGATCCCAAGCAGTTTAAAATTCAATTCAAATTCAGTTATTTGTGAAGGAAATTCTATTTAATATTGATACGCTGGAAGTCCAAAATACATGCAAAAAAAAAACCAAGTCAACCCTTCAGTTGAATGGGGAACACAAAACAATCGTTTGGAGGATACTCCCGTCAAGAAGTGAGTCGACTTCAAGTGAAATACAGGAATTGAAACTACGACTGAAAACGTTCGAAGATATGTAAAAGAAGAAGAAAGTTCAAGATGCAGAACCGGTACGACAAATAATTACGGAAACTAAGCACAAGAAAGCTGTCAAACAAGTCAGCCCAGAAGGTATACTAAGTGCTGGAGGCGCTAACGACAGCCAGAACTACTATGCAGCGCTGGATGGATTCCAACAAGAAATGGACGTTGACGAAAGTACTGAAGGTAATGTTAGTCAAGATAATAATGAACGAAATCACTGGTTGATTTCGAATCAACTAAAAATTCTCTAAATTTTGGGGAGGTTCTACACATCACATATACACCGAAAAGTGAGAAGAACCAGACCTTCTTGTTGAAGGGCTTGGACTGCGGAGAAGATACCGTCGATCTTCTTCAGATGCTCAGGGAAGCAGCACCAGAAATTGAATTCATCTCCGTTAAAATGTTCGCGACAAGAAGGTTGAGGTAGAAAAAAATATTACCACTTTATTTAGTGCAGATTTCAAACATGAGCAGTCCAAGTGCTCTTCAACAAATAAGATACTTGAACTTCCGAGTGGGGTGGTGGGAACGAATCCAAAAAAGAGACGTCAACCATTTGGGAAGTCAACGAATTGGGAATTCGGCTATCAACTGCGCCAAGCATTACCGATGCGTCAAATGCAAGGACGTGCATGTTTCCGGTGAGTGCAAATTAGCTCAGACGGAGCCAAAAGAGAAATTATACTGTGTTAACTGCGGTATTTTTGGTCACCCGTCATCATATCGAGGATGCTCTCGATATCAAGATGCGAGAGTAAAATTTGTCACAAAGCAGATACAACTACACTGCAGTGCCTTAGTTCCGAACTTCGTCAAGCCCGGAATATCATTTGCACTCGCCGCTAGAGGACCAGCAGAAAATGCGGTAAATAATGTAAATAATGTAAGTGGCAATAATGAGTTGCTTCTCAAAATCTACCAGCAACTAGATTCTTTATCGGAGAGAATCGATAAACAAGATACAAAAATTATAATAAAACTAATTTTTCATTATACATTAGATCTTTTATTTATTTTGTATAACAGCTGTTTTCGACTACTATTTGCAGTCTTCTTCAGTACAATTATTGGGTTACAAGATTTTTACTTAAGTACATATAACTTTAAAAAAAAAAAGGCAATTATATCTTTGATGTAATTAGGCTAAATAACACTGAATGGCAATTACCTTCATCCGTATTCATTCTTTGTTGCTCAGGTACTTGGATTATCTTTATTGCTTCCATCGCGTCTAATTCTCTAGGACAATTACTGCTCTTAATTACACTTACATCGGCAATATCCATCATGTGTTGTTCTTCGATGATGTGTTTAGCTACGGCGGACCTCATGTGCGATCCCGGGTTTTTGGCTGCGATTCGTGCTTCCCTGATATGTTCGTGGAACCTGACCGGGATCAATCTTTTCGTTTGTCCGATATAAATCATAGGACAAATACTACACGCTACTTTGTAGATGCCACTCGTCTCTTCCATTGTTTTTAGATCCTTGCCCGATCCCAATATGTTTCGTGCTGCGCATCTGCGACTAGAGGACACCATTTCAATTCCGTGATGTTTGAACACTTGCTTCATGTCTTTTGAATACCTGGAATATGTCACTGATATGCGCTTTGGAGTTTCTTTTGTCGGTTTCAATGTTGTTAAGTTGTCCCTTTTTTGTTTTCGGATCTTCTTCTTGATTATTGCTTCGATGCATTTTCCGTCGTATCCATTTATGCTGGCTGTATTTCTGATATATTCTTTTTCTTTCTTGAATCGCTCTATTGTTAATGGCACTGTCAGTAATCGGTGAATCATTGAATGGTATGCTGCCATTTTTTGGGGGTAGCTATGGCTAGAGTCGCTAGTAATTGTACGTTGGGTACTCGAGGGCTTCCGGTAGATGTCGATTTCAATCCTGCCTTGGTTCCTAATAAGTTTCAAATCTAGGAATGGGATTTCACCATTTACTTCTATCTCCATGCTGAACTTTATCTTCGGGTGGATATTGTTGATTTTCTGGAAGGTATTTTCCAATTCTTCCTTTGCAATGATGATAAAAATATCGTCCATATATCGTACCCACAATTTTGGCATCAAACCTTCTTCTTCAATGATATTTTCAACATGGGCCATAAAAATTTCGCTGATAAGAGGAGATAAAGGGTTGCCCATTGCTGTACCGGACGTTGTTTTGAAAAATCGTTGCCTGAACATGAAATAATTTTCATTCATGCATAGTCGAGCCAATTTTAGGTAGCATTTTGTCTTCTCTTTCCATTCACTAGAGTTTTCTATGCTCAATAACCACTTTTCCAGTAAATACAATGATTCTTTAACTGGGACATTCGGAAAAAGAGCTTTTACGTCAAAAGACACCATAATGTCTTCGTTGCTCAAATCATCTATTTTTTCCAATTTTTTGATGAGCATTTCTGAGCTTTTAATTGACCGACCCACTGCTTATTGGTATATTTATTTCATTAATTTGGTTGGTTAACCATTTGGCTACGTTATATGTTGGCGAGCTCGTGTCGGCTATAATTTCACGTACCTCCTCACCGTTTTTATGGGTTTTTGGTTGAATACGGATACGAGGGAGCGATGGATTCGGCATTCTCAAATTTTTACTGGCTACCACTCTTCTACATTCCTTGAGAGTTTTTTCCACTCGTTTTATGGAATCTGGGAGCAGATTGTTTCGCAGTTCCATATAATTTCCATTGGATAAGGTGTTTAAAACGATTTCATCATGCTTAAGTTTGTTCATTATTATCAGCTTTTAGATAGAAAACGGGTTTTTCTTTTAACTGCCTTATGATTTTGTTTTCTGATATTAAATTTGGTTTTTCATTCAGTAATATTTTGGTCAATTTTTCCCTAATATCCTCTTTTACAACACTATCTAGGTGTTTTTTTTCCCCGCTTCAACATCAATAATAATATTTTCTAAGGGGTTTATTGGTTCTACTGCATAATTTAATCCTTTATTCAGTACGTTTAATTCTTGTTGGCTGAATGTCGTTGTTGTATTATTTATTATATAATTCTTTATGAATTGTGGTCTTTTTGGTGTAGAAACAATTGTTCTTTTACTCAGGCTATTTAATTTATTATCTAGGATCCCACGTTTTTTGAACTTCTCGCATAGAAGTGCCGTGTTGAGCTTTCCGGTCGCTATGACCATATCTTCGTTTTGAGTAGTCATTATGTTAGCCAATTTTAAATGCGTGTTATATGCTTTCAGGGTGAGATGGTCCAATTTTTTATAAAGACCCTTTACGCTATTTTTTACTAAGTTTTTCTCCACTAGATTTTTTTGTTGATTTGTTGTATCGAGATGTGTCTTAATAAGAACTTTATGAGATTTTGGAATTACATTTATTTTGGGGCAAATTTTCAGAAACCGTATGTCTTCAGAAATACTTGCGATCGACTTTTTCAATTGCAATAATTTATTGAACACTGACTGGGGCTTGATGGCCATATTATATATACGTATATAGTCAGTTTTTTTTCTAATGTTATCAAAATTATAATAAAACTAATTTTTCATTATACATTAGATCTTTTATTTATTTTGTATAACAGCTGTTTTCGACTACTATTTGCAGTCTTCTTAAGTACAATTATTGGGTTACAAGATTTTTACTTAAGTACATATAACTTTAAAAAAAAAAGGCAATTATATCTTTGATGTAATTAGGCTAAATAACACTGAATGGCAATTACCTTCATCCGTATTCATTCTTTGTTGCTCAGGTACTTGGATTATCTTTATTGCTTCCATCGCGTCTAATTCTCTAGGACAATTACTGCTCTTAATTACACTTACATCGGCAATATCCATCATGTGTTGTTCTTCGATGATGTGTTTAGCTACGGCGGACCTCATGTGCGATCCCGGGTTTTTGGCTGCGATTCGTGCTTCCCTGATCGAAGAACAACACATGATGGATATTGCCGATATAAGTGTAATTAAGAGCAGTAATTGTCCTAGAGAATTAGACGCGATGGAAGCAATAAAGATAATCCAAGTACCTGAGCAACAAAGAATGAATACGGATGAATGTAATTGCCATTCAGTGTTATTTAGCCTAATTACATCAAAGATATAATTGCCTTTTTTTTTTTTTTTTTAAAGTTATATGTACTTAAGTAAAAATCTTGTAACCCAATAATTGTACTGAAGAAGACTTCAAATAGTAGTCGAAAACAGCTGTTATACAAAATAAATAAAAGATCTAATGTATAATGAAAAATTAGTTTTATTATAATTTTGATAACATTAGAAAAAAACTGACTATATACGTATATAAGATACAAAAATTAAACTTGTTTTTCATCGATTAGGGGTTTCAAATGCCTCAAAATAATTTGTCATCCAGTCACATTCCCATGGATAAGATTCGTCTCATCCCCATCAACGTCAACTCCATTGTTACTTTATGTACATCAGCGTGATTATCTCCTTGACATCATGCTTCTCACTGAAACCTACCTCAATTCATGGCACTCCATGACATTCAAGGATTTTGAATTCGTAAGAAACGATAGGGTAATAGGTGATGGGGGAGGCGGCACCGGGATATTGGTTCAAAGATCCTATTGTTTTCAAAATATTGGAAAAGTCGAATTCAAAAGCTTTGAATCTCTTGAAGTGTCCGTTGTCAAAATCTCACTGCCAGGTGGGGATAACCTCTTCGTTATCTCTGCCTATGCTACTGGTGGAACTGTTCTCAAGCTCAAGGAGGAGCTCAATTCCTTGTTTGAAATAATCGAATTGAACAGGCTGCATAATTGTTATATTCTTGTTGGTGACCTGAAAGCCAAGCATACATCATGGCTGAACGCCATCAATAATCCAAGAGGTGCATTCCTGAAATCGTGGATAACAGAGAACAAAATTGAATACAGGTGCAATATATATGGGTCGGAGTTCCCAACATACCCTAGGACAAATTCATATTTGGACCTCTGCATTGCGGACGCAAGACTTGAATTCAGCTTTAACAGTCCTCAACGGAAACTGCAGGTGCTTCCTTATGATAGCGACCACAACGCAATTATAATGGAAATCAATCATCAAAGGGATGATCTCTTCCTCATTCCAGTTCAACATGAAAATCGTCGGTTGAATTTCAAAAAAACAGACTGGGGAAAGTTTCAAAAGAAGTTTAATCAAGACTACCAGAAGCAATGTCCTCCTTCTTGCTCAATGGTTCCTAATGACAGGAATCTAACTAACGATGAAATATATTTCTATTTGTTGAAGTTAGAGAAGCTGACGTTGGAAACGATTCAGAAAGTAGTTCTCAAGACTAAACATCGAAATAATATGGAAGGATATGAAACACCAACCATTGCAAGGTTGGAAAGATTGAAAAGCCTTCTTCTAACACGCGTCAACAATATTTATCGGCGATTTTTGGACTACAACCATCCCTCGTTGGGTTTGTAGAGATTACACCAGAAGAATGTCCGGAACTTAATCCGTTCATACTTCAGGAGTGAGGTCAGCAATTAATGGGCGGAAAAATTCAGGGGTATTAGCCCACAGGACCCAGATGGCGTTTTTGCGAAAGTGAATAGCATATTCCGTAAGAAGTCTCGAGTGAAGTTATCGAATCTTGAAGTCACTAGTGATGAGATAAATCTTCTCAATAGGGCTGGTATCGAAATTTATAGTACGACTCCGGATAGAAATGGAAACAGGATTATATGTGAGGGATTAGATAAGCTTGCCCTGATTGGAACACATTTTGAATTGGTTCATCTACCAAACCCTGAGAGAGGGAATGAAATATTTTCAGAGGTCGTTGAAGCAAAAGTTTCCGACTTCAAATCAAGCCTGAACGGCCAATCAATTCTTCATTTCAATGTAACATTAACATCTGACCTCATACCGAGCTTGAATCTTATTGATTATTTTGTCAGCTGTGGAGACTTGTGTTTCATATTTTGGAGAATAAACAACAATAAATCATGTGGTACTGACGGTATTCCAAATATAGTTCTCCGCGTTTGCCTGTGGTTGCTATTAGGAATTATTGCATATTGTTCAACAACATGTTGAACAATTCATATTTCCCAAATGAGTGGAAAAAGGCTAAGGTATTTCCGATCTTGAAGAAAGGAAAAGAATCTTCATGCCCCAAAAGCTATCGCTCAATCAGCTTGCTGCCTAACATCAGCAAGGTATTTCAAGTGATACTCAACAGAGCATTAAACGCCCAAATTGAGAAATATGAGTTGATGCCGAATTGCCGATATGGTTTTGTGCCAGGCATTCAACCACACATTCAATAACGAAAGTAACCTCAGACATCTGTTGGAAACTAAACAACAGAGAATGTGTTGGAGCGTGTCTCATTGATATGGAGAAAGCCTTTGATACGGTGTGGTTAGATGGACTAGTTTTTAAACTCCTTCAGGGCAAGTTCCCCAGACACCTTGTCGCCATGATGGGCAATATGTTATACGGGAAATCGTTTGTTGTAACTGATGGAAATCTGACAATAATGCACGAGTTCAAGGTCGAATGGTCTACAGCAGGGAACAGTTACTGCGTCTCCGCTCTTCTCAATATTAATTCGCAAGCTATTGAACGGCTTTGATTTTAAAGTCTCGCCAACGCAATAATTGGTAGCTTTTGCTGATGATCTGATCATCTATACGGCAGATCGAAAAGTTACAATAGTTCAGAGCAATCTCCAAAAAATGTTCAATGATGTGCAGCTGTACACTGACAATTGGCGAATGAAAATCAATGTGAAGAAGTGCGAAACAACGTTGTTTTTGACAACGCTGTGCAGGGGGTCAGTCAAGACCTGAAACGTAATTGGAAGGATTTCCACATCATGGCTGGGGAGGGTAGCTCAGAACGGGTTCCACATAAATCCTATGGGCGATACCTCGGTGTTCATCTCGATCAGTATCTGTACGATACTGAACATGTCAAAATCATGCTCAGTAAGGAACAAAAAGTAGTCATGGCTCTACGAAGACTCTTTCATTCCAAATACATTGATCAAAAGGTCAAAATTATATGTTACAAGACCCTGGTTAGACTAGTTTTGACATACGGATGCCAGATCTGGTACAACCAGAGTGCTAGTACTATGGATAAATTAAGAGTTTTCGAGAGGAAATGTCTTCGTGCATGTACTGGTTTGTACAGAAAGCTTGAGACGGATTGGAAGCATTATATATCGAATAGAAGAATTTATCAAACTGCTGAAGAGACGAGAGTCGATATCTTTATACTGAAACTTCTTCGGAATCATAACTGTGAGTGAAAATCCTAGGATTTCACAGCCGTTCCACCCTATAGACCGGTATATTGCGACTTGCCTTGCTACTGGTTTTATTCCTGCAGAAGAATTCGTGTATTTGGACATGAACCGATATGTTTTTGATTCTGACGGCGTCCCAATTATATATAACATATATCGACGGGCCACCGATAAGAAGATAAAATATTCTCCGAATTTGAGTTCACGAGACCAACAATTCCAATGGAGATACTCATTTGCTAAATTCGTTGAAGCTGATCGAGCTGAGACGGAGCAATCTAGGTATTGGTGGCTGAATGACAATGTCGAAATTATTCGTGTTTATTTTCAGTTTTTGTATTTTTCGAATTTCAGCTCATTATTGCTACATTTAGTGTTGCTGTTTATTTGTGTTAAAAATTAGGGATAGTTTAGGTATATGTTATGTTTACTATATTAGGTTTAGAGATAAGGTTAAACGCGTAGCTTTGGAATATTGTGATAGAATTTTTTAGTATAAGATAAAGTTTTTTTGATTGAATTTTATTAGAGTTAGGTTATAACATATTAGGTGTAGAATCAAATTATTTCAATTATAAATAATTTTGAACAGTGTAGGTTTTTTTCGCCTTGTTCCAATCAAATCATAAACTATGTAATAATCTCAATTAATTTGAATTTGCAATAGTTTTTTTGATAAACTGTGTTTAACAGATAACGTATAAATTTAGAGAGCCATTTGGGCGATTAAGTTTTTTATTGTTATCGTTTGGAATTTGCTTTATATTCTTTTAAAATTTATAACGATTAGTATTGAATAAAGCGCTTTTGACTTGACTTTGAGGATACTCCCGTCAAGCAAAAACTGCATCGTAATTTGCATCAAGCATATGCTACTCGTATTAAATCAAAATGTTAGGGAGCTAACAATTAACCTGCATCTTTTAGTTACGAAAATAAAATTCAAGATCATGTTTACTATTTAAATTAAGTATTTAAAAGTGCACTCACCTGCAACAATGTAACATATTTCTGTGTCGTTTTATTCACTGCCATCAAACACGAACATATAATCGCAACTGCAGCCGCAACTAATGAAATCAGCAAACGTGCTTTTGGGTCTGTTAATCCAAGCCATTCCACGGCTAAGAAAACGGGAATCATCAATGTAATTACTCCAAATAGTGGCAAAAATAACAAAATCCCAGCCAATCCCAAAGTCGCCCTTATTAAACCAAACATTGTCGCCGATTGCGAGCTTGTTATGAAAATCTGTAGCCAAGACAAAGTAACGCAATGTGGAATTAGATACTTATATGTTCCATGCCATCTGCAACGCTTAGAGATTTGCAGCAGAGCTCCCGGAATCAAAAGATACAATATGGCACGACAATTTAAACAAAATTCAATTCCATTCCCGATTACAAATGAGGGAAATGTGGGAACTTTCAAGTCGAGGAAACGCCAGCCGGTAGTCACTACATCGTCCATTTCGTAAGGGTACTTTGCTAGAACATTTACTCCAAATGAAAATAGGATTAAAATATCTGGAAACGGCTCGGGCGAGGTATACATAAATGCAAATAGAGTTACAAAGACAAGTGCGAACGCCATCACCGTGATCTCCGAATGAGGTAGCCATTCAGTGGAAATAAAAGGATATACTATCATGTTTGTGATGAACGCAGCGAAGAAGTACAAATACGGCTTCATGTTGTTTCTTAAAAATAAGTTTTCAGATCCTCCTGCGTCAACATTGTGGTCTCCATAGCTCAGGAAAAGGCCTGACCATATTCGGAAATCAATAAAATCGTGCTTAGTTTTGAGCATTTTGAAAGACCCCCAAACCATTACACCCAGACTTGCGTAATATGCAATCATAGGCAAAACGAGAGCTGCGTTGTCGCTCGAGATCAGAGCGTACAAAAGGAACAAAATTACATACTTGAAGTGGACGATCTGGTCTGGCAATGATGAAATAACATTCACGAACCGGTGATACAGGAGCGTAAAGAAAACTACAGGATG
The DNA here is from genome assembly GCA_963969285.1 of Odontomyia ornata. Classification (NCBI taxonomy): domain Eukaryota; kingdom Metazoa; phylum Arthropoda; class Insecta; order Diptera; family Stratiomyidae; genus Odontomyia; species Odontomyia ornata. Next base: position 141,694,216 of record OZ017739.1, read on the forward strand.
GAAAATCAGTCGATGGAAACAAGGAACATGGTCCAGAGCGCTGGGATGTGGAACGGACAGAGTTAGGACATCGTTCACAGGTGGCAACCGGCCGTTGGAATAGTTCACAGCTGCCGATACTAATTGCGCTTCTGTAATTGAATCTTGATCAGACACATCCAACCGATTTCTCACGTGACTTGGCGAAGGATAGATATCCCCGTTAGACGCTCGATTCTCATTTCCCACAGTCTGGTTTGTTTGTCTCCTTCGACGCTTTTTCTGCAAATTGTATATTTCCCTCATTCGCCGTTCCAGCTGCGAAGGTGTGATATTATCGCCGCCATTGGACAAGCATTGAAAGAGTTCGCGCGCCGCTTTTCGAGCTGCTCGTTCCCCGGGACTCATTGTCAAACAAGCTTTCACTTCTAATTCATTTGAGTCTGTGATGCCTCGTCCTTTTGCATAACAATCACGCAACATGGCCAGAGCTTCGTCGTGACCTTGCTGTGCCGCGCACAGCAACCAATGTACTCCTTGCACCTGAGTCGCATTTTCATCAAGTTCTGCAGAATTAAAAATATGTTGATATTGACAATTCTCACGATGCTTATCGTTTTTCACCCACCTGAATTACTATCCAATAGCTGTCGGGCTAGATCATATTGCACTTCCGAACAGCCGTCAGCCGCGAAGTGATACTTCAAATTGTTCAGTGAAGCCCGGTCTGGTGAAGAATTTCAAAGTGTTAGTTTATCGCCAGGTGCTTCGTTAACTAAAAATATTTACCTTCTAAATTCCATTTGCGTCGATTGCTTGATCCAACTGGTGTTTTCTTTGCCCAATTTGCCATTTTGTGCAGGATTTCTATCGAAGTTTACACGAAAATGTTTTCTTTCCACCCACCCCCGTACATAATAACAATTTAATTCGTTTTTTTATTTCACAAGCTAAATGCACTTCGCTGTGATGTCAGTTGTCAATTGAAAAAGCGAATGGTGAAAGTGGGTAATGAGATTTTGTTGATATGGTGAATAGAGTAATTAGGTCAAATTGGGAAGCTTCAGGAGATATTTTCAGGATAATTTCAGATATTTTAACAAGATGTACTAATTCCATATCGTTAAGATATAATTTAGATTCATATTCAAAAATTTCGATCGATAATTTGCGATTTAAATTGAATAGGTTGACTTATATGAATTCACCACCGAACAGCTGTTCATCAAAGAAGACAGCTGCACAGCTGTTGTGTTTAAGGGCGCAGTAGAGGTTGTCGGGTTTGAGTGGTTGCTGACAATTTTAAGAAGGATTTTTTTGTTGATGCGATGGTCGATGAACGTAATTTTAGATCTACTTATTACGAAAAAGTTGGGTGTAGGAGTGTTGAAGAGAAGAAATCGTTGAACATTTTGTTGAAGGATCGACCACTGAATCGGATTAAACTAAAACAGTTCTGTTTGAGTTTCACGGTACCCACGGCGGAGAGGAGTCTACTATGGAATCTGATACTAGGTAAAATAAGATGGTTAGCAATGATATGTAGGCTTAGCATTTTATACCATTTTAGGTATAATGCCAGTGTATACGAATTCCACCGAGTACGTTAAAGCTCAAAGGACTGAAGCTTACGAGGATGTCTTGCGGGCTGTGAAGATAATGCGATATGTAGATGAAAAGACCCCTAAGTCGAGGGTGTTTTATGTTATGTGGCTACTTGAGAATAAGAAACTCAATAGCGATATTAATATTTATGTAAGTATCATGAAACTTTTATCGATCAGATCTTTTTGTGGTCGCTGAGAAAGCCTGATTTTTCCTATGTAGTCGCGTTAGCTCCGTTCAAACGTTAAATACGAACACTGGTAAAGAGCCACTGATGCTTATGTAAAAATGATCGTTCTTACTATAGTTTTTGATGTTAATTACAGCTGTGTTGTATTTTTTGATCGTTCACTATAATTCCAGTCATGTTGATATTGATTGAAATCACAATTCTTTAGCATTTAGGCAAAGATGCATATTTTCCTCATCAACTATAGCCATTTGATAATAAATTTCTCGTAGGCCGCATGCCTGCCTCTTTTAAAGAGTTGAATCGTCAAATCCATAAACTCTGATCCTTCCATATGAAATAAAAGGTTTTCCATTAAGGACATAACAATTTTATTTATTAATAAAACACAGAAATATTTAAGATATTGAGTTCAAACTTATTGAATGTAGTGCAAGCATTACATTTTATGAATGAAGTTCGATTTTGGCCATGTGACCACCACGAGCTCGTTTACAGCGGTTGATTCTTTGAACCCAATTTTCCCCCACTCTAGCACACATTTCGACCGGAACGTTGGCAATTTCGCGTTGGATGTAGACCAGTGACTTGATATAGCCCCATAAAAAGAAAGCCAATGGCGTTAGATCGCATGAACGAGGCGACCGGACCATTTCTCGAGATAACACGTTCACCAAATTTGCCTTTCAATAAATCGATTGTGAGGCGTGCTGTTAGGCTAGTGGCACCGTCTTGTTGAAACCACATATCGTCGATGTCAAGTTCATCCGATTCTGGCCACAAATAATCTTCCAACATAACACGATCGTGCTGTCCATTGACGGTAACATGACGGTTGTTTTCATCCACGAAAATTTACGGCCCAATCACACATCCGGCATGAAAACCGTACCAAACAGTAGAAGCATATGTGGGTTTGTTGCTGAACAATAACTCATATTTTGCTTATTAAAACAACCCATTGAGCCAGAAATGAAGACGATTTTTCGATGAAATTCTTCATTTTCTTCAAGTTTTGCCAGAGCCCATTGGAGAAGTTTCAGCGTTTCGAATGATTGTGGCTTTAATTTTTAAGTCAACTTGATCTTGTAACCATGTAGCCAAGATCTTTTCGCAAAATACGCCACAGTGTCGTTTGAGCGATCCCAATTCTTGATAACGACGAGGAATCGACTGATTTGGCTCATTTTGAATCGATCCACTTGCGGCTGCCATATTTACTTCGCTTTGAGCGGTACGACGTGTTTTTGGCACCGGAACGTCCAATAGTGAAAATTTGGACTCGAACTTATCCACTATAGCACGTACAGCCTGTCGGGTGGGACGATTATTACGGCCGAAAATTGGCGTAAGCTCTCTTAAAGTTGCAACCACCGACTCAAAATTTCGGTAGTAATTTTTAATAATTTTTAACCGTTGCTGGCTCGCGAACTTTATCATGATAAAAATTGTTTAACTAACGTTTTGACATTGACAGTTTACTAAAAAAGTTGAAGGGTGCGTTCATATAAAGATGCAAAATTCCCTAATGGAAAACCCTATAGGAGAAATGATCGTGCCCTTATTCTTCTTACTCTTCTTCTGCAGTTCAAATCGTATCTTTTCTGTGGTAGGAAGGTGAAGGTTATTTACGCCTTGAATGTGAGGCTCCCAACCGCTCAAGGATTTTTGATTACTCACTAAACGCGTCTCCACCTGAGAAACTTGTCTGGACCCGTTTGACATCTTATTTCGGGCTATGGCTTGTTTCGCTGCGTTTTAGGGGGCTAGTTAGCTACGGGAATCCCTTGTCTAGCGGAGGAAGGAGGGAAGAGAATTGATAGAAAAAAGACTAGAGGATGGGGGCTAGAATTAACAGAGACGGTGAACTTAACTATGAGTATTATCACGTCTGCGTATAAGTCCTCCATGTCCCGCCGGAGATCCTGGCACGATAAGCCTCCAGTGTATTAATGGACATCCAAAATTTCTGAACAGCGAAGTGAATGTCACAAGCTCCGACAGAGGCTCAGCAGGTATGAACTTCGAAAGAGATATGCACAAAGCCTGCTGCAACAAGTCGGCCAGAAAACGTCTTCGGAAACTTGCTGCTGGGGTTGGGCTACAAGCTTTTCATGCGGAAGCTCGGAGCCCAACGTTTGCCCTGCACAAGCGGGATAGAAAAGATGGAAGAGATTGTGCGAACGTTTTTACCTACACACTCCGTACTTTTTGAAGCGATCCATGGTGAAACTGCAGCGGACTCTCACTCTACGATGACCGAATTGAAGGAAGCGGTTTTGTTTATGAAGGTAAACAAAGCCCAAGGGCCAGGAGGGATTCCAGCTGAGGAACTGCAGATTTTCTATCTCTGTTGCCCTGACTTGCAGCTCAGTACGACCAAAAATTTGCCTGCGTGAAGGAATTTTCCCGGAGTGCTGGAAAGTAGCGAGGCTCATGCTGCTAGGTAAGAAGAAAGGGAATCCCTAGCCACCGTCTACATACCATACGTTGTGTACGGTGCCGGTCGCGGTCCCGAAAGTGCTCGAAAAATTAAGGGGAAGACTCGCTGATGCCATTCATGCTGCTGGGGACCTATCTTCACAGCAGTATAGCTTTAGGCCAGGTTACTTCGCCATCGACACTATCGGGGAAGTGGTTACCGCGGTCCAGCGTGCAGAGGCACATCACAATTTCAGCCGACGGGTTATCCTGGTTGTCACTCTTGGCATCGAAAATGCTTTCAACTTCGCAAGATGGGCGATATTCTGGAAGCACTGGAAAATGCTTTGAAGTAGTGAAATATCTGTTACGGGTTTTGAGAGACTATCTGAAGAACTTCAGCCTGCTATTGTATATAACATGAAGGCTTGCGGAGGATGAATTTTACATTGGGTGGCAAAATCTCGTATGATTGGCTTTTGAGGCTTGTCCAGATGAGTCATGCTTAATCGGCTAAGCGGATGATGTCGCGCCGCTATACGATAGAAGTATGGTCGAACATGCGCAACATAGTCGTGGTATGCTAATGCGCCAAGTGAGTCACTCGATGGCTGCTCGTGGCTTCAGCTTTCCACTGGAAAATCCGGTCTTTAACCTGACAAAGAAAAGAATTTCCACAGTGAAGACTAGTAATATGGGAAAAATGCTGATATATATATATATATATATATATATATATATATATATATATATATATATATGTTGATGTCATCCGCATAGCCTATAACTTGGCTCGACTTGTATAGTAATGTACCTCGCGTATCGACAGGTAGCTTCCTTATGACGTACTCCAGAGCCAAATTGAATAGCAATGGGGCCAGCCCATCTCCCTGCCTTAGTCCGATATTTGTGTCAAAGGCATCGGTGAGTTGGTTATTGATGCGGACTTGGGAGGTCGTCGACGTCATTGTCATTTTGGTAAGACGGACTGATTTGGCTGGGATGCCAAAGCAATACCGCCGTATACTTACTTAAATTCAACGAAAATTTAGTGTACGTCTTTTTTGAACTCCCAGCATTTTTCAAGTACCTGCTTCACAGTGAACAAGTGGTCTATTGTCGATCTATCTGCTCTAAAACCACCTTGATACTCTCCAATAATACTGCTGGCGTATGATCCGATTTTATTTTCTAAGATCTTTGAAAATATTTTGTACGCCGTAGAAAGACATGATATGCCTCTATAATTTTCACACTGTAGCTTGACACCTTTTTTGGGGATAGGGAATATAATTGATTGGCTCCAATCTTTCCGCACATGTTATTGTTGCCAAACGTGCTGGATGACTTTGTGAATAGCTTTATGAACACTACTGCCACCATATTTGATGAGCTTCACTCTGATCTCGTCGATGCCCGACGCTTTATTATTCTTTTGGGCTTTGATGATGGAACAAACTTCATCCAGAGTTGGTGGGGCCGATGGAAGCTCACCACAGACATCTATAGGCTCCGATGTTCTGGAGCTGTGCGGAGAATTAAGGAGGTTCTTAAAATATGATGCCCATCTTTCCTTACTCTGGGTTTCATCAGCGATGATATTGCCGATGTCATCACGACAGCGCGTAGTTTTGGGCTGATAACCACGTTTCAGGTTTCACACTACTTTGTATGCTTGTCTTGTATTGTTGCTCGCTAAACTTATATCTATACGTCTCAATTGGTCGTCATAGTATTTTCTTTTCTTAATCCTAATTATCTTATTCGCTACTCTTCTGAGATTTTCATAGTGTTCTCGCTTCGTCCTGGTTTTCCTACCTACGTATTCTTTGTACGCCTGATTCTTTTTATCTAACGCATTCTGGCACTCATCGTCGTACCAATCATTCCTCTTGCGCCGGGCTTGATGTCCGATCGTCTGTTCTGCCAAGGCCCTAATAGACGCTTTCACTTGCATCCAGAGCTCGTTGCTGTTCTTTTACGATGCGTCTGATAAGATGGGAGCCAGCTGGTTGTCGAGGGTCTCCGTGAAATTTTGACCACAGACGCCGTTTGGAGCCTTTCGATGTCAAACTTTTGTAGCGGGCTGGTCTTCATCGAATATGCCTTTGACATACGACATCGATAGGTGAATTTGATCAAGTAATGATCTGAGTATACAATTAGCTCCTCGGTATGTACGGACGTCAAGTATGCTCGAGGCCAACGTTGTTGGATTAGAACATGATCGATCTGGTTTTGTGTGTTGCCATCCGGTGATCTTCTTCTTCTTCTTCTTCTTAGCACTACAGCCCCTTTCGGGCCTTCGCTTCCTGCAAACAGCGCCTCCAGCTGTCTCGGTCCGTTGACCGCGTCATCCAATTCCGAAATCCGAGCAGCGATGTACTGTCTTCGTCAACCGAGTCAGACCAGCGTTTCCTTGGTTTCCCCACTGGCCGCCGGCCTTCAGTTCTCCCAACGAATACCTTCTTGGGTATCCGTTGTTTGTCCATACGATTCATGTGTCCAGCCCATTGCAGCTTCCGCAGTCTTACAATCCTTGAGACCTCCGGTTCGTCAAAAATTTCATACAGCTCATGGTTGTATCGAATTCGCCATTGGTCCCCGTCTAGCTTCGCTCCGATTATTCGCCTCAGGACCCGTCGCTCAAAGGCGTGCAATATATTTGCGGATGCTTGGGTTAGGGTCCATGTTTCACACCCATAGCATAACACAGGTCTTGGAGCTTTGTTTTCCTGTGTATGCAGCTGGTCTTCAAGATCGTCAATACTGAATAAAATATTTTATTTGCGAGCTGTATTCTTCGGCGTATTTCGTCTCTTTCATTGCCCGTTTTCGTTATTTTGGCGCCTACATACACAAATTCGCTAAAATTTTCGATACTGTATTCGCCAAGTGTGATATTTTGTGCATCTGGGGTATTTTTCCTCGACTGCGTCATCAGCTTTGTTTTGTTCTCGTTGATTTGTAGTCCTACTAGTTTTGCTTCGCTGTCGAGTTTCAGGAAGAGTTCTTTGGCAGTTGTTAGTGACCGTGACAGAATGTTGATGTCGTCCGCATAGGCCACTACCTGGCTCGACTTGTATAGTAATGTACCTCGCGTATCGACAGGTAGCTTCCGTATGACGTACTCCAGAGCCAAATCGAATAGCAATGGGGCCAGCCCATCTCCCTGCTTTAGTCCGATATTTGTGTCAAAGGCATCGGTGAGTTGGTTATTGATGCGGACTTGGGAGGTTGTCGACGTCATTGTCATTTTGGTAAGACGGACTAATTTGGCTGGGATGCCAAAGCAAAGCATTATTTGGTGCAGTACGTTACGATCAATACCGTCGTATGCTTGCTTAAAGTCAACGAAAATTTGGTGCACCTCTATGTTGAACTCCCAGCATTTTTCAAGTACCTGCTTGACTGTGAACATTTGGTCTATTGTCGATCTACCTGCTCTAAAACCACCTTGATACTCCCCAATAATAATGTTGGTGTATAATCTGATTTTATTTTCTAAGATCTTTGAAAATTTTTTGTACACCGTACAAAGCCGTGATATGCCTCCATAATTTTCACACTGTAGCTTGTCACCTTTTTGGGGGGTAGGGAATATAATTGATTGGCTCCACTCTTTCGCCATAGGTTCTTATTCCTAAACGTGCTAGATGACTTTGTGAATAGCTTTATGAACACTGATGCCACCATATTTGATGAGCTCCACTGGTATCTTTTCGATGCCCGGCGCATTATTTTTCTTTTGAGCTTTGATGGTGGAGCAAACTTCGTCCTGAGTTGGTGGGGCCAATGGAAGCTTCTCGGAAGCTCTCCGGTTCTGGAGCTGTGCGGAGGATTAAAGAGGTTCTTGAAATAGGATGCACATCTTTCCTTAGTCTTGGTTTCATCAGCGATGATAGTGCCGATGTCATCACGACAGAGCGTGGTTTTGGGCTGATAATCACGGAAAAAGGACTATGGCATCATATCCTGGAATGTCAGATTACTCAATTACCCTGGCGCTGTTAAAGGACCTTTTACAACAGGCTAGGCAATATAATATTTATTTTATTTTTATTTATATATTTACCAGCCAAGGTATACTATATTTATTCACACTCTACATATCACAGTTTTTTTTTACACGTACAGTATAAATTTACATCTGCAGTGATTTAATAGAAAGATGAAGAATCGAGGGATTAAGTTAAATTGGATTTAAATTGGGATCTTGATATGTTTGGGGAATAAAGATGGCTCATCCTGTTGAAAATTTTGACACACCTATTTATCGGCTCATTTTCATAGATGCTCATAGATAGTGTTTGATTTCTACGAGCACAGGTGAATGTCTCGTAAATCTTACCGGCTCGTACAATGTTATTTTGTTGATTAGATTTTGCTCATCAACGTAAAATGCAATGCAAGAGCATAATATAGTTCTACGGGAGGCAAGTGATCATCATATGATGGCAAATTATGGAAATTTTTTGGATCATTGAGGGACCTCAAAGCAAACAGTAAGAATTGTTTCTGAACGAACTCAAACCTATCTGAGTGAACATCAAAGACCGGATTCCAAACGACACAAGCGTATTCCAGAATTGGGCGCACTTATGATGTGTATAGCGTTTTCGTTACCCATAAATTCTTAAATTCTTTCGCGTGTCGTTTGATGAAACCCAAGAACCTTATCGAAGTGTAAATTGAAGCAGAGTTTCTTATCAAAGTGAACACCAAGATTTACTACACTTTCAACTTTGGAAAGCTTTGTATTGTTGAGGTGATAATCAGATGATAAAATTGTGCCCTTCCGTGAAAAACTTATCACCTGGCACTTCTCAGGATTCAGATATTGAAGATTTTTGATGGACCAATCTAATAGAGTATTTATTTTGTCTTGTAGGAACAAAAAATTATTTGAAATCATCCGCATAAAATAAGTGTGGTTTATCGGATAACACTTCAGAGAGGTCCGCTATAAAAATGTTGAAGAGAAGAGGTCCAAGGTGACTGCCTTGAAGAACACCGGAATAGACATGAATTTCATTGGAAACATATCCTTGAAATTTAACAGTTTAAGTCCGATTTTTGAGATACGAGTCTAGCAAATGAAGTATAGAGCTAGTAAATCCAAATTTACGCAGTTTATGAAACAAAATCGTATGATTGACACGGTCAAAGGCCTCACTAAAGTCAGTATAAATTGCATCACTTGGTGTCCATTTTCCATTGTACAAAGGATGTTAGATACCATAACTGTTAAGTTGGTGGTTGTGGATCGATTTTTTCTGAAGCTATGCTGTTGGTCATTGAGACGCTGTTCTATAAAAGGAGATATTTTAGAACAGACTATTTTTTCAAATAACTTTGGGGTAGTGTTTAGTATGGCAGTCCCTCTAAAGTTTTCAGCAGCTTCTTTGCTTTTGTTTTTATGGATTGGAGTTAAGTGGGAGGACTTCCAGTATGCTGAGAATACGCCGCTTGATAGTGATTTGTTAAAAATGATGCAAAGAGGTAAAACGAATTGTTCTCTGCGTTGAACTAAAAAATATGGTGGAAGTAAATCAGGGCCAGGTCCATGATTCAAATCAAGAGTTTCAATTGCGTTGAGTATGTCACCTTCTGAAACTGAAAATTTTTGAAGTAGTGTCCCAAATTCTGTGTCAAGTGGTAAAAATTGAGGGGCGTTGTTTGCTGAACAGTAAACTGATTGAAGGTGATCTGCAAAATAATTACTAGTTTCTTCACGGAGAGGAGAACTGCAGTCTTTATAAGTCAATTTTTTAGGGTAGCCTTGAGCTTTGTGCTTTATGCTCACAAATTCAAAAAATTTCTCGGTGTTTTTGATGATGTTTTCACCTATAACATTGACATAGACTTCATAGGCCTCACGCGACTTCAATTGAAATTCTTTCGACAGTTCATCATACTCTCTTTTAACTTCATCATTCACATCAGACATTTACATAATTTTATATAGTTTATTTCTTTTGTGCCTTAAAAATCTAAGATCACTATCCAGACAAGGTTCGATAGAATTTATATCTAACGTTGAAAGCATAATAGTCCAGTCAATAAATAAAAATATGCTTTTTAATGCTCTCGTAATCAGCATGGCGGAAGTCAAATACAATACAAATACGAAAGAGTGTTTGTAGTCTCAGCAGTGGAAAATTCAACAGAAAGTGTGGAATGGTGGAGGATATTTGAGAAAAGATTTTCCACGTCACTAGTTGGATTAACCACCAAATCGTCATAGGCATTTATAAAGATAAGATCTAGCCAATTGCAATTGGGTGTCGGAGCTACTTGCTGTAAATCATTGCCATAAAGTGTAGAAACAAGGTTGAAATCACTATCGTCCAGAAGATTTACTGGAAGGATACGATTATCAAGTTCCCGACTTTGAACGTTTAATTGGGCGTATTAAAGTCTCCAAGTATCATAATTTTATCTTCTTTTTTAGAGAGTCCAGCAAGTGAAGAAATAATTCCACATGCATCATTGTAAACGACCTCACTGAACATTGGAGAAATATAAAATATACCAATGTACAGTCAAATTTTTTAAGTTTTATTCGGACTATGTGTGCTGGAAATTTTTATATGCGGTCGTATCAACGAGGTCACTCAATAACGAGTTGTGCATAGCTGTTAGGACACCGCTACCTCGCGACAACCCGGTACTTAGGTAGTCCCGATCATTCCGATAAATATTCCAATTAGTATCGAGAACCTCTTCATTACGAAAGGAGTTATTCGATCAAGTTTCTGTTAGAGTAAGGATAGTTAAAGGGCACGATTTAGCGTCAAGAAAAAGCTTGCTGAGTTTACTTCTCATACCAACACAGTTATGGTAGAACATTTTGATGCATTTGGAGGAAGTATTTTTATTGCGGACGAAAAAATTTGTAATGCTGTTCTCTTGACCTTTGAAGCGAGGATATGTGATTTGAGATTACATGTGAAGCGTAGATCTCAAGATCTTTTTGTGCTTGTTCTGAATTTACACCAAGTTGCTCGTGATATCTAAAATATAATTTGCGAAGAGCATCAATTTCTATAGGAAGACCTTCTCTTTGTATCATTTGTAGTGAATTTACAAGTTTCAAAAGTCCGTAAAGGACTGCAGCGATGTTCTGCTGCTTCGGCAGAAGAACATGGGGATATCTGCCGAGAATGCCCTCGTCTGGGGACGCGTGAATGCGCTGGCAGGCTGGCATTGCGGTGTCGTGGGGCGGGTTCATTTCCCCAGCACGAGGACCCACTACAAAAAAATTTCGCACTCGCGAATTTCTCCTGGTCAAGCTAAAACGAGGCGACCAAAGTCGCAAAAAGTGTAGGTAACTACACCGAGAGAAAAAGGACTTGTTCCGAGAACAAGTGGAACATGTAAAAAGGGGCGGACTTAGGCGACGAAGCTCAGGGCCCACAAATGAGAGAAGGGCAACTGGGTGGTGATGGAGCCCCTTCGCACCCACCCAACCGGATTTAAATCCATATTTTGTTGCAGTGGCCAGGTATTCCTCTTCTGAGTGGAAAACTCATACAACTTGATTTGTATAAACTTTCCCATCAGAAGGGGAGTACCCCGGTGACCAATTTTTGCCAGAGAATTATGCAATTCGATTGCATAACTCTATGTCATAAAGAGGCACTCTGCTTGGGCCACTCAACCCGCGACGTCACCTGAAACAAAAAAAAAGGATTAAATTGTACCCGGCGGCTGGCTCATGTTTTATGAGGGAAGCCTGCCACCGTACCGGGTCCTATACTCGGTCCAAAAGAAGCAAAATAGAAAGACCGAAAGTTCTGGGGTATTAACACATTTTATTTGTATAAAATAACATTATGTTCAGTACAAAAAAAAAAAATATAAAAATGAGAGATCAGAGCAATCATCTAATAATTTACAACATTATGTAATCAACACAAAAGCGACCGAGTACCGATTAAGCAAGGTCTTTTCGAGACTACAGACGTTATCGAAAGAAACTCAGGTGTCCGGGTGCTTTGGTTTAATATTTGTATATATGTAAATTCAATGAAACATGCAACGAAAAATATAATTTTTGAACAAACGAAGGGTACTTACCCCCCAAACCTCCTCCTACGAGCGCTCGTGTTCAGGGCGGGGAAGCCTGTAAATGTTGTATAACCGAAACCAAAATCCACTCGCACTAACCGGTTTCATTTAATTATAACTTATTATCAAAAAAAATTTAGCAGTAATTATTTACTTTCACCAAATTCAATAAATTTAAACAAAAAAAAATAACGGGCGCCTAATCGAATACAATCAATGATTGCTTCACGTTTCCCTAAACGGCTGAAGTTTCCGATGTCTATTACTAGAAAATTTTGAAGTCCTATGACTCAATTATTGCCTATGTGAATTCATACGCGGCCTAGCTAACTTCCGTCTTATCGGTGGAGACAAATGAGCTCTTCGGAGTACGGGCGTTCCGCTGATTCCGTCAAAAGTCATATAAAATCTCGTTCCCCTCCGGTGTGCAGTAAATTCCAACAGAAAGATGGGATTCGCGACAATTCAATCGGCCAGTCGGCGGAAAACGGCCGCTGCGCAAGCGGGAGCGAATCTTGTACCGCACGCAAACTATCGCGAGTTTCCTTCACTTAACTGTGCAAGCGGGAGCGAATCTTGTGCCGCACGCAAACTATCGCGAGTTTCCTTCACTTAACTGTGCAAGCGGGAGCGAATCTTGTACCGCACTTATATTCACCACAAAAGCATCCCGCGAAAATAGTCTAGTGTTCATTTAATCTACATATTTGCTTATAAACTTCAAGTTCAAGTTTGTCAGATAACTTTTTGAATCGATTTTCACCATGAAAATGATGTTTTTTTTTTGGCAACTAAGCGGGCACCAATACAAGAAAATTTATGCAACACACAACGAGTCGCTCTGCGTTGCTCAATTGCGTACTCTCGAATCCATGTATTCCACTGATCCGTTTCTTGACAACTCGAATATTCTAATCCGCTAACCGTTCCTTTCCACACAGGGGCGCCAAGTTTCGCACTAGATCACTACTCGCTCGGCGTGGCGGTCACATGAAAAATTCAAGAACTGGCTTGAATACATGCGGCACACAAGAAATCACTGCAGTCAAACGCGAAAATAAACACAATCAGCGAAACAAACGAAGGTGTGCAGCGGCGGTCCGTGCGTCCCTGAGCGGAACCTGCTTTACGCGGCAGCCTCGGATCATTTTTGAAATCCTTCACGCACTAATTAGAAAACGCCTCAGTAAGACCACTTAACGAGCAACAATCGAATAAATGCGCTTAGTAAATGACGGAAATGATCTCAATTTGCCAAACTTATTTCGCGATAGGTTAGATTACGGCTCTTTTCTTGGACGTCGCGACGTGTCCCCGTGAAGATTCATAACCGACTCCTCGAATCTCCCGGCAACAGCACCAGCAACCACCAACCGGTCCTAATCCCACTACCATCACCGCTATCGATCTTCCCCAAGCATATTCAACATAATTACATAACTAGAAAGGGAATCGGAGAAAATATTTTTTCTTTCATCCACTTTCATTTATCACTTCACCCACTTTAACGTAGGCACGAGCATGTAATAGATGTTTTTATGGGTCTCTTTTCTCAGCTGTATTAGTTACGGTATTGACATAAGTATACTGCATAGAAAAAACCAACAACTACTTCATCTTTAGCTTTCAAGTCTTCATTTGGTGTGAAGGCTAATCGAATCCATGCTTTGTTTGATTTGCGCCAAACAATAAAACTGGCTCTTCTTCATTGGATTGCGTGTCTTCATCGAATTCTGCAGAATCATCACGATGATTAAGCGAAAATGCAGTAGCTGGGATTTTCGATTTTTTAGATGATTTCATCAATCGTTCGTAAATTAAAAAGTTCACATTGAATTAATCTAGTGAAAATTGTAATGTGAATAAAATATAGAAAAACTGACACAAATGAAACTGCTAATTTTTGGTGAAACTGTAATTAATTTGTGAGGCGTTACTGGTGATATCATCAACTCACCCATAGAGATCGACTTCCTAAATACGAGGACTCATCATCATCTATTAAACTGTGGCTTTGCTGGTCAATATACAGTAATGTATCTTTGCTACAAGAACTGCTGCCGCCGTATTTCGTAGCATTGACGATAAGGCGTCACATTCTTTCAATTTATAATTGGAGCTTGTCGAGAACGAATGACGCAGATTGGCACAATTGCCACTACTGTCTGTGTCCGAATTGTAGTGATGATGGTGATGTATGCAATTGAATTCATTCTTGCGAAGTTGCGCTGTCGACTCGTTAACCGAAGTGTGGGAATTTGTAGGCCAAAGCGGTTGTGGAGCGTATTCAGGGAAACTGTTTGCTATAGTCTTGCGTACATTGGACCGTACCAAGTCTTGATGAAGTGAATTGTTTGAGGATTTTGGGACGTCGATAGCATGCAACATCACTGCCTCTTCCTCTAATAGCTTCTTTGGTTTAGTTAGAACTTCCAAAATATCTTCTTTGGGGGTAATTTTTGTCTCATCTTCTACGCTTTCATCTGCATATCCAATTTCTTCCACATCAACTATTTCTGTTTCGTTGGTTTTTTCAATCAATACTGTATCCGATACTGGATTGGGTTTTAGTTTATTAGTACTATCCGGTTTTATTTCGATGTGGGTTTTCGTTTCAATTTCTCGTTCCTCAGCTGAGTGTTCATGCATTGTTGGAGCCACCGGACTTTCGTCGACAATCGCACTTTTAGTAAGTAATATTGAAGGATTTGGCGCCGAAATAGTAGCAGGAGCTAAGCGGGACACCCAGTGGTCACCTGGAGTCAAACTGGAGCCTGAACATTCTGAATTATCAATTTTACGTCGTTGATAAAACAATATGTACGCTTCGTTATTGATAATTTCTTCTTCAACTTGAACAGCTGGAACCTGGCTCTTGATTTCCCTTCCAAATTGTATAACAGCCGATTCGTTCGCCAGTCCCATATTTTCACGTCTTTTCTAATAGAATAAGCTACCAAAATCATGTATCGGATGGAAGCATATCGAAGGAATGATGTTGCCAAATTCGGTTTGGTTTCCATAGAACTCTCGCACGCTGGCTTTTTGAGCCTCACCTACTCGATTACTACACATTACTTTAAGATTGGTCTTCGTTTTACCATCAATGCATGTTATATCTGGCGCTTTATGCATGTAGGCCAGGTAGAGTCCAACAAATTAATATATTTTATGCTCTTGCAGTCTTGATAAAAGATATCTGCTTTCAAGATCGTTGACAGTACCGTTTACAGATTGATGGGTGGAGAAAAGCCAAGCATACTTATGTGGGATGAAAACTTTGATCGAACGCCTACGCTTATTTCCCTTTGATACGATTCTGTGATCATCAGCTGGCATACGACCATCTGATGATCACAGAATCGTTATCAGGGCTGACAAAACGACCTTTGGAGAGCATGCGAGATGATTTAATGCACCAAAAATTGATGAAGTGGCCATTGTTATTGTTGGAGACCAGTTTCAATCTCGCGATATTGTGCTACATCGAAGAAATGAAGAATTACGGCGTGTTTCAGAGCTTCACTGCAGCTATTATGCACTACAATATTCATTATTGCACTTGAAAGGTGACGACGGCTATCATATGAATATACGAATGATAGATCCACGAACCGGTAAAATATATATGAATTCAATTAAATATGTATTTATTTCAAAACAAGAAGACATGATTTTAATTTTCTGATAATGTATTCATCATAGGTCGTGGGGTAGAAAAAAAAGTTAGTGGGATGAATTATTATTCGTAAAGATTCGAGATTCGCCCACAAGAAGACAACTTTATTATGCGATGTGGCAAACTTTTCTACTAATACGCTGTTGACATGTATGCGAAAATTGAAGCAGAACGCCTTAATTACCTTCGATTCAATCAAGCCAAATTGCGATCGGAAGAATACATCCACTTGCAAGATGCAATAGTGAATGATGGTAATGTTAATGATATCGGACGTTTAACAATATTACCATCGACATATGTTGGCAGTCCGCGCCACATGCACGAATATATGCAAGATGGAATGTCATACATTCGCAAATATGGTGCACAGTGGGGTGACATAAAAAACAATTTATTTGATGGACAGAATCCCACGAATCGACACGATATAACATCACGTGTATTTCGACAGAAAGTAAAAGCACTGATGGATTTGATTATCAAATTGCGAATTTTGAGAGAGGTGCGTTGTTGGATGTATTCGATTGAATGGCAAAAGAGAGGGCTGCCGCACGCGGACATCTTGATATGGCTGGTTCGTAAAATATCACCCGATCAAATTGATAACATTATATCAGCTGAAATTGCAGATGAAATCAACGATCCAGAATTATTTGAAACTTGTCACGAAAAATGTGATCCATGGCTCTCGCAGTCAAATAAATATGAATTCACCATGCAAGAGCATTAATTTCGGATAAAATTACAGATGACGACGGATACCCGTTGTACCGACGTCGGCCATCGGAGGGTAATGGAAGCTGATAATCGTTGGATTGTGCCTTATCCTCCACTATTGTCAAAAGTATTTCAGGCTCACATAAATGTTGAGTACTGTAATTCTGTGAAGTCGATTGAATACGAATAAAGGCAGTAATATGGCTGTTTTTCGAGTAGCTGGGGACAATAGCAATGATGAAATCGCTCAATATCAAATGGGGCGCTACATTAGCACTAATGAAGCTCTTTGGAGAATTAATTCATTTCCGATTCATGAGCGATATACTGCTGTTGTTCATTTGGCTGTTCATCTTGAAAATGGCCAGCGTGTGTATTTTACCGATGCAAATGTACAGCAGAGAGCAGCACAGCCACCAGCAACAACATTAACTTCTTCTTCTTAGCACTACAGCCCCACTCGGGCCTTCGCTTCCTGCAAATAGCGCCTCTAACTGTCTCGGTCCATTGAGCAGCGATGAACTGTTTTTGTCGATCGAGTCAGACCAGCGTTTCCTCGGTTTCCCCACTGGTCTCGGGCCTTCAGTTCTCCCAACAAATACCTTTTTGGGTATCCGTTGCTCGTCCATACGATTCAAGTTGCCAGCTCATTGCAGCTTCCGCAGTCTTATAATCGTTGAGACCTCCGGCTCTTCAAAATTTTCATACAGCTCATGGTTGTATCGAATTCGCCATTGGTCCCCGTATAGCTTCGCTGCAATTATTCGCCTCAGGACCCGTCGCTCAAAGGCGTTCAATATATTTGCTTGGGTTAGGGTCCATGTTTCACACCCATAGTATAACACAGGTCTTATCACAGATTTGTATACTTGGAGCTTTGTAACTGCATTCTTTCAATTGTGTGTAAGCGATGAATTTGCCAGAACGTTGCTGTATTCAGATGTAACGCATTATTTCACTTGGACTGCAAAGAAATGGCAACGAAGTAAACAAGGAACACCTGTTGATGGCCATCCGGGTGTTTTTTTGTAGATACAATGGGAAGATTATACACAGTTCATCCAAACAATGCAGAATGTTATTATTTGCGGTTGTTGTTATTAAATGTTGTTGGACCACGTTCATTTCAACATTTGCGAAGAGTAAATGGTCATTTAGGTGTGACGTATCGTGAAGCATGTGAGCAATTATTAGGTTTACTTCAAAACGATGCGCATTGGGATTTAACGCTTCATTATGCATCGATTGCTTCTTCTCAAAATCAAATACGTATGTTATATGCCATAATCATATCAACATGTTTTCCATCAAATCCACTAGAATTGTGGAAAATCATTGTAGATTTTCTGGCAGAAGACTATTTGATTGAAATG